>OY390732.1:46631138-47378638 GCA_959613385.1 Geotrupes spiniger
CTTCGTCAGTAGCGATTACCAAGAATCTTAGTTGTTGAAATACCTTTACATGTAGTGGCCACAAAACTCTTAGCCAGTCACCCCTAACGAACTAATTATCATCTTTATCGATGGTAAGTTGAATTATCTGGTTCAGAGGATTAAGGAGCTTGTATAGAATATCATCCACGTATCTGGTCCAATATTTCAGTCATATATTCGAGATGAGAATTAATCATATATCTATGATTCCTCATATGCTAATATTTGTTTTAATAAATTTTATAATACATCCGCGTAGGATTACACCCTCGCTGAGATGCAGATTAATGTGCATTCATCCACAAAAGAAAAAGTTGCGGTTCCATATCTTCCCCTCTCCCGGAATTGCGTCCACTTCCCGTTAAGCCTAACTTGATGGTGCGAATACGCGGAAAATGTGTTGTTACTGGTATATGTTTATTATTACAAAGACTTAGCAACAGTTATTTCAATTTTTCAATTACCTGCTAACTTAAATTAAACATTTTTGCGACAAAATATTTATCAAACACAAAGATGTCAAAATGAATTAAGTTTCGAAAAACCTAAACCAACTACCAAATCAAATTAATTAATCCACTTCGTAATCTTGCAATCTATATGTATCGAATCCAGTAGGGTGTGAAAATGATTTCAGTCGTCCAATGGCACATCTTGACCAAAACATGTGCAACTGAGTGCAACTAAATCATGAACTATAAAATGAATTGAATTCACTAAAAGTCTCAGTCAATTAGAACCACCATAAATATATGTACTTTTACACAATTACTACACACTACTACAATTAAGTTGTTCATAAAGGTATCCTGAACCTCAATGGACCTCAATTCTATTCCTTGTTTCCCACGATTGCTTCATTCGATTCGCTTGATTATTCCAGACAACCAAGTGTCAACGTTTATTTAATTCAACATGTTTGATATTTTATCCATGTGTTTGCCTTCTCCACTTTTCTCATTAAATATTTTCTTCATCGCTAATCTTGCATTAGCAGAACATAACATAATTCACATTTAAACCCTATTCACTTACATGGACTTCTACTAAACCTTCGTGAATGTTTTCTATACATTCGTGTGCTTGTTTGCTTTCACGCATGTAGCTGCCACCACTTCGATTTCACTTTTTTCCTTTCCCTTTTCGCGTACCCAAAAATTATTCATTATTTTCTGAACTTCTAATATTCTTCTTATCATATTCCTTATATCTTTCAAATAGCCTCAAACCTTTTGCTTTGCACCTACCATCTTTTGTAAACCCGCAATTTAGCAAATCGTTTTAAAACTACTTATGACGTAGGCTGCCTTGAACGATCAAACGCTCGTTGTAACTACGAAATAACATGTAACAGCATATATGAATTTGATAATTTAACGAAAATACACCTAAATTGGAAAAATAGTTCAAACTGCGCGTATATGTTAAGTGACCTTAAAATTCGGCTATGCTTAGAAAGTATTGAGGACGATTAAGTAAGTATTAGTTGGAAGTTTTGAAGCAAATTTATTACATAAATTCCAAAAATGCCTACGACATGAAATGGCATAGACATAGAACAGTGTATTACTTTGTGGACTAAACTAAAAATTGAACAAAGAAATTTAAAACTATTTGTATTATAAATTATTGTAAAACCCAACCAACCCAACCACAAATATTTGAATATTTATGCCATTTAAAAATTTGAAACAGTCAAACTTGAATTGAGTAATATTAGCATTATAGACATTGGAACATTTCTTATTTAATATACGCTTACGGGTGATAGTGCATTACAACTAATCTTGACAATTAGATTAACGAGCAATTTGTGAATGTAAATATGATGTAAATTGATTTTTTCTCATCGACATCCATCAATTTGCTTCTGATTTCAACGATACATAAAGAACTATTGCTTCACTTTTTGCACTCACAATACTTACATTAACTCGAACGGTTTAGTCCGCTTCAGTCTTCTTCTTATTGATTGATTTAACAGCTGGATTGCTTCGACATTAACATGGTTGTGGAGGCGTTCTTCGTGTTTCCATGCGCTCTGTTTGATCTCATCAGCAACCGTATCTACTTTTAGGTCTATGTATAGATCACTCTCTTATTTACGAACCAGGGAGCAACCATTTCACACAGCATAAGAAAATTCCGAAAAAAGAGATACCAGCTCATAAACTATGTAAAAATACTAAATACTACAACTACATAAAAAATACAACGTAAAAACTATTTTTGTCAATAAAAACAATATTGGCAGTATGTTGGTCAATAACAAGGACAGAATTGACAAATGGGACAAATCGGATGTATACCAAATTCACAAAACGCTCAGGGTTTACTTTGAACTATATTTAAACATTAAGGCTGCGACCAGTTCAAAGCAAACGCACAGTTCATCAAGTTATATCCGAGGTTGGTAATATACTGTGAGATAAAATAAAACTATTAGGTAAAGATTATTTATGTTTATTAAAAAAATTAATTAAATAAGTCTGATCAAAAAAAATACCAATTTGTAAAAGGTAGTTTTAACTAAAAGTTACAATTTAAGTTTATCATAAAACTAGCAAAAAAACCTGCCATTGAATTCTTTTTTTAATACCAGTTTCTGTTAATTTGAACCTGTCAATAATTTTCAATTATTCTCATTTTTTATTATCAATCGCCGTGCCTACATGTTTTTCTGTTAGCGATTTTTTTGCGAGAAACTTCTGTTTAATAATTTCATCGATTAATAATGCAATCTTTGCACATAATTCATGAATGATTCTCTCTGCTTTAATATACACTCCTGGACAAAATTATCGCACCACAACCTTTTACATATATATTTTTGAATTAATCATGATTTTCTTGTTTGATATAAGATACTAGTAACACATTCTAGTCACCTATGAACCAAAAACATGTTCTGTCAAAAGTTTCCATTGTTGCCTCTACCTTTGTCAGTTGTTATTGTTTGATGCAAAAGATTGATAACATTATTGTGCTGATTTCTTTCAGTAAAATTAAAACTATTCGGTTGTTTTTTTGATTTCTTAAAGTTTACATTGCTTTTTGGTTGCTACGGAAAGACAGAAAGACATTTAACCGCAATCGAAGTTGTTAGTGCATTAATTTTGCTAGACGAGGGTCCTTCTCAGCGATACGTGGCTAGAATTTCAGGAGTTCATCATTCTTCAGTAAATCGTGCATTGAGACGATTTAGGGAGACTAGCCTTGCCTTCTGCTACGCCAGAAGGCAAGGCCGGGACCGTTCTAGGAAAACCACTGAAAGGCACAATACAAATGTGAAAATTTCTGCTAAAACGGCAAGGTGAAGTTTAAGAGAAGCAGGATTACCAAACAAACGGCCTGCAACTGGTCCTCTTGTTACCAGATACAATCGGGTTGCCAGATTAAGATTTGCAAGCGAACACGTTGGATGGACTATACAGCAATGGAAGCAAGTTTTATTCTCGGATGAGACAAGTGTAACTCTAAAATCACCAGGTGGACGTGGACGGACATGGAGACGTCCTGATGAACGATTTGCTGAATGCACCTTTTCTCCACGTGTACCTTTTGATGGGGGCTCTATAATATTTTGGGGAGGAATCTGTTATGAAACACGTATAGAGCTTGTAGTTGGTACGTGGAGCTTCCATGAATGCACGAAGTTATGTGGAAAACATCCTTCAAGATCACGTAGTACATTTCGCTCCTCTAATTGGTAAAGAATTTTTATTTATGCAAGATAAGACCGCATGTCGGCATAATGGTTTTAGATTATCTTCACGAAGTTGGCATTCGCCATATAGACTCGCCACCGAAAAGTGCCAACATGAATCCAATTGAAAATGTTTGGAACTTAAAAAGCGCGTACGGCAACGAATACTGACTCCTGAAAACCTTCGGCTATTGGAACAGGTTGTTCTTGAATAGTAGGAAAACATTCCTTAAGAAACAATCATTTTTTCGTTTAGTTGCAATTGCATTTCAGTTATACAAACCCACCATAAAGAAATATGAAATATATTTGGTTCTATTTAATTATTACTGTAAAAAATAAACGTGGTGCGATAATTTTGTCGACTTACTTGACCAACGGATCAAAATCGCCAATAATAAATTCGTTTTCGGCTGTGTCTACTTCTCACTACTCTTGCTTCGCAAAGCTTACAAGTCAAACCGTCGTATACAGAACTACTCGCGTCGTATGCCTCGGATATTTGATAAACAGATCTGCACCGACAAAATATAGGTCGCTACACAAGATACTAATTCGTCGTTCGTTAACCTCGTCAACAACAAATACCAAGAACAGTTATTAAAATACCTTTTACCATGTAGAGGCCGTCAACAATTCTCGTCGCGAACCGTTCATGTCGTATATTATATGTAATATATATGAACATAATTGCTTTGATCTTTTCATATTGACGCTAGGTTGCTCTTTTGTCGGATGGTTCTTTGGAGGTAATTGTTGGCACTAAGAATTTTTAGCTGCCAGTACGTATAAAAGTATTATAACAATTAATGTTATTCACTGCCCTGCAACTATTGTAAACATTGTCTACTCTAAAACGTGTATCATTCACCGAAATTCGCGACAAAAGAGAACTGTATCTTTTAAAATATTTTGGCATCTGTCCTATTTCATTCTAGAAGATTGCCCACTATATCGTTCTACGTTTTCTTAAGACATCCTCGACGAGAAGTATTCTTGCTTCTCATGTTCGTTTGACTTGCCTTGTCAATAATTTTTACTTTAACTCATGTGCCCAAATGATATCGGTTGTTTTTAATTCAATACTATCGCAACTTTTAGTTCAGCTCTTACTTTTGTCCTTATTGTATCAATTCTGGTCATACATCCTGCTTTTTCCCACTCGACGAGAAGATTGAGAGCGTTATATAAGTAATAGTGAACCTGTGAAGCATTGTTAGTTCATTTGCCATATTTCCTTCTGTTTCTGTCGTTACTCCTAGATACTTAAACGCTACAACTTGTTTCCTTTTTCGTTTATTTCCATATTCATGGGTTTTTGTTTTTACCTACTCCAATTACTTATGACAGTTAAATTTGATTAAATATTTGAAAAATTAAAATAGATGAAGATGCTCTGTTTTCATTTTTCTTATCATGTGATTAGATACTCTTGAATTTCCTTTGAGGTACGAATCTTATTTCCTTCTTTTTTGGTAACGTCACCCATAATTAAAATATTGAATATAGGGCTTATTACCGTGCCATGTGATTAGATACTCTTAAATTTCCTTTGAGGTACGAATCTTATTTCCTTCTTTTTTGGTAACGTCACCCATAATTAAAATATTGAATATAGGGCTTATTACCGTGCCATGTCTTGATCTCTTATTTACATGAAATGAATTGGATTGCATGCTATATTTCTCAAACAACGTCGATTGTTATCATGTAGAGATTTTAGTCCATTAATTTTTTTGCCGTGTTGATGTAAAAATATGAACTTGCAGAAATCGTCCCTTCCTGACAACAGAATAAATACATATAACTTTTACTCAGTGCCTAGTATTGTAATTTCCCTATAGTCTCCATAATCTCCATTATATATATTCTTCCATATTTCGTTCAAATTCTTAAAATGATGATTGTTTTGCTTTTAATATGTCGTTGTTACCTACAAGTAATTTTTTTAATATTATTTTATGACTTGAATCCTAGAATAGTAATTTTAACAACCCGATTACTGTGTACTCCAGTAAGCACAATGAGTGCCCGAGTGTTAATTTGACATTATTATGAACTATTTTATTGGTAATGTTTTCAAGTCTTTTAGTATCATTGAGGCGCCAGAAGAAAAAAACGACAAAATATCGCCTGTTATCAAGAAAATTTAAATATGGATTCGTTCAAATATAATATCCCTAAGGATTTTTGTAGCTTTTCGTGGCACAGAATCAGACACCAGAGTTTTAATAATATCTTACCTGCGAATAATATGCGTTTTTAAGTGAAAATCGATGTTGCGTGGTATTTTTAGATGAAACCTACCTGAAGAGCGGATCTACGTCTTCTAAGTATTAATAACGAACATATTAATGTTTAAGTCTTTCACAAAGACGATTACCATTTTGTCCATAATAATAATGATGTTGTCGATAATACTCATTATAATCGTAAAACGCCATAAAAAGTAACATATTGTCCGATTCATAAAATGGAAAATTCAGATTGTAAATCATACGTTACAATCTGAATTTTCCATTTCTCTCTCTCACTCAAATTAGTCGCAATAAATATATCTGTGTTGATTGTAGAATCGTACGGGCAATTTTCAAGGTTGGTTTTCTAGGTTATAGCGATCTAGAAGAACCAGTTCTTAATATATATATATATATATATATATATATATTATTATTATTATTATTATATATATATATATATTTGGTTACGAAGTTTTATTACTGTATATTAAAAACAGAATTCGGGGTGTTGAACGATTAGGAATATAAATCACTTCAATGTTTTCTGGCTAACGTTGCAAGGTTCTTTACAACTATTAAGGACAAAACTCCTCTTTTATCACTTAGTAATATCATTTATAAAATTCCTTGTGGCGAGTGTGACCGTATTTACATTGGCCAAACAGTGCAAAGGCTTAAACAACGTGTAACACAACATAAGAGCGATGCTCGTCTGAAACCTACGTATTGTGCATTGGCATCCCATGCAAATGATAAAGGCCATCATATAAATTATGATGAAGTCACGGTCCTGGCACATAACAACAAATTAAATCAGAGGCTCTTTATGGAAATGTGTTACATTGTTAACTCTAATAATGCCATGAATTTTAAAAAAGACAAAGACAATCTCAGCACTATTTACACGGGCCTCATGAGTAAATGTTCACACCTTGCTTCACATTAATTTTCCTTCATTATTAACTTTTCTTTGTCCTTAACAGTTTGGTACTTGGGTGGGGAGTGAGTCTTCCGACGACTCATAACCTGTGCCTTTTTTTCCCTATCAATCCTTGTCTTTTCTCCTAGGTTATTAGTAGGTTCTTTTGCGGTTGGTCTTGTCGGATTCTTTGTGTTTTAGTTATTTTCAATTAAATTAATTAAATTGTTTCCTTCAGATTTCAACTATACCTAAATAATTGTCAATTAAAAATTTTTTTAGTAGCTTTCATTTTTTCGCGTTGGATCACATGTTGTTACCAAGGTTCAAATTGGCACAACTTGACCTTCGACAGTTTCAATGGCTGCAACGACTTTTACGTCTTAGACGTTACAAACTTTTAACTTGTTTAAACTAATTATAATTATGTAGTGCTGTGTTTTATATCATAACTTTCGATCCTGTCACTCGTCGCTCTGTATGGGAGCTTCTGCAATGTTTCAATTTTTCTTTAATCTTCTAAAATTTTCGTGTAAGTACTTACTAGAAATTTGTTTTTACATTAAAATTATTTTTCTTTATTGTTACCTTATAGGCTTTGATAAGGCCTCAATAAACGAGGCGAAACGTTAGCCAGAAAACATTGAAGTGATTTATATTCCTAATCGTTCAACACCCCGAATTCTGTTTTTAATATACAGTAATAAAACTTCGTAACCAAATCTTTAACTATAACGATTGTTATACATGGGACTTTCCATTATATATATATATATATATATATATATATATATATATATTCATTCGAGGAGTTAGCGACCAGACTAAGTTGAAAAGTAAAATATCGTAGTGAGGTATGTGGTCGGTAAATCTTTGACTTAGATACTCTTTATTTCGTACCAATATTTCGAAGCTCTTTGCTCCATTTTTTAGACTTTTATATATATATATGTTAGTGCGTAAGTTCTCGCGGCTGAAATCTGTGCTTCTTGGTTCTCGGGTTGTGAACCGCGTTGTGGAAATGTTCCCCGAAGGGTCGCTTCGACGTTTCGGCAGAGTCCCATCCGCCATCTTCAGGAAGCTCTTCTAGGTCTCGCTGACTGTCAGTTCTTCTAAGTCAGCGAGACCTAGAAGAGCTTCCTGAAGATGGCAGATGGGACTCTGCCGAAACGTCGAAGCGACCCTTCGGGGAACATTTCCACAACGCGGTTCACAACCCGAGAACCAAGAAGCACATATATATATATATATATATATATATATATATATATATATATATATATATATAGATTTGAAAATGCGTCTTGTCAAATACACTGCACCATTGAGGTGTAAGATTCGACCATCTTTCATGTAAATTTTACATTTTTCTGTCATATTTGACAAGACGCATTTTCAATATATATATATATATATATATATATATATATATATAATGAAAAAAGGTTGTTAAAGCGGGAACAAGACTTTATTGGGCAAAGCCCGCATGGAAACACGCAACCGCCGACACGTGTTTCCGACTTATTAGTCGTCATCAGGACGGTATGGCCAAAATTTTTGTTTGAAGTTTTGATGGCCACTACATGTAAAGGTATTTCAACAACTAAGGTTCTTGGTAATCGCTACTGACGAAGGGTAATAACCCAGAACAATATTGTCTAGCGATCCACCAGTTAGTCTTCATGGACCTGTTTTAATTAATGTTCACTGGCAGTATTGCCAATTGTGGGTATAATTGGTTATTAAAAAGCTGTATTTCTTAAGCTGTTTTATTTAACGTTTCGGTACTGCTATTACCTTCATCATAAATAATATAATATAAGATTTGACATCGTTTGGAAGCATGTAATGTTTAAAAAATTCAAACGTAATTTACATGCGTCATATTTGTTTACATTTACATGTAGCGCCTTTGATTTCGTCGTATTATAGCATACTTGGATGTTTAAAGATTCATTCGCAATATTTAAAATGTGTTATTTTAAGAGCGATGGCCATGTCAATTACGTTCGGATACATTGCGTCAAAACTTTACGTAGACATAATTCCATTCGTATAACTTAGATTATGGTGTGTTATGGTAATGCGTATCCTTAAATCGAAAATACTATTAATATGAAGCAAAATGGTGAATTAATTAATGCAATTTTTTTTTTATTATTATAGTCAATGAAATCAGCGAGGTTATCGTGTTGTTTGTTTGCAATTAAATGATTTGGTAATATATTTGTGATAGGTTCTTTATATCAATTTTTTCATTGATTGCCTTGGGTTTGTATCATTTCGTGCAGAAGTCTTTGGTGGTATTTGATTTCTTTTTTCAGGATTGTTATATTATCGAAATTGAATTTGTGTCCCGTTTGTTGTGTATGTTTTTTTAAAGCTGTTAAGTTGCTGGCATATTTGTGTCCTTTTACTCTTTCTTCGATTAATTGCATGGTTTGCCCTATGTAACAGCTGTCGCAGTTTTTGCATGGTATTTTGTAAATACAATTAGATTGCTTGTTTAGTGGTAGGGTGTAATTTTGTATATATTCCTCTACTGATTATGTTTGTGTTTTCGTATGCTACGGTGAAGTTATACGGTTTTAATATTTGGTTGATAGATTCTGCCAGTCTTTTAACGTAAGGAATTTTTATGTTATTAGGTTTATTATGTGTTAGGTTGTTAGTTGTTTTTATGTTATTGTTATAATGCTTGTGCATTCTGTTTTTAAAAATTTTATTGATGAATTTAGTTGGGTAATTGTTATTAGTTAGAGCCTGTTTAGCTTTATTTATTGTGTCAGTTCTGTATTGTGGGCTCGTTAATTTTATGGCTCTATCTGCTATTGCAGCTACTAGGTTTCTTTTGTGTTGCTCAGGTTGTGATGATGAATAATTTGTGTATCTTCCTGTCCACGTGGGTTTGGTGTACCATTTTGTGTAAATTTTGGGATGGTTATTAATTAATGTTAGGTCCAGGAAATTGATTTGATTTTGTGTTTCGGTTTCAATTGTAAAAAATTATTTTATTGTTGTATTGATTAAATTGCTCAAGTATGTATTGGGTTTTATCAGGGGGCACAGCAGTGAGACATATCTTTTGAAGAATGGTGGTGTAAAGTTAAGTTTAGGTATTATTGTGTTTTCCAGGTCCTCTAATACTAATTGTGCTGTTACTGCAGATATGGGCGCTCCCATAGCTAATCCCTCTATTTGCTCATAAAATTTGCCTTTGTATTGGAAATATGTGCCTTTTATTGTTAAGTCTATGGCGTGTAGGAATTCATTGAGTGGTAAGGAAGTATGCTCTTTTATATTATTCCATTTTTTTTTTAATAATTTCTTTCATTGTTTGTACGGTTATGTTGGTGTACATTGATGTGACATCTAAAGAAATGAGTATGTAGTTATGTGGTAGTTGTGTTGAGTCGATGAATTCTTTCATATGCCAGGAGTCTTTTATATGGTATTCTGTTTGATATAAAATGTTTTTTAAAAAGTACTTGGATAGTTTATTAGTTGGGGATTGTATTGTAGAAATTATTGGTCTAAGTGGTCTGTTGGTTTTATGTATTTTAGGTTGTGCGTATAATAGTGGTGGTTGGGCGTTGTTTATTCTGAATTAACGAGCCCACAATACAGAACTGACACAATAAATAAAGCTAAACATGCTCTAACTAATAACAATTACCCAACTAAATTCATCAATAAAATTTTTAAAAACAGAATCCACAAACATTATAACAATAACATAAAAACATCTAACAACCTAACACATAATAAACCTAATTACATAAAAATTCCTTACGTTAAAAGACTGGCAGAATCTATCAACAAAATATTAAAACCGTATAACTTCACCGTAGCATACGAAAACACAAACATAATCAGTAGAGGAATATATACAAAATTAAAAGACACCCTACCACTAAACAAGCAATCTAATTGTATTTACAGGATACCATGTAAAAACTGCGACAGCTGTTACATAGGGCAAACCATGCAATTAATCGAGGAAAGAGTAAAAGGACACAATTATGCAGCAACTTAACAGCTTTAAAAAAACATACACAACAAACGGGACACAAATTCAATTTCGATAATATAACAATCCTGAAAAAATAAATCAAATACCACCAAAGACTTTTGCACGAAATGATACAAATAATCAAAGAACCCAAGGCAATCAATGACAAAATTGATATAAAGAACCTATCACAAATATATTACCAAATCATTTAATTGAAAACAAATAACACGCTAACCTCGCTGATTTCACTGACTAAAAATTTTTTGCATTAATTAATTCACCACCAATTTTGGTTCATATTAATACTATTTTCGATTTAAGGATACGTTATATGAACGAAATTATGTCTATGTAACGTTTTGACGCAATGTATCCGTATGTAATTGGCATGGCCATCCCTTAAAACAACAGATTTTAAATATTGCGAATGCATCTTCAAACATCCAAGTATGCTACCATACGACGATATCAAAGGCGCTACATGTAAATGTAAACAAATATGACGCATGTAAATTACGTTTTTTTAAACATCCAAGATAATACATTGCTTCAAAACGATATCAAATCTTATATTATTTCTAATGAAGGTAACAGCAGTACGGAAACGTTAAATATAATAGCATAAGAAATACAGTGTTTTAATAACCAATTATACCCACAATTGGCAATACTGCCAAAATCAATCATACTTCAAACTAACAAACTACGAAAAAAATTGGTAGAAAGTTCAACGCATTGAATAATATATATATATATATATATATATATATATATATATATATATATATATATATATATATATATACACGAAAGATGGTCGATTCTTACACCTCAATGGTGCAGTGAACATTAATTAAAACAGGTCCATGAAGACTAACTGGTGGATCGCTAGACAATATTGTTTCTGGGTTATTACCCTTCGTCAGTAGCGATTACCAAGAACCTTAGTTGTTAAAATACCTTTACATGTAGTGGCTAGCAAAACTTCTTAGCGCAAGCCAATCACTCCTAACGAACCACTAACAACAGAACACTGACTAGACGATACCTTATATATATAATTTTACTCGCCGCAAGGTGTTAGACAAGGTATCGTCTTGTCAGTGTTCTGTTGTCAGTGGTTCGTTAGGAGTGATTGGCTCGCGCCAAGAAGTTTTGATGGCCACTACATGTAAAGGTATTTCAACAACTAAGGTTCTTGGTAATCGCTACTGACGAAGGGTAACAACCCAGAAACAATATTGTCTAGCGATCCACCAGTTAGACTTCATGGACCTGTTTTAATTAATGTTCACTACACCATTGAGGTGTAAGATTAGACCATCTTTCATGTAAATTTTACATTTTTCTGTCAGATTTGACACGACGCATTTTCAATATATATATATATATATATATATATATATATATATATATATATATATGAAAAAAGGTTTCTTTTTACGTGGGAGCAAAGATATATGAAAGGAAGATTCTTGGGCATACACCCGCATGGAAACACGCAACCGCCGACACGTGTTTCTGACTTATTAGTCGTCATCAGTACGGTATAGCCAAATTCGAAGGTGGACAAAATTTGGAGATACAAACAATCGGAGTCAACAACACGGAGCCGAGCCAACCTCCACATTGTGATAACAGTCAAAATACCCACAAATTTTGTGGGAACATTCAACATAACCACGCAGGAGGACATAGCCACCAGCGTGAACAACCGAGCCCAGGATATAATAATGAAAATAGGTTTTTTTTACGCGTGAACAAAGATATATGAAAAGGAGGTTCTTGGGCATACACCCGCATGGAAACTGCATACAACCGCATTTAAAAAAACACCCGTTAGTGTGTGTTTGTTTTGGTTGTGGTATTTGTAGTTTAAGTTGTGTAAACTGTGCTATAATTTTTGTGTGCAGTTATATAACATGTTTAATGCGAAATATATTTATTAAATTATTGTGTATAATTATCGTTGTGTTGAAAGTAACAAGAATTTAGACATATTTCAACAATTATGAAATACCGAATTTTATCTCAATTTTTTTAAACATTCCGTTTTTTACCAATAATATCTGCTACGTTAATATACAATATTCGTATATCAAGATACATCTAAACTGAAAAGTTGAAAACCCATAGGAACCTATACTTTCTTATACGTAATATAGGAATCATGGAAACTTTCAACCTCGAAATTTACCACATATACCCGTTATGATATACCGGCTATCACGCCTGGCATATTACGAACACAGGGAAGAAAAGACGTGAAAAATTTAAATTCCACAATACATTTTTTGGCTCGTTATTAATTCGTCGTTAGTTTCATCGAAAAAGGAATTTTAGTAGTTTATTGGGCAAAATTATTCGTTATTTGCCGATTGAGATTTCCGTCATCATTTTACATTTTTCATGCGATCGTGCTTCGAATTCGGACGAACGAGCAAGATGTGTAGTTGCCCGCTTCGAATTTGATCGATCGCGCACGATTTTTACGTTTGTGAAATAGATCAGCGAAGCGTATTACTGTGAATTTTTTGAAACGTGGGGTCATTATATCTAATTTTCATTGCCCATCACATATTTATCATAACATTCGAATTTAATATTTTACTTCTTCGCGTTGGTTTTTATGAAGAACACAAATACAAAAATTTCTTTTACACAGAAACACATTTTTGACATGGGAAATAACTCAACATTTATTTTACGAGCAACTTATTTAATACTAATAATTTCATTACGTCCTTTCTGACTTCGGATGAGATTACTGCCCTGATTCCGTTTCTGTTTTTCCGTAGCTGTTCAAAGGTTTTGGTTTTGTCCGGTGAAAACTCCAGTGTTGTCCCACTAGTGAAGAAAATATACACTAAGTTTAACACATTTCTTTCAATTTTTAGGTGTTTTTTTAGGTTTTTTAGGTTTCGACTGTAGACGGCAACTTAGTTGCCGAAATACGTATATAGATTTGTAAAAGTGTGGTAGGGTTTTTGTTAAATTTGTAAATATTTATTAATAAGTTTTATCATATTTAAAAACCACAGTCTCTGTGTATTTATTATTATTTTATATTAGCTTGGTCTAAACGTCCGCTTTACCATGCATACCATTACTACTGCCAATGCAGCTTAAGGAGCACAACAGAAAACCATGAAAGATATTTTCAAAACAGGCCGATGGAGCAACTATAAGAAATGATTCGATTTTTATATAGTACGAAGATGAACGTTCAAGTCAATATTACACAAATAAATGGAATCTCTCTAAATATTATTTTTTGCAACCATGTCATTCTGATTTATATTGCATTAATGCACTATTTATATTATGTGCTTCAGCACGTTATTATTCTCTGTCTTCGATAATTATTTTTCTCTCTACTGTGTCAATTTTATTCGTCAGTTTATCACCACCTCACGGTCGTTCTATTACGTTTTAAAAGACATATCGGCGATCGATACCGAAACTTACATCTTTTCTCGTTCTATGCGAATACGTTCATCCTGTAAAATTTTTAAAATTCGTTAATAAGTTTCATTTGCTTGTTTCGTTTTTGTTGATTAGTTTACATGAAGTTTCGTAAATTAATAACAGCCTGTAGAGTAAATCAGTTGCCGCTTACCAGTTGAGATGCATGACCAGGGTATAAATACATAAATAATGCTGGCGAATTTAGTTTAAAACGATTTATGTTATCGATGGCCTCGAAAGTTTTGAAGTTTGTTCAATATATTATTAAAATATGGAGCCGCGAACGTTGTTCAGCCCGAGCCTACATTCGTAATTAAATAGTTTCTTTCCTATTTTATTTGTTTAGTTTATTCATTTTCATATCAAATCTCGTAATCTAAATTATAAAATTTCATTTTTATGTATGCTGCTAATTCATGCATAAACAAATCTCTGTTAGTCTGAGGTTTTCCAAAACGTGAACAGGCAACACAAGCGTTGTAAACGTTTAAATTGAAATGATATACCAGTATAATTGGTATACGTGGCAACAATACAACTATTGATTTTGTCATTTATAATTGTTGTCTAGGTAATATTACCCAGTAATTTTTATATTCCCAATCTGGCATCGTTGCAATGGATTAATTTTAACGAAGCAGAATAATAGGAAATTCTATTTACAATTGCAAATGGTGCGGTGGTCTGGCCTGGCAAATCACGTGAATTCTGAGAGATAATGCCCAATTTGACGTGCATTACACAACATTATCATTAGTATTTCTATTAGTGTTTTAAAATTTATAGCACAAACATTAGTATGTTGAACAGCCAATATCGCACACTCACTTAACTATTGTTGGTTAAGATAAGTTTGTCTAAAATCATGAAAAACGCTGTTAACGCCTTCGCTGACCTCAACGCGCCTGGCGCTTTCACATGTACACAACAGATTGGTGCCCATAGAAAATATAACATTATAGAACGGTATCTTATGCTTTGTCACCGAAACAGTTTCAGAGACATCTACAGAGTTGTTCACCAACTAAACGGCGGCAATTTCAAAATTTTTACTATTATATTATAATTTCAGATTTAACCACCAGTCTCATATTGAGAAACTTAAGAGGTACATTTAATGGGAAAATATGCAATATAGTTCCATACAACAAGCGAACAGCAAACATAATGAATGGAAGGGTAAACTTGAATGAATAACATTATGGTTACACTTTCTTATTTAATGATATTGTTTTCAAATAAGGTTTGGTTTTCGCATGATATATATGAACCTACATTGTGTTTAGGCCATTAAAATATACCTTTAAAATTTCCCAAGTTGTTTTATCCACAAAATCAAACTTTGAAAATTATGTCCAAAATTTTGCTCACATTTTATACTACCTAATTGAAAACATCATTCATAAAATAGAAGGGAAATAAAACAAAGAATTTTGAAATCTAATATTAATGTCTATATTTCCTTTGTTTTCTGAACATTTCGGAGGCTTGTCTGTATATACAGTCAAATTTTTTTATTCGACTGTCTCTTCCATGTAGCAGCCTATTAATACCGTTGCACCAATTATAGCAGCATAATCTTGCAAATTTTGTTAATATAGCTGCAGACAATTCTTCATTGTGTTCACAATGGTTTTTAAAGTTAAAAAACACATTTTTCTTTATCACATCTTTTAATATTAAAAACGAACTCTTCTCATGACATATGGTGGGGAAAATTTTCTTAATGATGTCGTAGCACAAAGCAATGCCCTTGACGAGCTCAGGTGTGCAATATTTTAGTTTGCGAGGCACATTTTTACAAAATTCTTTCTCATCAATAAGGCTGTGCCATTCATTTATTTCACCATCCTTACATAATAAATTATTTTTGCATGATGGAAATGTTTTATAAAAATGCCTTAAATTTTTGGCTATAAAGCCACTTACGTAACCAATAGAAGCTTTATCTATAAATGTTTTGTATGTTATATCTTGCTCAAAATTTAAATCAACTGTATTTGAAATAATTCTTCCATCCGTAGGCACATCCTGTGTCACAAATTCCTTAATGACACTGACAATGTTTCGTGACTCTTCCATTTCACAGTTGCTTCCAACTGAATGTTTCCCAACAAAATTGTTAATTAATAGTGTCTTAAAATGGCATTTAAACATAGTTGGTGTGGGATTTGTATTTCTGCTTCCATGTTGCCTTATTTGTCCAAAAAAGTTCTCAAGTGGGTCTTGGTTGAATACTGTCGGCGCAAAAAATGTTATTTTTTTCGAACATAAAAGTTTATAAACTTCTTCAAAACCAGTTATGGAAACAATCCAATTTTTAAGCGATGGCGGCATCACTTTTTCCCTCGAACACTCTTTTTTAAAATACATATTCCTTATGCTGGATTTAGCTTCTTTCAAAAACTCCATATGGTCAGATATTGATGAAACAGCACATCTTAAATTCTTTCCGTGTCTGGGATAGAGTGATGTACCATTCACACTGTCAAACACTTTATCCCAAAAATTTAAAATTGTAGCTGTCTCCTTGGCTCTAGCCTGTAGATGGGATCTATCAGCCGCTGTTGTTCCTACAAAATAAACGTATAAAAAATACAGGGGGTATTATATACATGCTATAACAAACCTGATCTTGGAAACAAAGCAATTACAGAAGCTACAGTATAACTAAAAACTTGAGCAGCATTCGCGACTCATTTTTTTAATTTTATCTTTAATAACATGACCATCGGTTAATTTCGGCATACATCGCAAATCTCCAGATGCATTATCAATATTATATGCACATTCAATTTCACTCCACTTTCCAATTATTTCGTTTTTGACCGACTGGGTCCAAATCAAATTTTTATTTAATAAATTATTCCTTATCCCCTTCAATAAGTGAGGAGGATAAATATGGATAATGTTGTATCCTTCAACTCTATAGAACCGTTTATCAGAATCCCTCCCGTTCTTATATCTTCCTCAGCTGAAGATTGAAGTAAATAATTAATGGCAGCTACATTTGTAGATCCCTGGTCACAGACTGTGGCCACCACCGTCAAGCCAGCTGTGTGACATCTTCTGATTACATTTTTTAAGATTCTAACAAGATCTACAGTTTTCATTGTGCTATGTGTGAACATGTAACACAGTGGTTGTTTCCATTTATTACCCTTTGCCATAAATACTTGCACATGATCTGCAATTAAATTGCTCTGCTCATCGCCCAAATCTACGAATCCTTCAACATCATTTCCGTGTTTATTAAATTGAAGATGAGGTTGAATGCTCATTTCATCAAACATGAGTACACAATGGCGATCAGTTTTGTTTAATTGCTCAACATTTGCTTTCAAACTAGCAAAAATTGATTCATTAATACCTGCTTTTATTGGTTTTTTTTTCGTAAAAGACTCATCATAGTTTGCCTGGATGGTAAAGCAAATATCTCGGAGAGCAATCGATATCCACGTCCACTCTGTTTATAAAGTATTAGACCCATAATTTTATCATTTAAGGAATACCTTCGGCCTTTTGGTTTCTTAGGTTGTAAAAGAATCTGACTTTTTATCAAATTTGCTATGTTACAACTTAATGAACTTGATTCACTGCTTCTTCTTTAGACACATGTTGCAATATGTGAAGGCGTTGTTTAAACGAATTCTTCTTCTTTCTCATTGCAGCAGCTGAACGTTTATAGTATTTTGCTCTTTTATATAAAACTTGGCATTGCGGTGTTAAAGAAGCGTATGAAGTACCACCAACTTCATTTAACAGAGACACTAAAACAAAAGGTATGAATGTGAGAAATCTCTACAAACAAAACAATTTTAATAAAATACAGAGTTCCTGATTTTGTACAAATGAAGTAGCAAGTAAGTTAAAGTTTAGTTTTTGTTTTTGCTTCTTCAATATTTATGAAGCTATTTTATAACGGATGTTTTTTAAATTTGTCGTCTAAGCTGGCCATGAACGCTTAACCGATCTAACCTAACTTTTAATTGTCAAAAGTTGCTACTTAAGTGACGTTTGAGTGTGTATGTACAAAATTGTAGTTCGTTCACAGTTAAACAGTCATGATCAACTTCGACGCCAAATTAAAAAAAACCCCTTAATACAGTTCACCAGTGAAACCATTTATATATATAAAAGAATAAATGTACTGCACATAAATTTGAATGTTTAAGAAATGTAAATGAACTTTTTGTAAATTCTATTTAGCAACATTGAAACATACATATGTTTTACTCCATTCTTAATTCGGCATAAAAGATATACTGATATTCAGCAGAAATGGTTCATTATATTGTCCCTATAGATTAACCGTTATGAATTTTTTATATCCCTATCATCATTATTAATCAACTTATACTGCCTGTATAAAACTAACATTGCATTGGTGTTGAAAGTGTGCATGGCTGTTTGCTTGTAGAAGGTTGTGGTTCATCCAGAGTTCTGCTCAGTTTACTATCCATATATTTCTGCCTTTTTGGGCTTGGTGTTTCAGAAATGAAATCTATAACATAATTGATACTTACAAACAAGTCAAATAAAATTAATATATAATGATAAATTATTCTAAATATAAATTGACCTTTGGGCTTACATTTATGATGAAAATCATGTTTCAAGAATTCAGTTGGAACAGCAGTTTTCTTCAGGTACATGTTTGTAGCCTTATCGACATCTTTAAAGTGGATATGGCAGACTCTGTGAGATCGATATATCAAATCTGGATCAAGTGAAGTCAAGCTATCATTTCCACATGCTTGAACCCAAATATTGAAGAGATCCATAAATTTACAAGGATTAGGAAATCGATGTCTAGTTGCATCCTTGTCCTCACAACCTAGCACAGCACATTTTCTATATCTACCCATTGTAATATAGCCTAAGAACAGATATAATTTTTCTAGTAATATAAATAATAGTTAATATTATATTTCTTTACCTACTGAATTTGTTCTATCTTATTACTATTTACCATTATAAAGTCTAAAAATGTTTACAATTTTCCACTTCACTAGACACTGAAAACCATAAAGATATATATATATATATATATATATATATATATATATATATATATAAAATATCTCCTTATTATATATGAATATATTCATATGAACATTCCAAGTTTATTTTGTAAGACCTAATGTACGGAAATACAATGGGAAATGTAAAATATGAAACTGGTAATGTGGTATTAATCACTTAGTCCAATTTTAGTTCTACATTAGCCGAAATTATGTAAGAGCTATAGTATCAAAGAAGGATCTGGTAATATATAAAACAAATTTTATAATGAAGTGTTATCACATGATAACATTATAAATCATCATCTTCATTATAAAATTTGTTTTATATGTATGTATTGCCACAATAGAATTATCGCAGCATCTCCATATTTATCAATAATATAATTTAAAATATTACTGGAAGAGTAGAGGCAGAAATGTTAATAATAATAATAATAATAATAATAAAAGGTCTTTATTGAGGCGAAGTCCAGCCTAAGCTGTTCAACTTAACCTTGAAATAATACATAAGAAAAAAATATATATATAAACATAAATAAAATACAGTATAATAAGCAAACAAAAACAAAAGCGCACATATGCAAGGGACGTTTAAACGTTAAATGTTAAATGTTAAATGTTAAATGTTGTATGTTGGATGTTAGATCTCTGCTGCAACATCAAATAAATTTTGTATGAGTATTTAAATTTTTCTGAATTAAACGTAAACAGATTCCGAGGTATTGAATTACAAAGAGTGACAGCGTTATATGAAAATGATCGTTCGAACAGGGCGGTGCGGTGCAAAGGTACACTAAAATAATTTAAAATTCGTAAATCCCTTGAATGGACCTGATGTCTGTAGATAAGTAATTCTTTGATATATGCTGGAGTTGATGAAGACAATACGCGATGAACAAAACAAGCCATATGAAGTTGTCTTCTATAACTCATATTTAGCCACTGCAGTTGATTTAAATGAAATGAAACATGGTCGTATTTGCGCAAACCGTATACGAATCTTACACAAGAGTTTTGCACTATTTGAATTCTTAACTTTGTATTAACATCAAGGCAAGGCCCGTAAACAACATCACAATAATTAAATCTTGAAAGTATAATTGAATCACACAATAACGAACGTAATTTCCTATTTAACATATGCCTATTACTATACAAACATTTCAAAGCAGCATATGATTTTTGAATTACTGTGTTTAAGTATGAGGTGAAGCGCAAATTCTGATCAATAATCAAACCGAGACTTTTTACTTGGGACGAAAAATCAAGCATATCCCCATCCACATATACATGCATATTATCCACACATTTTTGCCGGTTGCCCACGCTAGAAAATACAATTATTTCAGACTTTTTACTATTTATTTTCAAACAATGGTCATTTGAGAAGGCAACTAATTTTTGAATATCATCATTAATGATACGCTCTGCAATACGGATTTGCTCAATGTCAAAACTATAATAAATTTGTGTATCATCAGCATAAAAGTGTGGAGTGCAGTTTTCCAGCTGTTTGTAAAAGTCTGCCGTATACAATATATATAATAGAGGTCCCAATATTGAGCCCTGAGGTACACCAATGTTTACTATATGAAATTCCGATTCTCTATTTCCTAAAACGCATTTTTGGCGTCTATTTTCTAAATAGGATGAAATAAAACTTGTAGTAATATAATCAAACCCAAAATACACCATCTTAGCCACAAGTAATCCATGATCCAATGTATCGAATGCTTTTGAGTAATCTAATACAGTTAAAACGGAAATTTTTCCTTGATCTTGAGACCCCAGTATATCATTGACGAGTTTGACAAGGGCGGTTGCTGTACTATGACCTTTCCTATAACCAGACTGACTATATGGCAAAATGCTATGATCCTCAAGATATGTTGTAATCTGTTCACTTACTGCCTTTTCAATTACTTTTGAAAGAACAGAAAGAATACTAATCGGTCGTAAATCTGAAAAGCTTTTCGGTTTGTTAACCTTAGGCAATGGGTGAATAATTGCATCTTTCCACATACTTGGAAATTTACTATCCATGAAACATTTATTAATTAAGTACCTTAATGGATCACAAATTCCAGACAAGGACAACCTAACCATATCTACTGATATTCCATCACAGCCGGAAGCATTTGTTTTGATACTGTTCAGATATTTAACAATATCCGAATCAGTAATTAATTTAAATGAAAATTTAGACGTCCCATTATTGAATCTATTATTCAAATAAAATGATTTTAACTGATCTGAGGGCAAAGTTTGAATCGCAGATTGCAGAAAATATGAATTAAGTTCCTCCGGTTTCGACAGAAAATCAGGTATGTCAGAATTTTTCCCTCCTTTACCTATATTCAATGATTTCATCGTTTTCCAAAACAGTCTGCTATTATTTTCCCTTTGAACATGTTCCAAATAAGCTTTCTTTTCCCGTCTTATGGCACTGGTAGTAGTGTTCCTCAATTGTTTATAATAATTCCAGTCATTTTGATTCTTAGTGATTTTGAACCTAGAAAGCGCCTCTTTTTTTAATTTTATCATTAATTTTATAACATCAGTAATCCAAGGCGCCTTCGGTTTAGTAATACGAACAGTTTTCAAAGGAGCGTGTATATCAAAAAGATTAATGATGTTATTTGTAATAAACATGGCCATATCGTCAATATCATTGATCTGATATATGAGATACCACGGTACATTATTAAGATCGGACGAAAAGTCATCATAATCAAAGAAATTAAAATCTCTGTATGTTACCAATTTAGGTTTTGGGCGAAGAATTTCAAGTGACAATTCACAAGATACCAATTTATGATCGCTGATATCATCAATATCAATAATATTTACATCAGATACTAAATCTTTATCCGATACAATAATAATATCTAATAAGGTGCTACTAATGTTAGTAACTCTTGTAGAATCATCCACAATCTGCTCAAAGCCATATGTATCACACATGGAATTAAATTTACTTACATTCATACTGGCTAAATTGTATAAATTAATATTTATATCTGTGTAACTTTTTTTTATATAATAACAGTGAATGTTCAGATGAAATTGTTTATTCTATTGCGTTTTTAAAAGTAGGACTTTATAAAAATGAGATGCTTGCTACCTTACCACTCTATATAAATTGAAACTTGTCCTAAAATTGGAAATAAGGGCACAGAGTTAAGGGTTATGTGAAGGTTATCGACAGTTATTTATGGTTATCTGCAATGTCGGTAATATAGGAAAAAGCACTATTTACAAATAATGTCCGCGTCTTGCGCACCCTCTCGTCCTGTTCTCCTACTACTGCTTTTCCATCTCTGTCTTACAATATGGTTTCAATTCGTTACATTTAAGATAACAGACCCTGTTGGTGCCCACGCCGCTCTAAGCGCGCTATTGTTCCATTTGAATTTTATGATGAGTTGAAGAGTGGGGCATGGGTTTAATTGTATGAATATGTGGAAGGGCACTTAATCGTGGTTCAGTTATCATACGAAGGACGTGGTTTCGAGTTCTTGCCTGTGTTTTTAAAATAACGATTGTTTTAGTTAATTATTTCTGTTGTGGCGCTTTAAAGAGTAAGTATTCTATTTTACTTATATACATTAATGCTTAGATGCTTAACATTAACATAGTGTATAACAATAAGCAAGTTTTTCTTAATAAAAATGTAGATATCACCTACTATGGGTCGACTGCTTAGATACCCCGCCAGGCGCGTTGCTGGGCACATACTGTGTGCATATTCATATATTATTGTTTTATTACAGTTTGCTATGGAACAAAGGCCTGGGTCATCAGAAGAGAATGAACCCCAGCTAAAAAAGTTAAATATGACGCATACAGACATAAAAGACTAACAGATGAAGAACTCCTGGCTATAATCGAAGAATCAGATCAAGAAGAACCCTTCGGAAATGATAGTGGCGACGATCCCGAATTTAATCCTAGTAGCGATTCTGAAGAGGATATACAGCCAATACATTCATCACCAGATACACCGGTTGCTAGTTCGCATGGTCAGACCATGCGATGCCCAAGAAACATCCTATTTACAGGAGTTTCAGGTGTTCGTGTCAACGTAGTGGGAGCAGAGCGTTTTGATTATTTCAATTTACTAGCAACAGAACGGTTTTATGACATTTGTACCAAATCTAACGCACATGCTGTGGAATTACTTTGTAAACGTGAAGGAAAAGAATCAATGGTTAATCGTTGGAAGGGCATAACTGTTGATGAAATAAAAAAGTTTCTTGGACTATTGTTTCATATGGGGACCATTCGTCTAAACAGTATAAACGGCTACTGGAAAAACACTATTTGTCTAACCTTTCAACTTTTGCAACAGTTATGAGCCGAAACCATTTATTTACTGATAGGTCGCATTTTGAAGATATAAAAAACCACCCCTGCACGCAAATGGGAAAAATACTACCCCTTGTCAACTTTTTCAACAATAGCATGCAAATTATTTATTATTCGGGCAACGAATTATCCATTGACGAATCTGTGGTGCTATGGCACGGAAAATTAAAATTCCGCCAATACATGAAAGGAAAACGTCACAAGTATAACAAATATTATGGTATTTACAAAATAATTGGGAATAATTGGAACGGTCACATGAAATATGTAGGAGAGAAAGCTAGAAGAGCGGAAGAAGGGATGGTAAAGATGTTGTGGAATAAAAGAGATGTTAAATTTGGAGAAAGGGTGAAAATGTAGGGGGTGTGTGTAAAAAGCATACTAATGTACGGGGCCGAAGTGTGGGGCGTGAAGGAGAACAGAATGTTGGAGAAAAGATGGCAGGGGGATTTGAAAAAGACACTACAAATAGAACGATCTACACCAGACTATGTGGTCTTGCAGGAGACAGGACTGGAAAAGTTTGTAATAGAGGCTGGCAGAAGGGTAGTCAGATATGAACTGGGGAAGTGGATGGAGGGGGCGGTGAGACTGGGGAAGATGGTGTTAAGGGAGATGATGGCAAGGGAAATAAGAAAAACAGAACTATCAAAATGGGAGAGACATAGCAAGAACCTATTCGAAAAAGCGTAACATGGCAGGAAGCACTAAGGTTAATGGGAGAAGGGAAGCAGATGGAGGGAAATATATTGGAAAGATGTAAACAGGTAGAAGACCAAAGAAGGAAGGAAGGCGCCATATAATAAAAGATATAAAGAAATTTGTACATATGGGGGTAAACCGGAATATTTGAAAGGGGGGAGATCGGGGATGGAGGAAAGAATAATCGCGAGATTCAGGTGCGGAAGTGAGGAGAAAAATAACAAATATTGAATGGACAAAGAATATAGAAGGTGTAAATTCTGCGACGGGGGGAAAGATGAGTGGAAGCATTGGATAGAGGATTGTTAGGAGATAGAATGGAGTAAGGAGGAGAAATTAAAGGGAAAAAACTCGCAAAATATTTTGGATGCAACAGGAGAGGGATTAGAGATAATGAAGAAAATAAAGAGATTGACGGAGGAGAAAAGAGAAGAGGACCGGAGGAGAGATACAGGGGAAGGAAGGGAACAGGCACATGAAATTGTAAATATGGAAATAGTATAATTGTAAATTAATGCCAACAAAGGTTGTTGTAGTTTTTATGAATTCAGATTAAAAGTTGCTTGGACCCTTACACTTACCGCCAGATCCAATACCTACTGTAAAACTTCAGCACCTCCCAGAGTACTGTTCAAAAGGAGAAAACGGAAAGGCTAAAAGAAGAAGGTGGATTGTTTGCTGGAGCAATGATCGAAAGCGAAAGGATTCCGTTTACTATTGCCCTCAGTGTCCTGGTGGTCCTGGACTTTGTCATGCACCCTGTTTTAGATTATTTCATGCAAACAAATAATGACGTACCTATATTACTTATTTGTGTTTTTAAAATTTTATGTTGTAATTTGAATTTCTGTTATAAATATAAATATTTTATATAACTAAATGTGTATAACTTATAAACATAATAAAATCTTTATCGCTCTTATATTAAAACGCTCCTAGTGCGGTGATGGGCACCTAACATTGCATATCACTTACCATGTGCCCACAACGCGCCTGGAGCGTTTTTTTTTTCGTAAAAATGTATAAAAATCTGTAGTAGAATCAGTTTCAAACCCCAGTTTAATCATATTATGTTTTGAATTTAAAAAACACGAGTGGCACCTGACGCATCACATGCTTTTGGCATGGGCAATGGTGTAGTGCATGTGTTAATTAACTCTTCTTTTGAGGCTGTGAGTTGAAAAATTCCCTAGATTTTTGTCAAATCACAACTAAAAGCAGTGAATATTTCAATTTTCACTTTAATTTTGTAATAAGTTGTCTTGCAGTTATTGTATGTAATTGTCCGATGTTTGTGCCACCTAGCAAGTCCCCATCTAACTATAAACCATTCTCACAACCCATCTAATATATATTGTGAATATGAAGTCAATCGGTCGAGTGGTTTGACTGTAGTTGAAGCTCGCGCATTCGAATCAAGGATTTTATATACCGCATGTCCCCGGATTATGTTTACAATAGGTATGATTGACCAAAAATTTTCGAATTGAAATTTCATATTTTGGGATTCCGCCCTGTTTGGTCTGAAACTTATTTTTAGTTTACTTTCGATTTTTTTAAATCAAGTAGGCCTTTATAGTTGTGCAATAGTATATTAAAAAACAAGTTACAGAAGGCACTGTTTCAGGCATGAGTCCGAAATTCAGACTGAAAGGACGAATGCTCTGAATAGCCTTCTGTACGAGTATTTTATACTATTTTTTCTACTTTGCGCCCTTTTTTACGCGAAAAATTAAGCTTTTTTAAGTATTTCAACATTTAGGGATATTTGCGCGGGTTGGTAACGCAATATGAGTTGCGAAGACCTGCAATGTACTCCACCCGAAATACGGGAAATTGCACAAATTACGATTGGGAATTTACTTTCGAATAAGTCGCGGATTCAATACCAACAAAAATATAAAAAACTCGAAGAATGGTGCAACGAAAACAATGCAACTGACATTTCGTTGACGTTATACGCTGACAAACCGCGACCAACATAAAGAAAAAAAATTATACCAGACTCATTTTAGCACTCGACTTTTGATTTTAACACTGTTTTAGGTGCTAAAATGAAGTTATTACCAACGCAAAGTAGAAAAACACTATTCTAGATCTAGGTAAACTACCTTTTCCGTTCGTGGTAAGCAAAAGATGTTACTAAGAAAAGTTGTTCAGAATGTAAAGCTATGGCGTTGTGCAAATATGCACAATGATTGGCCTACTTTGATAAAATCCAGTTTTGGTCAGTATTGCAATTGAAACAGCAATGATAACATGAGGTGGCTTAATAATTACAAAAACAAAAAATATCGATAACATGGATTTATTGTAATACGACATATGTCGTTATCTTTCATAAAACTGATTTTCATTGCGATGTAATGACAATATTTTTACAATAAAATGCTAACGTTACATCAGAAAATATATTTAGTACAGTGTTATGGACGTGGAAAACGTTACCGCTGCGTGATTGAAAAATTTAATGAAAAATCTCTTGATATTTATGTATCACGTATGAGTGCACATAAGCTCATTAAGAAATTTTTAAGAACTGGCTCAGTACTGAATGTAACGAAAACTAAGATAATACATAATGAAGACGATGCCGCTACTCTGCTAATTTTAGATTCGGTACCAAATGATCCTAAATTGTCTTTGAGGAAGCGGTCGCTTCGCTTAGGCATTAGTAAATCTCACAACGAGTTTTGAAAGACCTGAAAATTTATCCCTTCAAACCCATTTTTAACCATACTTTGGATGTAGGAGACTAAGCAAAACGTCTAGATTTCTGTTTATGGATGGGAAGAAAAATAGGAAGTAATCCTGATTTTTATCGAAACATTTTATTTTCCAACGAGGCTACATTTTCTACCAATGGAACTGTTTCCTCGCAATATGTTCGATATTGGAGTGATACTAATCCTTTTTTTTATTACTAATCATCGGCAATATTTTGTCAATGTATAGTGTGCTATTTCATATTATGGAATAATAGGGCCATTGCCTCTCAATTATCGACAGTCAATGTATTTCCAATACGATGGTTGTCCGACGCATTATTCACAAATTGTTGTGAATTGGTTAAACCGTACATTTGGTCACCGTTGGATGCGTAGGAATGGTCCAGTTTTATGGCCCCCAAGGAGTCCAGATTTGACGATTACCGACTTTTATTTCTGGGGACGTGTAAAACAAATAGTGTATGCAGAAAATTTACCCAATGACGTCGAGATATTAAAAAATCCCATAAAAGATGCCACCTTACCAATTCAGGAAATCCGGAATAGCTTTAAGGGACTGTGGCGGAGGATTAAATTATGCAGCGACGACGATGTAGGGTTAATAGAATAACTTAACACTTGTTTTTTGTTTTAATAATTTAATTAAAAATATTTTATATTTATTTGTTTTTCTGAAAATGTTTCAATTGTAATACTGGCCAATACTGGATTTTATCAAAGTATGCCGACCGAAAATTTGCATAACGCCATAACTTCTGATCAACTTCTCTTGGCGTACTGTGAACGGAAAAGATAGTTTACCTAGAACTAAAATAGTGTTTGCACAACTGTAAAGGCCTACTTGCTTTTAAAAAATCGAGCGTAAACTAAAATAAGTTTCAGGCCAAGCAGGGCGGAATCCCAAAACATGAAATTTCAATTCGAAAATTTTTGGTCAATCATACCTATTGTAAACTCAATCCGGGGACATACTGTATAGGGAACTCTACATCAACCAGAGATTTAATGTATATAGGACAAACTGGAATTGCTGTGCAAATTGGAAATACCATGACAAAGTGCGAAAATGACTCTAGAATATCAGCCAAGTCACGTCTAGCTACGTCAACCTTCGCGTAGTTACACATGCACTGCACCGAATTATAGTTGAGATAAAATCCTAACCACATTCGTAGACCTAGCCAGATATATCTTACCAAATAATGCAAAACACTTTTATTTTTATTTTGTTTGTTGGAAGACACGATTGCACAAAATGAGGAATTGAATATCCAGCAGAAAATATGTTAAAACTGGTGAAATTGCAAAGACATGCTGACGAGTAATTATTAAGATAATCAACAAAAAATATTTTAATCTGAAAAGATTCAAATGTTTTACTACTAGCAAAAAATACTTCAATGCATTTAAATAATGAAGTGAAGGTAGATAAGATGACGTACAAGTTTTCCTAGTTAAAGACACATTAAATGAATTAATTTCAATTAACAACAACCTGAATATAAAGATACGAGGCATAAATTAAATGAATGGAGGTCATTAGTATGTAATAATACAAGACCCTGTGCAGACCTCAACAAAGGATTTGACATTGAACAGAATACAAATTACAAAAACATCTTGCCATAATTGATTTTAGCTAGTTTTTCGATTCGTATTTCGGCAAAGCAAGTTGTCATTTTCAACAGAATCTAAATATAAATCTTCTTGCTAACTTGTAACTTTGAACACATTTTCTTAACTAGATGACGAGGTGTTATCCCACTCGATTATATATTAGTTAGAACTACGTTAACTACGTTAACACATTTATTTTTAGATTCTACTGTATATGGTAGTTGCCAAAACACGTATTTAGATTTGCAAAAAATTGTGGTAGGTGTTTTTAATATTTAAATATTGTACATTTGTTAGTTAATTTTTCAAAGATAACTACTAAGGGGAACAAATGCAATATATGTCGTGGAGGACTAAATACGCAAACTTAATGATGTAGTGAAAACTTCAATTTAATTTCGAACAAGTGTGTGAGAAATAATCAAAAACGAAAAAGTATTCTGACAGTCGAAAACAAATATTAATTATAATTCATTTTGATTGCTCACTGAATGCTACACTGAATAGGACAAGAAAATTCTACAAAATATTTCACTCTCATCATAAAAATTACAAAGTAGACAATTTAATCGCAATTTTTTTGTCGTGTTGTTCTATTTTGAAAGCAATATCTCAATCGATATATCTTACCACTCTCCCATATCTTGAAAACGGCACGTGTTATGTTATTACAATAGATATCAAGATTTTAAACAACTCTTATTTGAAAAGATCTTTCGAAAAATGTACTTTTCATCGCGACTGCGCCAGTTTGCTCAATTTTAACATAAAAAGCTGAATTTATTAATAACAAAAAATGGCAATAACAGAGGCATAAAAAATAAAACGCAGTGGGCACGTAAGATATGCTTTTCTATATATCTTGTAATTTAAAACGTTCCGGCAATCCTTTAGATTGCATGGCGTAGGCGCTTCGACACGTATTGCACGAGTCGAGAGTAATGGTTGCAAACATATTATCTGGTCAGAATGTTTTGATTACCCTCGAAATAGTTGAATTCGCCACGTAAACACATTTCAATAGGGTTAACTGATTTCGATATCTAATTTACAACAAATGAAGCGCGACACGTGTTCCAATAAGTCTATATATTCAATTGCCACTATCTCAGGTCTATTGAATTAATTTTCATGGACTAGCGGTCGAACTTCAGGCCCGTGGTTCGGGCATAAAATGTTCCTCATATCGTTAACCACAAGTTCAGCTGATATATATATATATATATATATAAATCTATATATATATATATATATATATATATATATATATATATATATAAATCTATATATATATATATATAGATTTATAATTCATTTTGATTGCTCACTGAATGCTACACTGAATAGGACATGCTGGTGTTTACTTTTGCATAGTCATTTTTTATGGCATTGGCATGTATTAACTTGGAATTTATACGTTATCCTTTTAGAGCGGCCCTGCGTTTGAGTTGATTATTGGCACATTAATTTAAGTTTTGATTTGTATATTTTTTTAAGAGGTCTGACCAATGTTGAATTCATTTTAATCATTTTTAGAAATTTGCTTTGTTTTAATGTTAATTTTTTTTTTTTTAATGAATTAAACATTGGTCATTCTAGTAGATTTTTATTAATAGTTCTCTTAGCTAGCCTTTTCACAATGGGAGTTTTGTGGCTTTAATATTAATTTCTAATATTAATTTTGATTTATTAATATTGAATTAATATTGTCACAAAATTCATTATTATTACAATTGCGGGTTTTATTTTTATCTTATCATATATATATTTTTTTATCGTTGCGATTTTAAATTGTATTGTAGTGAATTAAATGTTGGTCGAATACCCTAACTAGGTTTTTACAAGGTTTTCCCTAGTTCTTGCAGTAAATACTGGGGTAATAGAAAGTCGGCCTTGTTACCGCGATAGGTTTTATTTAATGTCATTTGTCATATTAATGTTTATTGCTTGACAAGGGTTTCCGAAACACCTTATTGCAAAAAAAGGTGTCGCAATAAACTTTAATATTGCTAAAAGTGTTTTATTCAACGACTGACTGCTCATGATACAAGATACCATTATATATATATATATATATATATATATATATATATATATATATATATATATAGATTGAAAATGTGTCTTGTCAAATATGACAGAAAAATGTAAAATTTACACGATGATGGTCTAATCTTACACCTCAATGGTGTAGTGAACATTAATTAAAACAGGTCCATGAAGACTAACTGGTGGATCACTAGACAATATTGTTTCTGGGTTATTACCCTTCGTCAGTAGCGATTACCAAGAACCTTAGTTGTTGAAATACCTTTACATGTAGTGGCCATCAAAACTTCTTGGCGCGAGCCAATCACTCCTAATGAACCACTGACAACAGAACACTGACGAAACGATACCTTGTCTAACACCTCGCGGCGAGTAAACAAGACGACTGTCAAATGTCCAGTGTCAACATATAAAAGGTTCTTGGTAATCGCTACTGACGAAGGGTAATAACCCAGAAACAATATTGTCTAGTGATCCACCAGTTAGTCTTCATGGACCTGTTTTAATTAATGTTCACTACACCATTGAGGTGTAAGATTAGACCATCTTTCGTGTAAATTATATATATATATATATATATATATATATATATATATATATATATATATATATATAATTGAAAAATCCTTTGACAATCGTTATAGTTAAAAATCAAATCGGAGATTACTGCGAAACACACAGTATTCGGGTTTGAACGATTAGGAAAAAAAAGCCATCAATTTTTTCAAGCTAACGTTTCGCTCCTTTATTGAAGCATTTTCATTTTCAAAGCCTAGAAGGTATACAATGCTAAATGAATTTTATTTAAACAATTTAAAAGAGAAGAGAAAATATCAGTTTTTAAATTTACTTACATGAAATATTAGATGTAATGCATTTAATTTGAAAGTGATAAATATACTCATACTGCTACATATACAGGAAAAGCACAAGTTGAAACAATTTTAAAACCAAATATTCATATTTCGAACGTGATGCGTCCAAAAACTCTAACGCATTAAGTGAAAACGTATATGAATTTTGTGCGCACAAAAAAACAGACGTTAAAACACTGCAAAAATGAACCTTTTGGATACCTGCAAGTTTTAAGGTGACAAAATTCCACTAGCATTGAAAAAGTTACGAGGGGAAGTTGAAAAGTCAAAATATAAATTTATGAAAAGTTTACCATTTAAAATATAAACAGAAGTCAAAATTAACGTTAAAAACAAATCATCTGTAACAGACATTCGACATTCGTCGCTTCGACGTTTCGGCAGAGTCCCATCTGCCATTTTCAGGAAGCTCTTCTAGGTCTCGCTGACTTCGAAGAACAGTTCTTCTAAGTCAGCGAGACCTAGAAGAGCTTCCTGAAGATGGCAGATGGGACTCTGCCGAAACGTCGAAGCGAACCTTCGGGGAACATTTCTACAACGCGGTTCACAACCCGTGAACCAAGAAGTACAGATTTCAGCCGCGAGAACTTACGCACCAACATATATATGTATATGTATATATATATATATATATTAAAAATGCATCTTGTCAAATCTGACAGCAAAATGTAAAATTTACACGAAAGATGGTCTAATCTTACACCTCAATGGTGTAGTGAACATTAATTAATACAGGTCCATGAAGACTAACTGGTGGATCGCTAGACAGTATTGTTTCTGGGTTATTACCCTTCGTCAGTAGCGATTACCAAGAACCTTAGTTGTTGAAATACCTTTACATGTAGTGGCCATCAAAACTTCTTGGCGCGAGCCAATCACTCCTAACGAACCACTGACAACAGAACACTGACGAGACGATACCTTGTCTAACACCTTGCGGAGACTAAACAAGAGACGACTGTCAAACGTCCAGTGTCAACATATAAAAGGATTGCTGCAATTAAGTTCAAAAACAATTCAAATTAAAAATGCATCTTGTCAAATCTGACAGCAAAATGTAAAATTTACACGAAAGATCGTCTCGTCAGTGTTCTGTTGTCAGTGGTTCGTTAGGAGTGATTGGCTCGCGCCAAGAAGTTTTGATGGCCACTACATGTAAAGGTATTTCAACAACTAAGGTTCTTGGTAATCGCTACTGACGAAGGGTAATAACCCAGAAACAATATTGTCTAGCGATCCACCAGTTAGTCTTCATGGACCTGTATTAATTAATGTTCACTACACCATTGAGGTGTAAGATTAGACCATCTTTCGTGTATATATATATATACATATATATATATATATATATATATATATATATACATATATATATATATATATATATATATATATATATATATATATATATACATATACATATATATGTTGGTGCGTAAGTTCTCGCGGCTGAAATCTGTACTTCTTGGTTCACGGGTTGTGAACCGCGTTGTAGAAATGTTCCCCGAAGGGTCGCTTCGACGTTTCGGCAGAGTCCCATCTGCCATCTTCAGGAAGCTCTTCTAGGTCTCGCTGACTTAGAAGAACTGTTCTTCGAAGTCAGCGAGACCTAGAAGAGCTTCCTGAAAATGGCAGATGGGACTCTGCCGAAACGTCGAAGCGACGAATGTCGAATGTCTGTTACAGATGATTTGTTTTTAACGTTAATTTTGACTTCTGTTTATATTTTAAATGGTAAACTTTTCATAAATTTATATTTTGACTTTTCAACTTCCCCTCGTAACTTTTTCAATGCTAGTTGCTGTTGGTGTTTGTTTGTTAAGTAAGTTTGTGTATTTACGTATGTTTGATCGTTTGACGTTATTGAAGATTCGTTCATATTTGTAATGTTGGTCATTAAAGAAACTATCTGCAATATTTTTTGGTAAGTACGTGTAAATGTCAGAACGTAATCGAAAGATGTCATTATTCAATCTTTTCAAGAGGATTATAGTATCCGAAATACAAAGATTTAACATTTGTTTGTGAAATTTAGATATAATAGACTTATATTTAGTATCAATTTTGACACTTAAAAAGTTTGAATAATGACAGCTTTGTCTAATAAAATTTGGAATTATATTAGATTTCCTGCATCTTACCAGAAAGATGTTTCTATTTTTCTGCCTAGCTAATTTTTCAACCAATTTTGAATAGTTGTTCAAAAGATCATTAATGAATGGGCCGAAATGTCCGTATTGTATATTCATGATTCCCGTATGTGCTCTGGGAATAGAAAATTCAATTATTGTACAAATTCTCGACTGTAAATCACTTAAAATGGTACTTATCTTGTATCATGAGCAGTCAGTCGTTGAATAAAACACTGTTAGCAATATTAAAGTTTATTGCTAAAATATTTGTATATAAAGATACTACATCTAAACTGACAAGTTGAAAATTCGTAGGAACTGTTTGATTTCTTAAAAACTCAACCAGTTCCCACGAATTCTTAACATTATACTGTTGTTTACCAACAATGTTACTTAAAATTTTAGAAAAAAATTTTGATAAATTGTAAGTAGGACTCTGTACACTCGATATTATTGGTCTCAATGGAATATTTTGTTTGTGTGTTTTAGGCAACCCGTATATTCGCGGTGGATGTGAGTTATGCCTTTTCAATTCGTTGGATAACTTTCTAGTAATAAAATGACCTTTTTCCCATTTATTAATTAAATCATTAACATTGCAATAAACTTTAATATTGCTAAACGTGTTTTATTCAACGACTGACTGCTCATGATACAAGATAAGTACCATTTTAAGTGATTTACAGTCGAGAATTTGTACTATATATATAGATATTTATATATATATATATCAGCTGAACTTGTGGTTAACGATATGAGGAACATTTTATGCCCGAACCACGGGCCTGAAGTTCGACCGCTAGTCCATGAAAATTAATTCAATAGACCTGAGATAGTGGCAATTGAATATATAGACTTATTGGAACACGTGTCGCGCTTCATTTGTTGTAAATTAGATATCGAAATCAGTTAACCCTATTGAAATGTGTTTACGTGGCGAATTCAACTATTTCGAGGGTAATCAAAACATTCTGACCAGATAATATGTTTGCAACCATTACTCTCGACTCGTGCAATACGTGTCGAAGCGCCTACGCGATGCAATCTAAAGGAATAGATTGCCGGAACGTTTTAAATTACAAGATATATAGAAAAGCATATCTTACGTGCCCACTGCGTTTTATTTTTTATGCCTCTGTTATTGCCATTTTTTGTTATTAATAAATTCAGCTTTTTATGTTAAAATTGAGCAAACTGGCGCAGTCGCGATGAAAAGTACATTTTTCGAAAGATCTTTTCAAATAAGAGTTGTTTAAAATCTTGATATCTATTGTAATAACATAACACGTGCCGTTTTCAAGATATGGGAGAGTGGTAAGATATATCGATTGAGATATTGCTTTCAAAATAGAACAACACGACAAAAAAATTGCGATTAAATTGTCTACTTTGTAATTTTTACGATGAGAGTGAAATATTTTGTAGAATTTTCTTGTCCTATTCAGTGTAGCATTCAGTGAGCAATCAAAATGAATTATAATTAATATTTGTTTTCGACTGTCAGAATACTTTTTCGTTTTTGATTATTTCTCACACACTTGTTCGAAATTAAATTGAAGTTTTCACTACATCATTAAGTTTGCGTATTTAGTCCTCCACGACATATATTGCATTTGTTCCCCTTAGTAGTTATCTTTGAAAAATTAACTAACAAATGTACAATATTTAAATATTAAAAACACCTACCACAATTTTTTGCAAATCTAAATACGTGTTTTGGCAACTACCATATACAGTAGAATCTAAAAATAAATGTGTTAACGTAGTTCTAACTAATATATAATCGAGTGGGATAACACCTCGTCATCTAGTTAAGAAAATGTGTTCAAAGTTACAAGTTAGCAAGAAGATTTATATTTAGATTCTGTTGAAAATGACAACTTGCTTTGCCGAAATACGAATCGAAAAACTAGCTAAAATCAATTATGGCAAGATGTTTTTGTAATTTGTATTCTGTTCAATGTCAAATCCTTTGTTGAGGTCTGCACAGGGTCTTGTATTATTACATACTAATGACCTCCATTCATTTAATTTATGCCTCGTATCTTTATATTCAGGTTGTTGTTAATTGAAATTAATTCATTTAATGTGTCTTTAACTAGGAAAACTTGTACGTCATCTTATCTACCTTCACTTCATTATTTAAATGCATTGAAGTATTTTTTGCTAGTAGTAAAACATTTGAATCTTTTCAGATTAAAATATTTTTTGTTGATTATCTTAATAATTACTCGTCAGCATGTCTTTGCAATTTCACCAGTTTTAACATATTTTCTGCTGGATATTCAATTCCTCATTTTGTGCAATCGTGTCTTCCAACAAACAAAATAAAAATAAAAGTGTTTTGCATTATTTGGTAAGATATATCTGGCTAGGTCTACGAATGTGGTTAGGATTTTATCTCAACTATAATTCGGTGCAGTGCATGTGTAACTACGCGAAGGTTGACGTAGCTAGACGTGACTTGGCTGATATTCTAGAGTCATTTTCGCACTTTGTCATGGTATTTCCAATTTGCACAGCAATTCCAGTTTGTCCTATATACATTAAATCTCTGGTTGATGTAGAGTTCCCTATGCAGTATGTCCCCGGATTGAGTTTACAATAGGTATGATTGACCAAAAATTTTCGAATTGAAATTTCATGTTTTGGGATTCCGCCCTGCTTGGCCTGAAACTTATTTTAGTTTACGCTCGATTTTTTAAAAGCAAGTAGGCCTTTACAGTTGTGCAAACACTATTTTAGTTCTAGGTAAACTATCTTTTCCGTTCACAGTACGCCAAGAGAAGTTGATCAGAAGTTATGGCGTTATGCAAATTTTCGGTCGGCATACTTTGATAAAATCCAGTATTGGCCAGTATTACAATTGAAACATTTTCAGAAAAACAAATAAATATAAAATATTTTTAATTAAATTATTAAAACAAAAAACAAGTGTTAAGTTATTCTATTAACCCTACATCGTCTTCGCTGCATAATTTAATCCTCCGCCACAGTCCCTTAAAGCTATTCCGGATTTCCTGAATTGGTAAGGTGGCATCTTTTATGGGATTTTTTAATATCTCGACGTCATTGGGTAAATTTTCTGCATACACTATTTGTTTTACACGTCCCCAGAAATAAAAGTCGGTAATCGTCAAATCTGGACTCCTTGGGGGCCATAAAACTGGACCATTCCTACGCATCCAACGGTGACCAAATTTACGGTTTAACCAATTCACAACAATTTGTGAATAATGCGTCGGACAACCATCGTATTGGAAATACATTGACTGTCGATAATTGAGAGGCAATGGCCCTATTATTCCATAATATGAAATAGCACACTATACATTGACAAAATATTGCCGATGATTAGTAATAAAAAAAAGGATTAGTATCACTCCAATATCGAACATATTGCGAGGAAACAGTTCCATTGGTAGAAAATGTAGCCTCGTTGGAAAATAAAATGTTTCGATAAAAATCAGGATTACTTCCTATTTTGCTTCCCATCCATAAACAGAAATCTAGACGTTTTGCTTAGTCTCCTACATCCAAAGTATGGTTAAAAATGGGTTTGAAGGGATAAATTTTCAGGTCTTTCAAAACTCGTTGTGAGATTTACTAATGCCTAAGCGAAGCGACCGCTTCCTCAAAGACAATTTAGGATCATTTGGTACCGAATCTAAAATTAGCAGAGTAGCGGCATCGTCTTCATTATGTATTATCTTAGTTTTCGTTACATTCAGTACTGAGCCAGTTCTTAAAAATTTCTTAATGAGCTTATGTGCACTCATACGTGATACATAAATATCAAGAGATTTTTCATTAAATTTTTCAATCACGCAGCGGTAACGTTTTCCACGTCCATAACACTGTACTAAATATATTTTCTGATGTAACGTTAGCATTTTATTGTAAAAATATTGTCATTACATGCCGAAACGTCGAAGCGACCCTTCGGGGAACATTTCTACAACGCGGTTCACAACCCGTGAACCAAGAAGTACAGATTTCAGCCGCGAGAACTTACGCACCAACATATATATGTATATGTATATATATATATATATATATATATATACATATATATATATATATACATATATATAATAACTAAAGTCAGTCAGATTGTTTTCCAAAATGCGAATAATTTGAATAATGTAAGGGTAGAACCATATATCAGATTTTTTTTTTGTTTGATAGAAGGGGATTCACCTTTGTTTTTCCAGGAAGTTGTACAATTGCATTCAAATAATATTAACTAAACCATAAGAAGAAGCAGTGGATCTTCCACTAAAACTCCGAGCCTGGTGCTAATTAAGTTGCTAAATGTCCAATCTGACATTACAAAATTATGCTTTCGCTCCTACCACAACAAGATATCTTTACGGCAAATATATAATGAAATGCATCCAGTCGGTTGGAACAGTTTGTGGCAGGCTGAACAAGGCGCTACTTCAGTAAGGAATTACTAATGATGTAACCTATATTTCGTCATCATGGAAATACTTACTTTCTTTTAAAAAGTATCTTTGAATGAACAATTGAGAATGAGAACCCTATCATTATTTGTTGTAATGCTGTAATGTTGTAATATTTATGTAAGATTAAGGCAAATGAAAGCAAACAAGGACTCGTCAGATTACGAACAATACATCAGATGAGCTGTATGTAGTCACACAAATTCCTGGAAACTCATGTTTACATGACTACATGCACCTCAGCGGCTGCATCGTAGTTGATCTGATCAGTCCTGAAGGACGAAATAGCTTGATGCATCGACTGAAATGTATTTTCAAGCAAATTTAATATGAAAATTTCTATGAGAAACCTACAATTTTTATAAAATCAAGGAATTTGTTTTATATTTATTTTTGGTCCCTAAAAATGGTTATGTTAACTGAAGTCCAAACCTAAATCCAATTTTAGGATTAGACGTAGTCGTAGTTAAATAAGATTTTCTTATGGACCACACTTTTATATATATATTTTTAATATACAATACTCTAGAATATAATGTATAAGATTTTAAACATTATCTACTTAAATGAAAAATGAAAACAAAACAAACAATCGGTAAATGATTTAATATAGATCGACATATTATATTGAATCCATGTTGATTAAACGTAGTTTAGGTAAATTAGCGATTTGGGCAGTATTGGGTTAGGTTGAGTTTGGTTCGGGCGGGTTTTTGTTAGTAATAAATTCGCATCTCTTGTACAGTCACGGCTAGACTTATTTTTATTGTCACATTATTACGGGTCGGAAAATCACTTCATAAGTCCAAAACTTTACGACGATTTGAATTACTATGTCGCCTGAATTGTTGACGGGCTTTTCTAACCTTTTAAGAATTAACCGGACCAAATGTCGTGCACACACTGTATCCGTGCATTTCGTTCCCACCAGGGATATCTCGTAAATTTAAGATATTAGGAAGTTTATGTCAAAGGTCAAGTATTCATCCACTCAGCATCCAGTAACTAATCACCGATAGTCCGAAAATCGTCACTCCAAGCCGTGTACAACATTACAAATACATTACAAAGTTGCCAACAAGCACACAATACAACACAACAGTATTCGAAAAAGTGCACATTATAATTTTAAGTAATAGTTTAATTAAATTAAAAAAATCACGTCGAACAATCCAACAAAGCCCAGACAACAGCGGCGCAGAACAGTGACGTATATCCGTGAGCCAGAGACGCATTTGCAATTCTCGTTCACTTTACAAATCGCTACGAGCCGAATATAACCACAGTCCCCACGTTCACGTCGCGACAAAAGTAGTGAGAACAATACAAGACTTTATATTATTAGCGACGAACCTGGCCTGAAACTACAGTTCATTTCAAAAATCGATTTTTTGTTAATCCCTGCCTCAGTTTTTAGTTTGGTTTAGTTTCTTAGTTTCTTTTAGTTCACAAATAAAAAAATTGTATAAAAGCAATAAAAAGCGACAACTGTAAATAGACGTTTGGCACTGTGCAGTCAGTTTAATTTCACTAAAGTTATAATAGGTAACGCCATATTTAATTAGTAATTATTTACAACTAGCAGTATTAGAAGATTTGAAAAAAATATGGTATGATGCAGGAACGACAACAGTTTCAGTAGCAAATTTAACTATAATCAAATTACTGAAGTGCAATGAAAATTATCCGAACATATTTGTAATGTAGGATTTCGTTTTATATACGAGTGTATGTTATTGATATGGTAAAGCGATTTACAGTGCCATGCCATAGCTATCGCTCGTGATAAATTATTTTCATATGAACAGCTGCCAATTTACATATTTATTTATTAATGCAGTCAATTGATTCACATGCACTATTTTGAGCGGATAGCTTACTTACATAAATTAATGCTTTTGTTGTGAAAGCTGTAATTTGCCGATAAATATTTTAGTACGTTATTTAAGTTTTCCATCCACAGCTCGTATTCATATAGAAAAACAATATACTTATGCATACATCATTTTGCGCGTAATTCGTTTTTAAGTAAACTTTAATTTTGGAAATTGTATATTGGTAAAGTTATTTTAAGTAATTGTAAAAGATAAACGTTGTTCTGTTTACAATATAAATAGCTAACTATTTTTTACCGGCATATATGTCAAAAATTGGTTTGTTTTGTTTTTTTGGAAGAAATACTGTACTAACTGTTTGTATTAGAAGTGAGGTATTAAGATTATTTGCAACATACAATTTTCAGATTTTGGTTTTGAATAGATCCAGTGCGTTCATATTGTCCCTCAAGTGGATTTTACGGGCCCAGCGCCGCATATTTAATACTTATATATAATACTAGTATATATATTTAAGAACGACTATCTACTATGCCAGGTCGAATTTAACACTGTTAATAGGGATTATCTATGTTAGTAGAGTTAAACAATTTCTTCGATTTTAATGCAGAATTACCTTCATAACATTCTTACTTGGCGAAATTCTTGATTTCCATAACATCTCGCACAAAGCAATTATGGCGTTGAATATATAGTTTTAAGTCCTTTTTGAAATATGAATTTATGAGATATAAATAAAACAGCGGATTTTTTTAATATCTGAAAAAATACGACCAATTTATGGAATGGTGCAATAAAAATGGTATTATTGGTTTATTTTGGTGTAAAATCAAAACTCTTCATCGTAACCTATTAATTGACGACATTGAAGATAAAGGAGACCAACAATATTTCCAAAAATGTACAATACTATCTATTTTTATAAGCATATTTTTTTGAATACCATCGTCAGTTGCAAAATTTCATAATCTTCCTGAAACAAATTCTGAGACGGGCCATTAGTTCCGACGGTACTCTCCCTCACTACTAGAAGAGTTTCTACATTTAAAACGCCACCGAAGGTGGAAGTCATACACTGTTGCACAGGGTTACATTGATGACTCATTGAAAAATATAATTGATTGTGCAACTCGAATTCTTACTAGAGAAACTTCAACGAATTTCCAGCCATGAAATAGAAGCCAAGAAGTTTTGATGGCCACTACATGTAAAGGTATTTCAACAACTAAGGTTCTTGGTAATCGCTACCGACGAAGGGTAATAACCCAGAAACAATATTGTCTAGCGATCCACCAGTTAGTCTTTATGGACCTGTTTTAATTAATGTTCACTGCACCATTGAGGTGTAAGATTCGACCATCTTTCATGTATATATATATATATATATATATATATATATATATATATATATATATATATAAATTCTCGACTGTAAATCACTTAAAATGGTATTTGTCTTGTAGCATGAGCAGTCACTCGTCAAATAAAACACTTTTAGAAATATTAAAGTTTATTGCGCCACCTTTTTTTGTAACAAGGTGTTTCCGAAACCCTTGTCAAGCAATAAACGTTAATATGACAAATGACATTAAATAAAACCTATTGCGGTAACAAGGCCGACTTTCAATTGCGACGCTGTTTTCCGGGCGCGTTGCGACCTGTGCACCGTCTCCGTCTTTCGGGAGACAGATGGGAGTGATCGCGACGCTTATATCGTTTAGGGGTGCGGGGGAATTATTCTCGTTGTTTCGACTGCATATAGAGAACAGCGCGACCAAGCTAGCTAGTGGGAGGATGTCGCAGGTTCAATAGTTCAAAAAAAAAAGTCCGGGCGCCACTGGCTTTAGATAGTTGCACGACAAGCCAGAGTCGGGACTGATGGTCTGTCCACCGAAACAACTAAGCAAGACGTTTAAAACAAACACAAAAAAAGTATATTATCTAACAGTGGCTTGACCGAAAGTATAACGGATACAATTACTGACATCCAAATGAGAGGGCGAACAAAAAAAAGAAACCCACCGTAAAGTAAAATCGTATATTGGAGTTGGCTTAATTTCCCTTTATAATACAACAAAACTGAAATACAATAAGCACAATCGAAACGGGTATGTCGCCCGTCGAATCGGCGACTCTCTCAACTATATAACGTGCGTCGGGTGGTCCGTGCTTATATAACTTACAGCAAAAGAAAAAAAAATGAAAATGAAAAGGGCTCCCCAGCGCGGTGACGGGGAACTGATAAAGCGATGCCGGGTAAGTTATATTACACGTCCACATAAATGGGTTAGTAAAAGATTAGTTCTTACTATATTAATATTCGAATATGCAATGTGACTCAATGATTTTTTTTTTCTTGATCTTATATAATACTTAGTACAATAACAAGTTTAATTTATAGCACACCTTAAAATTATTACGCTGGTACAAGAAATGTTCGGCATCTTGCAAATTTCAGCCGACTCGAATATCCGTTTGGGTTGTTAATAAAAAAAAGAATAAAACAAGATTACAGACCTCCGTTATACTTCGCGGGTAAATAGTTGGGGACCAAGCTTCTAGAAGTTCCTATCCGAACTTGCGCACGGCGACTCAAGGTCCATGCGATAACCGGGACCGAATGAATTGCACCGGCCTCCCCACAAGGCTCCAGAAGAATTAAACGATCCTGAGGGAAGTAATCTCGACGATCGGGCACAATATTTTCCAAATAGTCGACGTTACCAAATCCAAATCATAACTTGTAGGTTTCCGGAATCATACTCCGAACGTACTGCACGTGGATGCGAGTAATGGTTTCCACCAGCCAGTCGACCGACGACGAGGAGTTCCATATATCCGAATAAATCGACGTTAGTGCCTTTTCCAATCAAATTCCACACCAGATTCACCCAAAGGACACTAACTTTTCTTGTAAGTCCCAATAAATCCGATAAATCGAACGGCACAAATATCACCTCAGCGGATATCAAAAATGGCCAAATCAAGACGGGACGAAACAAAACGGTCTTCCTCGATGCCAATCGTACACTCTCTTTTCGGAAAAACATTGTTCCGACTAACTGACCGTGCGACAAAAAAACAACCAAACCACGCATTTCACGAATAACACCTGAATCGCATCTTAAATATATCGATAAATCGATCGTTTGGAGAAAAAAGTAAGTCGAATATAAAGTTAATGATAATCAAATATGCAACAATAATTAATAAAGGAAAACTATAAATTAAAGTGTGAAAGCCCCAATCAATATCTTCCATCCTTTTAGAGCACGTTTAATGAATTAAATGGCGCGCCAAACACGTACGCATTTCGGTGTTAAAGTCCACCGTAAATTTTACATTGAGCGGCCAGTGGCGGATCAAAGCACGGGCGGAAAATTTACAGGGGTAAGGACTACGACAACAAAAGTACAACAAAAATTAACCGTAACCAAACGTTTAGTTCCCAAATAAATCAACAAAATACCTTTTTCAAAATCTGACCGTAACACAATGTACCCCAGTATTTACTGTAATAACCTTGTAAAGAACCTAGTTAGAGTGTTCAACATTCACTTCACTTCAATACAATTTAAAATTGCAACAACGAAAAAAAAGAAATTAAAAGAAAATATATATATATATATATATATATATATATGAATTAACCAGCAATTACAATTGGTAATTGTCAAAAAATTGTATTGAACTAAATATAGTACTAAATATAGGACACTTGGAATTTTGTGACAATATTAATTCAATATTAATAAATGAAAATCAATATTAGAAATTAATATTAAAACCACAAAACTACCATTGTGAAAAGTCTAGTTAAGAAAACTATTAGCAAAAATCTACTAGAATGACCAATGTTCAATTCATTGTAAGTTATAAAAAAAAAATTTTTATTGAAATAAAGCAAATCTCTAAAATTGAATTAAGAAGAATTCAATATTGGTCAGACCTAGATTAATGTGACTAATAATCAAGTCAAACGTAGGGCTGCTCTGAAAAGACAATAAATAAATTCCAAGTTAATACATGCCAATGTGTTTACCTCCCAAAGCCATCAAAAATGACCATGTAAAAGCAAACATCAACATGCACCAAAATAGAACCACACATCAACTTTAAAGACAAACTCTACAATGAGTTCACTAAAGGTCACATTTCTTAAATATTAATTACTCATTTGATTAATGTTCAAACTATCGCTTTGGGAAAAAGTTAGTTTCAGTATTGGCCAAATAAAGTAAAATAAAACTAAAATTAAATTAATATATAAAAGAAAAAGAAAAAAATCAATCTAGAAAGATATAGGATCATAGTAAAAATTATTATAAATTTTGCTTAAATTAAGAGTGTCAGTTTTAAAATTAAAGCGTTAGTGTCTTTGTGTATGTGTACCATCTCCAAAACCAAATGCTTTTTTGAATTGCATTCTTTTGTAATAATTTTGGTGTTTATATCAAAAATATGTTCTGTTTTTTTAATATGCATGGATAAAGCAGTGTCGGTGGTTCTGTTAGATATTGTACTGTATTTATGTGTGTATATACGTCTGTGTAAGTAATGTATTGTTTGACCAAAATATGTTGCTGAACAATTGGAACAGTTAATTTTGTAAATTGTGTGTGTTTGTTTTTGTTTTGGTATTTGTGGTTTAAGTTGTTTTTAACTGTGTTATAATTTGTGTGTGCATTTATAATATTTTATGGCTTTAGAACACGTTAGTCATGCATATATATATATATATATATATATATATATATATATATATATATATACAGTGTGTTTCACTTAAGAGTGTAACACCATACTTATTATTAACATTTTTAATTTGCATGAAATTTTGGATTTAAGGTTTTTGGGCAATTCTGAACAATTATTACTAGTAAAATTTTTCGATAAAAAAATCCCTAAAGTGATTTCTTGATTTTTTCGATTTATTTTGCCATCGCCGGCTGCTTTGCATTTAAAGAAGACAATTGGTTTTTTGGGAATAAATAGAGCAATAAGTATTCTACGAAAAAAATACTAAAATTGGACTAAAAATAAAAAATATATGAGGGTGTCACACTCTTAAGTGAAACACACTGTATATATATTAAAAATGTGTCTTGTAAAATATGACAGAAAAATGTAAAACTTACATGTTTGGTGGACTAATCTTACACCTCAATGGTGTTATGAACATTAATTAAAACAAGTCCATAAAGACTAATTGGTGAATCGTTAGACAATATTGTTTCTGGGTTATTACCGTTCGTCAGTAGCGATTACAAAGAACCTTAGTTGATGACATACCTTTACATGTAGTGGCCATCAAAACTTCTTGGCGCGAGCCAATCACTCCTAACTAACCACTGATAACAGAACACTGACAAGACGAAATCCTGTCAAACACCTTGCGGTGAACGACTGTCAAATGTCCTGTGTCAATATAAATGTACCTTGTCATATTTGACAAGACACATTTTCAATATATATATCGTAGAAATATATTCTTGTCCTCGGTGTATGTATATACTCAAAAAGATTCTTCCGAAAATTTGGGACATCAGGTTGCAAATTAAACACAATTTACATCGTTTCGCAATTTATTAAATTGCATCATCAGACTAAAAACAATTAAACAAAATATCCAATAATAAAAATCATTCACAATAAAGTTTAAAAACTTTTAATTTAAACATTTAGAAACCAAATGTAAAAGTTACGAAATTAATATTAACATTAAATTATTATACATATTAAAATTTCAATTTTAAAACTTCGAAAACATTTTAAACAAATTTTGTCCAACACATGTTGATGAAATAAAATCTGGGCGAGGACTAACCGCAATGACAAGGACAAATGGAAGACGTGATAAATTGTAAAAAGAATTTACAAAAAATGTAAAATTTTTTTAATTGTTTGTTATTTTCAACCTCCAAGGCGTCAATGGGCCACCCATGCTCACCAATACTAGCATCGTTAGTAATGAACAAGCTCTTAACATCTATAATTTCTACATTACCCTTGAGCATTCCATTTTTATATATTTATGTTGATGATTTTTGTATGTCTATCAGATGTCTACCAGAACTCGTAGGTTTAGAACACTATCTACTCTGATATGTGTTCCTAATAATGGTAATATCCAAAAAGTTTAATTATTTGTTATTTTCAACCTCCAAGGTAAATTGTAGTTGTGGATGGAAACCGTTAAAAACGTTCAGATGTGTCTGTGTAACGTTGAGGACACAGACGGTTTCCATCCACAACTACAATTTACCTTGGAGGTTGAAAATAACAAACAATTAAACTTTTTGGATATTACCATTATTAGGAACACAGATCAGACCAGATAGTATTCTAAACCTACGAGTTCTGGTAAAATACTTAACTTCATGTCTCAGCATCCAATGAAACAAAAAATTAATACTGTAACAGCGTTGAATAATCGTATGAATAAACTTAGTAGTAATACTTTTCATGTAGAAAACAAACAGCTAATATATGGTATTCTACAATCTAATAATTACCCTAAAAAATCATTAATAGGATTTTGTACTCGATGAATTTGAATCGTATCACAACATTAAATACCAAACCCCCCGACGCATTATGTTACTCATTACGCTACATTGATAGTTTGTCAGAACAATTAAAAAAAATTAAATAACATCGATATTTTTTATAATACAAAACCAATAGGAACGTTGTACACTAAGTTAAAAACGAAGAGCCCCCTCTCTAATAATTTAATGTTAATATTAATTTCGTAACTTTTACATTTGGTAAGTTTTTTAAACTTCATTGTGAATGACTTTTATTATTGGATATTTTGTTTAATTGTTTTTAGTCTGATGACGCAATTTAATAAATTGCGTTTAATTGGCAACCTGATGTCCCAAATTTTCCGAAAAATCTTTTTGAGTATATTTATATAAATATATATATATATATATATATATATATATATACAAGATAGATGGTCTAATCTTACACCTCAATGGTGTAGTGAACATTAATTAAAACAGGTCCATGAAGACTAACTAGTATATCGTTAGACAATATTGTTTCTGGGTGATTACCCTTCGTCAGTGGCGATTACCAAGAACCTTAGTTGTTGAAATACCTTTACATGTAGTGGCCATCAAAACTTCTTGGCGCGAGCCAATCACTCCTAACGAACCACTGACAACAGAACATTCACAAGACGATACCTATAGCACATAACGCTGTAATTTCAGTCTAACCTTGCGGCGAGTAAACAAGACGACTGTCAAATGTCCAGTGTCAACATATAAAAGGATTGCTGCAATTAAGTTCAAAAACAATTCAAATTGAAAATGTGTCTTGTGAAATATGACAGAAAAAGTGTAAAATTTTTGCACGAAATATGGTCTAATCTTACACCTCAATGGTGTAGTGAACATTAATTAAACAGGTCCATGAAGACTGACTGGTGGATCGCTAGACAATATTGGTTCTGGGTTATTACCATTCGTCTGTATTATTGGAGTAAACAAACGGCAGAAGGAAAAATATATCTATCATAGATGTATCCTAAAAACAATCATTCATAAATAATAACACAACTAAAAGCATCAAAACCGAGCATTATAATTTAAAACCAAAAATAAATATCAAATCGAAATCAGTTTATCCTGGAAAGAAAGTTTCAATGTTCAGTTGCAGGTAGTAGAAAGTGTGGGCTGAAATTAAATTATGGAAGAGTTGCTATATTTATTTCAGTTAGGGGATGTCATAACAAAAATTTTGTTATAAAACATTTTTGTCTATGATAAGAATTAGTTTTATAAAATATAAAGGAAATTGTGTGAAATTAATAAAAATGTATATACAATATACATCGACCTATTATGAGAATTTTTAAATCAATACATGGATACAAAAGTATGAAATGAATGCAAATGTACCACACCATTTCAAGATGTGATTTGTACATAATGAGAAGTAGTATTTTGTAAACAGAATTTTAATAGCATACTGATTTAAGACTCGGGTAATGCAAATAAAAAATGTATCTGCCTTCCTTTGTATATTGAATATAAAATAGGGAGAATTTTGTTTAATAATAATAATTAATGCACAGCATATTTTTGAAACCAGTTGAATACGCGTAGCGAAATTTCGAAAACCAAACAGAACTCTACGGGAAACTTTAATATTCTTACTTTAATAATCTGTGAAAACATAAACAAGTAAGTACATAAAGTTCCATATTAATGTGATAAATAATACAGCTTATAATTCTGGACGGTGCTGTTTCACTGTATCGTAGATATCATTACAGCACGCAATAAACTGCTGTAAATCAAACCAGATATGTTAAAATAATTATAGCATGCATCAATTTTCATGAAATATGAATTGCGTGATTTTATATCATTTCCCCCATTTCTCCATCACAATTGACAAATGCAATTAAATAACCGCTATCCGAAGATGCAAAAGCGTAGCGAAACATATAAATAAACGACATATGTATGTTTCGCTAATGCTACGATTATTCTATACTTTGCATGTATAACTACAGTGAGTTCAAGGAGTTTTATTAACTAAAAATTAAATCCAAATGCAATTCAATTATATATATACAAAACATCCCAAACATTATTTAAAAAAAAAACGTCAGCTTGTAGTTCATATTTGATCTGATCTGTACTATTTGTACATTATTTATTTACTAGTATCTACATTTATTTTCATCTTTATGCATAGTGTAATTCTAATAACAGTTGTTCAAATGTGAATTTGTTTTTAATAAATAAGTTTACGGTTTTGTTAATAATTATTGTACAGCGTTTAGTGTTTAACTTATTTTTAAAGATAATTCTGCCGATAAGTAAACACATGAACAGAAGCTATTATCCATTAATTTCTGCATATACTAACAAGCGCATGCTCGTCGTTACATTATGCATTACAACGTTGATAAATAGACCAAAATTGTTTACGCTGATAATAAATAACAAAGTTTTCGACGTCATATAAATTTTATTTAGCTTTACTTTGCTGGTTGGTGATATATTTTCACTTTAACCAGTACCTATTCGAGACTGCACTCCCCAAGCTGACAAATGATAAATATATACCATCTGAATCAATTTTATGAAAATTGATGAATAGTTTATAATTTCATAATTCCGCTTACCTTTTTCCCCCGTTATATGTTGTAATATAATAACGAATATGAAAAGAAGTTTGGCGTTAACGCTGTTTCGTCATGACATGCGGTATATTCAAGCTCAGCACCTCTTAGTGTTTGTTCTGATGTGTGACTCAAATCTTAATCTACTATAATTTTATTTCTAATACTTAATTTTAAAATCATATGTACATTAAATACAACATTTTGTACGAATACAGTTCATATGCCGTCTCATCATGTACAAAATTTTACATACAACCTTAAATAATTACATTTTCACAATTTCATTATTACCTTCATAGGCGCGCGTGTACGTGTGTGTGCACATGTGCGTTTACGTGTTCTTGTGTGTACGTGTGTGCGCGCGTGCGCGTGCGCGCGTGTTTATAACATGCAGCGTAAAATTTAAATAGGTAGAGTGTGGGTCAGATGTTTAACCGTGAAATTGTATTTTGTGAAATATAATTAAAAATCTTAATTTCCGAGTTACAATTCTAATTGCTCTGTATTAAAAATATAATCGCGATGTTATATATTTCCCGCAAGCTCTTCGTAAAACAAACCATTTTTTGTAAAATGAAATTTGCATAATTTGTTCGACATTTCCAGGGTTTTGAATTTTAGCAATTCAGATCGCGAATCCCTGTTTTGAAATTACAGCATCCGTGATGATTTTATAAATACAATTCCAATACTCGTGCTTAGCTCTTTCGTTTCCGCTCAAAAGTAGTTGCTAATTCAGTCTGCCAAGTTTAAACATTATTTGAATTCGAGTTTGTATTTGAAGTTAAGTTGTGACGTGCCATCTTAATCAGGGATAAAAAGAGCAATTTAGGTTTTTGAACAATAATTTAAATTTTATCATTTGTCATTTCACCACATCTACACGATACGCGATATTTCCGGAATATAATTAAAAATCACATTGTACAAAAATATCATTATATACCTACGTATATCTCATGTGTTATAATTTACAAAATTCGAGATTGCCTTCCGTTGTAAATTCAGTGTTCTACGCACAATTCAATAAGAGCATCTAGATCAGAAATATGTATCTCCAAAATTATACACACACACACATATACACTTTAATGAAAGACTAATGTTTCACCTGAAAGGTGTTATGAACACTATTCTAGTAGGTTTGGTATCAGTTAAGCTTCTCAGTCTTCGTCAATCTGGTGTCAAGAAAATGAACCTTACGTTCCTGTTTTATTACAATAGAAAATTGGAAGCTCCCATTGAAGGAATTGATTGAAATGAGTAACAATGTGAAGTTCATTTTCTTCATTGACGAGGACTGAGTTACTATGGACTATGATATCAGCCTGAGTGGTTTTGAAGATGAGATTTCCGTGAAATGCGTCATTTGTTTTTACTTTGTTGTTTGTTTACAGTAGTTAGAACTATTAGTTCGTCAATGTTATTTATGATTTGGTACTAATTGAAATGTAAGCGCATGCAATTCCTGGTTTCTGGTTGTAAGTAGTTACACATTTTGAAGCAAAAGTGTGCCAAAATCTAAAAAAATCCAAATTGCTACGCCCTAATTGTACCCAGGATGATATCGAATAGCATATAGTAGTAAACGATAAAATGGAAGCGTTTATGGCAGGACACTAAAATGGGCAATAAAAATGCAAATTTTCGCTATTACGTGACGAACCAAGATTGGATTGGATTCAATTATACTTATTGGTTTCTCTTCATGAGAAGATCTTATTTAATATGCCAAACGTCGCATGAAAACTAATGATAATATATTCAATCATTAAATTGATTCTGTTGACAGCTAATGCTTATTGGAGCAACATGACAATGTAGTAGTATAGAAAGTACGCGTGTGATTTTTCATACCGGTTCCTTTAAAGCCCCTGGAAGTTGAAGCTACAATGCATGTCCTTTTATTCGTTGCCAATTTGTGTTTTCCCGAAAACGGACAATACGTTACAAAAAAATTGTATTTCACAATTGTAGTTTTCTTTTGTCTATAAAATTTTGCAGTCTACCTATTTATGCAAATATTATTGATGAGTTTGTGCACGAGTACTTCTGTTTTTGTACTATATTTATTATGCATATTCTTTCAACTACTCCTTGTAAATATATATTTCACGTACCTATCTATTATATTTATATTTTTATATTTTACCGTTTATCTGCCAATATACGTGTATATATAGTGCCATTATTGCGTTTGTTATATGACACGTAAATGTCTCACGGTTTCATTTTCGTTAGTCTATTTCAATATACTATTTACAGATAATACGCGCAACCCAAAGATTAGATTGGTTGTAAACACAAACTAGTGCACAAATAATAACTGAATGTTTTAATAAAATGTTTTATTATATATATATATATATATATATATATATATATATATATATTTATTTGTGCTTAATGGTATGATCTGTGTCAATACTAAATATTTAATACAGCAACACTGCATGCATAAAATATCATCAACTAATTACAATGCTTAAATCTCCGAAAGAACATGTCATGTCATACATGTCATCATATTTAAGAATTGAGAGGAGAGTCAATGAGATACAGACAGGTGGATTACTTTTTGGGGGTGAACGCCACGCGATGCACGCGTCGAAATAGTAATGTAGAGTACAGTGGCGTAGATGTAGTTCATTTGTGTGATGTGAGTTGTGTAACTGGGAGCGAGGCAAACCTTGTCGAACTATATTAAATGGAATGCATGTAACATAGTGTTGACTATTTGTTGTTAGTGTATTAATGTGGCACATATTCTATTATAGCTATACGCATTCTTGTGAGCCAGTCACCTTTGCGACATCAGTGGAAAGTTGGTTGCTGAGTGGCTCCCGTTGTGGAGTGGGGGGTCGGGATTTATCGAATAGCATGCTTTCGTTCTTGGTGTAGCAAAAACAGACGTGGTCAGGAACGCCCATGCAATTTTTGGGCGCGACATGGGTGCTGGCTGCAATTGGTTCTCCTTCAGGTACAATAGCATGCAAAGATATTTAGTAAATAGTAACGGAGTCGACAGCTGATAACACCACAAATCAAGGAAAGCTGCTGGAGGCAACGTGCGATCCGGGCGAACTCTGAAAGGAGCCCAGTAATTAATTTTATGTACCACGTTAGCTGTATTGTTAAAGGTACTATTTATATTTCCGTGTGGTGACATTGTTACCATTGCTTTTGCCATGATGTGTGTAATGCATTTGGAGACTGCAGCCGCTCAATGCATGTAGAAATGCCTCTCTATCACTTTATTTGGTAAGATGGTATTAATTTGGCGATGCATCGTTCATCGCTGAGAATGATGTTTTAATTACACTGTGCTAGTCGAGAAGTTCAACATCGATGGGTCCTGGGTAGAAAACATAATTCGAGTACGTTGAATGCAACGCCGTCAGCCGTTTTGCGAAGTTGACTCTAGTTTTCCAGATATTCATGTTTGAAGATTGTACAAAAAAGACCCAAGAAACACGTTTTTCCGTATATTTCAACCATTCCGTTCAACACCGTTCTTCAAATAGCGTTTCAGTTCGACAAAATTTCTTCGCTTCATGACATGCTTTTCATTTTTTCTAACGTATCGAGTATTGAAGGGCGCAGGAAGTGCAAAAGAATGTGAGGGAACGATGAATCTGAGACATTTTCACCACATTTTCACACACAAGATTCTTTCGTACATTTAAACCATTTATCCATCAGATATCGTTTCAGTTTAATTTCCACATAAAAATATATTTCTCTAAATCATCTAATATTTCTGATGCTTCTTCTTCCAACAAATATCTGCTAAAAGAGCATGCAACTTTTTCCCACTATACCAATGTTGGAGTCTTGACGTTACTTGGTGGAAACGCTCGCCGTGCTCATCTTATTCGGTTGGTGATTATTCATGGAATTTTTCAATATGTGCATGTAGAAAATGTCAATGACATTTTAACACTAATGCGATGAAAAGCAATGAGCATGTCTGCTACATAAAAGCGCCAGTTATCGGATCGATGATTCCCGAGAACATTCTCAATGACCGGTTTAACGCAATCCCATGCCACGAGCCATTCGCTTAATTGGTATCTCTATATTCTGGATCCCTTCCTTAACTCTCTCTACAGCCTCGTGGGCTTAGGAAATTGTCGATTCCAACTATGTTAAGTTGCAACGGTAAAATGAATTTAAATTGACTTGCTGTATTTGTTGGTTGTCAGGCAATCTTCATATTGCCTCGAAGAATTATCAAGCATTTGTTTCGATCCCGCGTATTGTAATGGTTAGTACTGTTGTATTCTTAACCGTTGTTTTGTACATCTTCAGGAATAGTTAAAAGTTCCTTCTTCAGACGTGCATCTTCCTTATCCAAAACCTCTCTCCTACGTTCCTGCGGAATTGGTCTTGATGCTGTTGGTCGCGTCGTTTATTGTTGACTCCTCGACCTCGATAGCCTCCGCGTCATCGTCCTCGAGATACGCCTCGCCACTAAACAAGTGCCTGCTCTTCTTAAGAATAATCTCCGTTATTCTTGTACATGTTTGTGCTCCAGATGATTCTCCGACGGTTGAGAACGATGATGGTAAATATTATACTCGATCTTTTCGGAATGGGAATATTTTCCGAATGTGGCAATGGCAACTGAACAAATTTTGTTGCTTTATATTTCATTTCGCGTTCTTTTCTTCTGTTTAGTTCATTACTATAATTCAAGCACGCACAACATTCTTCCGGATCATGTACTTGTGGATTCAACCAAATCATCGGAACGCCAAAAGCCATATTATTGATTTTACCTTTACTTCATTCGTTCAATCCCGAGAAGCATATGCTACACATGACAGACAGGGCCCATTCGACATCGCGAATAATATTTTCACCAAAGTATCGATGATACTGTTGAAAAATTTCCGAACTGATAGCTCGTTTACTTGGCATGATAGTGAATCTGCCGCAAACATAACAAAAGTTGTTTAATTTCTTACAGTTATTCATTTTTGATATATCAAACGATCGATTTGATGGATCGATCGAATCGCGAACCGTAATATGTCAATAATCCAAATACAATAAGCTAATGTCATCTGCCATCGAATAGTTGTTATTCAAAGTGATTCCATCAAAGCGAAGAAATTTTGTCGAACTCAAACGATATCTTATCTCAAACGATATCTTATCAACGGTTGAAAAATCGGGTTCTTGTGGTGAAAATGTCTCAGATTCATCGTTCCTTCACATTCTTCTCAACTTCCTGCGACCTTCAATACTCGATAACTTAGAAAAAGTGAAAAACATTTCATGAAACGACGAAATTTTGTCGAACTGAAACGATATTTGATGAACGAATGGTTGAAATATACGGAAAAATGTGTTTCTTGGGTCTTTTTTTGTACAATCTTCAAACCTGAATATCTGGAAAACTACAGTCAACTTCGAAAAACGGCTGACGGCGTTGGATTCAGCGTAGTCGAATTATGTTTTCCACCCGGCACCCATTAATGTTCAAAACAATAAGTTCCCGATTCGAGCGCAGTGTTATATAATAAAAAAAGTCTCCTACCTAACAAAACTAATAAATGCATTACATTTCGTAAATACGTATAACATAAAATATAATCTTATTAAATACAGTGAGTGATAGTATGGCCCAAAATATGCCGAAATGTCATAATGAACATGGGTCCGCAAATGGACGGTTTCGGAGATACGAAACATTTTGCGTTTACACCACTTACACCACATCTCCGTGGCATGGACTTTCGAACTCTTTCAAAAATTCCTACAGTTGTTCGGATTCGGTGGCATCCTTGATATACTCGTTGCTCCGGGAAATCATTTCCAGGCGTAGCGTACACTAACATTTTTAATATATCCCTAAAGAAATAGATCAAGGGGGCTTAAATCGGGAGATCTTGCATGTCATGATACAGGTTCGCCCCTTCCTGCATAGCTTCGTCCAAAAGTTCGAAAAATGCGCCGGAGCACCACATTTGTAGCCTTTGGTTCAAAGAAATCTCGCCTAAAAGATTGCCCAGTGTGTTCTACAGAAAGTTCAGATAAGCAACGCCTGTCAATCGGTTTGGTAAAACAGCCGGGCCTAGTAACCTGTCGCCCGAAATACCCATACAACTGTTCGATGAAAAACGTACCTGCTGTCTGGATTCCATAATAGCATGCGGGATTTTCGGCGTATTATGGAAAAAAAATCGTATCTCATGGGTCCATTTGCGGACCCATGTTCATTAAGACTTTTCGGCATATTTTGAGACATGCTATCAGCCCAGTTTGTGACAGTTTTTTACACCCTGCATATTGATCAAATAGACATTTCATTTAACAATACTAGAATTCTGGTTGGTACAGTAATTGAACTTTAATTATTTTCAATTTAGTGACATTTAGAGGAACGTCTCACAAAACACAGTACTTAAACCGTGTTGAAGTTTAACTAATAATTTAACGAGTAAAGTTGAAACACTCGTCCGCGATGTGAACAATCTTATATTCAGTGGAATATCAGTATACTGCAAGAAAGAACAGGGAATCTTTATACGTATGTCGCAAATATGGGAAATTAGCACAACTTGTAGTAAAACTTTGGAAAATAATACAGATTTTGAATGTAAGGCTTTCAGTTGCCATCGACATTTAGTATACTTCTGGATAGCACAATGTCACGTCGATACAAAGTGAAACCATAGAGTACCAAACACTACCAAGAGTTTAGAGGGACATATTGATTGCATCTCTAAATGCAACAGCCACCAATTTAAAATCACTTTAATACTTTTCTATTTCAATTATGGAAACGTCATAACATAACTGTCATTTAAATATACAATAAAATCCCAATATTTTGTGACTGGTTGAAAATAATAGATATTTATTAAACAAGACGATAAAATTATACTTTATCTTTGAAAATTTTTTTAGCGTCGAGACGTTAATTACGCTCGAGATGATAATGCGATTTTGTCGTAGTGTATAATATAACGTTTTATTCCATCCTCCATTATTTCGATTGAAATAGTTAATTATTTTGATTGACAATCGTTAACGTCAAAAATTTCATGAATCAAAAAAACGTCAAAAACAGAAAAGCAACAATGTACTTTTTTTATAAACGATAAAAACGATAAAATTTCCTTTTAACATGAGGTAAAGAGTAGATAAAATACCACTTTAATATTGAGGATGGAAAAAATATTAATTTTCATTTTCTCATCCAATAGAACTTTAAGCAATAAAACTCAAAGAATATTGTTCATATTTGTAAGTTTTAAATTATTGTCATAGATCAACAATTTTGTTCATTATAAAACCTCTGCAAATTAAGATGGTGAAATTCTTATAGACTATACATCTCCGTCTGGAGACGTTAACATGTTCATGGAAAAGCTTGATACTATATTGAGTTAATGGAACATATTAAATGTAGAATAAGGTTCAAATCTTCGGAGAGTTTGAGCCCGGGTGACAACTACATGCACGTTAGATACGAAGCTTGTCTTGTTTGCATCGTTCCATTGCGGTCCCACTCGTCATAAGAATGACCAGTAAATACTTTTATTAGACGAAATATTTCGTAATATATTTCTTCTTCATGAAAAAGCTACCAATACATGAGAACATGACTGTAATAATAAAAAAGGGATTGCATAAATACTTTCAACTAGAGACGAAAAAGAGAGCTTGAAAAACAAATTCTGTACAGTAAAAATATTTGAAAAAATCGTTAATATGCACTTAAGACAGCATGTCAATAATTATAACATTTTACCTGCCCATCAGTCGGGGTTTTGCGCTATACATAATTATGCAACTGCATTGTTGGACATTACAAATAGTATCTTATCTACCACCGACAAGGGGTTTTCGTCAGTTTGGACGCTACTCGATTTTAGTAAAGCTTTCGATACTGTAATCATAATCATAACATCATAACATTCTAGCCTCTATATTACACTACATTGGTCTTAATGACGATGCTGTCAGTCTTTACATAGTTTTTTGACGAGTAGAACTCGGGCAGTAAAGATTAAAAACGCCTTTTCAGTTTCTCTGGTCACTGGAGCCCCCCAGGGTTCAATTTTAAGTCCCTTACTGTTTTCGTTATATACTTCTGACTTGTATGAGAGTTTAAAGACATGCTGCGCGCATATGTACGCAGACGACACTCAAATTTATTATTCATTTTCGCCGCGTACTTATCACATTGCTCTTCAAGATATTCAAAATGACTTAGATATGGTCTTTTCTGTCTGTTCAGAATACTCTTTGTATTTGAACCCTTCTAAATCTCATATTATGTTATTTGGAAACCAAAAATTGTGCAAAAATCTTAAAAATGTCGTTCATTTACATATGGGTGGCAAAGAAATTTCTATTGTTGATGAGGCAAACATCTTGGCTTATATATTGAAAATAGTTTCAGGTATAGGACACAAATAGTTAAATATATACAGCGTGCTTTTATAAACCTGAGAATGCTGTACCAACACAGATCCTATCTAGCGAAGGATATTAAACTTTTACTATGTAATTCCTTAGTGCTGTCTCATTTCGTGTACTGTGCCACCGTGTATGGCCATTGTATTGATGTATGTGATCAGAACAGAATTCAAAGAGTACAAAATACTTGCCTCCGCTATGTCTATGGTATTGGGAATTACAATCGTATATCACTCATTCTTCGTATTTGTAATTGGCTGAATATTCGTAATCGTGTAACACTGCAGGCTGCATGCCTTTATCACTCTATCGTGCAATTCATACCCCCCGCCTATCTGCACGAGAAAATATCGTTCAGAACGGATGTGCACAATTTAAATATCAGGAGCAAGGGTCTAATAACTCCACCTATGCACCGAACTACGTTGTACGACAGATCCATGTAACAGCATCTGCTTGCACTGCGGTAGATTGATTTGAGGTTCATTTAAGTTTGATTTGAGAGTGATTTAATTTATAAGATGGGTTTAAAATGTCGAATTAAAATTCCAGTTGAATTGTTACTTTAACTATTAGGCATTCAGTTATTTTATTATTGTGTTATACTTTATTCAAGGTTAAGTGTAAGATTGGTACATAGTGTTTCACTATAACTAAACTTCGCTTTGCGTTTTTCACTATATGTCCAAATATTTTCCATTATCTTGATATTGTACTTGTCCTGTCGATATATTGAAAATAAAGATTATTATTATTATTATACACAAATAAATCGTTCTAAAATAACAGTGGGCTCAAGGCAAATACAATAGAACAATTAAACTCGACAATTCGTAGTATACTGTTATAAACAATTAAATTGAAAATCACTTATCAATTTCACATTATTTTTGAAAATGTAATCTTTTTCCACAATTCACAAGTGCCGAATAGCTATTGGTTATTTGAGCGCACAGAAGTTGCCATGCCGTTGTACACGCGGTGATTTGTCGTAACTTTAGTTGCCAGGGCGATTTCCCGCGCTTTTGTCGACATCGAAAGAGTATTTGAACATATTTTCTAATTCTAATTTACATAGAATTATTATTCGAATTACGCGGTTCGATCTAAATATTCTATTTTTGTCTCGGCATCTTATTTCGTTGTTAACAGCATAACTTACTTTAATTGACGCTTTTGTTGTTAATTTATAACCTTTACAATATATTACAAGTGCTTATGTAAATGTTATGTTGCCTCTAAATTTTAAAATATATTATTTATTTTTATTGCTAACAAAGATTCTTAAACATATTTGCAAATGTTCTTACTTTTGTTAAGAATAAAATATGTTGTTTCTATCCTTAAGTCATCAAGTCATTAAGTCACTGCAAAAATACTTCAATAAGCAAACAATCATAAGCACATAGAAAATTTGTAAGCACTAAAACAAGATACTAATCAACATATCGAATAACTTTTTCCATAGGTCGTGAAGATCCGAACTTAGTTTAACCTACTAAAAAATAAAACACATATAGCAAAAATACTACATATACGTTTAATATTGGCAAATTATATTTCAAAACAATTCACATAAGATCTATAGCATCATAACGGTTACGAGTTTCTACCTGAACTGCTCAATCGATATGATGTGTAAGAGTATGTGAAATAGGGCGATGCAAATTTATCGGCAGTTAAACGAGATACGCTTCATATCTAATGTGCATGCAGTTGTCATCAGGGCTAGTCTCGAAATATGATCTTATATTTCTACATGGTATTTGTCAAGTCATGTAGGCATCAAATTGTATGATGTCCTTTTCTCTCATAAGATGCATTTGTCTATAATAGATATGATCAGAGTTATGCTCGCACATTGATCGACAATATCGCTACGAACTTGAATAAAATATATCATGAGGCTGTTTAGATCACTACGCCCAGTTGTTAGTCTGTGACGAATTTGAAAACTCTAATTGTGCAAAAATTCATGAAATTTCAGTGATCAACACTTAAAGAACTTTGTAAATATAAAGTCTAATGAAAGTTGGGATGAACTGTCAAATAACGATCAAATCTATGATAACCATGAATATTTACCCCTACAAAAAGTAACTAAATGTAGTACCAAGAAAGGTTCGAATACTTATGAAGCACAACAAGCATCAACTAAGCTTTGGCATTTGCATAGATTACTTAAAATTGCTGAATGTACAAAAAATAAATTTAATACTTCACTGACGCGAAATTCTAAAAACAAAAGTAGATGTGTTTGGAACTTTAAAAAGCGATCAGTAATTAAATATTAAATGAGGGTATTAAATATTAAGAAGTATAATGAGATCATTCCGGATCCCATAAAACTAAAATAAAAAATGTTAAATTCGATGATTTTAATGGTCCAAAACTCGACAGTTCGTTGTGCAGTGTGAGCGCTTGAATTGTCATGATGAACACTATTGCCTAGTTTAACGTCTCTCTTCTGATTTCGGAGATAAAATGTGTTTCACCACTATGCCTATGTCACTAGATAATCGTCATCAAACGTTGCTGTTCCACGCTTGCATTCTGCGAACAATTTGTAGAGCATACTTATGGGTGGTGCTTCATCGCCAAAAAGGGAGCTAAGTATTTACACACACGGCTGTTGATCAATTAAACAATATCAAAAATCACAAAAATTATCACTCGAAAAGCACGATACGAAATTTCAATTTTCCACGCAATTATTACTTTGTTGAAAATCAAACTGTCAACTGAATTAGTGGTATAAAATGTAACATTTTAGAATGACTATTGCAGAACGATGCAATACAAGGAATACTCGATTTAACGACTTCTAGCAGTGCCCTGCGTATAATATACCCGACACATATCTGGTATTGCATGTCTTATTTGAATTATACTAATTTAAAACTTCGCAGCACAAAAAAGTATGAGATCAGACAACATCTTCTCCGTGGCATACCCTACAAAGCACACTTTCATTTAGTCATTGTAGTCATGTTATAAATTAAATTTTTGTGTAATTATATATTATTCACAAGTAGCCTACCAAATCAATATATGAAAAGGCAGCGTTTGTATTTAGTAATCTTTTCGTGCCTCCATCCGGATAGGTTTTTTTTCCGTTATTTGTTGGTGCAATAGTTTGTTATAAGGCAACAAATCATAAATAACGCCTACAGAAATTTGTTTAATGTGTACCGGTTTATCTATATTCAAATAAAATAGTTTATTATTAAACAAATGTAACTGCAAACAGCAGAATTTGTTGACTATGAGCTTTACAAATATCAAGAAATAATATGTCTTGATTCTCAAATTCACATTAGAAGATTAGTAATATAGAAACTATTTTGCGCCGAAAATCATGCACTCAAAGATGTGAACGTTAATTAAGAAAATTAAGAGATCGGTGGCCAATGTATTGTTTTGCTCGTATTTCAATAGTACAGGCCAAGCTACATCTATCTAATATAAATATTAGTTGATTAGGGATATACAGTGCGTTTTATTTAAGTATGGCCATAGAGATTTACATGGTAAACATTTTACCCCATGTTAACTTTTGTTGTCGTACAAATTTAAAACAATTTTTTGTTTTTATCAATAAATCAAACATTTTTCTACAAAATGTACGTCATTTGCAGGACATAAGCGTCTTAGAATTCTTCATTTTCGCTTCAAAGTTGAAATTAATGACACAAATAATTAAGACAAAAGATCAACTTGGCGTAAATGTCATAATGCTTATTGACAACTAAAGGAGGAATAGGACGTTGCTGTTGTGGATAACTTCGCTGTGCCGCAGCGAAGTTATCCACAATTTCACATGCCTTTTATGTATGCAGTTACAATTTCCACTCGTTCTTTAATATTATAAACAGACATTTTCTTCAAAAATTCACATTAACAAACTTTCATGCAAATTTAATAACCTTTAGTTGTCAATAAGCATTATGACATTTACGCCAAGTTGATGTTTTGTCTTAATTATTTGTGTCATTAATTTCAACTTTGAAAGCGAAAATGAAGAATTCTAACACGGTTATGTCTTGAAAATAATGTACATTTTGTAGAAAAATATTTGATTTATTGATAAAAACAAAAGATTGTTTCAAATTTGAACGGCAACAAAAGTTAACGTGGGGTACAATTTTTACCATGTAAATCCAAAAAATGTAAATGGCCATACTTAAATAAAGCGCACGGTATGTTAAAGAGGGTATCTATTGCGATTCTTCTTGTCTCGAATGATTTGTTGGAAATAATCGATGTATCTACTATGTATGTACTACTTGCTTGTGTGCAATGTAATTTTTTCGTACATCAGAGAATTTTGAATACACGTTGTAAATTGATATGCTATGTTTGAATTTATGGAAGAAAATCTACTATGTTAAATTGCTACAACTCTTATTTATAAGAAGAGCGGGTATACATTTTGTAGATCCTAATCCATCTTTTTACGTCAAGGCTTTTAAACCACCGCTCCACTTGTAGGTTACGCTTTATATTATGATACCGAAAGAGCAAATTAATTATCCTATTCCATTGGTGTGAGTTTGCTTAATACACATTTTTCATTTTACGCAAAATGTGTACATTGCATTACCGAAGCGACCTAGAAAAACTTTTGTAATTTTTTTTCAAACGTAGAATACTCGTAGAGCTCTATTTTTCTGCCAAAAAATCAATTGTCTACTTTAAATGCAAAGCACCATGCGATGGCAAAATAAATGGCAAAAATCAAGAAATCACTTTAGGGATTTTTTTTATCGAAATATTTTACCAGTAATAATTGTTAAGAATTGCCCAAAAACCCTAAATCCAAAATTTCATGAAAATTAAAAATGTTAAAATTTTTCGTAAAAGTCCGCAAATACTTATTATTAGCTGCGCCGAAAAAAGTATGCTTTGAACATTTTGTTTGAAATAAAACCTGAACTGTCAAAGTTGTTGTTGTTTACGAGCAGCCACCTGTGAAAATAATATTTACAAAATTACTTTTGAAGAAAATTTTAAGATTTTTAATTTTCATGAAATTTTGGATTTAGGGTTTTGGACAATTCTGAACAATTATTACTAGTAAAATTTTTCGATAAAAAAAAAAACTTTCTGATTTCTTGATTTGTGCCATTTATTTTGCCATCGCAGGTTGCATTGCATTTAAAGAAAACAATTGGTTTTCGGAGTAAATAGAGCAATAAGTACTCTACGTTTGGAAAAAAAATTACTAAAAATAAAAAAGATATGAGGGTATTACACAATAAATTACAAATCTTCCTCAAAACCATTAGCTAATACATTGTTATAGCTGTCTTCATTGTGTTTAAGTATATGTTTTAAAACTTGGAGAGCCAAAATGGAAGTTCAACATTGCTAAATCGTAAAACCTCTAGCATGCATGCCGCCGGAAACGGATGCCAGATAAATTAAATGCCTAGCAAATAAGTTGTTATTTATTTAAAAATAAAGCCCGATATCGGAATATACAGTAAAATTTTCTTACACTTGTTTCCGTTATAAAAATATTTAATAAATTGAAAAGGCTGGGTAAATATTTGAACATTTAAAACATACAAATTTTACATAGTTATACCATATTCCGGACACTATAACAATTTGTTAGAATTTTGATGAAGATTTATAATATAAATTGTAAAATTCAAAAAATGAACTCGAACTATTTTAACACATATCGTTCTGCATTTTGAAGCAAAATTGGGTTCGAAATTGTAAAAATAAGATTGATAGGCGTTTCCGAAGTTGAAATTGAAGCGAATTGAGCGAAATTGAAATTCAAATATTCTATTTTTATTTGCTATGTATAATATGCAATATACATATTCTACGTTAAAATGATTATTCTGAATACAATATTCACTGTGATCATTGTGTAGATATTTATAATTATAGTACAAATTTTCCACTGTAAATCACTTAGAATGTTAGTTATCTTGTGTCGTGAACAATCAATCGACGAAAATACTTTAAGCAATATTAAAGTTTATTGCGATACTTTTTTTGCAATAAGGTGTTTCGGAAACCCTTGTCAAGCAATAAACATTCATATGACAAATGACATTAAATAAATCCTGTCGCGGTAACAGAGCCAACTTTCTGTATACCCCAGTATTTACTGTAAAAATTAGGAAAACCTTGTAAAGAACCTAAGTTATGGTATTCGACCAACATTTAATTGACTACAATAAAATTTAAAATCACACACACACACACACACACACACACACACACACACACACACACACACACACACACACACACACACACACACACACACACACACACACACACACACACACACACGTTTTAATCAATTTTAGAAATTTGCTTTGTTTAAATATTATTTTTTTTGCATATCTACAATGAAATAAACATAGGTCATTCTAGTTAGATTTTTATTAATAGTTTTGTTAGCTAGCCTTTTCACAATGGGAGTTTTGTGGCTTTAATATTAATTTCCAATATTAATTTTTATTTATTAATATTGAATTAATATTGTCACAAAATTCCAAGTGTCCAATATTTCATTCATTACAATACAATTTTTGATCATTATTATTACAATTGCGGGTTAATTTATTTATATATTATTATATATATTTTTATTATTTTTTTTATTTTTATTTGTATATTATTATATATATTTTTTATCGTTGTTGCGATTTTAAATTGTATTGTAGTGAATTAAATGTTGGTTGAATACCCTGACTAGGTTCTTTACAAGGTTTTCCCTAGTTCTTGCAGTAAATACTGGGGTATATAGAAGGTCGCCCTTGTTACCGCGATAGGATTTATTTAATGTTATTTGTCCTATTAATATTTATTGCTGGACAAGGGTTTCCGAGACAGCTTGTTACAAAAAAGCTCATGATACAATTTTACCATTTTAAATGATTTACAGTTGAGAATTTGTACAAATTATATATATATATATATACATGAAATATGGTCGAATCTTACACCTCAATGGTGTAGTGAACATTAATTAAAACAGGTCCATGAAGACTAACTGGTGGATCGCTAGACAATATTGTTTCTGGGTTATTACCCTTCGTCAGTAGCGATTACCAAGAACCTTAGTTGTTGAAATACCTTTACATGTAGTGGCCATCAAAACTTCTTGGCGCGAGCCAATCACTCCTAACAAACCACCGACAACAGAACACTGACGAGACGATACCTTGTCTAACACCTTGCGGAGACTAAACAAGAGACGACTGTCAAATATCCAGTGTCAACATATAAAAGGATTGCTGCAATTAAGTTCAAAAACAATTCAAATTGAAAATGCGTCTTGTCAAATATGACAGAAAAATGTAAAATTTACATGAAATATGGTCGAATCTTAAACCTCAATGGTGTAGTGAACATTAATTAAAACAGGTCCATGAAGACTAACTGGTGGATCGCTAGACAATATTGTTTCTGGGTTATTACCCTTCGCCAGTAGCGATTACCAAGAACCTTAGTTGTTGAAATACCTTTACATGTAGTGGCCATCAAAACTTCTTGGCGCGAGCCAATCACTCCTAACAAACCACCGACAACAGAACACTGACGAGACGATACCTTGTCTAACACCTTGCGGAGACTAAACAAGAGACGACTGTCAAATATCCAGTGTCAACATATAAAAGGATTGCTGCAATTAAGTTCAAAAACAATTCAAATTGAAAATGCGTCTTGTCAAATATGACAGAAAAATGTAAAATTTACATGAAATATGGTCGAATCTTACACCTCAATGGTGTAGTGAACATTAATTAAAACAGGTCCATGAAGACTAACTGGTGGATCGCTAGACAATATTGTTTCTGGGTTATTACCCTTCGTCAGTAGCGATTACCAAGAACAATCCTTTTATATGTTGACACTGGACGTTTGACAGTCGTCTCTTGTTTAGTCTCCGCAAGGTGTTAGACAAGGTATCGTCTCGTCAGTGTTCTGTTGTCGGTGGTTTGTTAGGAGTGATTGGCTCGCGCCAAGAAGTTTTGATGGCCACTACATGTAAAGGTATTTCAACAACTAAGGTTCTTGGTAATCGCTACTGACGAAGGGTAATAACCCAGAAACAATATTGTCTAGCGATCCACCAGTTAGTCTTCATGGACCTGTTTTAATTAATGTTCACTACACCATTGAGGTGTAAGATTCGACCATATTTCATGTAAATTTTACATTTTTCTGTCATATTTGACAAGACGCATTTTCAATTTGAATTGTTTTTGAACTTAATTGCAGCAATCCTTTTATATGTTGACACTGGATATTTGACAGTCGTCTCTTGTTTAGTCTCCGCAAGGTGTTAGACAAGGTATCGTCTCGTCAGTGTTCTGTTGTCGGTGGTTTGTTAGGAGTGATTGGCTCGCGCCAAGAAGTTTTGATGGCCACTACATGTAAAGGTATTTCAACAACTAAGGTTCTTGGTAATCGCTACTGACGAAGGGTAATAACCCAGAAAAAATATTGTCTAGCGATCCACCAGTTAGTCTTCATGGACCTGTTTTAATTAATGTTCACTACACCATTGAGGTGTAAGATTCGACCATATTTCATGTAAATTTTACATTTTTCTGTCATATTTGACAAGACGCATTTTCAATTTGAATTGTTTTTGAACTTAATTGCAGCAATCCTTTTATATGTTGACACTGGATATTTGACAGTCGTCTCTTGTTTAGTCTCCGCAAGGTGTTAGACAAGGTATCGTCTCGTCAGTGTTCTGTTCTCGGTGGTTTGTTAGGAGTGATTGGCTCGCGCCAAGAAGTTTTGATGGCCACTACATGTAAAGGTATTTCAACAACTAAGGTTCTTGGTAATCGCTACTGACGAAGGGTAATAACCCAGAAACAATATTGTCTAGCGATCCACCAGTTAGTCTTCATGGACCTGTTTTAATTAATGTTCACTACACCATTGAGGTGTAAGATTCGACCATATTTCATGTAAATTTTACATTTTTCTGTCATATTTTTCATTTTTTCATATTGTCGCATTTTCAATCTATATATACACGAAAGATTGTCGAATCTTACACCTCAATGCTGCAGTGAACATTAATTAAAACAGGTCCATGCAGACTATCTGGTGGATCGCTAGACAATATTGTTTCTGGGTTATTACCCTTCGTCAGTAGCGATTACCAAGAGCCTTAGTTGTTGAAAAACCTTTACATGTAGTGGCCATCAAAATTTCTTGGCGCGAGCCAATCACTCCTAACGAACCACTGACACCAGAACACTGACGAGACGATACCTTGTCTAACACATTTTTAATTTGAATTGTTTTTGAACATAATTGCAGCAATCCTTTTATATGTTGACACTGGTCTCTCGTTTAGTCTCCGCAAGGTGTTAGACAAGGTATCGTCTCGTCAGTGTTCTGTTGTCAGTGGTTCGTTAGGAGTGATTGGCTCGCGCCAAGAAGTTTTGATGGCCACTACATGTAAATGTATTTCAACAACTAAGGTTCTTGGTAATCGCTACTGACGAAGGGTAATAACCCAGAAACAATATTGTCTAGTGATCCACCAGTTAGTCTTCATGGACCTGTTTTAATTAATGTTCACTGCACCATTGAGGTGTAAGATTCGACCATCTTTCGTGTAAATTTTACATTTTGCTGTCAGATTTGACAAGACACATTTATATATATTCATATATATTTATATATTTATATGTATTCAACTGGTAGTGATGGTTTGATTTTATCTTAACACCTTTTCCCATATCTTAAATTACGATTTTTTTATAAAAGATATTGAACTTTTATTTGAAAACTTCTTTCGAAATATATGCTTGTTATCGAGACATTTCTTCCACATCTATACCTTTTGCCAATATATATTATTTTAATTCCGGTTTAATTACTTTCTCCATTACATCGCATATTTTAATAAAATTCGGATAAATGTTCAATAACATTACAATGAGACATGTGAATTATATTTCATATTTACTTTTTTACTTAGTAATACATGAGATTCCTATAAAACAAACTCAGAAAGTATGCGTGAGATTTTATTATGAAGTATGTACTGTATGTACATGTCATTTATCCCACACTAATTCATGTTAGTTTGCGAGAGAGTTTAAAACGATATGCCCAATAATTGAGATGTCAGCCATGTAACACCTAGGTCTACGGTGATTTCGTGAAGAAACCTGAACATGCATGGCTGATGAAGAGTGTACTTATAATGGTGATTATAAGTTCTATTTAAAAATCTTTGAATTAACGTAAATATTACTTATATTTCTGCATTTAATATTTTTCTTTGTGGTGAACATGTATAAGGCTATACTTTTTGGCCAAAATCCTTAACATAAAAGTTTGCGCTCTTTGCAACCACGTCCATAGACATACCATTTAATTTTTATGGTAACTTTAAAATATACAAGGTGGCTACGAAAATTGGAGTCACTTTTCTTCAAATTGCCAAGAGATGTCGCTGATTTTACAACAAATTTGCGGTTATAAAAAATATATTTGATTAAATGGCAACATGGAATTCAATATTTCGTGTAACTATCAACAACAGTCAAACAATTGTCAATATTTGTCCACAATGAATTTCAATATTGAGCAGTGAATAAACATCGTATAATGGTATTATCTTGCTAAAGAAGGTCGCTCTGATAGAACTGCTGCATTAAGAGTGCAGGATCGTTGGCGTGTAACATACCCTAGTCAGTTACAACCAACGCTTAGTGCGATTATCAAAATCATTAAAAAGTTTGAACTGGTTGGGGATGTTACAAATCAGCATAAGAACAGGACCGGTCGATCTAAATATGTCATGACTGTTGAAAATGCAGCTGAAGTCCACAACCATTTGCTGGACGAACCTTCAACGTTCCGGAGGCAACTTTCAAGAGAGTTTGGGTTTTGCAGACGATCGATTCAGAAAATTATTCGTCAGATTGGATTAAAATGTTATCGACCCAGGTTTGTGCATGCTTTGAACGAAGATGGTCCCTATCAAAGATTGCAATTTTGCGAGGAATTTTAGAGTTTGCTGGTCGATGAAGTTGATCCAATTTTTTTGCTTGACCATATTTTGTGGTCTGATGAAGCTAAATTTCATTTGTGTGGTCGCATTAATCGCCACAATTGCGTTTATTATTACGAAAATACCCATGTAATCATTGAAAAAGATTTTAAATTGCCTGAAATAAACGTTTGGGCTGGAATTTGGAGTGGAGGAATTATTGGCCCATTTTTTATTGAAGATAATATTACTGGAGATGTTTAGTTAGATCTGCTCGTAGAAAAAAATAATGCCAGCTATTTTGTTACACTGTCCTCCGGATGTAATTCTGCACCAAGACGGCGCTACAACTCATTATGCTGCACAAGTTCGAGAGTTTTTAGATGATCATTTTCACCAGTCTTGGATTGGTCGAAAAGGTCCGATAGAATGGCCTGCGACGTCATGTGATTTAACACCAATGGACTTCAGTGTTTGGGGAATTGTGCGTGATTTGGTATACCTTCATAATGCTTCTGAGGACGTGGAAACTTTGAAGGTGATGATTCAAGAAGCATTTCAAACGTTCACTCCTGCATTATGCAGTAAAATTTGTAGATCCTTTCAAAGGAGGCTAGAATTATGTACAGAGAACCTTTGTCATCAATTTGAGCACCGTTAATATTAGTGATATTTTTGTTTTTGCTGTATCGCTTTTCAGTTTATTTACGTTATATGTTTTTGAAACTGATGGTTATTACTAATTTTTAAATAAAATATTTCCAAAGTTTTGAAGACGCGATATTTTTTAAAGCTTGGTTACATAAAAAAAAGCAATGTTGCCAGCAATTTCATTTAATTTTTTCTTGTAGTTCCATCTTTTGGGCAAAAGTGGAAAAGTGATTCCAATTTTCGTAAGCACCTTGTATATCCAAAACTGAATAAAAATGGAACATGACTTTAGTGAAATAAATTTGAATTTAGATCACTGTTTAAAACAAAAGTTACATTCTAGTCATATTAAACCCATTTGACAAAACATTTTAGATTTATTACAGTCAAAAATATTTGCGCAAATTGATTACGGTGTATTGAACCGTCAGCTCCATTAAAGTATAATTGACAACAGTGTATTTAAATCTATTTTATTTTCCATTTTATAAATCAGTGATTGATTTCAAACCAATATTTCAGCTAATCGTTCGCTCGAATTAATTCCGGTCACATAAAGACATCCCATTCAATTTGCATTTGTATTAATATCCGAACCCATATCCTACCAATCGAATAGGCGGAGTAGCCGGTGGATATACCGGCTGCTAGCAATTGAATTTGGTCAGTTTATTCATCAAAAATAATATAACTATTTCTCTCACGTCATTAATTTAATGTGTAGTCTAATAACTTCACGGCGTTTTAATTTAATACACGAAGAAACACACATTTATAAATATTTAGTCAAAACATTACGCGAAAATTATACCTTACACAAAATGGTACAGGTTTTTATAATCTCTCACAATATAAAATAAAGTGAGAAACCTATTTGCATACAGTATGAATTTCAGAATCGTCCTGCTACTGCATTTTCTTGCTCGGTTAAGTTCACTCTTAGTGGCTTTCAAAATTATTCTTCCATTCAAATGGTCCTTTAAATATCCCCTAAAAAAGAAGAAATCGGTAGTGAGGTCAGGAGAGCGTGATGGCCGTTAAATAGGAACGTTTGTGCCAACGTATTTGTCAGCAAATGTGGCTTCTAGCTAATTCCGTACCCGACAACAATAATGACCAGGGAATAGAAGTGTGAATTTTGGCGAGTGAGTCAATCGATGTTATCGAGAAAATATTCCAAGACCGCATTAGCTGCAAATATCTGCTTCCTGTTATAGAAAACGGAGCCAACCTCTTTCGAACGGATTAACGCTACTGAAAAAGTAAAAACTACTAACGTATTTGTGGAGCATTTGGGCGAAATATACATAGGTTTTCTTTGACCAATAGTGACCATTGACGATATCCCTGTACTTCAAAAGCTTGCTTCATCACCCCAGAAAATACACCATAACCCATTCAAGAGTTCCTCTCAAAAATTAATCAGCCACTGGCAGTAGAAATTACAGTGTTGGCTTATTGTGAAGCACATCGCTAGCCAGTCCCAAATGGACTTTTGAGAAATTGTTTACTTGCATTCCTAAAAATTACTACAAATGTTGAAAACTAGTTTTATATTGATAATATATCACACAAAGTAATTGCGACACAATTTAAAAATGAATTAAATTTTGAATTCATTTTGAAGCAATTTTAGAATTTGTTTTGTTTTATCACGACTTTATACAAAATTACGATGAATTATCATTTTTGTTCATTTGTGTTAATAGTTTTCTTCGCTAGACTTTTCATTGATTTATATTAATATGGAATTAATATTAAGTGTAACACAATTTCAAATATCCAATATTTGATTCATTAGAATATAATTGTTTGCTTTTGCATTTGCGGGTTAACTTGGGATGCATTTTGAATTGTATTGTGTTGAATCAAATGTTCGTCGAATACCCTAATTAGGTTCCTTTCGAGGTTTTTCGTAATTTAATTAAATACATCTAAAACTAACTTCATATTTTATTTTATTTTGTCGGACAAATATTTGACAAATTGTGAACCTAGTTTTAATTGTTTACGTACAAATTAATGAACATTAATGAGAATTACCAAACTATGAAAATCAATGAATGCTCAACTTGAACGTTGAATAAAACACTTTTAGCAATATTAAAGTTTATTGCGACACCTTCTTTTGCAATAAGGTGTTGCGGAAACCCTTGTCAAGCAATAAACATTAATATGACAAATGACAATAAATGATAAATAAAACCTATCGCGGTAACAAGGCCGACTATATACCCCAGTCTTTACTACAAGAACTAGGGAAAACCTTGTAAAGAACCTAGATAGTGAATTAAATGTTGGTCGAATACCCTAACTAGGTTCTTTACAAAGTTTTCCCTAGTTCTTGCAGTAAATACTGTGATATAGAAAGTCGGCCTTGTTACCGCGATAGGTTTTATTTAAAGTCATTTGCCATATTAATGTTTATTGCTTGACAAGGGTTTCCAAAACACCTTATTGCAAAAGAATGTGTCGCAATAAACTTTAATATTGCTAAAAGTATTTTATTCAACGACTGACATATGGTAAAAAAGCTATGGCTGTTGGTTTTTCTTCTTCCTTCTCTTCATCCTGGGTTTGTCTGGAGGGTCTGGATGCTCTGAGAATTTCCCGTTTTGAAAATCCGTTCTGCGCTAGTGCTTTGGGTATGTTGTCCATTTCTTTGTTCTTGCTTCTGCATTCGGCTATCCTGTCTTATCTTGTTATCTTGCTACGGAGTGCAGTTGTGCTGGGTGGTAGTGTGACTGAGCGTTCAGGTACCTGTTGGTGTGAGTCTTCTTCCTGTATACTGTATGGCCGAGACTCTTGTCGTCTCTTTTCATTACCAATACGTCCAGGAAAGGTAGATGGTTGTCTACTTCCACTTCCATGGTGAAGTTTATAGCTGGATGTTGCTTATTGAGGTGCTCCAGAAACCTGTCGAGTTCTTCTCTTCCGTGTGCCCATACAACTAAAGTGTCATCCACGTATCTCAGCCACACCTTTGGTTTTAACTCGGCCGTCTCTAGTGGTGTAGTCTCCAGTTCCTCCATGAACAGGTTGGCTATCACAGGTGATAGCGGTGATCCCATGGGTACACTGGTTTGTCGGTAGCGTTGATTTTCAAAAATAAAATACGTATTCTTGACGCAATGCTTTACTAGTAAACAACTATGTCCTCTTTTCGACGGTTTAAATTAAAGAATTATTAACTTTCAGAGGAATACAACGATAGCCTCTTTTCGACGGTTTAAATAAAATAATTATTAATATTCAGAGGAATACACCGATATCCTCTTTTCGACGGTTTAAATTAAATAATTATTAATATTCAGAGGAATACAATGATATCCTCTTTCAGGCGAAATAATGTAAACCAAAAATTTTAATCAAATCCTAATAATAAAACTAAATTAAACTTACCACTGGAATGAAATAAACAAATCAACCCAAAAATATTAATTAACTAATAAGATTTTCTTACCAATACTTGTTTAAACCCAACCTGGAGATTCTCTGCTGTATTCTGCCTGGTTCACCTTCTGGTTTCTAGTCGGCCTACTTGCAGAGACCGTTTTCCACTCAGGCGCTCGCATTTAAAACAGGTGTCCCAACTTAAATTTTCCCTTCGTCGTTGCTTCTCCCACTTCAAATCTCTCGCTCCGTACGCATGACCGAACGATGTCAATCATATGTTTTGGTTTTAGTACATTTATTTCCAAAATGTTACGCAATGTCACATTATTTTTCACGAATTTATATATTTTCCCTTTTTATTCTTTCTTTGTTATTATGGCCGTTTTAATAACATAGCAATATATATACAAACAGTCCGTCAACTTTTCCAACAAAGGAAAGACAAAAAATGAAAAAGAAAAAGTCTGTCTGTGTGTACACATAAATTATAATAAATGTAATAAAATACATGAAAGAGAAAATAAAATCCGTGTATTCAGGATCCGACATCGTCACGCGCGGCGGACCAAATTTTGGACGGGAACGTTTCTGTATAAATACTTCGTATTTATACAGAAAGCCCGACTATATTTGCGCCCGACGCATTGGAAAGGCGCTAGATTAGAAAAGCCCAACATAGTAATAAAAATATAACAAATGGGTAATTTAAATGTATACATGTTGTTAAGTTAACTTCATAGAGTACAATTATTTTATTAATAGAATTAATATTAATAATAAGTCAAATCATGTAATCAACGCTTAGTTCCAGGCTAATGCCAGGGCTATTCCAGTTTAATTATTTAAACAACAATTAATTAATCATTACCGTAGAGAGTAATAATTAAGCAATCAGATGCGAATTTATCAAACAACAAATAGAAATTGAAAGAATAATAAGTTAATTTAAGATTAGTAAAGTATTAATTAAGTAAGCAATCAACTTCGGGTTCGTCAAGGAGAGAGTCAATAATTGTCTATTGGACAAGTTAAAATACATTTACTAATCGTAAAGTAGAAAAATCAGCAGTGGTCCGCACTGAACTTTCTTATACTTATTTATACTCCATTTTTCGAAAAACTTGCTACATACACATCTTAAGTTTAAAGTTTCATAGCTCAGCTATAATCGTTTGGACGCTAGAGCGCCAAGATACGCACAGACAGATACACAGCCAAAAACACACACATACACACGCACGCACGCACGCACCCACACACGCACAAACACACACAAAGAAAAGAAATTAATTAAACATTGACTTGAAAACACTGATTAAATTCAAGCTCGGCTATTGGTTCGAAGTAATAACATCGTGTTGGTAAATAAATTCACATTCAGCACAGTAAAGTACAAGACAGGGAGCCGTAATTCGCCACCCGTAAGACACGGAGAAACGTCAAGTCACTGTGGAATTATATCGATCTCCGCGCGATAAAATCCGTATGTAGGCGGTGGCGTCACTAGCTTGTCCAGAGCAGATGTTTTCGTAACAAAAAACATGGAACGAAATGCGCCGTAAGCATTTTTCAGAAGAAAACATATAAAACTCCACAATTTAACAGATACAGTGAAAGAGAAAAAATAACTCGTTAACTTGACTCAACGACGATGCAAATCGATACACAAAATGGCAGGTCATCCACGAGATTCGATTCGAAAATATATCCAACGTATTCTAACGCATATTCAATTTGTTCGCAAATGTATAATTTCTGAGATAAACCAATATTTTTAGCCACAGGATATATATTACTACAATACATTGCTATCATACAAAGAATAAGTACATGTTTGTATCGCATACCTTATTTAGAGGTTTTCCTATTTGTTATTATGGTTGCAATTACACATCCTGCGGAAAAGAATTTGTTTTTATTTATGTCTTAACATATAGCATCATGTTAGCATAGAGAATAATAGCCCGATCAAGTACCCTAAATATTCCAATGTTTTCGAGAGAATAACATGCAGTGAATGTGAAACAAACTGGTGAAAGAGCAAATATTAGACATGTGCAATAAAATGTTGCACGCTGCTCGTAAAAGCTGAATGATTTTAGTGACACGTGTTCCCAGTGGCGGCTCGTGGTTGGAAACGTAGGGTCTTCAAAAAATCAAGAGCATGCAAATTTTTCACTAAAATCGAATAAAAAACTTACATGTCATGTAATAGGTAGTTATCCTTTATTACAGTCACTTTTCATGCTTAATGTCTAAACTGTATTACACTGCTTGAAAGTAAACTCCATTCTTCTGTTTTTGGTCACAGCAAACTTATTTATAACAGCTTCGTTGAAGTCTGGCAAATGTTGTATAAATTGCTTTTCGATAGATAATATTGCTAAGGCCATGCCAGTCTTGATTCATAGAACTTTGCAAGAATGTTTTTAATCGCTTTAATGTTGAAAAACATCGTTCCGATTCAGTTGTGGCCATTGGAATAGTTATTAAAATTTGTAAGAGAGCAAAGGTGGCAGAAAATATATCTTGAAAGTTATTATCTGTTATGAATTTCAACAGATGAATTGAAGCACCACTTATGTTCCTAAAATCAGGTCTTCTATAAATCAATTATAACTCTGTCTGTAGGCGAACTTTATCAAGAAATGGGTATGCCTCTACTGCAGCTTCTAAATGTTCAATAGGAATTGTTTTTTCCATTTGTGGAAATCTGTCCGCCGCAACCAGAATGGAGGCATTCAAATTTTGTTTCACTTAAACACTCAAAATAGTTCTTATGCATTCTGATAAATTGACTGCATCATGATCAGAAGTGATGCATCATGATTAGTAAAACACCAAAATCTTTCAATTTGTGTACCATCTTCTAGAATATATCTAAATATCACAGTCATTTGATATTGATTTGCTACATCTGTAGCAAATCACGTACATCAGCTATAACGGCGACATATTCAGCTTTCAAAATTTTTAATAATTTTATATTATCTTGAGCAACTGCCAACATGCAATTCAACAGCTCATTTTGAATAATTTTTGAAGTACCTTTAAAAACAATAGAATTTTCAAAATGATCTTTTAGTGCTATATCTAATTCCGAACTGAAATTTATTAGACCTCTAAAAATTCCGAGATTAGAGGAATCTCTTGTTTCATCGTGGCCTCGAAGTGCCAGCTCAAAAGCCCCGCAACACTTTATGCAATCAATAATTTTTGAAAGAACGTCTGTATGTACTGTCGAGTTGTTGTCGCATATCTACTTTTCCCAGCAGCTTCATCTCTAATTGAGCATTAATGCATGGGCATTCTCATGCTTTTTCTTGTTTTGTTGTTTTTAAATTTTCTTGTAAAGTCTCTAGATTTACACTTTATAGTTTGCGTCAAATTAAGTTCTGGTTTTGGCCCGCCCACATTTTTAACTTGAATTTTTTGTCATAACTAAATGAATTAAAATCGTCTTTCAAATATTGCACAGTTGAATTGATCGCATCCATAATTCTTACGTAAAACAAGATATCTGAACGTACCCATGAACAAAACTTTAACGTGAATCGAGAGCACAGACAAGAGCACAATAAATTTGTGCACCGCTGTTATGGAAAATAAACACCTGCAACGTAGTCACGCCCAGTGATCCCATATTCGAACCGCCGCCAGCACTTCCCCTCAAAAAAGTGGGGACGGCAGTCGAGCTGGGCCGAAAGCGAGTTCGGCTCGCCTTTCGACTCGCGATCTAAAAGTAAACTCCATAACGTCGACTATACACGTACATCAATCAAGTTTCCCGTTTCGCGAGGCGAACCCCGCCGAACTGTTTCGGCGCAGCCCGACTGCCGTCCCCACTTTTACCACTTTTGGCCAGCGACTTGAGGAGAAGGCGCCAGCGGCGGTTCGAATATGGGATCACTGGTCACGCCTACTCGTTGCACGTGCTCAGTCCTTGAACGTGTAGCGTACCGACGCGATGTATAGAAAGTCCGTCGTTACGATTGGGTGCGTTATATTTCACGATGTATTAAGATCGAGTAATACATTTTATTACTTTGTAATCGAGGATTTGTTTATTTTATTAGTTTGTAATCGAGAATTTGTTTAGGGGTTCATGTGCTCATGTGCTCCTATATAGAAACCGCCACTTCGTGTTCCGTTTCCAACACTAACCACAGAGCGGGCCAATGAATGTAATAGAACGCAGATTTGAAATCGATAAATACGCTTACTGTTCACTGGCCGCATCGAATTCGTTCCACCATGAACTGACGAAGCGCAAATATTTGATCAATGCAGCCACGGTGCGGTCAGAATTCCGCTTGTTTTTCGCGACATGTCTGCTGGCGTTGTTTCTGTCGTTTCGTTTGGACGATCTTCATGAATACTTTTCCGACGATTGATGGAAGACTAGTTCTTGCATTCTCGGCTAATCGGTTTTCCTCAGAATCGGAAAGAAGACCGATTTCTTCCACGCCGAGGGAATGCACCCCCTGCCAAACGCGCAGCAGGAGACGGTGGGGCCGCTGTAGGTACCCGTCCCCACCGGCTTTGATCATCTCGGCGGTAACTTGATCGACGCCTGGCGCCTTCCTGTTTTTCATCTTGTTTTTGCCGCCTTCACTTCGTTAGCCAATTATTCGCCCTTGGAACATATAATATCAGGCTGTTCGATTGGCGGTGGCTTTCGCGCTGGGCCTTGCGGCAGAGCATGGTTATTCAGCGGGTGAAATAATTGCCCCCACAATTGTAGAAGTTCCTTTGGCGAACTCACGAACGTTCCATCCACTTTCTTGATGTTTTCATTAGTCGATTTGGTTTTGTCGCGCAATTGCCGGGTGGTCTGGTATAGCAATATTCGTTTTTCAATGCCGCTTATAGCCTTGTTCCAATTTTCAAATAGTATACATTTTTTCACTACGAATATCGTGCAGGTGCTGAGCCAAAATAGTAGCCACCATAAACACCATTTGTAACAGAATTTTTTAAGTTACGCAATCGTTACAAAACGTGGGTAATAATCTGCGTTGTGTATTTCTAAAATCATTGTCCATATCTGAAAATTTGCAACCACTCGAACAACTATGCAAGAATAATTTGTTCAATGAAGGTAGGACAAATGTGCATATAACATGATGCAACATGATTTCGGGCCAGCCAAATTGAAAACGTCTGTCACATAAAAAGAACCTCATCGGTTTACATGAAATTTTTGAATAATAATCTGCATATCTAAAATTTCAATAAAAACATTTAAATCGCCGGTTCTGTTGAGTTTTGACAAACAAGTGCTACATGAATGTACTCACAATTCTCCATATAGTTTAAAAAATGTAAATATGATGTTTCAAATAAAATTAAAGTTTATGTGGCTACCCGCAGACGAACCGCCCATGCAGGCTCAAAATATTTTAAAAATGTGAAACTAGCGACCTTCTATACGTATACATATACATATTTTTCGAATTCGAAAACATAACGCCGTAAGGGGATATTGTCAGATCGTTGGGACACCCAGTATATACATGTTTTTCTTGTCAGACATGTCAATTTTTCGATGCAATTTTTATTCCCTTATACATAAATATCATAACATTATTGATATATAGAATCCCGGCGCCTACCTAAGGTTTATATCGGCAAATTATTACGTTTTGTATTGTTATCTTTTTGAAGGAAGATTAATTAATGAAATGCTCTGTAAATATATTTATTGTAAATTATATTGCCGTTGTATTGTGTTATTAATTAGCCATCGGCGCCGCCGGCGAAATGAGAAAAAGAAAAATAGTTAGTTGAGTGTTTAATTGGCATCGTTACTAACCTGCATTTGTCGAGCTCGTTGAGTTGAACAGCGCAGTTACTCCTGGTAGCGCTAGTTATTCCAGCAAATCCCCTTCTTGAAATGGGTGCGCGCAGATTCGATACAGAGAGAGATATACTTATGCGGTAGAGAGGGATGCGTAGTTTTGTATGTTTTTTCATCAGTTTGTCGTGATTATGAGTTTTTTGAAATCGTTTTCACTTTAGTCAGATGTTTTCTTCCGGTTAGGTTGGGTTCGTAGTTAATATTTTACGTGACAAGTCAAGCGGTGCATGGAGACCATTTACTGGAAAATCATCTTTGAAAATTAGTTTAAACAATTCAATTTCCATGGAAACCAGTCAGTTGTCGAGTATGGGCTCGCGATGAATGTTCCCGCACACAGAAAATTTTATGGTGGCGCGCTCTGACAATTACCGTGGCTGTTTGGCAGATTCAGATCAGAAGTTGCAGCATATCGAAAATATAGTTAATTTTTAATGAATGTGGTGTCTTTATTTTGTATTATCAGATATCAGATTGTCTCGGAGACCAATTTTAATAATTTACAATAATCATAACAGCCTCTTCGGTGTAAAGTCAAATCGGAGTTGCTAACCTAACTAAATTAAACAGACAGCTTTACTGCAATCTTAAATGCCAAATTTCCCTCGTTGGAACCTAGGAACCAGAGAAGATCGCAATAAATATTAGGAATAAACATTGGCTTTTTCACATTCTTCTGCATGTATAGAAAACGTTGTTTGCCATCGTTACCAACATTTATTGTCACTGTTTATTTAAGATTGCTAAATTTGTAAAAAAATTATGTAAAAATGAAATCTCGATTATAATGAAAAAGAACATACACTACAGTTCTATTTTTCGTGGTTAATTAAAGTCAGTAACTAATGAATAATTATTCCCTAATAATAATGCATTTTTAGTCAGACTGGAATTATTACCCGACAATTTGTTACATAAGTTATATACATTTCGTGATTTATGCCTATTGGGATTTCATATAATATATACTTTGTTTGAATATTTATGACTGGGTCGTATGCCAATGTGTTAAATGTGAGTACTATATCTTACCCACAACTAAGTGGTCATTTTCAACTGTAAATTTTGAAAATAAATAATATATTTATGACCAACTATTCAATTTTTTGAAACGTTTGCCAAAATACAACTTAATTGCGAGTGGCCGAGTTATATACAATCGAAGTTGCGAAAACGAGGTCACCGGGTCAAAGTGGGAAAACATATGAACTTGTAAGAACCGAAGTCTACATTTGTAAATCTATCCGATAAAAATATTTCTAATGCTATTAATAATGTAAAGTTTTTACAATTATTAATTAAATGATTTAGATTGAAAAAGACCTAATTATCATGTATTATACTCTCAATTGAAATCAATTTAAAAAAGCAGTGCCATGTATGCAAAAGGGTACAGTACAAAGTTAAACTCAAAGACCCCATAATAAATAGGGGTTGAGCGTAACTCGAAATGAAATATCTCCACTTAAGGCGAAGAATAATCTTACAAAAACTTACATGAAGGGCGCGCCATAATTAATTTTCTGAAAAAACAAAAATTGCACCATAAATTTTTGAATGACGTTGTAATATTTTGCAATTCTATTTGATTATCGCTTAACTGTTATGAGACTTTGGTCGTTGCTCTGAATAAAACACTCACCGTTTTGTGATGTATTTAATTGGTTTACTTTTCAGTAATACATTGTAATATGATAGTTCGTCAGGTAGGTCACGAATGCATCGGACACCACTCGTACTACCTTGCTGGTAATTTCCGTCGTCGACTACTGTTGCATAAAACTAATTGATTTATTTTATATTAAAATAAATGATCATCCGGCAATTTCCTGACGGGCGCGAATATCCTTATTCGGACATTCGTATTCGTCGTTAATGCCGAATAATCGAACTTGGTTTCTTGTTGATGCAATGCATGGTGTTTGTACGTAAAACTGCTAACAGCTGAATTGCATTATACGCAACGGAAATAACACATGTTGGCTACGCCATTTCCTCACAACGTAATAACAATAAATAGCACCAAGTTAATGCTATACTGAAAGACACATGAATGATAATCGTACATCAAGTTTTAATAAATTTCACTGCAATAATCTAGACGAAAAACAATGTCCATCTAAACTTTTATAGCAAACACAAGATGTTTAATGGCATTGCAAATATTATTAACATAAAGTAATAAGTGAACCCGAAATTTCACACAATCACCTCATTGTGTTGATAGTGGTGAAATAAGATTAAAATAAAAACAACCTGTTTCGTTGGATAGTAACATTTCTCATGGTAATTTTTATAAACATTTTTGAAACCGTTAGTAAAAACCGGCTGGTTAATTACGTCAATGTAAATTCATTTTTTAATTTCCTAGATTTTAACGAAATCGATTCTGAGTATTTTCGACCCTACATACAGAAAGATATTCAGCCGGCTTTTATATTTTGTCTGTGGCCGATCTAGTGTTCAAACTACTGAAGCGAAATTATGAATATTAAACTTAAAATCTATATATGGCGAGGAAGAAAACCTTTTTGAAAGCAATATCTTAACCCGAAGTGATGACCCCTGTTACCTTCAAATGATTTATTTCATATATTTGTATTTTTGTATTTATGAAATTAACGATTATTGTAGAACCCATACCTCGTACATCGTTTACCGATAACTGAACAAGTTCATTGCCTCCACAGGCCACAACACCAAATACTAATGCAAACTGCAAAATTGTTTATTTAAAAAGATTCATATTGACTCTTATAACCTTCATCATTAAATGTGTTTCATCTGAAGCTTCTAGCAGAACTTGGAAAATTTGTTCCCCAGTAAACACTTTTTTGTCTATTACCATAAATGTTGTACTTTAAAAAGAATATAAGTTTGTAAATTTTCTGACGTCTACATTGTAGTTGATATTAATCATTACTATCAGCAATGAGCAGTACGACTAAATTATGGACGTACAACGCTTGTTTTTAACATAAACCAATGAATCGTTTTCATTGTAGTTTTCCACTCGTTTCTCCATACACCACTTAATAAAACCTTCATACTGCTGTTCGTATATTTTACTGAAATTGGTTCTTACGTAATCGTTTTAGCGAAGTTATACGTAGCGTACCGCCGCATTCCGCTGACTTAGCTATAAGATTATTATATATACTCGCATAATTGTAAACTAAGTTAAGTTTGTTACCACGATTCGCAATGCGTGTTTCGCCGCTTCGGAACTTATCCGAAAAATAGGAAAACGTTTAGTTTCACGATTATAACGCATGTTTCTAAAAGATTAACTTAGAATTAAAATCATTGTTTGATAATGCGCACGAGCTTTGTACATTCTTAATAAATCGGTTTTTAAAAAATCAATTTTAATTATCGATCATTTAAGTGCGGCCTTATCTACATCAAAACTGGTAAATCCAAATAGCGCCATGTTGATATAACAAACTCATAAAAACGATTAATTGTATTACTGTATTATTATCTTAAATTTATATTACTGCCCATAGTACAAAAAATAGCGTATGTGCCTCAGGACTAAAGTGATATTTTATAATTTGCTTGATTATTGGCCCTTCGGCTCTACGAACCCCCTGGCAACAAACGTAACGTGCAGGATAAAACACTAACTTTAATCTCTCTAAAGGTATATAATATACTATTACGTATAGAAATTTATGTAGGAATAAAAGTGAATATGTAACTAGAGAATGTAATTCATAAGTACAAAAGTAGCTTAATAATTAGTTATTATTCTACTTCTATAATGCAGAAAATAACTAAAACAATGATTAAAATGAACATGGACAAAAATGAATAACTTTATTATTTTATTATTAAATAGTAACGAAATAAAGGTACAAGCGACATGAACGTGGAAATTATCTAGACGTTGAGAACACAGTGGACCCTCATTTACCCAGCAGACGTGTACGAATACGACGGGAAAGGCAATCAATTCAATTCGTGTGCGAATAAAGAACATTTGCAAAGATAAATAAAATTAATGATGACTAAGGAAATTTTAAGGGAGATATTTAACAAAAGGAAGAGGAGATTAAATTTATATTTAACACAATTTGATTTTTAATATAAGAAGGAATATTTATATTTATGGTTGGATAGATAAGCAAAAAAATCTGCAGTGGTCCGCAATGAACTTTCTTATACTTAATTATACTACATTTTTTGAAAAAAACTTTTCAAATGAAAGTTGTTTAAAACTTTATTATCTTGTATAAAAAAATATGCAGTATAGCATTTTTTTCGATAGCTTTTAACGTTTTCGAGATACCGAAAAAGGTGATAAGAGTAAACCATCACTTTCGGTTAAGCTATTGATTTCAAAATATGGCGTTTTCTTTCCTAGTATATACAAATCTTAAGTTTAAAATTTCATACTGGTGGATTCGATCGTTTGGACGCTAGAGCGCACACAGATACACAAACACGCGCAGACGTCATTACAAAAATAGTCACAATCGATTCAGGGGACCTTAAAACGCGTATATCCGTTAAAATCGCAAGGTCGAAATGATTACTATATTACCTTATACATAAAGTATAAGGAAGTAATATTTTTTTTGATAGCTCGTACCGTTTTCGAGATAAGGAAAACGGTGATCAGAGAAAACAATCACTTCCGGTTGAGGTATTGCTTTCAAAATAGGACGTTTTCTTTCCTGCTGTACACAAATCTAGCAGAGACAAACACACAGACGTCATTCCGAAAATAGTCAGAAACGACCTCAAAACGTGTATGTCCGTTAAAATCTCGAGATCGAAAATTAGCATGATTCCTATACTTACTTATACATAAAGTATAAGAAAGTAAAAAGCAAGTAGCCATGTAAAAATTGACGCTGCATTGAGTCTATGTAATGATTATGAAATACAACAAACAACAAATAACAAAATAAAGAAAAATAATTAAATGAAATATTCAAACTGACCACAATTTTGTGCAAAGCAATACCCAAGTGAAATTATTCATGAACTTTATGCAAAGTTTTGGGTGAAATTAATTTATTTCCTTGCGAATTCTCTGCTTCAACTGTTGTACTGTCTCTGGCCGGTTTATTTAAACTGTACTCCTTAGATAACCCCATAAAAAAATCATCGGAATTATATCGTGTGATCTCGGATGCCACTCAACACCTCCCGTTCTGCCTACCAGGAAAAATTTAAATTCCTAACACCAAATGTGGCGAAACATCTTGCTCAAACCATAGCGTATCGCTTGATAGATCCGAATTTTCATTGTTCGGATAAAGCACCGCAAGAGCAGGAATTAAATTGTTCATTCAGAAATCCAAACACTTTTCGCTTTTCAATGAAACTTCGATAATAGATGGACCCAGAATTCTATCCCCTACAAATCCTGCCCAAACGTTGACTTTTTGAGTAAACTGCGATTGCGTCTCGTTTATCCAGTGCGTATTTTCAGGTGCCCTATATTGATAATTATGGCGATTCTCTATTCCATTAAGGTGAAATGTTGCTTCATCGGAGAAAATGATGCGATTCGAAAAGTTGTCATTGATATTACATCTCTCCATCATTACCTCACAAAACTCTGTTCTGCAATCAGTATCATCCCCGATAAGCTCTTGAACTAATTGCACTTTGTAGGGATGCCATGTAAATTTCTTTAAGAAATTTCATTATTTGCAGCTAGCTCGCTTGTAGATCTATAGGGATTTTCTTGTAGAATATAAACGGAATATCTAAATTCGCTACCTTCTTCGATTGTTGGATGACCACCCCTATGGCGATCTCTCACTCTTTCTATTTTGGAAACTGTCGCTCGGTCAAGTTCTTTATCAAGATATTTGTTATTGAATAGTTCACAAACCTCTGGTTGTATTCTAATACAGTCCTCACATTCCCGCAATATTAAAAGTTCAATTCCCTTTTTGCCAGATAAACAAACTGATATAGAACAGTCAATTAGATTTAGGTTTTAAAATTTTAAAAGCAATATCTCGAAAATTTCAAAATACAATATTATTTTTTTTATACTATGTGTTGCTCTATCCAAATTCACAATAAAAATTAGGGTCCATTTAAAAAAATATCGCTTACGTCATAACTCAAAGACAAAATACGACCTTTAAGTGACAATTATACCAAAATGTGCCTTAAGATAAAAATTAACCTGTTCGGTGATTTCGTTGAAATATATTTGATAAAAGTTCTGTTTCGATAGTTCAAGACTTCATGCTAGCACTGTATAAGTAGAAAACGTATATAAGATATATAAGAATCGGTTATTGTTAACCAGTTATAATAGTAAGTAGAAAAATATGAAAGGAGAAAAAATATCTAAAGAGGTGTGGTAAGACAATATGGTAAAGTACGTATCTTATTCACCATATGTAGATCATATATCACATATTACAAATGCAAAACTATGCCAACCATCAAGATTACATAAGGTATGTGATACAATACAAAATCCTTACATGAGCAGTACAATTGGCAACGTAAATCTAATGGAAACGATGATGCTGTTGCTTCAAAACAGTCGCTCACTCTCGTCGATTCGCATGAGTAACGTCTACTAACAGTTTAGCGAGCGCCTACATAAATTAGGTGACGCAAGGCTAAAGTGAACAAGCCAAGAAGAATAATCACATTGTATCGTTAAGAAGAGAAAAGCATAACCGAGAAGTAGGTGATGCATCGATGACTCACGCTTGCTCATATCCAAATCTTGCAGTTTCAATAATTGTTGCACTCCTCCTTCGTCGGATGTTACCTGGGCGATCTTCGGTTTTGCCGGTTTTATGCAGCACGCTGGGCACCAAGTGCTAATTGTTGAAATGCTTCCCTCGAATTACGGAGCTGGACTTTTGGTTGATGGTAAATAGTGGTCAGAATTATAGACGTAGGTTATGTAATAAACCATCACGGTTTATTGCTACGCTTTAAAGTATCGTTGTTCTGGGATCTAGACTTCTGCTTCTTGTCGACGGCATTTCTTTACAAACGTGTTCTTATAAGATTACTTGACTGTGGACTGTGAAAGCGGGAGAGCAAGTGTTGGTTTCTTTGCGGCGACGAACATCTGGAATGACCTAAGTCCCTCTGACCTGTGAGAGCCGCAGAGAATTGTTCCTTTCTTTGCAGGTAACCTCGGACACGGTAACGTAGGTCAGGTGTTTGTAGGACGAGCCTTAGGCGTCCTCCTTCCACGCGTTAAGCACAACGTGTGTTACGTTCGATTCTGCGGGCGTCACTAAGTTCGTCTTCCAGGGACGTGTACTCGGGGGTGCAATAGGCGTTGCAGCGGTTACATGGCTACAATGGTTGCTTGCTGATTGGTGGTTCGAGTACGAGTACGAGTATGATGTTCTACCGTGAAGACGTAGCAATGAAATCGTAGTCGAACGCCACTTTGTTGTGCGCGATTTTGTGAACTATGTCGCAGCTTGGTCGCCTATGAGTGCGCTGGCTCTTGCATTTTTGCATAGCCACCATGATTGTTTGGTCACTGCGACGGCCAGGTAGAGTACCGGGTCGCGAAGGCTCCCGAGTGACGTCATGCGGACGGCTGTGTGGTCTTTGGCGTTACGGCTGTTACAGACGACGGTCGGACGATGTTCGGCCGTGAAGACGGCGTCGTTGCGGTGTAGTTCATACGAACTTTTGTGCTGCAGCAGCTTGCTTTTGGGCGCCACTGGAAACTTTCCCTTTTCCAGGAGGGCAGGTCCTTGCAGCACGCTTGCTGCCCTCGAAATCGCCGTTGAAGTCGAAATCAAACCTCACGTTCATGGGCGCCAATTGTTACCCGGGTGAAAATCATTAAAAGAACGGATGTGCCCGTCCAAAACCCCGTAACGTAGTGTCGACTATGGCGTTTCGCGGTTATTGCGATGTGGTTGGTTAGATGTGGATGTGGATGAGCGACTACGTAGTAACGTAGAGATAAGTTCTAGCTTGATGCGGCTGCATTGGGAGCTAGACCTTTGGGAACCGGTAGAGGAAATAAGTAAAACAACCTATTGCGACCTAAATCCAGATCGTGCTAGGGAGGTTAGGTTGAGTTCTAGCTCGATGCGAATGCATTTGGAGCTAGAACTCGGGATGGAGGTTAAAGTGCGGAGACTGAGTACCAGGACTGAGTGAATGATTTTTTGCCTTTGCCTTTGAGCTTCATCTATTACTAAGGCCGAACCAGGGCTTTTTTATTTACTAATACCCCCTTTATATGGCCGGGTTTGAGATTTGGTGATGATGGGGGTTACATCTCACCTCCCGTTTGTCAGTGTGTCCATTGGTCGTCGGACGGTTCTGGTCGGCTGATAAGCCTGCTAAGTAGTCCATTGCCCTTCTTAGAGTTTGGCTTATATGTCCTCGTGCCATTTCCAGTGTTTTCTTCTTAGTCTCCTTGAGGTGCTCCTCAATGCTCCTGAGGTCCAGGTCATGTTTGAGGCTTTGGTTTCTAACGAACCATGGAGCATTAGTAATGCGCCTCATCATTTTATTTTGGAGCACCTCTAGTTTTTGCATATGGCATCTCGCAGCTGTCAACCACGCTGCCGATCCGTAAATAATCATCACTGGTCTTGAGATGGTCTTGTAAATCAACAAATTATTTTCTCCTCTGATGTGGCTGTTTCTGTTCAACAGAGGATCGAGTAAGGAAGTGGCGATCTTTATCCGGCTGCAAGCCGTTTCAGCTCTCAACGCTTATGACACTTTTTTTAACACCCTGTATGATGCGATCAGTTTGATTAATTCGATGTTTAAATCAAACGCCATCATTTTTCTGAATAATCCCTGGTGCCAGACACCATCAAACGCTCTGCTGATGTCGAGGAACAAGGCAGCTGTTGTTTACTTACTACAGAGCCCATCCAGGATGGCCTCAGTTAATCTTAGCACTTGCAGATCTATGGTTTCTCTGAAGCCATATTGCTATTGTGGTGTTCTTTTCGATAAGTTCCTCTCTTAACCTGTGAAGTATTACTCTTTCTGCGTCTTTGCCAGGCCTGATAGTAAGCTGATGCGTCTGTAATTTTGCGGCATAATATGATCCTTGCCCGGCTTAGGAATCATCATGACCCTGGCCGTCTCCAAACCGCACGAAAGTGTGCCAACCTGAGAGTAGCGTTTATGTAGTAAGTGGTGGCGTTGACTGCCTTCTTTGGGAGATTCTTGATCGCCATATTTGTGATTTGGTCCGGGCCAGGTGCTCTATTTATCTTGAGTTTTTTCAAGATGCCCAATGTTTCCCCCATTTTTGCCTGAGCTAGGTACGGTCCCTTGTTTTCCAGAACCTCCATAACTATCCTCGGTTTCCTCCTTAAAGGTATCGTTTAGGTCACTAGCATTGTTTCGGAAGCTCCTTTCTACTGTGTCGACGAAGGCTTCAGCCTTGTCTTTTTAATTGTAAGCAAAGCCGTTCTCCCCGTGGTCTATTTACATAACATATGCATTTTAGTCCGACAACGAGTTGCCCGAAACTTAACGTCCCGCTCCGTCCTTCAACAGATAACAGTTTCGACGATTAATCTCTTGGTGCCTAACATGCTGCCCAAAATCTCACCAACTTCAATTCCTCGTTCCACAAAATATGATAGTTTTCACCCTCATGCGTGTTCGTACGATAGTCCTCGTCCTGATTTCTTGGATTCCTCGTGGTAATATAACATAATATTAAAACTAGACTATCTCGACATGATAGCCAATTATAAACGATATTATTGCCAAAATCGAAGGTGATGCTCGTCGTCTGAACTTGTACTTTAAAATAATCGATACGTTTTATATACCTTGACGATGCTGACGACAGGTAATTTCAAATAAAATACCGTATCTTTATATAGACATATATATTCACTGAAATAATGTCGATACGTTAATATTCGACTGATTGCTTTTCCTTATATGGATATTGGATATGTTTATACATATGAAGTAGCGTGCTTATATCGCAATACTTAATGCGAACGGAAATAACACATTTTATAATTTTTGCAGAAATGGACCAAACATTAACAAGTGAATACATGAATTCATAAAAGATAAAATGAGTAAGCTATATCAGATAATCAACGAAAGATCACTACAAAATGAAGAACAACGGCTATTAAATAGTAATCAAAACCTGAAAGATAAAATTTCATAACTACCAACCCAATACTGTAAAAATTAGATATACAGGGTGTTAAAAATAGTGTCACAAACTTTGAGGGCTGATAGTATGGCCCAAAATATGCCGAAAAGTCTTAAAGAACATGGGGCCGCAAATGGACGGTTTCGGAGATACAAAACATTTTGCGTTTACACCACTTACACCACATCTAGGTGGCATGGACTTTCGAACTCTTTCGAAAAGACCTACAGTGACGCCGATTCGGTGGCATCCTTGATATACTCATTGCTCCAGGGGATCATTTACAAGCCTAGCGTACACTTACATTTTCAAATTTCCCTAAAGAACGCATGCGAGGGGGTTTAAATCGCGCGATCTTGCAGGTCATGATACAGGTCCGCCCCTTCCTGCTCATCTTCGTCCAAAAGATCCGTGTAAATACTCTCTAACGGCAATCGAAAAATTGCGAAAACTCAAGAGAAAGTACATACGGACATACGACTTCGAAAACAGAAATTATAATAAAATCATCTTCTTTGCAGATGTCTGGGCCTGGTCATTCGAGGGATTAAAATAAGAAACAACATCTATAATTCAGGGTTGTTACTTATTTGAATAGAACTCGCAAAATTTCTCCATACTTCATACCATACTTTAATATATTATTCACATAACGCCCATAATAAATAATATTAATAAATTTAATGATCATTACAATGATTTATATGAAATTGATAAAAGATAAAAGTTTAATATTGACATAAGTATACAATCTTAATAACGTTCCGCGAAATTTACAAATGCAAATTCATAAAAAGTTAAAACATATAATCTCACACCAAAATGAGTCACAGGCAAGAAATAAAAGAGACTTAGTTAATGGACCAGTCATTACTGGAAATCCAGATAATAATGACGAAGGACGTATAATTAAAGCTACTTCAAACTACAATCAAACCAAGTATTACTACAGATTAAAAAAAATATTATTCAATAAATACTCAGTTATTAAATGAATTTAATGACAAAAACTAAGATGCAAAATAATGAAATCTTACTGAAAACCAGAATTTCAGTACCAAGTACAATTTTGGATATTGTAATAAAATTTATTAATTTGTTGATTTTCAAAGAATTATTTAATGAACTAATAATTTTTTTACAATAGATTTTAAATTTTTTAAATGGTTTGCAAAACTGATTAGCTTTTTGCCAAAAAACACATGATGCATATGAGCAACTTGCACGATCTGTTTACCGCATTATCGAAATTAGAAAATTATTATACGAATAAATTGCCATTTAATATCAGGCGCGATAACATATTGAACAAGAAATGACAATAATGTATTTATTACATATCCCAATATGCTAATAAACGGAACATGAACTTTTTCAATTACAACCATAACCTATGTTATACAAATACGGCATTGAATCTTTTAATCCGTATTACAGAATTACTCCAAAAACATATTATTTGTTGCAATCTAAGTATGATACACATATATAGACATTGACATTTATTAATTCATCGATGTCTAACTTTTAAAAGTAAAGTCAGTTATCTGTAACCTTCTACTGTTCCTCGAAATAAATTCGATTTTAAATTATGCAATAAAAGTTAGTGTCAAATCTATCACAACTTTGTTTATTTATAAAATTAATTCAATTCAATAATATTTTACCCGTTAAATTGGCTTCATACCAATTTTATTTAAATTGTAATTAACTTGTTCAAGTTTAGAAGTTTTAATGATTTATATCTTTTGCATCCAATGTTTTCTATAGTGCATTTTCGTATAAATGATAAGCATATTATAATAATAAGGTTAATGCTAGCTTGAAATGTTTGATATCTGACTGAATTTATACGATTCGCATTGAAATAGCTGGACGGGATCATAATAATTTTAATATTACTTTAAGTGAGTTTCTTCAACTGAAGCTCCTTTTACTAAGATAACAATAACTTTGCTGAGGCAACTAATCGTCGTCTTGCAAGTTGCACTAAACTACGAATGGATCTCAGATCTACTGCCCTACTCAAGTTACACTGAATCGCAAGTAAATCTGCAGATCTCGTTGATCCACCGCATTCAAAGTCGCCATTTTAGACTCACTCAAATCGTCGTCACTTTCTACTCTGATTCATGCTACATATAATTTTATTTTATTCAAATTTTCATGTTTCTTCTAGTTTCCTCCCCCACACTACTTGTTAATATAACAGTAATACTGCTATCTTACTCCATCTTAGAACCAACAAACGCTTTGTATCAGTAAGCGGCAACCATCCGTCAGAGATTGTTTACTTATAGCTTTTCAATAATTTCAACAACAATTAAGCCATGATGAATATTAATTTAAATAAAAGAAAAATAAGCAGTTATGATCTCACAAGATCTGATCTTTCAACGAAAATATTTTTAAATTGGGCAGCAGAAGCCATTCGATTTATGTAGCCAAAGCCGAAGATTAACATTTTCTTGAAATAATTGGAATACAACTAAAAACTTCAATATTGTAAGTATTATATATGGTTTCAATTCTAAAAACCGCAGTCTGTGAGAATGTTTCAATGTCAAAGTTGTAGGTCGCACTTTCAAACTTTAACCAAGTGATGAAAGTGTCAGTTAAGGGAAGTCAAAACCAGTTGATACGAAATATGTGTGTTCTTAAATAAATGTTAAATTCCCGTTGTTGAATATGAATGTGTCTCGCAGAGATGGATGTTGGCAACAGTGCTCTTAGCAGAACACTGACGTTCTGGAAAGGTTTCGCGTTACTGAAATTAGCTAATTTCAATACTTTCAATTTGCAATAAAATTAATATGAGACAACTCGACTATTGCAAAAAATATTTCAATTTTATTTCAAATGATAAAATAATATTATTTATTTTTATTTATATTATTATATAAACATTTCACTTGTATATTACCAAGGTGGAAACAGTTTCATAACTGCCGAGCGTTAATATAGCGAAGCGAAGCGCCGAGGTTAGCTATGGTAAAGCGTAATTAAACTTTCCACCGAGGCTTGTGTACTAATCTACTTACAATTCGAAATTAATAAGGTATAATTAACAGTAGTTATGCGGAAGTCACACTTAGTTTGTCAATAAATTTCTTCTGCATTACTGAGTAAAACTTGTGATTATTCAAAAGTGTATTTAAAGCTGAAAATTTCACTTTGAGTTGACATTTTCCAGTTTTATAAATAAATAAAATTGTGATAATTTTGACACTGAGTTTTATTGCTTAATTTAAAATCGAATGCCACTTATTTCGCGAAAAAGTAGATGTTATAGGCAACTGACTTTATAACTTTAAAAGTTAGACGTATTAATAAATGTCAATATCGATATACGTGTTCGTTCTTCAAAATTTAAAATCAAATGAGAGATGCATTTTGGACCAACTTCTACAGGATGAACATACTAAAAACTAAATTAAACACACTACACTCTTTTATATGCACGAAAACAATATTTTAGGTTACCAAGTAAAACTTAACTGCTTAAACTGTGATACAAAAGACAAACATGTCAGACTATTGATAATCGACGAAACTTTGAGAAGCATTTTACTCAGATATAAAGAAACCGGGGTCGTCTTTTCACTTTATGTGTAAAACAACAAATCGAATATAGGTTTATTTGGGTAGTAAATTACAGCCAGCAGAGGAATTTGAATTACAGCGGACAATATCCCTTTGTTCAGTAATCAAATGAGGTGATATGCAATAAATAACAAGCGTCTATGTTCAACTTATTGACACATATTAAAGGCAGAATAATAATACATGATGGATAACAGTTCATGTATAATTATGGGAGATAAACTCTGATTACAATTAATGATCATATAGAAAAATAATGAGTCTAGAAGCAGCATTCGAATATTCGAATAGACTCTTCTAGATACGTTTTATGTGCATCTCGTGAGAGAACGTTTCTTATCTGCTTTGAAAATCATAGGTGACTTTTAATAAGTCTCACTATAGTAATATTTCAATATTATTGTCATTAAAAACTCTCTGCGTTACTCTTACAATGGTGGCTTAGCGTTCTCTTGCTGGAAAACTATGCTGATATGTCTTTGAATGTATGGCAAGGACACTGGCGCCAAAACTTCGTTGATGTAGCGGGCCGCATTCAGACTTCCTTGAATGAAAACTGGAGTTGACCGGCTTCCAAATTGTATTGCACTCCAAAAGCATAACACCCGGTGTTAAACAAGAATGGCGTCTAAGGGCAAATTGCATATTTACCCTTTATCCTCTAGGTCTTCTGACACGCAACCGTCCATCAGATTGCCATAGGCAAAACTGAGATTCATCACTGAAGATGATTATATGCCACTCATCGACCCACAGCCTACACTACTGGAGCCTGGCAACTCGATGCTTCAGGAAGCCGAATAATTGGTCGATATGACGCTAAGTCATACGAACGAATTCTACGATAAATTGTTCGCATAGACACCTTTCTTTCCAAAGCAGCCCTCCAAGTAGAATGGCGTTAATAGAAGCCAGTCGCAGAAGACGCCTTTTTTAAGTTCATTCGTGGCCGGCACTACCTCTCCTACGTTTTTCTGAGCCTTCGTTGGACCAAGCTCTCCATGCTCGAATGATTGTAGAGTCACTTCGACCCAATCTTCTAGCAATTTCGTGAAAGGGTAATCCAGCCTCGTGCATTCCCACAATTTGACCCCTTTCAAAAGGAGTTAATTGATTGTAATGTTGATTACGACGAACGCGGAGCATGACAATGACACAAGTAAGGGAAATCAGCGTCTAAACTGTCACTAATCATTAAGTTTGCCTTACACACGAATGATGAAAATTTAATCATTTATTCCTTCATGTGAGCTGTATATACCACCAACATTTCAGGTTCGTACGATCGTCCTTTCTGGGTGCTCTGCCTTTTTTGACGATCAGTGTATAATATCTGTCTTTATGGTGGGCATTGGTGGGTATTACAATGCATTTTCAGTCTCACGTAAGTAGCCCATTACAAAAATATTAGGCTTTATTATATTAAGCACATTCTCGTACACAAAATCGATCTAAGAATGGGTGTTGCAAGTAATAAAATAGAATATACTATCACAATACATTCAGATAGGCTAAATACTTAGCAGAACGTTGTCAAGTAGCCAAATTTGATTCAACCTATAATAATGGTTAATATAGCCATTGTGGCGAATCATAAGACCACCAATATTATATTCTACGACGGTTCGGGAATAAAACGCCAACAGTATTATTGAACAACGTTCTATTCTGATGCACGTGTCACACTTGACAATCAAACGCGATATTATTTTTTTTCTCACCCTGGTAACAGGATAACCCAACATGCCCAGCAAAATAAAATGAAAATGATACGAATTCTCAACAGCCATAGTTGCCTAGAACGGTATATACATCATTGACACAACATGACTGCCTTATTCTATTTGCCAGTAGCAATAGCGGAAATAGTTTGCATTTCAAATATAGGAATCATGAAAAATTTCGACCTCGAGATTTTAACGGATATACGCGTTTTGAGGTCCCCTGAATCGTTTCTGACTATTTTCGGAATGACGTCTGTGTGTATGTCTGGCTGTGTGTCTGTGTGTCTGTGTGTCTGTATGTCTGTGCGCACTCTAGCGTCCATACGATTATAGCTAGAGCTCTGAAACATGAACTTAAATTTAACATTTGTATGTAGCAAGGAGGAAAACGTCCTATTTTGAACGCAATAGCTCAACCGGAAGTGATCGTTTACTCTTATCACCATTTTCATTATCTCGAAAACGGTACGAGCTATCAAAAAGAGTATATAAGTTAAAGAGATTGAAATTATAAACAACTTTCATTTGAAAAGTTTTTTCGAAAACCGTAGTATAACTAAGTATAAGTAAGTTTCGTGCGGACCACCGCGGATTTTTAGTTACGTTTAGTACTCAAATGTATATTCAGAGAAAACTTTTCTACTGTATAACAAACGGCCGCTTTTCCAAGAGGTTATTTTCTACTTTTGACAAGCGCGCTTCCACCGTAGGCTTGTGGATTGGGTGCCATTTGCCATTGTCTATAATAGAGGTCCTGGGTAGCAGGTATGGGTATTCGGAATGGGAAAAACATGTGTCAATGTGGACAACAGGCCCTCCACGACCAGAATATATCGGTTGTTATCGGGATCGGCGTGACGTCAATCGATCCCGGTAACTAGGACCACTTCCCGACCAGTTCCCATAGATGTCGTTGTTGATGGCCGTTAGTACAACAACTGGTTGTTGGAAAACCTGTTTCGTACACGCACATATAAGGTATCCCTTGACATACTGCTTCATGTCCTTCGCCGCTCCCGGTCCAACAACGTGGTACCGTGATACTCGTGAACCCGCTGGTTCATTTATACCTATAACACTCTTTGTTGATACTCTTCATCCTTGTACAAGATTTCTTGTACCGTGACCTATAATAGAGTAGGCATCCGGCTAAGCAAATCCGGCAGTTCGTTCTCGCGTCCTATGCAATGCTGTACACAAAATGGAATTCTTGTAGCAGGAGGCACCAACTGGTCAGTTTCGCCCCATTATATTTTATTCTGCTCAATCACACCAGAGACTGATTTTCGGTTCGGAGTGTGAACTGGTGAACCTCAAATGGTCGATACATGTTATGGCTCGCTCAATGGTTATGCATTTTTGCTCATTAACATGGCATAGCCCCTCTCGTGTACCATACCACTTACATATTTTCTGGATCATCCTGGTGACCTGGTGACAAAGCAGTATATATATTTGTAAGGGCTAGGTATAACAAAAGTCCACAATCGGAACAAAATTAGCCATTCGTCGCTCGTTAGAATCTGAAAGTAATGAAAGGATACGTACGTACTAGCCACTATATGCCGTTGTAATAATCGAAGCAGCAATAATTTAAAATTAGCTTGTTAAATAATGCAACTCTATTCATATCAAATCGCCACACCAAATTGCTGAAATTAAAATAATAATAATAAATATATATACATCAGCGCTACAGGCCTGGCCGGCTCATGGCTTCTATTAGTTTTAATTTTTTTCTTTTTTTTCTACATTTTTCTGGCCTCTATGGCTTTCACTGGCTGTCTCCATCCTGTCCTGTCTCCGACTCCTTCCTCCCATCTCATGAATCCGGTATCTTCCAAATCCTTCTTTTTTGGACGCCCTTTTCTTTTCTTGCTTCCTTCTCCTCTCCTTGGAATTCTGACTTCCTCCATCCGCATCACGTGCCCGAGCCATCTCACTCTTTGACCTCTAATAACCTGTGTTATGGATGGTTTATTATACAAATCTGCAATTTCCTTGTTTGTTCTTCTCCTTCAACTTCCTGTCTCATCCTTCACTCCTCCGTATATCCTGCGTAGTATTCTTCTTTCCCATACTTCTATACAATACAGTACTGTTGGTCGAATTACCGTTGCATAAATCCGTAGTTCTGCTGCTCTAGATATATCAATATATCAAACGACCAAACCTTGAAACTGCTCGCTCCTCTTAAATTATTTCATTTCATCTTATTAATGCGCAATCCATATTTTTTTGATTTTGTTTCTATTGCGGTAAATACTCTCTTCAATTCCATCTCTGACCTCGTTAACACTGCCATATCATCCGCAAACGCTATACACTGGTGCTTGTGTTGGAACACTGTTCCCGTTGTTTGTATTTTTGCCTCCCTTAGTATGGCTTCCAGAGCCATATTAAAAAGGGTAGTCGATAGTGGGTCAACTTGCCTTAGCCCTCTCCCCACCGCGAAGCTTCTTGATAGAGTTCCATCGACCGCCACTCCAATGTCATTAGCACCAACCGTATCAACTTCACAGGGATACCAAACCGTTTCATGGCCGCGTATAAATTAGTTCTACTAATTGTATCATATACAGTAGCTGTTCGCCTGTATCTGCTTTAGCGTCAAAACCTGATCCGTTGTAGACCTTCCCACTCTAAATCCACTCTGATATTCCCCGATTACCTCCTCAGCGATGGCATCCAGTCTGCTTCTCAAAATTCTGGCAAATATCTTATAGGTTACGTCTAGTAGAGATATGCCTAGAATAATTATAAATAGTGGAAAATATTTCCAAAATCGAAGAATATGCATTGAATATACATCGAAGAAACGTTCGTGGCTAAAAATACTCACTCGAAAACAACATATAAGCATGTATCCCGAATTACGCAAGTTTTTTAAAAGTAGCGAAGATGTACAAATAAGAAAGAAATATAAATTAAAAGAAAAAGGATGTACGAAAATACAGTGCAACTTTCAAGCAGCTGCTTTTGAGATATGACTTATCATGAGGATGCAATTGTGTGCAAATCATTTCTTCTATCAGTTTACAAATTAGGCACCAGTGGAGCTTATCATCTTGAGGTGCAAAAGCATAATGAACATTTAAACTAAATATATATATATATATATATATAGATATATATATATATATATATATATATATATATATATATATATATACATATATATATATATACACGAAAGATGGTCTAATCTTACACCTCAATGGTGTAGTGAACATTAATTAAAACAGGTCCATGAAGACTAACTGGTGGATCGCTAGACAATATTGTTTCTGGGTTATTACCCTTCGTCAGTAGCGATTACCAAGAACCTTAGTTGTTGAAATACCTTTACATGTAGTGGCCATCAAAACTTCTTATATATATATATATATTAAAAATGTATCTTGTCGAATCTGACAGCAAAATGTAAAATTTACACGAAAGATGGTCTAATCTTACACCTCAATGGTGTAGTGAACATTAATTAAACAGGTCCATGAAGACTAACTGGTGGATCGCTAGACAATATTGTTTCTGGGTTATTACCCTTCGTCAGTAGCGATTACCAAGAATCTTAGTTGTTGAAATACCTTTACATGTAGTGGCCATCAAAACTTCTTGGCGCGAGCCAATCACTCCTAACGAACCACTGACAGCAGAACACTGACGAGACGATACCTTGTCTAACACCTTGCGGAGACTAAACAAGAGACGACTGTCAAACGTCCAGTGTCAACATATAAAAGGATTGCTGCAATTAAGTTCAAAAACAATTCAAATTAAAAATGTATCTTGTCAAATCTGACAGCAAAATGTAAAATTTACACGAAAGATGGTGGATCGCTAGACAATATTGTTTCTGGGTTATTACCCTTCGTCGGTGTTCTGCTGTCAGTGGTTCGTTAGGAGTGATTGGCTCGCGCCAAGAAGTTTTGATGGCGACTACATGTAAAGGTATTTCAACAACTAAGGTTCTTGGTAATCGCTACTGACGAAGGGTAATAACCCAGAAACAATATTGTCTAGCGATCCACCAGTTAGTCTTCATGGACCTGTTTAATTAATGTTCACTTCACCATTGAGGTGTAAGATTAGACCATCTTTCGTGTATATATACATATATATATATATATATATATATATATATATATATGAAAGATGGACTAACCTTATGGTGTTGTGAACATTAATTAAAACAGGTCCATGAAGACTAACTGGTGGATCGCTAGACAATGTTGTGTCTGGGTTATTACCCTTCGTCAGTAGCGATTACCAAGAACCTTAGTTGTTGAAATTCCTATACCTGTAGTGGCTATCAACAATTCGTTAGGTTCGTCAGGAGTGATTGGCTCGCGCCACGAAAAATTTATTTATCTACAATTTATGTATCTACAAATTACAAACTATTATTTTCACTACGTTGATTCAAAAATAATTATTACTGTGCCCCACGTTCACAAAAGCTCAGTCAAATTCAAGTTAAAATCTTTGCGGTTGCATTTTTTCCTTTATTCAAGACAATAAATATATGCCATGTAGTCTCAAAAGTTATTTAATTCAAGTATGAGCATAACATTATTAGCTAGAAATTTGGCGCATAGAAGTGATGGTGTTCAAAGAATAATATTCTTTGAAAACAATACACAATTTTGACGTATAAAATTAAGTATCCAAAATTAGCTGTCATTAATAAATAAAAATAAAACGTTACGAAGTTCCTTGCCTGCCAAACAATAAGGCATCCGTTGTAGTCTAACGGACGGGTTTATTGATGTAATCTAAGTAGAACATTTCGACCGTTAATAAGAAACTAATTCCATTATAGTACATAGTTTGTAGTTCGTGTTATACTTTTAAAGCCTTAATACTTGGCATGTGCATTCCTATCGTTATTAATACATTTTATTTTGTTTCAGTTACCAATAAAGCACCGTGAAGGAGGTTTGAACGTCTTATGAATATGAACATGATTATAATCCGAATGGAATCGGTAAATCACATCAAATGAACGCCAAAAATGAATGGAACAATACCAAGCGAACTAATGAACAACAGAAACGGTCTAACCAATTACACTGCCGCGATAAAATACTGTGATTTAAACGACTTCTCCAAGACGTACAGGGAAGTTCACGGATACTTAAGCGTATTAGTTTGTGTTTTTGGATCAATAGCGAACGTCTTAAACATATGCGTCTTAACGACGCGGGAGATGCGTTGGCCCACAAATTTTATCTTAACAGGACTCGCTGTGGCAGACTTATTAGTTATGTTGGAATACATACCTTTCGCTAGCCACGTTTACTTTAACCCAGAGTCGCGTCTGCACGCAAATTACTTTACGTATTCCTGGGCCGTGTACATGATTTTTCACGCGTTATTCACGCAAGTGTGCCATTTCATATCGTGCTGCCTGACAGTAATTTTAGCTGTATGGAGATACATAGCCATAACGCATCCTCAAAACAATCGTCTCTGGTATACAGTGAGCAACGTTCAAAGTACGATAATGGCTATCGTGGTCACATACATATTTTGCCCTTTAGTTTGTATTCCGATATTTCTATCTTTAAATGTGATAACAAGGACTCATTTGCTAGATTCAAATAACAGATTAATAAGCGCGAAGCAACGCATAAATTTTACCGGTGAATTGCACAACGGCACCCTGTATACAGCCGAACTTAGTGGTGACTTCATGAATGTCAGTCTTTGGGTGTACGGTGTTGTGATAAAGTTAGTTCCTTGTGTGCTATTGACAGCGCTTTCGATGCGTTTGATATCGGCTTTGCTGGAGACTAAAAAGCGAAGAAGGAACCTCCTGCATAACAGCGGCGTCCCGTTACAGGAATGCAATGGAAAGACTAGGACGACAAATAAGCGACACGTGGAAAAGGAGCAACAAACCGATAGAACGACGAGGATGCTTCTAGCGGTGCTGTTGCTTTTCTTAATTACCGAATTTCCTCAAGCTATTTTAGGATTGCTGAGCGTGACAATTGGCGGAATGTTTGTGAAGCAGTGCTACGCCCCATTAGGTAATTTTATTTCCTTATTATTTTGTCTGATTTTAAGTGTAGTCATTTGAAAATTCTACTGTAGTTACAAAACGTCTGCAGAATACCTGATTCTTGCAAATTCGAAAGCATACGCAATTCATGTTAGAAAAGTCTATTCGGATATTATATCGAGAAAAATGAATTAATACCTCGAATATTTCATTTTAAAATTGTAAATGCGTGACTCCCGAGAGGGATGGTTATTAATTTATATCTTACGTAAAAAACGGATAAATGACACTTTTTATTGCAACTGGTTTGATCACTACATGTGTCGGTGATTTTATGAAAACGAGGTTTTTAACTCTTCGTTCACATTAGCGTAAATTTCAAATTACGCATTGCATATACAATATGAATGCAAGCTTTTTAATTGTTGCAATTACCTAGTTGCGATATCTATTTTATAAAAGCAATGCATATTCATGAAGTCCTATCTAATTACATGATCATCCTGTAATAAAAAAACAAGGGAAATTACTCTAAAATGTAAATTTGGTAATTAGTTGATAATTGCCGTCATACTCTACATACAGTTTTAAATATGCACGAATTTTAGTAGTATTAACAATAAACATTATTCACTCACCATTATACATATTATATTACATACATGGTACAGCATTAATAATGATCCGATTATCGTGATTGCAGGTTCCCTTTTCTTCTATGGAATAATGAATTTTTGTTTCAAAAATTCTACCCAACTGTCCATAATAGAAATTTGCAATTTTGAAGCTTGTAGTCGTAGTTATTAACGGACGTCTCGACCTATGTATAGCAATTGCATCCGCTGTATCTATCTACCTATCTATCTATCTATATATATGTATAACAAAAAACGTTTCGTTGGGTTATGCGGTCTTAAATCGGCATAATGTTGGTTATGTCTTTTTTAATTGTCAATATTTCGTGAATAATATCTCACATCATCAGGACAAGTAACAATAGAAAAAGAAATATATTAACATAGGTGAACGACATTTTAAAAAGGTTGACATCGAAATCTGAATTGAACAAAGTATGGTAACATTTTTACGTGATATATGTACTATTTGAGTACATTGATGTGATGATTTTGGTTACTTAAAATTGATATAACACTACGTTAATAAATAAAAACTAAATTAAACAGCTGTGATATTTTAGGGTTAAGTGAAAACTGAGTAAAATTAGGAGTGAAAATAACTAGATGAATATGCGGTAAATTTGAAAAGTGGGTTATAGGGTAAAATTTTGTGTGAAAGTTATAAATTAAGTATGTTTGTGTAAATTATTCTGAGGTTATTGACGTCATGTTTAGAGTTGATGCTATGTTTATTTTCATTAATGTAACACATTTCAAGAAAGGTCAATTTTTAATAATTCGGTTCAGTTGCTAGGATTTTCACATCAGTCCATGCTATATTATGTTTAGTAAATTTAACGTGTGTAGCTAATGCACAAGCATTAGATTTCATACTAATGTCGCTTTTGTGTTGTGTTAAACGACGTTTAAGTTGTTGGCTGGTTTGGCCTGTGTAAACACCCTGGCAACCGCTGTATTGAAGTTCATAAATCATATCAGACTTATTAAGAGTGTCAGTGGGGTCCTTAACATTTGAAAATAAACTACGAATTGTTTTTAAATTTGACTTAGCTATTATAATATTTTGATTGGATAAAGATTTAATAACGTGAATTATTAATTTTAATTTTAATTTTCAATGAAAGGGAAGGATTTACAAATTTTGAGGGTACTAGGTTGTCCAGTGGGTTCAACAACTGGCGAATTATGTTGAAAATCAATTAGATTGAAGATAATGTTATTTAGTAGAATTGGTGGATATTAGTTCTCTGTAAGCATATTGTATAATTTTCTAAGATTTACTTGACAAAGGGATGGATGACAATTTTGTATTCTATTTTTAAGACAAAGGACACAGTTGATTTTCATTTTAAAAGGTTGATATGAATGAAAATTAATGTAACGATTTGAAGATGTCTTTTTTTGGTACCAATCTAAAAATATTGTATTGTGATATGACACCATTTAGCGTAACGTAATTAGAACTATATAAACTAGTTCACGTTACTAATGTCATAACTGGGTCATATTGCATTCAATTAACGGGGACAGTAAACAATACGCATAAGTATATGTACCTCATTTAAATCACTTAGATCAGCATTAGAAATAATATAAATAGTTAGTTCTCATTCTAATTAAGATAGTCTAATTGATATGGTCTATTACTATAGTTCGTAGACATATAGTCTTTAAGATAGTGTACGATCGATGTTACGACGGTAGAACAATAAACATCACATTTTCTACAACGGCTTTCATTAACATGAACGACGATAAGTAGTGACCTTCCTAGTCACGATGTAGTGACTTATCACATGGCGATCCTGGCCATTCGAACCAGATGGATCTTCGCCTGTAACATCTCATTGTGACTTATCACAGTATTATTGTTTTTTCTAATTAATTTAGTGTCAAGAAATGCTATCGAATTATTGTTATCTTCTTTTTCTATAGAAAATTGAATATTGTTGTTGTAATTATTGCATTTTGTAAAATTTCAGTGTCAGTCCCTACAGGAATGGCACAAATTATGTCATCTGCGTATTTTTTTAAAAAGGGTAATTGAAAAGATAAAGTAGGTATGACAGTATCCAAGAGAGAATTCATTACCAACTGAGCCAGAATGGGAATGATGCTTGAGCCCATTGGACAACCAGTAAGTTGATAGTGGTATGCACCACCGAAACTGAAGTAATTGTAATCAAATAAGAAATTAATGACATCTATAAATTCTTTAAAGTTGTGGATTCAGCCATGGTCGCAAATAAATCGTTACCGCTTGGAAACTAATTAATATTTCTAAACAGAATTTTGGCATGTAACTGGAAAAAAAAAGCATCTAGGCCATTATATATTTCATTTTTTTATATTACGTTCCCAACCAATTTTTTTTTCGCTATCTCACGATTCTAATAATTTTATGCAAATTCCTTCACTTGATTCCCCTGGTATCAATATGTATATGAGCTAAAAAAAAGCAAAGGAATTGCATCATTAGATAAGGCTACACGACAATTAGAAAATTTCTTCGTATGCGAGCGGCTAATTTCGATCTTCATATTTGCCGCTGACGATATTTAGTTCACCAAAATTCACGGTAGGTTTCGTAAAACACGTCGAACAAATCTCATTCATAAATGGCGTTTCGCGGTCGAAAGATGAGTAACCACAAGTCGTCACGGATTTTTTCTCCTATTCTAAAAAAATCTCGTGATAATGCTCGTCCAAACTTTTGTCAATGACGATTATGAATGCAGAGACGATAGTGATGAACTTGTTCAATTGCGGGGATCGATTAGAAATTTAATTAATCACAACTTAGCGAAGGCAACACTATTTCTTAAACTTTTTTCATTTTCAGTAAATATATCTGCTTGCATATCATATGTACGATATTTGCACACACTTACATAAATTTTATTACGACATTACATTTTTTGCCGAATCTAACCAATCTTTAATTTGAAAGTAATCTACAGAATAAGCAATTTGTTTTATGGCGATATCAATGTTTTGTTACAATAAAATATATTCTCTGGCATGCACTTTTCGGTGTGTCGCTAAATAGCATCAGCGATGATTCTGATGATACTATAGTATTATAATAGGATGATTATGTACCATCTTAGTCACCTACTTCAAAACCCTTTCTCAATGCAAATTAGTAATTCCACGTATGATACCTGTGCCAATGAAAATATTAATTGAAAATATAAAATATTATTTCCACTTGATCCCACCGTCCACATCAGCTCTATATGGTTCAATTTTTACTTCACTTGTGCATTCGTATGTTCGTGATAGAAATTGAACTGCGCAATGCAAATCCGTTTTCATGTCGAAGCTCTATGTGTTCACATTGTCGTAGGTTACACGGTCTGTATTGGTGGTGGTTCATTTTGAACGACTCATTCGCGAATTACCCATGTTGCTCACAGAACACATTGCAGTATTCACTTCAATCGTCATTTCGAACGCATCTACTTTGAATGCTTCCTGTAGTTTTTCATGCCTTCAATAAGTACCAAAAAAAGTAACCAACTGCAACAAATATTCCATTTAAATGTAATTTATTGTGTGGGAATACCAAAGTTAAAATTAATATCTTCGGGTACCAATGGTGTCAAATACCAGTATCTTTTCGAATTCAATACAATTCTCCCTGTTTTCGATTAGTCTTGATTTTTTGTTCGTTTTCATAGGTCGAACCAAATACCTAATCATACTTGCTGTGTGTCTGTGCGCGCTCTAGCGGCCAAACGATTATAGCTAGAGCTCTGAAACTTTAAACTTAACATTTGTATGTAGCAAGGAGGAAAACGTCGTTTTGAACGCAATCTCTCAACCGGAAGTGATGGTTTACTCTTATCACCTTTTTCCATATCTCGAAAACAGTACACGTTACGGAAAAAAAATATTCTTACATAAATTATAGATATTGATATTTTAAACAACTTTCACTTGAAATGTTTTTTCGAAAAACGTAGTATAACTAAGTATAAGTAAGTTTCGTGCGGACCACCGCGGATTTTTTCCATCATATAATTATTCCATAAGTGGTCGTCTCTTTTAATTTGTTCAATAAACAGGTCAACATCATCATTTACATAACAAACAAAATGACAGACATCCCTTCGTGTTATATGCAGTTGACCCTGAATCTAAAAATAGTTTGCCGAATTATAAATAAAGAACGTTATGTAGCAAGCTTGGAACAATCAATGAAAAATTGAAGCAAGGAAATAAATATATAATTGCCACTAGCGTAATTTTACGTAATTTTCGTTACGTGGATTATGATATTTGGTAAAAATTGTATCTAGTACGAAAAGTACAGCCTATGTTATAAATATCTACTATAGATATTTATACAACTACATTCGATCATTCCAATTTTACCCTCACCAATTAAAATAATAGTTTACCTGATAATAATAATTATGATTTCTCTTCAGTCTGAGCTTGCCGTTATGAAGTTCCAGGCAAAATGATTTTTAATTTTGTAACTGCTTCATTTAAATTTATGGATAATTTAGACAAATTAAACAACACTTTATTTCCAATATATGGGTTTGGCCTATTAGACCTGTAAATATTAAATGTGAATCGTCATTTCTGTAACAATTGTCGGTGTTACCGTCAGGTGAAGCACCCAAAAAAGTGTATAGGATCCACATGCAATCCACTTCGGTCTACCTTTATTTTACATGTTTCCTCAAATTTGACGATAGCAACGGATTCTTTGAGGAGCCCATATTCGATTGCTTCGGTCCGGTATGTAAAATAGATTTGACCAGACTGTGACAAGTGTGCGACCGACGTCTTATTACGCTTCTTTCAGCCCTATATTTCGCATTATCAAATTGTCCGAGAGTATCTGCGGCTAATTGCGAAATTTCTTCATTTGTAAGCTGCAAGCAGTTTAGATAGCCATGCTGAATGAATAATTTTTTAAAATTCAAACGGAGGGTAATATTACTATAGTTTTGATGGTGTTATGACTTCGTTATTATTATGGTTTCTGTGATTACTATTTGATGAGAATTAAAATGTTTCGTGCATGTCGGTTACACATCGATTACACAGTTTACATGTACTACATTCTAAGTTTTTTTGAACATATTGTAATTATAACACAGTTGCTTATCTATTGTAGTGAACTGAGAAGTAAGTCCATAAATACTTACTTCCATGTTCTCTAACATTTTTTGACATTCTTCTTCGCACTGCCTATTGAACATTTCCGTTTGTGTTGCCATCGGTCCATAGTCATAATTTCTAACAGTGATGATTCGCTTTCTTTTTCTCGGCGGCCATTGATTATTATTTAGAAGCCTCACTATTTTGTGCGTTGAATTATGCATTTCACTCGCCATATATTTCTTAAAATATTTGCCAGGGCTCGTTCTTGTTAGTTTCTTCCATGGATTCGCATGCCAGCCGGCACTTTTTAATGCATAAAATCATCGCATATTATTATAAAAAGTCATATTAATCTAAAGCTCGCAACACTTCCAAAACTTTGAAGGCTATCACCGTTATTAACAATTGTTACATTTAATGATTTAATCTAACATGTTTTTAGTATATTATTGTATCACTATAAAGAAAACGATTGAAGATCATCAAAAGCAGTGTTTGCAGAAAGGATACATATTTTAAGCAGAAATTGGACTATATAAAAATAAATAACTTGTAAATATAAAATGCATATCTCTTCAAAAATTGTTTTTGACCGTGACCGAAGTCACGGTTTCGATCAACGTAGCAATTGAGAAACGGTTGTAATTAGTTTAAGTTTTATTTGTAATGATACCGTTTGTAAATGATCAAATTCGCTGAAACCGTGGTTACTAAGTTTATCCAATAAAGCTATTTATAACGTATTTATTATTTAATCATAGAATATCATCAGCTTCCTTACCCCTGTTATACCTGAGGCTTGCCAAATATGCTCTGCCTTGAAATGAACCTCGCTGGATTAAATTTAATCGCTTTCCCATATTAAAGCGAGCTAATATGTTCATAAAAAGTTCAGCCCTATTGTTGGTTTCATTCTCTGTCAGATGGTTCGCTCTTCTGATTACCAAACCAATGGCACCTAACAGAAGTTTAGAAATGAAATCTCTTGTCAGCAGATCCTATGTATTATTAGATTTATTATATACCAGTTATATGTCGATACAAGCCACTACTTCTTAGGTCTACTAGAACGCTCCGATTGACGTCACCAACGGAATTGCAATAATAATCTTTACATTTTAAATGATGATTATAAACATGCAGTGGGCCATTGTTAAAGTCTTCTATCAATTTACCTATATCTCCGTGTTGATTATGGTATATAGCAGTTCTTTGCAATTCTTTGATTTTATTTGCCGTCAGTAACTTTCTGGCCGCAATAGAAACCGTATGTTCGATAAGGGTGTTACTTTACAAACGGTCGGTATTTATGATGCATCATCGTAAACTTTAACCCAGGGATTCATCAACGAGACGTAACGTTAGTCGGACTAACGCTATTTGCGCCAAAAATTTACGCCCGTCTTGCACAGGTCTAAATAAACGGTGTAGGCCTATTCATGAAAATCGCGTAGACCGGGCGCAAATTAATCTCTGACGACATACACGACGTCATCGTTTCGCATTATGAACCAGACAAAATTCGTCTAACCTTGACAATTGTGTGAGAGCGCCATTCTCGAGTTGGGGTGCAGAGGCAGGCGATACGACTTTTTAAGTAGCAATTAGTTTGGCTTCATAAATAAAATAAATGAATATAAATAACAAATATTTGATTGTATCTTTTTATCTCGTAACAGACGTAAGGATTATTTCAAACTATAAAAATAAGTTTCACAAGCTATAATTACTGCCGTTATTAATTGCACAAAAGACAATACTATAATAATAAGTAAACCAATAGCATTGCACTGCAATCAACTGGGTACAGGTTGAGTCTTACGCCAGTGAGAGGTTTATATAAACCACTTCATGGGATGGCGGTTGATCATCCAAAGGATCGATTAATCCTGCTCTGGACAAATGTCAACATTATCAAGTTTATTTGGAAGTTTTTTTTCTAAACATTTAATTCACTTATAGTGGTCTTTTTTAGTTCTATTGAAATAATTGAAAATTTTATTTAAATTATACTCAATGTTTTTTTTTAATATTTTCTTTACAAAAAAACATGATTTTGGAAGGTCTATTTAAAATTAGGATTAATACAAAAGTATTAAATAAATTTTTTGAAAACTTAGCTTGTATACAAAATAATAAAACTTGCTAGGAATACAAATTTATTAAATCAGAATAAAAACATATTCGGTAGATTACACGTTGCGCTTTCGCAGCACATAATGCTGCTAATAATTTATAATGCTGATGCGTACAAATAAATATACAAAAAAAGGAATGCATGTTAGAACGCTCACACACGCTCTAGACACAAATTTAAAACGGTGAATATTCATGTCTATAATTTGTAATCGACCTCTTCGGTTGATCATCCAGAGGAATCAATTGATCCTGCTCTAGACTAATGTTTGCATTAATGCACATTATGCAAAACCATGTAACCAAGCCATCTAACCAAATTAAAAATCTGGAGCTGTGCATTACATACACCTGTACATTTAAAGATGTTTGGCATTTACTGTTTATATGGTTGGGTGTATCTTCTTTTGGAGGCATCAACGACAATACAGGACTGCAATCTATGGCTCCTATCACATTTGGTATATTATCTATTCCATGAAATACTTTCTTAACAGCGATTATATAACCAGGATCATTTATACAATAGGTGCACAGTAATGTGTCAGTACTCGACTACATGTCGACTGGCTCACATGAACAATGTCTGCAATTAATCTTTGGAAGCCATCCGATGCTACACATCTTAAGCCAATGAGTACTTGTAGCATCACGGATAAAGAACTTCTCTTATTGTAGGGTGTTCCAGCTGTGGTATTAGCTTGTATAATCATATGCCGTGGCAAACTATAGTACCTACAATAATATTGCAGTAATATTTAAATTTGATTAGTCATATTGAGAAGTGTTTACTCACCTCGTGCACTTGTAGTGGGTCTAATCGATCGTGAAACAATCTTCATATATTTGTCAATGGCAGTTGCCCAGTCACATCTTGCCCTGGCTCCGAACCTTGGCCATATTCCTCCTCCAGAGCAAGCATATTCTTCCCTGGACCCGGTACCATGTTTACTAACGTTATAAATGTAGAATAATACTCAGGTGCGGAAACTTGATGAAATAAAATAGTTCTAATTGCAACTTATTAGTAGCCGAAAAAAAATTTACACACAAACATATTTGTAAAATGTGATTTAATACTTACTTTGATTACTCTGAAAATGTTGTATAGCACTGAAAAGTACTTTTCGTTAAGAGAAATTCGCGTAAATTAACAAAATGAGCACACAGCAACAGTTACGCCACGACTTACACACCCCAACAAGCAGGTCTAACTTTTCGCGCAAATATTGGCGTAAATAGGGGCGTAAAAAAGGCGTATGTTTCATGAATAGCTTTGCACAGGCGCAAACCGAGTTAGTCCGACTAACGGCTTAGACCCCAATGATGAATCTGGCTGTAATAATTTATGCAGAAATATATTTTGTACACATTTTGGAAACGTACATCCCTTATAAGCAATTTTAAATATATACGAAATGAATTAAATTGTGCTAAATCTCTAGTACCAAAAATTATGTGTTTACTTTTATTTCCATTTAAACACCGCTCGCTATCATTAAACCAATTCAATAATTGACTTTTGGCAAATTCAGTGTCACGAATAGCATCAGGTACCGTAATGTCCGAGTTAAGTGCAGTGCCATCACCAAACAGTACCAAAGTGCAATTAACTACATAGCATTCTAGGTCATCCATGTAAATAAGAAAAAGCAACGGCCCAAGAACCTTGTAATATACCCGACTTAATTGGTCGAAATGCAGATTTTACACCATTCAGTTCAACCTTTCGTTCAAATATGACTTTAAAAAAATTAATGCGTCTATGTCAAATTTGGAATTCAGCTTATCTATCAGTTTGGGACGTGATACGCAGTTAAACGCCTTGGTCAGATCACAAAACATTGAAGTGACATACATATTATTATTAACGCAATTATTTTTTTGATCCAAAGCTGTATTGATTTTTTGAAAATAAATCATTTTTTTTTTTCAAAACAAGCGTACATCTGGTTTTTACTTCAAATATTTTGCCAAATATGGGGATAATTGAAATATGTCTAAAGTTGTCAAGATTGGTAGTCACCTTTTTTATGTACAGGAACTACTTTTGATATTTTAAAAGGGCTGTTTTTGTATAATTAAAATGTTTTTAATATATTTAGCTACATAATTATTTAAGGCGTGGTAATCCGGGATTCTACCGATACTCATTTTATTAATAACATCTGTAACCTCATTGATAGTTACTTTAGTTATACTGAAACTTACATCTTCACTAAATTATATATAATATTTAACGGATTTATGTTTGTTTTTGGTATTGTTTCGCCCAGATTTCTACTAATGTTTACGAAATATTCATTCAAATTATTCGAAGAAAACGTTGGTGCTATACGCGTGTTATTTTTTCTTTTTATAATACTCCACATAGCTTCGGATTTATTTCCGCTATTTCCAATATATTTGTCATAAGTCGCAATCAACAAAAAAAGCAACTTATAAATGTACACTCCATTTGTAACAAGAAACCTCGTCGACATCACAAAACATTGCTCAAAATTTATATTGAATGGTAAATTGCCAATAAATTCAATTTATTAATAAAAAATATTGATAATATAAAGCTTGAGGTGGAGTAATAAGTAGTTAAATCAATCTTAAGTAAATTTATGGATATTGCTACTCAAAGGTGTAACGTCTGGTAGGATTCGTTCTTTGTTTTTAATGAAACACACAAGTTCCTATCGGAATATATATATTTCCCAAATAAACTGGTATCCTAATTACACTAACCGTTACTTCCCACGTGTATATCATTTCTACAACTGGCTTTCACAGCCCCCCGCCAGATAAGTCGCATATGCGCATTCGGCCTACGCTACACTCCCCGCTCCAATTTTTACGTGTATTAACCTGAATGTGTTTAAGGGGTGCTTGATAACGTTCTGACGGCTTGCGCATACGCTGCGGTCTCATACCCTCCTTAACTAATGAATCAGTGTGAATTTGAATTTCACCGCTAGGATCTTTATTCAAATTCATACTGGTTCGACCCGTATCTCTACCTTGACATTTTTCGTCTGCTATAAACATTTCCAAACTCTCAAACTTTATTACATCACTATTTTTTACTTCACTAGCTGAATTTAAACACGATTTGTCATACTGTTCCTTCTTTTCCGAAATGTTCCTTAGTTGGTTTATATGTCTCTTCCATTTTAATTCTGTTCCACACAATTTTACGATATAGGTTCTACGTCCAATTCTATCTGTGATTTCAGATTTTGTCCATATAACATTTTTATATCGGTAGTCTTTACACATCGGCATTTGTCCAACATCCATTTTCACTTTCCTTCTCCCACTAGCATTTCTTATTTGACGTTCTTGACTACGTTTTACATTACTTTGTACTTTACTACTTGTCCTTGTATTGTTAATGTTGTCCTTTAATGGATTTAATAAACTGAAACGTGTTCTGACTTTGTGTCCTAATAAAATATTTGCAGGAGCGTATCCTGTTGAACAATGCTCTGTGTTCCTGTAGTCAAATAAAAATTCTTGCAATTTTGTATTAATCTTTGTACTTGGTTCAATTTTCATAAGAAATTGTTTTATCGTTTTGACCGCATTTTCTGCTGCTCCATTCGTCGCGGGGTGAAATGGAGAACTACTTTTATGGACGATACCATTTTTCTTTAAAAATTGTTTAAATTAATACGATGAAAATTGTGGGCCATTATCAGAGACTAATGTTTTCGGTAATCCAAATCTCGCAAAGGTTTCCATTAATTTTTCGATGGTATGTGTTGTTGTCGTACCATTCATAGGAAATACCTCAATCCACTTCGAATAGGCATCCAATATAATTAGGTAAACTTTGTCTCTAAATGGTCCTAAGAAGTCTATGTGTAGACGTTCCCAAAATGTTGCGGGGTATTCACAAGGAATTAAGGTACTTTTTTCCGGTGAATACTGATATCGCGAACAACTTTCACAAGATTTGCAAATGCTTTCGACATCCTTGTCGATATTTGGCCACCATACGTAAGATCTGGCCAGCGATTTTGTTTTCACTATTCCCATATGTGTTTTGTGTAATTCTCGTAGTATTGTATTTCGCAGTTTTGCGGGAATCACTACTTTGTGACCCCATAACAGTACTCCATCTTCAATGGTCAATTCATTTTTTCTTGCTAGGAACCCTTTCCAGGAATCCTCTATCACTTTTGGCCATCCCATGGCAATAAATTTTTTTACCTGCTTTAATGTGTCATCCCACTGGGTTTCCTTTCTCACCCGATCCACATTAATAGTTAAGTCTCCTTCCATTACATAATTTAAATAAGTATAGCTGTGATCTATTTCTTCCATGGTGTCCCTAATTGGTAGTCGTGAAAAATAATCAGATATATTTTTCTCTGATTCTACATATTCTACCTTGTAAAGGTATCCTGATAGTAGCCAAGCGTATCGTTGTAACCGATTTGCGGCCATTAAAGGAATGCCACGTTTATTACCAAATATGGCCAATAAAGGTTTACTGTCGGTTACAAGTGTGAAAGTGCGTCCAAATAAATATTGGTTAAATTTATTCACTCCATATACTAAAGCAAGAGCTTCCTTTTCAATTTGAGAATATTTTTGCTCGGTCTCATTCAAAGTACGAGATGCAAAACTTATAGGTCTCTCTAGCCCGTTTTCGAATACATGAGATAATACTGCTCCTAACCCATATTGGGAGGCGTCGCACGACAATTTTAAATCTAAATTTTGATTGTAATGTACTAACACATTAGGTGATACTATTATTTTCTTTAATTCCTCATAAACTCTCTGACATTGTTTCGAGCAATTCCAAGTCACTTTATCTTTTAACAAATTATACAATGGATAAGCTGTCGTTGCTAAATTAGGAATAAATTTCCTATAATAATTAATTAAACTTAAATAGGACTTTAGTTGGGTTTTATTGTTCGGCTCTGGTGCTTCTAATATAGCGTTCACCTTACTTTGCGACTTATGTAATGCTTCTTTATCTATGATATATCCCAGGTAACATACCGAATCTTGAAAGAATGTACATTTTTCTTTTTTTATTTTTAGTCCACATTCTTTTAAACAGGACAAAACACTTTCCAGCCTTTCAATATGCTCCTTTTCATCAGCCCCAGTTACCAATATATCATCGAGAAAGCATATAACGCTGGGAATACCTTGCAATATACGTTCCATAATTTGCTGAAATCGGGGAGGCGCTGATGCAATCCCAAATGGTAATCTATTGTATTGGAATAGGCCTTTATGAGTGCTTATGGTCGTCAGTCTTTTTGATTCTTCTTCGAGAAGCACTTCCTGGTATGCATGAGACAAATCAATTTTTGTGAAAGTCTGTCCCCCTTGAAGCTGAGCAAATAGATCCTCGATTCTAGGGATTGGGTATCAATCTCTAATGCAGGGTTCAGTGTAATTTTGTAATCCCCGCATAGACGTACCGTACCGTCCGATTTCAGTATTGGCACTAACGGTGTGCCCCATTCACTATAGTTTACAGGTGAAATAATGTTTAAATCTACTAGTCGATTTATTTCGCGTTCCACTTTACTTTTTAAAGCAAACGGTAGCACTCTGGGTTTAAAAAATCTTGGTTTTGTCCCCTCTTTACATTTAATTTTAATCTTATCCTTAGTAAAAGTTCCGATACCACTATCAAATACTTGTTTGTATTTTTCACTTAACTTACTTATAATTGATTGATTAATACAAATTCATTGAACTTCCTTAATACCTAGATTAAATTTATACATAAAATCTCTGCCGAGGAGGGGGGGTCCCCCTCCATCTACCACATACACATCTAATGATTGGGAGTTATCATTATAATCAACATTCAATTTAACTACCCCCATTGCCTCAATAGTTGCTCCTGTATAACTAATTAAAGTAGTGGTATTTGAACTCATCAAAGCAACATTTGAGTACATTTTTTTATACAAATTTCCGGATATAGCCGATACGGGCGACCCCGTATCCAGTTCCATATTTAAATTGACATTATTCAATTTTACATTTAATTTAATAGGTTTCGCCCCATTATCCGTTTTTAAATTAAATATATGTAAACAATTATCATCCTTTTGCTTTGTTTCTAAAAAATGTGACCTTTTGTTTTGTTGATTTCCAGAATTAAATTTTTTACATATATTTGCTAGACGGCCCCTGACACCACACAAATTGCAAGAAAGGTTACGATACCGACATTATATTGAAGTATGGTTGTTTCGTCCGCATACGGTGCAGAACTGCTGCCGTGGTACTTGCGCTCCCGCCTCCGGTAGTGCTAGATGGTCGGTCCGAGACTGCCTCCGGTGGTGATCCCAGCTGCTGCTGTTGGCTTTTTACATTTTATACAACTGTTGTTCATTCTTGACTTCACTTTCGATTTGTTGCTCGAATTTCGTATAATACTTTTTAGCCGTTTCCACATTTGGAGCTAATTTAATGGCATTTTCGAACGTTAGGGTATCACTAGCTTCTTGTAGAAGCTTCTCCCATGCACGACACTTTTGCATACCAAATATGAATTTGTCTCTTAATACTGTTTGTAATATATTACCAAATTCACAATGTGTTGCTAAATGTTTTATCCGGGTCGCCCACATAATTATGTTTTCGTTTTCCTCTTGTTTGGAATTATAAAAGATCATACGTTCGCCCCAAACACTTTTTTTAACACCAAAATATTCATCAAATTTAGCGATTATTTCGTTGTAATTTAAATTTTCTGGTTCAACCGGCACCGCTAAATCGCATAATGATTTATACGCTCTTTCATTTAGATTATTTAAGAGAAATGCACCCTTTAAATTGTCATTTTTAATTTCATTTATTAAAAAGAACTGCGTCATTTGCTTCTTCTAAATTTCCCAGTTGTGTACGGTAGGGTCAAATTCCTTTACATTGCCCATATAAGGTCTTGAAGTACCGCTTGCACTTTGATCCGTTGATTCGATCGCTTCCCGGTTCGCCATTATTATTCAGTTTTCAATGTATTTTCCTTTCTTGCCGTAACCACTAATCCTCGTCGCCACTGTAACGTCTGGTAGGGTTCGTTCTTTGTTTTTAATGAAACACACAAGTTCCTATCGGAATATATATATTTCCCAAATAAACTGGTATCCTAATTACACTAATCGTTACTTCGCACGTGTATATCATTTCTACAACTGGCTTTCACAGCCCCCCGCCAGATAAGCCGCATATGCGCATTCGGCCTACGCTACAAAAGGTATTTCTTTACACTGACTTTAACCCCTTAAGTGGCTATGACGGATATATACGTCAAACTGGTTATGTATACAATTGTTTTATTTATACTGGCTCCAGTACACAGTATGGGAATTCCATTTACCCTGATGAACCTGTATCTAGTGGAGTCGTATTGGAGTTATCAGATTCGCTTCTGAACAAAGGTTATTGTTTATACCATGATAATTATTATACCAGTCCCGATCTTACTGATAAATTAATAAGAAGACGAACAGATTGGAACGATGAGAGTAAATAGAAAGGGAATTCCAACGGAAATTAGATCTAAAAAATTACAAAAAGGAAATCATATTGCAATGTACAGAAGAAAACAAATGATAATGAAATGGAAAGATAAAAAAGATGTAGTAATGACAAGCACGATTCATGACGATAGTAAAAAATTAGTAAAAGGAAAAGGCGGGCTCATGGTGGAAAAACCGACTGTAGTGTTTCAAATGAAAGTTGTTTAAAATATCAATATCTATAATTTATGTAGGAATATTTTTTTCCGTAACGTGTACCGTTTTCGAGATATGGAAAAAGGTGATAAGAGTAAACCATCACTTCCGGTTGAGAGATTGCGTTCAAAATAGGACGTTTTCCTCCTTGCTGCATACAAATGTTAAGTTTAAAGTTTCAGAGCTCTAGCTATAATCGTTTGGATGCTAGACCGCGCACAGACACACAGACAAACACACAGACACACACACACACAGACACACAGACGTCATTCCGAAAATAGTCAGAAACGATTCAGGGGACCTCAAAACGCGTATATCCGTTGAAATCTCGAGGTCGAAATTTTTCATGATTCCTATACTTACTTATACATAAAGTATAAGTAAGTAAAAATCCGCGGTGGTCCGCACGAAACTTTCTTATACTCAGTTATACTACGTTTTTCGAAAAACTTTTCAAATGAAAGTTGTTTAAAATATCAATATCTATAATTTTTGTAAGAATATTTTTCCGTAACGTGTACCGTTTTCGAGATATGGAAAAATGTGATAAGAGTAAACCATCACTTCCGGTTAAGAGATTGCGTTCAAAATATGACGTTTTCCTCCTTGCTACATACAAATGTTAACTTTAAAGTTTCAGAGCTCTAGCTATAATCGTTTGGTCGTTAGAGCGCGCACAGGCACACACACAGACACACAGACGTCATTCCGAAAATAGTCAGAAACGATTCAGGGGACCTCAAAACGTGTATATCCGTTGAAATCTCGAGTTCGAAAATTTTCATGATTCCTATACTTATACATAATGTATAAGAAAGTAAAAATGGGAGGCGCAGACTTGGCCGATAATATGCTCCATTTTTACACATCGGCAAGATGTTGCCTAAAAAAATATATGAAAATATTTAGGCATTTTTTTGATGTGGCTTCTCTTAATTCATTTATTTTATGCAAAAATTTAGGAGGACGAAAAAAAGCCTCAACTTTTTCTTAGATTTGGGAGAACAAATGGTAGAACAATATGCCACAGAAAGAGGGGTATATGGAAGAAGACCGAAAATACCAAGACCACCGCGATTACTTGAACAACATTTCCCAGATCTAAAACCCCCAACTACGAAAGAAAAGCCCACAAAACGTTGTGCGGTATGTTCCAGAAATGGGGAAAGGAAAGAGAGCAGGCATTGGTGTGCTGACTGTCATACTGAACTTTGTCCGGCACCATGCTTCAAAATTTATCACACGAGAGACGAAAGAAATTGACCTAAATTGACAAAATATGTTAAAAATATATCATAAGTACTACTTTTATTAACATAGTATCTTAATAAATATGATCCAAAAATATACTATTTTATTTTTTGTAACACCATACCCAAGTATATATACGCTAGCGGATAACAAAACTCGCAACTGAGGAGCGCAATTCGTTTGACGAAATGAACCACAGGTTAAAATATAAATCATTCTTATTAAAATATAATTGAAAAATATTAAAAAAATTTTGATCGAAAGTTTTGAACTGAAATAAATTTGGCTTTTCAATCTTCAATATTCAAGTGTATTAAGCTTTTTTTAATTTCAGTTCTTACACGATAATATGATTTTCACCAACGTATGCAGTCAATTTATATATTTCTACTTTCAGTAAATCGTTCTATGTCAATGTAAATAAATGCGTTTTGCGGCACATTTATGTTGATATTTCCATATTAAATTTATTAATATCGATAATCGTTGTTCCAACTATTTAAGTGTGTCAAATAATCTAAGACAGCATATGCTATTTTTATTTCGGAGATACAAAGTGACTTATGCACATGTCTTATGTCGTTATATATCAACAAAGCTGTTGTGTATACTCAATCTTGATATTTTTTGTTTACACAGGTCGTAGCAATTATCCAATATTAATTATTTTCAATCTGAAAACGAACTGAGATGTAGCCTCATGGCTGAGAATTTATTTTAAGCGAAAATATTTATTGTTTCGCTCTAGATGCTAATCGATAGAATGTAAAATATCTGCGTATATGTGCTGGCAGGGCGATTCATAACCGCTCGTCTTCGCGTGCAAATTAATTAAATTCGAACCAATGATGAGTGAGTGATTGTATGAAACTAATGTGAGGCCTCGACGCTCTATTAATAATAAAAGAGACGATTGTTATTTGAAATATATATATATATATATATATATATATATATATATATATATATATATAATTTACATGAAAGATGGTCTAATCTTACACCTCAATGGTGTAGTGAACATTAATTAAAACAGGTCCATGAAGACTAACTGGTGGATCGCTAGACAATATTGTTTCTGGGTTATTACCCTTCGTCAGTAGCGATTACCAAGAACCTTAGTTGTTGAAATACCTTTACATGTAGTGGCCATCAAAACTTCTTGGCGCGAGCCACCAGTTAGTCTTCATGGACCTGTTTTAATTAATGTTCACTACACCATTGAGGTGTAAGATTAGACCATCTTTCATGTAAATTTTACATTTTTCTGTCAAATTTGACAAGACGCATTTTCAATTTATATATATATATATATATATATATATATATATATATATATATATATATATATATATGATTTATTGATGAAATAAAACAAATGACAACGTTTATACCACAAATAAGTTTTTGTTAAAAATATATATTACTAATGAATATATATCCAAACAAACACTACACGACTTAAGTTTCGACTTTTTACGGTCATTGTCAAGTGAGGACAAACTAACACGAAATTACATTTATACACAAAATTTTTAAAAAGAAGGAGTGACGGACATTTAGGCGCATAACATATCTACAGGGATTTAAAAAGGGGTGATTTACATTGCGGTAAATCGAATTTCGGCTGCTTCTAACAGATTAAGCCTATTGCCTTTGTTACACCTGTATAATATTTTAAGTTTATTAATTTCGGGGAAGGTATGGTTACAATAATCTAATGTAGGCTTTCACGGCCATCGTTCCAAAGAGATGTGTCTTCCGGGTGTTCCCGTATTTTTTGAAGTAAGCTTGACGTTTCGCTGATCATACTGTCAGCTTCTTCAGAAGGTTTCTAAAGATTGGTGTTGATATCTTTTTCTCCGCGTTATATAGCCGGTCGTTGCTGCGCTTCGTTGATGCGTATCCGTTACGTTCCGTTGATCCGGATCCGTTATCGTCCGCTGATCCGTGCCCGATGCGTCTCCTGGATTCGCCCTTGGTGGTCCTAGCTGCGTGGTCGATGGTTCTTTCTGCGTCTTCCATGGTTCTTGCCGCGTCTTCGATGGTCCTTTCAATGCCAATTTCCAAACTTTGCTCAGGCTGTACCCATCTTCTCGGTTGAAGTTGTTCGGGTTCTTCATTATTTCCAAAGATTCTGTCACTATCCGTGGGTAGTATTGACTGTTTCTAGCGAGGATCTTGACGTCGTTGTAATCGATGATATGACTGCTTCCCGTGTGGTAGTGCTCAGCTACTACGGATTTTTCTGTGCTACCATGCTCCATGTCTCTGCGATTCTCGTTTACTCTGCACTGTATGCTGCGTCCAGTTTGTCCAATATACGATTTCCCGCACTGACATTGAAGCTCGTATATTCCTTTACCTCGTAATCTTGGTATCGAGTCTTTATTTGACGGAAGCAGTTCTTTTATTTTCTTAGCGGTGCCGAATCTGACGTCGATATTCTTCTTCTGTAGAGTTTTCTTGAGCCTATCCCTCACTCCGGCAATGTAAGGTAGGTACGCGTATCCTACTGGTTCTTGTTTTGGGTCATCCTTCGTTTTATTCTTAGCCCTGGCAAGTCTCTCAATCTCCTGTGATTTGTAGCCGTTTTTCTGCAATGCGTCCTTTACATGTTGGATTTCTTTAGTTTTGTTGCTAGGATCACTAATCCTGTCTGCTCTGCGTAGCAGTGTTGTGACTAACGATCGTTTCTCCTGTGGATGGTGATGAGAGTCTGCGTGTAGATATCGGTCCGTGTGGGTCTTCTTGCGGTATACTCCATGTCCCAATTTTCCACTGTTGTTGCGTTTTACCAGTACATCCAAGAAAGGTAAGCAGCCATTCTCTTCCATCTCCATCGTGAAGTTGATGTTGGCATGTTGTCTGTTGATGTGTTGCTTGAACGTGTGCAGGCTGTCTATACCGTGGGGCCATATCACAAATGTGTCGTCCACGTAGCGGTGCCAGCATTTCGGCTTCATGTCACTAGAGCTTCTTCTTCAAAAGTCTCCATAAAAATATTGGCGATGACTGGTGAGAGTGGTGATCCCATAGCTGCACCGTCCTTCTGCTCGTAGAAATCTCCATTTCACAGAAAGTAAGTGGTAGTTAAACACAATCTTGCTAGGTCGATTATATTTTCTTGGAGTCCCTGCGGTATAAATCGTTGTCTGATTAGTTCTAGGGTTTCTTCTACTGGCACATTGGTGCTAGTTAATCCCACGTACTGTTGCAGTTGATTGGCAACATATCTGGCTAGTTCATAAGTTGGAGATCCACATGTGCTTACAATTGGTCGTAGAGGGTTTCCAGTTTTGTGGATTTTCGGCAGTCCATATAATCTTGGAGGCTGAGTTTCTGATGGCAGTAGACGTCGATGTTCTTCCTTCGGTATGGCTGATTCCCTGATTGCTTTCCTGGTTTTACGTTCTATCTTGGCTGTTGGATCTCTGCTTAATTTCCTGTAGTGTTCAGGATCTAATAACGTGCTGATCCTCTCATTGTAGTCTATCCGGTTCATCACTACTGTCGCGTTTCCCTTATCGGCACGTAGAATAATGATGTCTTCATTCTCACGAAGTTCTTTCAGTGCGCCCTTTTCTGCCCTTGAGATATTTCGAGCTGGTGGCTTGGTTTTGCAGAGTATTTTGCACGTCTCGTGTCTTATTTGTTCTGCTTCTTCTGCTGGTAGGGCCCTTATTGCACATTCCACTTGGGTGATTATTTCGTCTTTCGGTATCCTGCTTGGCGCAATAGCGAAATTTAGCCCTTTCGATAGTACTCTGGTTTGTCTGATAACCGTTGGTTGGTGAGGTTCACGACAGTCTTCTTAGGGTCCTGGTAGTGCTTCGGTCTTCTTATGATATATCTTCTCAAACTTCTTGATCTGATTTCTAGTAGCGTTGTTGAGGTGATGCTCTGCGTGTTCGTAACTAATCGATTGCAACGACGTCAAGATCCTCGCTAGAAACAGTGAATACTACCCACGGATAGTGAGAGAATCTTTGGGAATAATGAAGAATCCGAACAACTTCAACCGAGAAGATGGGTACAGACTGAGCAAAGTTTGGAAATTGGCAATGAAAGGACCATCGAAGACGCGGCAAGAACCATGGAAGACGCAGAAAGAACCATTGACCACGCAGCCAGGACCACCAAGGGCGAATCCAGGAGACGCATCGGGCACGGATCAGCGAACGATAACGGATCCGGATCAACGGAACGTAACGGATACGCATCAACGAAGCGCAGCAACGACCGGCTATATAACGCGGAGAAAAAGATATCAACACCAATCTTTAGAAACCTTGTGAAGAAGCTGACAGTATGATCAGCGAAACGTCAAGTTTACTTCAAAAAACACGGCAACACCCGGAAGACACATCTCTAAAGTATAGTTACAATTTATAATGTGATTTGCAAATGAACTTTTCACGCGTTTCAAAAGTACGACCCGTTTGGCCTACATACAGTGAATTTTTTTAACGATGCCTCACAGGAATCTACATAGTAAAAACTTTACCTCGTGTTAATGGTGTTTTGGCTGGATAGATTTTAGTCAAATTTAATACACATTTTACAAATATTTATTTAACAAATATGATGAAATAAAATTAACTTTTTTTATTTAAAAAACGTCTATATATAATGCTCAAATTGTTGACCATTGGCAGCTAAGCAATAGCCTAATCTATCTTTAAAATGATTTTTAACATTCTGAAGCTGTCGGACACTAATTTCTGCAGATGTTGCGAGTATCCTTGCTTTCAATTCCTCCAAGTTATTTCTTCTGCTACAATACAATACGTCAATTCGTTAACGTCAGTGAAACAAGGCTACTATGTGGGAAAAATATTTAAAATTATCAACATTGTGAATCAAAATTTCAAATACATAACACATTAAAATTACTCAAACATGTTAAAATTCGCTAAAAGATATTGCAAATTAAATGTGTATTAAATTTGACTAAAATCTATCCAGCCAAAACACCTTTTTACTTCTTTTACAATCTTTAAGGGATTGATTTTATCTTTAGCATTAAATAATGTGTTTGACAATTTGCAACTTGGTCTAAAAGCGATTTGTTGATTTTGTTTTCGAAGAATCTGTGCTATGGTTTCAGTGGTTTTTTCAAAATAGGTTAAAGTTGTGAAAGTATCTTTATTTAAATTTGAAACTTTAGGATAAATGTGAGAAATAGTGTTTTGGTAAAGTTTATTATTAATTACGTTCTGTATAAGACTGACTGGGAAACCCTTCATTTTTCCTATGGATATAATTTTATTCAGTTCTATATTAAGATTTTTTTGTGACAATGGAATTGAAAAAGCTCTATGTTCCATAGCATGATAAGCTGCTAGTTTATGTGACATGGGGTGGTTGGATTTGAAGGGAATTGTCGAATTGACGTTGGTCGATTTTCTGAATATATTGCATTCTATTTTGTTATTATTGTGAATTAAGGTTAAGTCTAAAAACATTATTTGATTATCTTTCTCTACTTCAAGCGTAAATTTAATTTTGGGGTGTACGCTGTTAATTTTATTTAAAAATTGATCCAATTGGCGTGATGTGCCGCTAAAACACGCAATTACATCATCCACGTATCGATACCAGAGTGATATATGTTTTTTGGTGAAGTCTAAATTGAATATTTTATCCTCGATGATTGACATAAATATATCTGCCAGCAAAGGGCTTAAAGGAGAACCCATTGCTAAACCTGCAGTTTGCTGATAAAACTGATTATTAAATTGAAAATAATTTTGGGTTAAACAGGTTTCAAACGCATTATAAATTTTTGCATGTGTGGTAGGGTCTTTGACTGTTTGGCTAGTATATGCTGAATAATATCAAGGCATTCATTTGTCTGAATATTTGAAAACATACTCATGACGTCATGGCGTCAAACGATACTAATTTAGAATTTTTATGAGTGGTTATTAATTTCAACTGTTGGGATAGGAGAAGTGATTTTTTATAGAGTATTTAGAAGTGAAATTTGTATGTTTTTTTATCAAAATTTCAAATACATAACACATTAAAATTACTCAAACATGTTAAAATTCGCTAAAAGATATTGCAAATTAAATGTGTATTAAATTTGACTAAAATCTATCCAGCCAAAACACCTTTTTACTTCTTTTACAATCTTTAAGGGATTGATTTTATCTTTAGCATTAAATAATGTGTTTGACAATTTGCAACTTGGTCTAAAAGCGATTTGTTGATTTTGTTTTCGAAGAATCTGTGCTATGGTTTCAGTGGTTTTTCCAAAATAGGTTAAAGTTGTGAAAGTATCTTTATTTAAATTTGAAACTTTAGGATAAATGTGAGAAATAGTGTTTTGGTAAAGTTTATTATTAATTACGTTCTGTATAAGACTGACTGGGAAACCCTTCATTTTTCCTATGGATATAATTTTATTCAGTTCTATATTAAGATTTTTTTGTGACAATGGAATTGAAAAAGCTCTATGTTCCATAGCATGATAAGCTGCTAGTTTATGTGACATGGGGTGGTTGGATTTGAAGGGAATTGTCGAATTGACGTTGGTCGATTTTCTGAATATATTGCATTCTATTTTGTTATTATTGTGAATTAAGGTTAAGTCTAAAAACATTATTTGATTATCTTTCTCTACTTCAAGCGTAAATTTAATTTTGGGGTGTACGCTGTTAATTTTATTTAAAAATTGATCCAATTGGCGTGATGTGCCGCTAAAACACGCAATTACATCATCCACGTATCGATACCAGAGTGATATATGTTTTTTGGTGAAGTCTAAATTGAATATTTTATCCTCGATGATTGACATAAATATATCTGCCAGCAAAGGGCTTAAAGGAGAACCCATTGCTAAACCTGCAGTTTGCTGATAAAACTGATTATTAAATTGAAAATAATTTTGGGTTAAACAGGTTTCAAACGCATTATAAATTTTTGCATGTGTGGTAGGGTCTTTGACTGTTTGGCTAGTATATGCTGAATAATATCAAGGCATTCATTTGTCTGAATATTTGAAAACATACTCATGACGTCATGGCGTCAAACGATACTAATTTAGAATTTTTATGAGTGGTTATTAATTTCAACTGTTGGGATAGGAGAAGTGATTTTTTATAGAGTATTTAGAAGTGAAATTTGTATGTTTTTTAAAAAGAATATTTAATTTAATTGCTAGGGTTCACGATGGACTATTAATATATGACACTACCGGTCTAATAAGGAGATCTGGTTTATGAGTTTTAATTAAGCCGTAAAGTCTTGAGGCAAAAGGGTTCATATATATAATTTGATATTTATCAGAATTAGACAAAATTATATGTGTATTTTCTAGCAAGTCTTTAATTTTCGATTGATATAACGTTGTTGAGTCTTTCTTTAAAAGCGTAAAATTTTCAGCTGTTATAAACGTATTTACTTTGTTATAATATTGATTATTTTTTAAAATGAGTATTGAATTTGATTTGTCTACTTTTGTGGCCGTTGGTGCATTAGGGAAAATTTTTGATTTGATTGATTTTATTTATTATTTAATGCTAAATATAAAATCAATCCCTTAAAGAAATCTGGTGTTTATAAAATCTCATGTTCCAAATGCAATAGTGTATATGTTGCCAAACGGGTCGTAGTTTTGAAATGCGTTATAATGAACATTTTAAAGCATTTAGAGTAAATCATGATACAAGTTCATTTGCAAATCACATTATAAATTGTAACCATACCTTCCCCGAAATTAATATACTTAAAATATTACACAGGTGTTACAAAGGCACTAAGCTTAATCTGTTAGAAGCAGCCGAAATTCAAAAAACTCAAGGTGATCATCTCGTTAATCTGTTGAACGAGCAAAAGGATTTACCGTAATGTAAATCACCCCCTTTTAAATCCCTGTAGATATGTTATGCGCCTAAATGTCCCTCACTCCTTTTTTGTAAAAATATTGTGTATAAATGTAATTTCTTGTTAGTTTGTTCTCACTTCACATGGACTACCACATAGTACATGCCTCAACCATCCTTTATTCGAAAATAAATTATTCAGTTTTTAATATGAAATTATCTACGTTACATTTATTGAAATATTAAATACTATTTGGACAAAAGAAAAACATGTTTGTGGTTACTGATGGTACTGATGATATAATGATGAAATCATTTTTTTAGTATTTTCAGCCTTTTAGAATCTGTTCAATTTTCAATTGCAATAATTAGATTTATACCTAGATGGTGAAACGACTATGTTGATAACATAGGGTTAGATCAGGTTTTGCAATCGAGATAGTAATTTAACAGCAGGATAACTATAAATATTCATCAAATTGTCCGGCACAACTACTATAGTGGAGAAAACGTTACAGCGTAAACATTTATTAAAAACGAACATGGAAACATAATTGGACTTCAACGCGAACGAAGCAATAAGAACACACAGCATGTAAATTATATGAAAACAATGTTATGTTATGATATGAGAACAAGTATTTGTAATACGATCGTCTTGAAGAAGATAAATGCAACAGTAGAGGATATCATAAGATGGGAGAGTTGAAATTATATCAACTAATTATTTTGTTGTTAATGAGTAATTTCTGATATTGTACAAATTAGCAAACGAATAGTATGTATAGTGTATTATGGAATAATTTTTAGTTATTAGATTAATATAAGTATAAATCGGCTATCATTTTAATTATTCACGAATTTATTACACACGCTATTTTAAGTTGCATTACTAAGTTGATTTGTATAATTTGTGAACGTAACGGTTAACGTAGGTGGAATATGCGGCACGGCGACATAAATTTTTAATTTTGTTCACAATGAAGAATGAATGAGCAGTGAACTTTGAACTGTAAACATAGCTCAATTCAAATCTAACGTGAGCCAGGTCATTCTTATCTAAGCGATGAAGATCGATGTATTTAATTCTAAACATTAAGCAACATTTACGTTTTACGTTTGTTTTCAATCAATCTATAATAATTGTCCATTATTATACTATTATAGTTTCCCATCCCTAAGGATCTTCATCAACATATATGTCTACAAGAAAAATGTAGTAGCTGATGTCTTTTAAAACAAACATTAAATTCGCAACATAGTTAACCTAATCGCATCTGACCATTAATCGTAATTGTTTAATCTAAACACGTGCATAAATTTCTCTTAATGATCACGTTCTGCAAATTCTGATGTAAACGGCAACAAAAAAACACGTTATCGCAATCTGTCGTCCTTCCTAATTACAGTAGCAGACATTCATTCCGGACATAAAATCAATGAATCGTTACGTTGGTTTGTTCGTATTGAAATCAACTGCTTAATTTGCCATTCTACACGCAATTGTGTATGTAAATTCACCATTTTAAATATTTAATTTTTCATTAATAAAGCGTGAGATACCCATTATTTAACATTACATATGCAGATAAATACAACAACTGTGATGCATTGCGGAATATTTGGTGTTATATTGTTTCATATCTTTGGATTTGTTCGAGAACTAATGTTCCTTACATGAAACTAGCGAAAAAATAAAAGCATCAGTATGTAAGTGGTGTTGTATATCATGGAAATTTACTGCCATTATAAAAGATAGAAAACAGGATTACGGAGGGTATAAGGACAGTACCCGCAAATACGTGTTCACTCCTTTGTGGAGTCGTATAAATTTAGTCCTTTATTAACATGGATATATCTCAGTAAGTAAGGGCTCACACCCAGTATCTATTTTATGTGCAACTGCCAAATAATAAATGCATTATTAAACTCAGGTATAAATACAAATACATTAGTGCGATATGAAATTTCATATTCCACGACAAGTTTTTTTTAATAAGCATTGTCAACACATGAGGTCAAGTAAATAGAAGTTGTACAAAGGTTAATTGAACTAAAAGTTCACAGTATTGCTGTAATAGTTCGCAATAGGCTACCGAGTCCCAAATAGGTTGCACTCTCTTCATGAAGCCAGTTTTTATTACTGTTGCACATGTTGCAGTCGAATTCTGGTTGATCCTTATAAATTTAAATGCATTATGAAAAGTGATTTGTTGGTCATCTTTTTCAGGAAATTGAACGTTTTCCGTTTGGACTACTTATTTTACGTTCTTTCCATTCAGAAGTTATAATACAAAATTACATAATAAAAATCAGTTATATTTTCCGGTGTCCATATTCATTGTTGTCTAATAGAACTGAAATCTTGTCCATTGTGATAGATAAATTTTACAAATCACCATAATGGTATTTCATACAAATAATGCAGCGAAGATTGAATTTTCAAAACTGAACAGCTTATAATTCTTAACGGTACCGTTTTACTCGGCAGCATGCGATAAGCTATTGCAAATTAAACCAGAGTTGGCCAAAAAATTATTGATAGGATTGATAGAAAGTAACTTACCACTCACGCAGCGCGTCAGTAAGTTATCATGGCATCATCGCATGACAGAATTGTACATCCTTGCCAATAATCAAAATTAATCGTTAAAAGTTCAGGGTGCAATTTATATCATTTATTTACGATTACTTTTGATTATTGGCTCTTGATGGTTCTGTCAACGATGGTCATTTCACGGCGACATGAAGATAGTTAATGGTCAATTATGTTGTTAATTTCCCAGTGGCTTTCTATCAATTCAATTTCAAAGATGAAACGGAACCGTCAAACATTATAAACTCTATTCTGTTGCAAATTAAAAGTGCATTATTTCACTGCATGTTTATGCAAGAAATACTGTTAGAGTATTTCATTATTGTTACTTAATGGAACGCGTACATATGGTGTGTTGGAATAAAGTCCACTTTGACATCGAAATTAACGCTGTAGAAGTCGTCGCTACCAATATATATGATTTTAAATTACATGTTTTGTGTTTTCATCCTATATAAAAAATAAAAGAAGTCGAGGTTACACCAACACACCACTTATTCCATTAAGTAGGAATATCGACAATAACAACATTACATACACGGAACATCTGTGACGAACCTTGTCTCACGTGTTTTTATTGAGGTACAATTAAAGTAGATAATATAAATTAAAAGCTCTAGATACTTGTAGTATTTTTTTGGCATTATACAATACTCTTTCCGTATGTTAAGGAGTACAATTTAGTAAGATTGTAAAGGCACTGTTAATATTATACCTACAATAGTGTTGGCACAACCAATAAACCAAAACTGAACGATTTAATATCAGTAAAGGCAAATTATAGTTGGTCGAGAGAACTAATCTTGAAAATGAAAAAATACGTACAAAAGATGTAGATGCAGAACTCACAATTATTTTGGGACAAATTTAAAGAGGTTCAAACAGAAATACATTATAATACAGATTTGGGAAAGTTATAAAGTAATACACGTTTTGCAGCAGAAGTAACATTCTAATATCTGAAAGTAGGATTATATACCTCGTTGAACCAAAAACGAATGTGTTGTCATAAGCAACATGAAGCTATTGGTAGAACGCAGCAGAAAATGCTAAATCAGAGTGTATAAAAGTTTTCACATATAAAGTCTCTATATATACTCACATAAAATATTGCAAATATAACATCGCTGTAACCAACACATCCGATTTCAAAGGATGTTGTGATGTGTGATGTGAATGCTAGAACCATAGTTTGACTACAGTTCTAAATATCAAGGAATGGGTCACTTTATGAAATTGTATCTTAAGAACTATACTACACTTAGATCGAGGAAATTTATGCGAGATCAATGTAATGTCAACTAATAGAGATATGTGTAGTATGTGTGGAGAAATATAATTCCCATGGCATATTATACATTATCACGGAAAGATTGGTAGGTATTTTTGGACGACAATGATAACAGGAAATTAATTCAGAATGTTCAAAGTATACTCCTAGCCTCTCACTCTGACTTACGTTCAGCGTAATAGCTACACGAACGCAATGTCACATAGTCACGGACAGAACATTCAAATTAATATATAGCGTTATATTTCCTGACCTGTGAAAAGAAGAAAGGTAGAGAATATATTAAAATATTACAGAAAGATTAAAAGAGCACAACCCAACCCAACCCAAGAAAGGCAGTCGCTCGATTCTACAAAACAACAACGCGCAACCACATATTCTGAGACCAAGCAATACAATAAACAATGGGTAATAAACACGAAACAGAATTTTGTTTCTAAATATATTAATTAGGTACAAGCACAGGTTAAGTCGTATGTAAAAATTAAATGGTGATTCAACGACGACGTGTATCAACGCATAAAATGGTAGATCATACACGAGGTACGGCGCAGCTGAAATACATCCTCAACGGAAATATTTCGCCAACGAGACCCAATTCTACGTAAATGGATAATGCAGATCCCCAACAAACGGGAGTGAAACAAAATACGCAATTGCCCCAACACAGAAATAAGTAACGAAATACGAAAAAAGCAACGGGTTGCCTGAACTCAGTAAATTAAATGCGTTCGAGAGTGAACCGTGACAAATGGAATGTAACAATGCGTAATTTCATAGTTACAAAAAATAAGATATTTTATATTATGTATTATTAGGATTCAATCTAACTTTCAGTCATGTCAAATGCTGTGAAATATGAAATCAAATAGTACGTTCATTGTCGAATAAATATTATATAAGTTTCGGTTACGCTGGTCAAGGTCGAAAAGGCAAAGAACTTTTCGCTGACGCTGTTCATTAACTAAAGACCACTGAAAATGGTATTACGACTTACTCGTTTTACAAGTACATATATGGATCAGAAATGCTATGGAAAATGATATGTACACAACCGAACTAGCGTCACGGAAACCATAAGAAAGATTAAAATCAGGCATGGGTATGCATCTTATGCCAACAGTATAATAATGCCGGTTTTTGTGGTTATAGGTAGTTTCTTTTTAATTATCCCATTGTTGTGTTAAAGTGTTGTTTCGGGATTTAAAAAAAAACCATTTCTGGTAATTTTTTTTCAGCACTGCTAACAACATTCGTTTGTTCTGTGGAATTACAATTGCGATATATGATGCAACGTGGTTCGCATCGAATTAAACTCGAAAATTCCTACTACGTACAGGAACAGTATCGTAATCAATTTGCAACCTGATATATCACACAATCGTAAAAAAATTTCCCGTATTTATGAGGTTTAGTAGGTACGCATTCAATCGAGTAAACTGAATTTGATTGCACTAAACTGAAAGAGAATATCATATTAAATCAATAAACACATAAATTGTGCCGATGCAAATTTTGAATGGATATGTTTATTACCTTTTGTATCTCATATTATACATTTTAATACAATCAATTAATACGTTATTCGAACACAATATGCATATAAATTATAATTTGAACAGAATTGCAGTCCGATAAATATTTGTTTCTACAAAATCAACGAATAAATTAATATGCAAAGTTTCTTTAATATTATAACTTATAGTAAAACATTATTCAGAACTCAACAAAACATTATAATAATGTTAAATTGTTGTTATATTGTTATATTGTTTCACGTTTGAACTTTTAACAAGAAACTTGTGTGACGGGTAATATCTATGGCAACTAACAATACCACATATATCAAATATATTCAACATGGCCGGATAAACACTAAGGAACAAGAGTGACGATTATTTTGTGTGAATATTACCGCCATCTAGACGTGTATAATCACACACTTTTAAACGCACTATAAATACTTGCATCTACTTCGCAGCCGTTGACAATAAAGTCCGGTTTGTTGAAAATAATTTCAGCAAATGTATTAAGTTGATGACAGTTGTTTTTCCCTCTATGGGATCATTAATAACCAAACGATTAAGTAACTTAAGTTTTTTTGACTATCTAACTATGTTCTGATTTTTTTCTCGGGTAATGAACCACGTTGTAGAATTGTCCCTGTAAGGGTTGTTCCGACGTACCGTCGTACCTTAGGATTAATGCGATTGTTGTGGTCAACATCTGCATCAACGTAATTCGGACTACACTGTCGCTCCATACTGTCCGCAAATGATTCCGCTTTCTCGACTTCAGTGTAGGGCATTCAACGTTCACTGTGGACCGGGCGACATGGTCACTACTCTTCTATCTCTGAGTATTCTAGACATTCGCCAAAGCGTATTGTCATCGGAGTACAGACAGTCCATCTTCTCGTTCCACGCGTCATTTCGGACTTGCGATTTCTTCGGTTAGTCGGTTAGCACCGTGTCGGTACGTGGGATCCCACGGGCACTGGTATCTTCAGCGGGCGCAGTTCTTCTGGCATATCAGTTCCCGGATGTCTTCTGGGAGGAAACACGTTCGCTTTATGGACGTCGCCATGTGAAGTTCGTGATTGTGATTCGAGTTATTAACATCTATATTCAGAATGCCCGCGCGGTGTGGTCCAAGGCTGTAGATTAGCTCCAGTAGACCGATGACAGCGATGTGGCTTCCTCTCATTTGTGTTTGACACTCATGTTCCATGTTGGGTGTTATCGCATTAAAATCTCTGGCGACGATGACTGCGCCGTTCGTGTCCATTAATTCCGACAGGTCACGGGGAATGATGTTCGCTGCGTTATAAATGGGTACTAATAGTGGATTAGTCCAGGGAAATAGCTGATTAAAATTGGAAACCTAATTATCAAGTAGTCATGGGATTTTTGACGTTTGTGTCATTTTTTCGAGGTGGTGATAGACAAGCAATTATCGAGTCATTTTTTGAATTTGTTCCACTTTTTCGGATCCCGTTCTGTAGTTTAAAGTGTTTCAAGTGTTTAATGATGCCTATAGGAAGGAGACCTCAAGTTTACCAGCAGTTGAGTGACTTTGACCGAGGGCTGATTGTTGGTTTACGAGAAGCAGGTTTTTCGTTTAGAGAAATCGGCAACCGTTTGGGACGGCACCACTCAACAATCATGCGTGTTTATCAAGTGTGGTCTGAACATGGGGTTGAACGTCGGACAAGAGGCACTGGGGCTCAAAGACGAACCAATGAACGTCAAGATCACCGCTTAAGACTAATGGCCTTGAGAGACCGATTCTCTACAACTAGATCAATATCTGATCAATGGTTAGGTGAACAAGGTCGTCCGATAGGCTTGCGAACAGTTTATCATCGAATAAGAACCTTTGGCTTGCTGTCTTACCGCCCACATCTTGCGCTACCCCTTACTGCTCAACATCGCCAGGAACGTTTGGCCTGGTGCACGGAAAGACTTCAATGGAACTTGAAGTGGCATCGAGTTGTTTTTAGTGACGAATCGCGATTTTGTTTAGGAATGCATGATGGTCGGATGACTGTTAGACGAAGACGTGGAGAAAGGCGCAATCCTGATTTTTCGATTGCGAGGCATGTACACCGAACTGGGGGGTTGATGGTGTGGGTGCTATTGCTTACGGCAGTAGGTCACCCTTGCTTTTCGTTTGGGGCAGTATGACCGCCCGACGCTACATTGACGAAGTGGTAGAACAACATGTTCTTCCATATCTTCGAGGGCTGGAAGACCCACTTTTCCAGCAAGATAATGCACGACCTCACGTAGCAAGGGTTTCTCTTGACTTCTTTGAAGAGGCCAATGTTAATTTTTTGCCTTGACCGCCAAGATCTCCCGATTTGTCGCCCATTGAGCACGTGTGGGACATGATGGGTAGAAGATTGAGGAATTTACCGAACCCACCGTTGACAATAGAAGATCTACGGCATGAAGTACAGGCTGCTTGGGATGCCATACCCCAAGAAGACATTGATCACCTGCTGGAATCAATGCCAAGGCGGGTCAATGAGTGTATCAGAAATAGGGGCGGACCAACACATTATTAAAGAAAAATCAAAAAGATGAAGTGTTTTCCTTTTCTTGAGTATATGTCCCGCTCTTTCCATCGCTCCGTCTCTCATCTCTAAGAGATTCATGAAGTGTTTTCTCCAGTGTACCATGTCGATATTGTCCTACATTTTCTTCGTCTCTATTTTATTTTTCTTTTGTACTCCCAAATTTCTTTCTGCCCCTTTAGCCCTCTTAGTTCTTCGATATATTTCGTTTATTTCACTCTCTCGTTTTTATATTTTCTATTTTTTTCCTTGAACTCTTCACAATTCCTCCTGCCCCCTGGCCTCGTTCAAGTGGTATCGTAACTGCCTCCTCCCTTCTGCATTCCTCGTGAAAACCAGATGTTCCCAACCCGTCTGTTTTCATTTTAGTTCTCACGATGGCTTTGCCCAATTAGTCCCTCCACACCCGTTTCGTTCACCCGCCCTACTACTTTTAGCATATTTCAATATCACACTCTCGTGTGTTCATTTCGTACATTTGTTATCCTCCAGCCCCTCTCTGGTTTCACCCTACTCAACTCACCATCACCCCTCCTTCCTAGCCCCCCCTGCGTTAACACCTTCACCCTTTTAACCTTCCCGTTCATGCATCCATATCTCGCTCAATTATCATTTGTATATTCACTTATATACACTTACCATTTCACGATTCTAAATCCATCTACGTTTCTCTTAGACCAATAAATTGTTTCCTTACAAATCTCTATGCGTCCCTTCTTCACCATATATCAATTTCTCTAAGCCACTTTAGTTCCAAAAACAAGCCATAAGACGTCCCTGAGTTTTCGATTCCTCCCTTGAATTTGCGCCATTTTCTCTTTTCACCGTCCCAAAGTAGCCCTGTATTGGCCGCTCCTAACTTTCCAATCCCCATCCTTCCAGTTCTCCATTGCTCCCTCTGCTTCTCTGCATCAAAATTTTCACCAACACTTTCTCCCTTTAACCATAAAGTTAATTGCATCCCCCGATTTTCTCGCTGATATCTTTCCTGCTCCACTCCTCAACTTGCCCTCTCTCTCTCTCTTTTTTCCTTTCTTTCAATATTTTCCAATCAGTCCTTCAGCTCACAATCCTTACATTTGCAGCACGTTTTCTATCGCTATTCTCTCTTGCATATCCATTCCTGGCTCTACAGTCTCCGTCTCATTGACCTTTTTCCCTAATTCTCGCAACATATTGCTATGTATTGTTCTATTTTTAAATTAATAAAAAGACCGGGAATTTTGTAAAATTTATAATATTAATGTTCCATAGACAAAGATGCGTATTTTATTTAACAACCGATATATTTTGACCTGGACTTGGTCCCGAGGTGTTGCTTGCGTCGCTACAAAAACGAGTTCGTCAGCCGTAGTCGTCGGCACCAAGCATCCGATCGTTGAGCCTATTAACAAAATAAACGCGGACTCGTTTTCATACTGGTTCCTAAATGTCAATTAATAATTTTCTGTTCATTTAACGCGTACATAAGCATTAAATGAAATGTTTCTTAAATGATATTTACTTAATTTCCTATTGACGCGGACATAAGCATCAATCTTAAGTATTCATTTGACGCGTATATAAGCACCAAATGAAATGTTTCTTAAATATTATTTTTCTTAATCTCCTATTGACGCCTATATAAGCATCAGTCTTAATTTTTTATCCATTTAAAGCGTACATAAGCATTAAATGAAATGCTTCTTAAATGTTATTTGCTTAATTTCCTATTGACGCGTCTATAAGCATCAATCTTAACCTACATAAATCAAACCTTTATAATAATAATTCTATTAACACGTATACAAGTTAACATTTAATAAAATTCATTTGTAATGCGATACATATACATATCTAATAAATCTAAGTGTTAATTATTTATATCAAAACATAAACCTGGTTACAAATTAAGTTTCTGCATACCTGTCCTGTTGTTGGACTCTGGTTGCGTGGTTCTCTGGCTGCTTCTTTCCCCTTGGTTGTTCTCGGGGAACTCTTCGGGAACTGTCTAAATTTTACGTCTGTAGTCGTTTATATAGGGCTGTAGCTTCCCACTTCTCTAACCCAACTTAATTTTCCCTACTTAACTCATTGCTCTCCCCGTGGTTTTTCCTTTTCCGTACATTTTGTAAACGAAATTATGCCTAATGGATCCCGTAAATAAAAATACATTCTCTTAAATTATTAACTAAATCACAAATTCTTAAATTCCCTATCTTTTTTTCATCTCCCAATGCGCACCTTCCGATGCTCTCCCTGCTTACCGTCGACTCCTTCCTTTCCCGGAATCACCCGAATGTTCACATGCCCTGTCCTGGGTTGCCACGGTATTAAACCTGCGCTCAATTCATCACCCCCAGTGGTTCTTCGCGTAGTCGAAATGACCCCGGGGATAGGAAGTCCCATTGACGGTGTTCGGAGCGTTTTCTTTATCTCTTCGCTTATATTCCAGAGAGGAATCCGACATTTCATAGTATCTTCGTCCTTTGTTTCCATTTTTTTCCTTTTTTTTTAAATAAAATTTATTTAACTTAAGAAAAATTAAGAAATCCTCCTTAACATTAGATCTAAACGTTCACATAATTACATCAACAAACACCTACATTACATGCGGTTATTTTTTATCAAATTGCTGTTGTACCCCATTTACAATAACTTCCACAACCCTCGGAAAGACAGCAATATGTATAATTTCGCTGTTGACGTTGTCTTCCTCCACATGCACCCAACTTTGCTTCCCCCCTTCCTCTCCAACACTGGTGATAGTTGCATTCTCTATCTTTTTTCAAATATTTGTGGTATTTTTCACTTTGCCCCCCCCCCCCCCCCCCTGTATGTACTTGGCGTTTTCGTTTATATTCTGCACGCCTATCAGTATATATACGTCTTTTATATTTTTTCAACTTAAAACGTACTTCGAACTAATCGCACTGGAGAGAAAGTCCGCCGATTCGCAATAAAAAAGCCTGCTGTCGACTAATCCCAGATATGCTTAAAAGTTACCAAGGGAACATCGCATGTGGCTGATTTTCGAAAAACCCCTACATGCTTAATCTTACCCGATTTCGCTAGAATACACGTCTTCAAAGACCGGAAGTCTTGTCTATCAGACACTAATTTCACGTCCGTGGCTACACAAATACCAGAACAATGGTTTGCAGATGCCGAAGAACAATAAACTATGTCAACGTCGTAAAATACCTCTGTCATTATCCTTTAGTTAACTTAAATTATATTAGATATATTTTGCGTTAGCAAATTTCGACCATAAGGCTTCCTGTAACTTAATGTTTAATTTAATTTATTTAAATAATTAGATTCGATCGATGATTGGTAATGTTGGCATGTCATCGTAAAGCGTAGCGGTTAGAGATAATTAAGCCCACGTGGAGTTCAATTTGCATTTATTTAACCGAATATAATCAAGGACTGAAATACTAATCACCGTTTCGTTTGAAGATATTTGATCCGGATTCAATTTTCAACGAACGTAATAGCCAGTTTCTCATCTTCCCTCATTTCACAAATAACAATTATTATCATTTTTTGGCCTTTCAATTAAAGGCTATTTGCATTCATACGTGTTTTAGAATTTAAATTTAATTTATATTCGTTGCGTTTATGTTTATATAAGGCGCTAACTCTATTTTTAATGAACTTTTCGTGTCCATTACGGCCCTGGAACAATTATCGACTATTCCAAGAATATTAAACTTATTAAGTATATGAGGTATTTGTTTAATATAAATTTAAGGAAATTTTCTTTCAAGTTCTGATTAAACACACAAGCATCTAGCGCACTTTTTTATTATTTATATTATTTTTATTCCATTATGTAGTTCGTTCATTATCGTTAATAACAGATGTATGGATGTATTTAAAGATGGTTAACGCATTTGATACACATCTTTCAACTGTATCGTAAACCGTCTGCTCAAAAAAAAACCAAGATACAATTTCACCCGTTCCAGTAGCTGCCTTCGCATGTTTAAATCCAAAAAGGAGAGACAGTTGTACTGGCTTTCCACAATCCCCTACAACATTTACAAACCCTCATTTGGACAATCGGCCAAAAATAATAACATAACCGTCGAAACATAAGTAGCTTTAAATGAGGTAAACAAGTTCATGTCATTTAATCTATTTGTTTTCCGCGATTATACATTGATTATCTGCATTTGTTGCAGATCTGTAACCTGTAAAATAAATTAAATACAATTCAAAGTAAAAGCACTTAATGTCACGAATGGGGTTTTAAAGGTAATACGTGTAGATGAAATGTATGTTACTCACTTGACATGTCACGGATGAAGAAAAGAATAGAATGCAGTAAGTAAGTAAGTAATTCATGCCCACAGAATGTTTTTGTAATTACTTAACACATGAAATTTTTATTTTCACAAATTAAGGTTTAATTACCTTTTGAATAATTCCCATACATAATAAAAGAAAAAGCAGATTGCAATGCAAGTTTATTTTTTTTCTATATACAGTGTGTTTCACTTAAGAGTGTAACACCCTCATATCTTTTTTATTTTTAGTCCAATTCCAATTTTAGTATTTTTTTCCCAAACGTAGAATACTTATTGCTCTATTTACTCCCAAAAAACAATTGTCTTCTTTAAATGCAAAGCAGCCTGCGATGTCAAAATAAATGGAAAAAATCAAGAAATCACTTTAACGATTTTTTTATCAAAAAATTTTACTAGTAATAATTGTTCAGAATTGCCCAAAAACCTAAAATCCAAAATTTCATGCAAATTAAAAATGTTAAAATTTTCTTCAAAAGTAATTCCAATTCGGTAAATATTATTTGGACAGGTGGCTGCGCGTAAACGACAACAACTTTAAACAACTTTGACAGTTCAGGTTTTATTTCAAACAAAACTTTCACAGCACACTTTTTTCGGCGCAGTTGTTAGCTGCGCCGAAAAAATATTTATGGAGTTTTACGGAAAATTTTTACATTTTTAATTTTCATGAAATTTTGGATAAGAGGTTTTTGCGCAATTCTGATCAATTATTACTATAAAAATTTAAAAAAATTCTCGATAAAAACATCCCTAAAGTGATTTCTTGATTTTTGCTGTTTATTTTGCCATCGCATGTTGCTTTGCATTTAAAGAAGACAATTAGTTTTTTGGGAGTAAATAGAGCAATAAGTAGTCTACGTTTGGGAAAAAAATTACTAAAATTGGACTAAAAATAAAAAAGATATGATGGTGTTACACTCTTAAGCGAAACACACTGTATATAATATAAAATGTACAACATTTGAAGATTATTTTTATTTGCAAATATAATATCATGTTTTGATAATTTACACCCAAACTCTGGCTGTAATACGTCAAAACGTATTATTCATACAAATTACATACATAATGCACAGTTTTTGGGTATTTGGGTATATGTAACATTTCTTTTTTCTTTTTAAACATAAATGGTAACGATCAATATACTGTCATTTGCCGATTCAATCTAACACTTAAAAATTAAAAACGTGACATGGTATACACTTGTTTATCTTAATTAAGTTTGTGTTCGGATAACCCTTTTAGCCCAATTGTCCAAATAAGGACTTACCTACAAGAGATATATTTGTTTAAAATCAGATTACCACATCTGATCTTCATTTGCAGTATTAAACCAACAAAGCCAAGCCATTAATAGCATCACTGTGTCGTGATCAATAAATTTCGTCATTACGAAAAGTGCCTTTTTACGACTGAATGGATGATCGCAACAAATAAGTACCTTCATAAACGAATTGCAGTAACGCATATGTCCATCTGATATCCTACGAGGTGATTATCTATTCCACGGACTTTACTTTAATTTTTTAGTATACTGCCATGACCCAGATAACGGAACCTAATATTGGTTTGCGGATCATGTGTTTATTACTGTCAATTTTAGCTACATAAATTATTGCCGGTTTAAGCAGATGCTACCCTATAGTTTATTATAGGCCGATTTATACGAACCAGATTAACAACAAATTATTTTATTGAATAAACTTAAATAAATATTTTTCATAACATTATACATACAAAATTTGAATCTTTTGACGAATAATATAGATGACCCTTAAAGGTATCAACAACAATTAAACTGGGCCATGACTGGATCGATAGACAATACTGTCTCTGTGTCATTATATTCATGGACCCGTTTAATTAATATTTACACCACCTTTCAGGTGTAAGATTAGTCCATCTTTAATATACATTTCACATTTTCTGAATGTGTTGCTGAGTGCATAAGAGTACGTGGGGATTTACCTTATTTTTAACTTTTTAGTCATTAAATGTTATAATTTTTTCTTCAAAATGTAATCATTTGCGATATATATATTTACCAAGTTTCATCATTCTACGTTCACTGGTTCGGGCTATTTATTTGAAAGACTGTACACTGATATACATATATGTATATATATATATATATATATATATATATATATATATATATATATATAATCCGATCGGGAATAACTGTCGTCCGTTAATAATTAAAGTTAGGTATAAGGGGAATTCGATTGGATTTGTTAATAAAAGTTACTCTTTTTTCATTGAGCCTTTATATTTATATATTTATATATTTATATTTATATATATATATTTATATATATATATATATATATATATATATATATATATAATATATATATATATATATGTTGATACGTAGATTCTCGCGGGTAAAATCTGTTCTGCTTTTTTCTCGGGTAATGAACCGCGTTGTAGAATTATCCCTGTAAGGGTTGTTCCGACGTTTCGGCAATGTCACAATTGCCATCTTCAGGTTGGTCTTCTCGGTCTAAGCGATCTAGAAGAACTGACGTTAGAAGTTACTGCTCCGTCTTTATATGCTGTGGTTTCGTTCCGGGTCGATGTGCATGCTTGGTTTCTACTCTGGCTTCGGGTCAGTGGGCCGTGTCGTTCTTGTAGCTCAGTGGGTGGTGATATTTTCTTTTTGTCTGTCACGGACTTGTTATTTGTCCGGCCAGCAAGTGCTGGTCTCCATGTTCTTGGAAGTCTTTGAGCATCATCCCGTTTGTTCATATTTTGTGGATGCTTTTCTATTTCAATAGCTTCCCGTATTATACCGAGCCCAGGATATAATAATGAAAAAAGGTTGTTGATGCGGGAACAAAGATATATAAAAGGAAGACTTTATTGGGCAAAGCCCGCGTGGAAACACGCAACCGCCGACACGTGTTTCTGACTTATTAGTCGTCATCAGGACGGTATAGCCAAATTAAAAGATGGACAAAATTTGAAGATACAAAACAATCGGAGTCAACACAAGGAGGAGGTCGGTTGCTTGTGTTGACTCCGATTGTTTTGTATCTCCAAATTTTGTCCATCTTTTAATTTGGCTATACCGTCCTGATGACGACTAATAAGTCAGAAACACGTGTCGGCGGTTGCGTGTTTCCACGCGGGCTTTGCCCAATAAAGTCTTCCTTATATATATATATATATATATATATATATATATATATATATATATATATATATATATATATATATATATATATATATATATATATATATATATATATATATATATATAATGGAAAGTCCCACGTATAACAATCGTTAGAGTTAAAGATTTGGTTACGAAGTTTTGTTACTGTATATTAAACACAGAATTCGGGGTGTTGAACGATTAGGAATATAAATCACTTCAATGTTTTCTGGCTAACGCTTCGCCTCGTTTATTGAGGCCTTATCAAAGCCTATAAGGTAACAATAAACAAAAATAATTTTAATATAAAAACAAATTTCTAGTAAGTACTTACACGAAAATTTTAGAAGATAAGAAAATAAGAAACATTGCAGAAGCACAACACAGAGCGACGAGTTACAGGATAGAAAGTTATGATATAAAACACAGCACTACATAATTATAATTAGTTTAAACAAATTAAAAGTTTGTAACGTCTAAGACGTAAAAGTCGTTGCAGCCATTAAAACTCGAAAGTCAAATCGTGCGATTTTGAGCCTTGGTAACAACATATGTTCAACCGCGAGAAATGAATGTTACTAAAAATTTTTAATTGACAATTATTTAGGTAGAAATTATGAGATAAAGATAACATATTTTTAAGAGAAAGAAATAACCAAAAACACAAAATGTCTCACGAGACGAACCCCAAAGGAACCTACTAATAACTATTGATGGGCATAATCGAGATATTTCAATAATCGATTATTAATAATCGATATAATTTAATAATCGACTAATATTAGTAGTTAAAATTAGTAGTAGTAGTAGTAATACTAATTAATGCAACGTACAATATAAACGATCAACTTACAAATTTACATCGAAACAAACTATCGCCTAAAAATTTAGATCAAATTATATTCCTTAATGCCACTTTGAAGTTGTTATAAATAGTTTGCTATTTATTCTGTTAATTATTTTGACTGTTGGTACTTACTTCTTATAAATTTGTTTTTATTATTCTTTATTATTATTGTTTAAAATAGAGTTATTAATTTATTATACAGGTACCTTTGTTTTTATTGAAAATTATACCTTTGTTGTTATTTGCTCATATTTTTTATATATTATTGTGGCAGTTTATAAATATTATTATAAATTTGGAAGCGTTTTATTTACTAACGCAATATCATCAACACGATTGTATTTTTAAATCCGACAATGACGATCGATACGACTAATTAGTTGTCATAATCGAATGAGTCCCATGTTAAAATAAAATATCTCGAACCTGGAACTACTATTAATATTTAGTGGTGGGGTTAAAATATATCGAGATATCGAACTCGGTCGCTCGGTCCCGCACGCATACATTCCGTGATCCACGTCCGACAACTAACTTAGTTGTACTAATTTTCGGAGTGCAGTCGATTCCGAGATACTGAGCTTCTCGGCACCGCCGTTCAACTACTAATTTAGTAGTACTAATTTTCAGAGTGCATGGTCGATTATCTCGAGAGATTTTAATAATCGACTAATTCGTGTGTCGCATCTCGATTATTCCCATCACTACTAATAACCTCAGGAGAAAAGACAAGGATTAAGTGAGGGAAAAGGTATAGTCGTCGGAAGATTCATCTCCAAATCAAGAATCAAACTGTTAAGAACAAAAAATCATTGAAATAAATTTACTGTGAGGCCAGGTGTGAACATTTATTCATAAGGCCTATGTAGATAGTGCTAAGGTTGTCTTTATCCTCTTAAAATTCATGGCATTACTCGAGTTGACTATGTAACACATTTCAATGAAGAGTCTCTGGTTTTATTTGTTGTTATGTGCCAGGACTGTGACTTCATCGTAGTTTATGTGGTGTCCTTTGTCATTTGTGTGGGATGCCAATGCACAATACGTAGGTTTCAAACGAGCATCGCTCTTATGTTGTGTTATACGTTGTTTAAGCCTTTGCACTGTTTGGCCAATATAAATACGGTCACAATCGCCACAGGGTATTTTATAAATGATATTACTAAGTGATAAGAGAGGAGTTTTGTCCTTAATAGTTGTAAAGAACCTTGCAATTGGGTTGACGATTCGATCGGCGACTACAATACCTCTACCATGGAAAAGTTTTTTTTATAGAAGGAGATAGTTGTTGGATGTAGGATAAGCTGTGGTATATCTTTTCAACTGGCTGTATGACTTGTGGTTGTTGCGGAGGAGGGCGTTGATTGGAGAAAAGCATTTTTTTTTAAAGTGAGGAAGGATAGTTATTATTTAGAAGTATATTGTAAAGTAAATTTTAATTAAGATTATGAAAGCAACGTAGAGTCCAGTAGACGAGATTTATTTAGGGCTGAAATAACTTATTGTATTACTGACATCATACACAAAACGTCTGACAGGGGTGAGGGTCTCGGAGCAACTGAGATATCTTGCACAAGGTTTCATAGAAACAATACCAACATCCTAATATTAAGAGCGGATAAAGGTAATGTCACTGTAGCCTTAAACAAAAGTGAATACCTGGACAAGATGACTGAATCGCTCCAGTATCTGAAATGGGCGAACCCATAGCAGTGCCGAATGATTGTGTATAAAAGTTGTTGTTGTATTGGAAGTAACATGAATTTAGACATAACTCAACCCCTTTCAAAAATTGCGATTTCGGAATATTACAAAATTCTTTCAAAATATTCCATTTTTTACCAATAATATCCAATGCTAAGTTAGTAGGAATATTTGTATATAAAGATACTACATCTAAACTGACAAGTTGAAAATTCGTAGGAACTGTTTGATTTCTTAAAATCTCAACCAGTTCCCACGAATTCTTAACATTATACTGTTGTTTACCAACAATGTTACTTAAAATTTTAGAAAAAATTTTTGATAAATTGTAAGTAGGACTCTGTACACTCGATATTATTGGTCTCAATGGAATATTTTGTTTGTGTGTCATTTGTCATATTAATGTTTATTGCTTGACAAGGGTTTCCGAAACACCTTATTGCAAAAAAAGGTGTCGCAATAAACTTTAATATTGCTAAAAGTGTTTTATTCAACGACTGACTGCTCATGATACAAGATAAGTACCATTTTAAGTGATTTACAGTCGAGAATTTGTACAATAATTATATATATATATATATATATATATATATATATATATATATATATATGTATTAAAAATGTGTCTTGTAAAATTTACACTAAAGATGGTCTAATCTTACACCTCAATGGTGTAATGAACATTTTAATTAAAACAGGTCCATGACGACTAACTGGTGGATCGCTAGACAATATTGTTTCTGGGTTATTACCCTTCGTCAGTAGCGATTACCAAGAACCTTAGTTGTTGAAATACCTTTACATGTGGTGGCCATCAAAACTTCTTGGCGCGAGCCAATCACTCCTAACGAACCACTGGCAACAGAACACTGACAAGACGATACCTTGTCTAACTACACTACTATCGGTGCCAAAGTAATAGGTGACTGTGTTTGTATATATACCGGGTGGAAAGTATCAAACCCGAACATAGCAGAATTGCATTGGAATATACGTTTATGCATATTCCTGCTCCACATTGCCACCGATAAAAATTATAATGACATCAAATGAAAGAGAATAATAAACGGCGTCAATTGATACTAAAATCTTCTCTTAATACCTTATCATTAGTTTTTTACAAAGCAATTTAAATCAATTATGCAGTTGTCAAATCTGACAAATAGTGAGTTGTGCCGACAGAAGCACGGCCGCCCATAGTTTATAGCACCTGGGTTTTTAATATTAATTGCTTTGTAAAAAACTAATGATAAGGTATTAAGAGAAGATTTTAGTATCAATTGACGCCGTTTATTATTCTCTTTCATTTGATGTCATTATAAGTTTTATCGGTGGAAATGGGGAGCAGGTATATGCATAAAAGTATATTCCAATGCAATTCTGCTATGTTCGGGTTTGATACTTTCCACCCGGTATATATATAATGTAAAAATTCTTGGGGATGACGATCAACAGACTTCTACTTAAAAGAAACTCATTTGTTATTATATATTATATATAGTAAATTCAGACGTCCAGTCGAAGTTTCAATTTTTTTTTGTCGAACGGTTAATTTGGAAAAAAATGTATAATTGGTTATCCATTAGATCGCGCAAAAATCGGATGTTTTTTTGCTATTCCATAATGATTACTTCTAAACGTCCCCGCACAAAAATTGAACTTACAGTATGTTACATAGAAATGATTGCTGGTTGTAATAATGTATATTTAATTATTTTCTGCCAAGCTGTTTCTTTGATATACGTCTTCAAACACAGTCACCTATTACTTTGGTACCGATAGTAGTGTACTATAGCGAGAGCCTCGAAAGTCATTCGCGACCTACACCTATCGTATCGGATAACAAGAGGTTAGGCGTAAACAACAATTAAATACATCACTGCGTGTTTCAATCTAACTACGACCGAAATCGTGATATTCAAACAGTAAAATAAGATTGTATGAATAATGTTTATCTCTTTTATTGTTGCAATTATTGAATTGTATTTTGACCTTTGAATATTTGACATTTTCATGTTACTGGAAAATTCTTTAAACATATTAACACCCTAATCTGGTGCTATTTGAAATAACACCATACGAAAACCAAAAGCCACCGCCATTTAGCTTGTGTTATATAGATATAATAAATGTCACCCGTTTAAATGCTGTCCCCATATTATGTAGTTTAATTCGCGTGGATTATCACAGCTTTGGGTATATCAATTGCCTTATTTGTTAAAAGTTATAATTGCTTGAGTAGAATCGCAACCATATTGCTTTGGTTCAGTTAGTTTATTCTCTTTTCATTATTACTTTGTTGAATTTATTTTTTCACAAGCACCAGTACTACCAACGTGAGGTGTCTTCTGGTATGAGTTGTGTTGTCCAGATGCAGGTACATGTAGCTGTATCGTTGGGGGGCGGGTGTGGTATGGTATGTGGTATAATAAATAATGCATGTGTCCATCTCATCGTTTAAATGGACCAGAGAAATAATTAAATTGCAATAGAATCGTTTGCTGAGCTTCTAAATTGAATTTATAAGATTCTGTCCCGTCCCATATACTTCCAGTTGCCCCTTCAGTGGGAAAAGAAACGACAGCCAGCTCCATTGACTTTGAATGAACTAAAGCTAGATTTAGGTCCCGATCCGCTTTCAGTGCTCCGACTGGTTATAAAATCAGGCGTCTGGTGAGAATTTGAACACTATCCAAAAGAGTCAACAACGAAAAGAAATCGGACAGTAAGTATATAGGCCTTGTTTCCTGAAAATTAAACAACAGCAATCGGTACATCACTTACTGATATGTCGAAATTATGTATTATTTTAAATTATTGCATGTTGTCTTGTATTCGGAGTAAGATTTCTCCGGAGGAAGTTGAAATGCAGTTTACGAGAAAAACCAAAACAAAAACTTTCTTTATTTATGTTGACAACACAATGTTTCTATGATTCACAAATTAGTGCGAACTCGCCGGGCGACTGTTGCTAACTAAACTAATTACTCAATGAAATCCGGAACATTCCGCCCGCCTCGGCCTGTGACGAAATAAAATAATAAACACTGCTAGGTGCTAGTTGCCTCAAGATCACCCTTCTTGGAAAGGAGGCACAGCTTGACGATTGGCCTCTTGAGAATCGACGTCGCGGTCTTGACGGTAGCGAAGCGGACGTGACCGTCCTCTCCAGCATGTGTCGCTGTTACTCGTGCGAGCGGCCATTTGGTCTGAGCATAGAGCTCGTTGACTACGAGGACGAGATCACCTATCTGAAAAGACACATGTGGCTTACGCCACTTTGTCCTTCCCTGTAGCTGATGTAGATACTCCGATGCCCAGCGACTCCAGAAACTGTCTCGTATCTGCCGGATCAACTGCCACCGAGACAAGCGAGATGCTGGAAGCTGCGAGAGCGTTGGCTCTGGAACAGCAGATAGCGGGGCCCCAATCAAAAAGTGGCCCGGTGTGAGCACATCAAGGTCTTCAGGATCATCCGTGAGAGCCTGAAGAGGTCTCGAATTGAGGCAGCACTCGATCTGCGCGAGCAGCGTTGCCATTTCCTCAAAGGTGAGTGTCGTCTCAGCGATCACCCGGCGCAAATGGTGTTTCACCGACTTCACCGTTGCCTCCCAGAGTCCCCCAAAGTGAGGAGCGGATGGAGGGTTGAACTTCCACTCAACCCCGTCGTTCGCTAGAACTGCTGCGATCATATTGAACTCTGTTGATGCTGCAGTGAAGAGTGAACGAAGCTCACTGTCAGCTCCGACGAAATTTGTACCACAGTCGCTCGAAATCGTTTTGCAGATGCCGCGGCGTGAAATAAATCTTTTGTAACCGGCGAGGAAGGCTTCGGTCGTGTAGTCTGACACCGTTTCCAGATGCAAGACCTTGATCGCGAAGCAGACGAACACAACGATGTACGCTTTCGTAGATTTGTGTCCGCGGCCCTTATTGGTACGAAGGAAGATCGGACCGGCGTAATCCACACCTGAGTGAAGGAAGGGCCTCGATCGAGTTACTATCTCTCTCGGCAGATCTCCCATGAGCTGAGTTGCTGTCGCAGCGCGAAATCTAAGACAACGGATGCACCGTCCGATGAAAGTTTTGACTGAAGGTCGTCCCGAGATGAGCCAAAACCGTTGTCGAAGTGTGACGAGAGTCCGCTGAGTGCCTCCGTGCATTGTCTTACGGTGAGCTTGATCGATGAGCAACGATGTAAGCGGCGACTGTCGAGGAACAATAATCGGGTGGCGCTCGTCCTTGTCCAGGATGTAGTGTTTGAGTCTACCCCCAACGAGTCCATCCTCGCTCAAGAAAGGGTTCAACCGCAGCAGCGGTCCGTTTGTGATGCTGGTTCGCGACGTGAGCATCTGCACTTCCCCGTGGTACAGCCGCTTTTGCTCGAGTCTAATGATGCTCGACAGAGAGTCCGAGATCTCCGAAGGGAGAAGAGTAGGTGATACCTGGCGCTCCTTTCTTCCTTGCTCGCTGCGAGTTCTGGACGAAACGTCGACACCAAGCGACGACGTGCTGGAGGCGGGCAAGACTCGAGTAACGAGTCAGGAGATCCCATGGCTCGCTGATTCCCTTGGCTGCTGCCAGAGAAGTGACTCTCTGCTCCGGGGGATCGACGTTCTTCGATGTTAGTTGGGCTGGCCACGAGTCTCGCGGCGTGAGAAGCCACTGAGGCCCGGTCCACCAAAAGTCGTGGTCCGGCAGCTCAGAGGCGAGCAACCCTCGTGACGCGCAATCCGAGGGATTCTGTTGAGATTCAACGTGACCCCACAGCGCGTCCGGAAGAGTGCGTTGAATTTCCGACACTCTGTTCGCGGCGTACGTTTTCCAACAAACAGGGTGACTTCGAATGGAGACCAGCGTCACAGTAGAGTCGGACCACATATAGACTTGACAGTTGAGATCTAGTATTCCAACTATACTTTTCACCAACCTGACTAGAAGATGTGCGGCGCAAAGTTCGAGACGAGGAAGTGAAACCTGTTTCACAGGAGCTACCTTCATCTTGGCCGCGACGAGTGTCGATGTCCGCGGGTCGTCAGAGACGCAGAGATACACGACAGTTGCGTAGGCTCTCTCCGAGGCGTCCGCGAATCCGTGAAGCGTGATATGTTGAGGCGTGGACTGTAACTTTAACCATCTCGGAATCTGAACGTTAGAGATATGAGGCAGGTGCGCGTAGAAGGCTGACCACTCATTTGACTCAGCAATCGGTTGCGGGTCGTCCCAGTCGAGTTTCAAGAGCCACAGCGACTGCAGGAAGATCTTGGCCTTGATGATCACCGGGGCTAGCCACCCGAACGGATCGAATACTTCGGCTATCTTGGATAGAACTCGTCTCTTCGTGAGGGGCAGTTTGCACTGCGTCGTCTTGAGACGAAAGGTAAAACAATCGCGGTCCGCTCGCCACGAGAGTCCGAGCATGTGAAACGCTGCTTCCGATGGAATTTCGAGCGTCGCCCCACTTGCGAGAAATCACGGCGAGAGATGAGCTAGCAGATGGGGCGAGTTCGAGGTCCATTTTCGTAGCGAGAAGCCGCCCGCCTTAAGAAGCTCGATGATTTCACTCTGCTTCGAGAGCGCCGATGCCACGTCGTCTGCGCCTGAGAGAACGTCATCAACGTAGACGTCGGTGACTAGAGCTTCGGAACCGAGAGGATAACTCTCTCGCCCGTCAAGCCCGAGTTGTTGAATTACTCGTAGCGCTAAGTAAGGGGCACATATGAGACCGTAAGTAACGGTGCATAAAGTGTCAGGTGTCAAGCGTGGTGGCTTCCTCCAGAGAATGCGTTGAAAATCGCGGTCGTCGGGATGAAGGATTATTTGTCGAAACATCTTCTCCATATTGGCGGAGAAGACTACAGCGTAGCGTCTCCAGCGAAGCATAACATTCACAAGATCCGGGAGTAGCGGAGGACCGACGTGCAAGCAGTCGTTGAGTGTGACCTCTTCTGTGAGCCGTTAAAGACGACGCGAAGTTTAGTCGTCTCGCTCGACTCTCGGACCACTCCGTGGTGCGGCAAGTAATAATTCGACTTTGGTTCCTCGAGAGCTGGTGGCACCAACTCCATATGTTGTAGAACTTCGTACTCGGTGATAAAGGCTGTGTACTTCTCGGCGAAGGCGGCGTAGCGAGAAAACCGCTGCTCCATGCAAGCGAGCATGCGGGCTGCCGCTGAACGCGAGTCTCGGAGAGATACTAAAGGCTTCTTCAGTGGAAGTCGCACGATGTATCGACCTTCTGAGTTGCGAGAATGTGTTGAAACGAAGTGTTCTTCGCATTCCCTTTCTTCTTCTGTTAGTGATCTCTTCTTGTTCCCAGAACCGCTGAAGAGCCGAGGAAAACGAGTGGTCGAGCGAAGTTTGGTGACTGAAGCAGTGCTCGTCTCGTTGCCGGCCACCACGCGACCGGAGAGTATCCATCCGAGCCTTGTATGCTGAGCTACGGGTGCTTCGAGCGGACCGTTTCGCACTCCCGGCAGGAGGAGCTGCGAGTAGACATCTGACCCGAGAAGTAGGTCGATCCGGAGGTCTGACGTGAAATCAGGATCGGCGAGAACCAGACCTTCCAGATGTGGCCAACTAATAAACTCGACAAACTGAGGTGGCACGTAGGTCGGTAGTTGCGGAAGCACGAGGGCATCGACTGTCAGCTCGAACCCAGAGTCGACACGCGAAGATATGCGGAGTTTAACGCGTCCGCGAGAAGAGATCGAAGATTGAGCTCCGATTCCAGAAATGGCGACCGACGAGGGTGTTCGTGGAATCCTCAATCGTTGCACGAGCGATTGCGATACGAAGGAAGCTTCTGAACCCTGGTCGAAAAGAACTCTAACCGGAACTGATGTTCCGCCCGCCGTGAACACGTGGACAACCGTGGTCGCGAGAAGAACTTGAGTAGCAGAACCTGAAGCATAGCAACGTACCTGATGGGTGACGAGACCGGGAACTGAAGGCGCTGCTGTTTCCTCCGCCGTCGTTGATGCTCCGTTCCCTCCTGTCGTTCCAGTAACAATGTTCGACCGAGCGCCAGAAGCATTGGCGCCGGAACCGTGGAGCATCGTGTGATGTTTGGCCTTGCACTTCTGACAGGCCTTCGACGAGTTGCACTCTCGTACGAAGTGTTGACCGAGGTAATTAAAACAGAGTTTGTTCACCAGCACAAATGCCTTTTTCTCTTCCAAGCATTTTGATCGAAACCGGTCGCAATACACGATAAAATGGTCTTGTTGACAGAAGGAGCACTTCTTCGACCTATTTGGCGTACCTGAAGCTTGGTGAGACTTCACCTTGGTGGCCGCCCTACAATCTGTCTTCGGATGAATCGAAGATGAGCTGGAGATTTTCCATGCGAGTGCGGTAGCCGAAGTGGTAGGCTCGAGAGCCTGTATCGAGTAGATCCTTGCTTCGATGAATGTCTGAAATTCCTTAAACGTCGGAGGTCCTTCTTCGCACCCATCGAGGACTCCCACTCACGACGTGACTGTTTATCCAGCTTCTGTACCGTCAGATAAACTAAGAGGTCGCCATAACCGTCGACTGGACGACCAAGAGCTCGCAGAGCGGAGACAGCGTTCGTCGTTCCGTTGTATAACGACTTGAGCTCGGCTGAAGACTCAGACTTCATCGGCTGCAGCGTCAAGATGTTTTAGATTTGAGCTGTCGTTAGAAGGCGAACATTCTCGTATCGATCGGTGAGCGTCCTCCACGCGGTGTCGAGATTCGCGGCAGTAAGTTGAACAGACGCGAGCAAGGCTAATGGCTCCTTCTCAAGGCTCATCTTGAGATAGTGGAGTTTTTCGATCGCCGTCAGCGACGTGTTGTTGCTGACGATTGACGAAAACAAGTCGCGAAACGATGGCCACTCCGAAAACTCCCCGGAGAACTTGGGCAGTGCTATCTTCTGGAGCTGCTGAGTCCTCGGTTGAGGTTGAGGGTTCGGTAAAACTGCTTCTTCCTTCTCGAACTTTCGTACTAGATCTAGAAATTTCCCTTTGTTTTTGAAATAACCGTCCTCGGTTAGGCCGTAAACGTCATTGATAAAATAGTTCTTCTTTTGATCCTCGACGGTTGCGGTCCCTTCGAGTTCCTCATGGCCTAAGAAGAATGTGTTCCACTGCTTCTCCAGGGTCGCGATCTTCGCTTCGACAACCCCGAGAGTGACATTCTCTCGGCCGAGTCGCTTGAGGTTATCGAAAGAGCGAGTAATATATCCTGCGTAGCGATCCTGCTTTTTTAACAAGGCCTCCATCGTCATGTAAGAAATCTACCAAAATGTGAACTAATACTCCGAAAAAAGGTGAAAATTTCGCGCCAAGCGATCCACTGTCACTGTCACTGTCACTAGATATTATCCGGCTCGAATGACCAAAAATGTCTTGTATTCGGAGTAAGATTTCTCGGGAGGAAGTTGAAATGCAGTTTACGAGAAAAACCAAAACAAAAACTTTCTTTATTTATGTTGACAACACAATGTTTCTATGATTCACAAATTAGTGCGAACTCGCCGGGCGACTGTTGCTAACTAAACTAATTACTCAATGAAATCCGGAACACATGTAGTATTTGATTTCCTTTCGTGTCGCTTCGCGACTAGCACCCAATAGAATAATTAGAATTACTCACAAATGTCCCGCACATCGGCCGGTCATCCCCTGGCGTATGGCAACAAGGCTTGCCTTATCGAAACGCCCATTCATCACTTTTTGATAATTACCTTCGCCGCACTCGTTTACATCTTTATTGCAGTTGCATTCCGACCCGATATTGCAACGGCTGAAAGATCTCCGCGCTCTGCTTAATAGAGCTGTGCCGTTCATGAGCGAATCGTTCAATTTGAACGTATCTTAGGTGTTCTTCGGTTCTTCAAATCTTGTAAGTTGAACGGATCCGTGCGTTCAATGAATCATGAATGAAGCGGCGGACGATTCAATTAGAATAAATTACCTGTCGGATTTTATAGACCGAGCCGAGCGATTATGTGGAAACCCGTGCAGCAAATAAAGTACTGGTGCTCAACCAAAATAACATTAAGTACTAGCAAATACATGTTTTTTTAATATTAAAACTTACCATGTAAGTAATTGTGAGTAATTAAAAAAACGCGTTTTCAAATTGTTTTTATTTTAGTATTAAAATACTATAATCCCCATTCCATAAAAAGTTTTATTACTATTTATATATATTTCAATAACTAAATTGTCATCATCAGAATAATAAGAAATATAGACTAAAAAAATATAAATATAAATGAACATATTTTGAATCAGGGTATATTATCAGTTTAAATAATCTAGGAATGTTAAGAATTGTATCTTATTATTGAACTAGATCATGTAATTATCATTATTTTTCGAAATAGGTTTATATTAATAAATTCAGATTAGGGCCGATACCAAGATCGCCACTTTACGAATTGTTATACGCTACAATTTTGAAGCAGTTTGCAAAAGTTTAGTAATATAATATTGTTAAATAACGTTAGTGTTGATTACCACATCTGCATTTTATGTTTATTTATATTAATATGTTTGTTAGGCTAGGCCTTATTCTGATGATGTCAACTTAGTTGTAGAAATAAAAGATCTGAAAATTTTAATGCCAATTTATGTTGTCGCCCTAAGTTTATAATTTCGTGATAATATTGACACATTAATTAATTAAATAGTACTAAAATACAAATTAAAGCTTGAGTTTGTAGGATGAATTTCACACAAACATGTACTATTATTATAAATAATTATTCAGTAAAATAAATATAAATAAAATCTCTACGTTTGCGTTTACCTTTACACTTACACTTACACTTACACTTAGCAGTTACATTTACATTTAAATTTATATTATATTCTCACTTAATTTTATCCTCAACCGCATACCGGAAGCCAATCCAAGCCTTCCCCGTCTATGGGACCGATTATTATTAGTGATGCGCACCCTAAAAATATTCAGTCTTAATCGAGGATCGATCGGGGTCTCGCAGCTTTTATGCAATTGCTAGACTAGATTGATATTACCTAAGCATATTAACAATGCATAATAATTCGTAATTGCTGTTTAACGCATCACTGCACGTGGTAAATATTTTAAAACCGCGAAATAGTTAAAATACACCCTAGCTCGTGTGTTACACGAAGTCCTTTGTGCTCAACGGATAAACATATTCGTCGACCGCGTGAGTCACCTATACACCTTTGGTTCTACAGCGACATTCTTTAGACTCGACAACAAATTTTAACTTCCGTTGTGCTTCGTTGTTCTCCACTTTCATATTTTAGTTAACATATTCTTTCTTCTGTTGTAATTAGATAATAAGATATAGTGTTAATATTAATATAAAATTATCGAAATAAAATCCCCATAAACGATGTCCATATGCTCATTTTCGAAAAAACTGTTCGACTGAAAGTTGTTTAAAATTACAATATCTTTAACTTTCATAAGAACATGGTGATAAGAATAAACCATCACTTCCGGTGGAGCTTTCAAAATAATACGTTTTCTTTCATGCTATATACAAATTTTAAGTTTAAAATTTCATAGTGGTAGCTTCAATGGTTTGGATGCTAAAACGCGCACAGACACATACATACACACACATCCACACTTCTTCGGCTAATTCTAGTGGAAAGTGGGGGCAGGTTATAAACTAGAGCACCATCTGACATGAATTTATACAGCTTTAACAAAGTATACAGCGTGCCTACTATCGGTGTCAAAGTAATAATCCCCTGTGGATGAAGAATCAAAGAAATTCCTTGCCGGCCGGTTTTACAAATATTTTTTTTACTCAACAAAAAAATGAAACTTCGACTGGACATAATCTGATATGTTGTGTACAGAGGGGAAATTTAATTTTTTCTCTGTTATCTCTCGTTGCAAGATGTCGCACGAAAGCGGCGTGTAGTTCTAAGGAAACCTCAACTTGTGCCAATCTCGAAACACGTATTAAAATTTAATTGTATCCGTTATTTAATAGTTTTAGAGTGAAATGAAGTTTGCGTATTTTTTGGCGATCGCGCACTCTTATCGCATATTTACTGCCGGGATCGAACTCTCCTCTTCGCGACCAACACTACGATATGCAACATTAGCATCGGAATTAAACTCAAAATTGGAAACAGTTCACTTATGAAATATATAAATATTAAAATGTTATAGCGGCGGTATAAAGCGACCATCTGGTGCATGTCAAAGGGTAATTATTTTGCATATTGGTAGCGAGAATAGATTTTTGGAAGGATGCCGTAAATGCTTTATAGGCGAACAAAGAAAGCAAAAGCCTATTATCAACACGAAATGAATAAACAACACTATAAGGAATTGTACAGGCACGTGCTGTCGGTCATACCAGCAAAATCAATAATTATAATAGATCAAGCTCCTTATCATACAATGCTAGATCCTGATTTTAGGAACCCTACATTATCCTGGAGGAAATACAATATGGTTGCTTGGCTACTGGATGGCACTTCCGGAGGGAATTACAAAGTTTTCAAAATTGACTAAACCACAGCTGTTGCTATTGTCTAAGCCGCATCGTTATCAAAAGGTACTATTACCTATTAGAAACTATTGCAAAGCAAGTAAGAGGAGACTATGTGAAATTATTGTGGTTACCTGTACCTCAATGTGAATTTAATGGTATTAAATTAATTTGGCCATACGTGAAAAATAAAGTTGCTACGAGAAATAATACTTTTAAAATTAAGGATGTATTGAATTTATGTCAGGAAGCTTTGAACGACGTTTCGACGGAGATATGGAAGAATTGTGTTGAGCATTGTAAGAAAATTGACATACCATTAAGAAATTATGGAACCATTTATAATTAACTTAGGGGAAGGTGACGATGATGATGCATTGTCGGACGAGTCAATTGATAGTTATGATGACAACAACAATACAATGATGAAATTCATACCTAGGAGCACATTTTTTATTACATGTGTAACCGTTAACTATTTTTTACAATAAATATTACATTATCGTTGTGACTAATTATTATTTACGCTACTAAAAAATTAAATAAATGAGCTATGAATATAATCCAAAAACGTTTAAAGTACCGTCCTGGTAGAATTACCCAGCGCTAGACCGAAACCGCTCCCATCGGGGGGAAATCTGAACAAACTTTATTGGAATTCGTATCTCGTTCCCAATAGTCAAATAATGGGTACAATTCATTCGATGCGTATTTCTAGATAGGCACAAGGTGAGGTTTCTTTAGAACTACATTCTGCTTTCGTGCGATATCTTGTAACGGAGATAACAGAAATCACAAAAACTACGATTTGCGGCTAAAGTATGTATAATGTTGAAAAAATGTAATTTCCATTCTGTGCACTACATATCAGATTACGCGCAGTCTAAGTTTAATTTTTTTTTGCTGAACGGTTCAGTAGGAAAAAAATTGTAAATTCGGCTATCCGTAAGATATCACAAAAATCGGATACTTTTTTGAACTTTCCTAATGATTATTTAACGAACCGGCACAAAAATTTGAACATCCAGTGTCTTACGTGGAAATGATTGCCGGTTGTAACAATTTATATTTAATTTTTTCCGGCAAGCGGTTTCTTTGATATAGGGCAACAAAGACAGGGGACTATTACTTTGGCATCGATAGTAGTGTCGTATCCAAGTTAACTTTAGAACTACCCGTTCATCAAAGAGGTGTAAATGGATTTCAAATGTAACACTATAATAACGTCCCGCCGCAACAATGACTGCAAAAAAGGCTTTGATAGAAGTAACTAAAGAAAATAAATAAACACTTACCGTGAATTGCAGTGAACGGCTCATTGCAGCAGAATAATTCAACTATACGACAGATTGCAATGAATTTTTCAAAAACTAACTTGAATGCAGTAAAGCAACTAGGTTAAATAACATTCCGCTAATGTATCTCCAATACGGTGCAGTATGTGCTCGCTAGGTTCCTAAATATTTCATTGAATTCAAGGTGCAAACATAAATTAATATATATTAACTGATACCAAATTCATGCGACTATCCTATTTCTTGTAAGCTTCTCATAACCAGGATTCATGTTTTTTAAGAACACCGTACGCTTAATTCTATTTATTATGTGCAAAAAAAATAAGTTCACTTTTATTTCATACAACTATTGTACTCAGTTACTTCATCCAGTCCAATCCAATTATGGAAATACTTAGTAATTTAAATAGGAAATAACTCATTGAAAAATTAATCAGGACACGAAAAATATGATATTGCTGCTTACGTTAGGGTTCTTGTTTTAAGTGAAAATTTGGTGACCATGCGAATGGTATTAGCTATCTACATTTTTCGTAAATACGCTAAACCTTTCTTCATAAGAAGCTGTAATTATACAACAAAATATTTCTCATGTGGATAATGATCTCGATTAATTAAATAAAATATTTTTGCAACCCTCCTTTACAATAAGTATTTGTTTAAAATTATTTTTATTGTGAGTCACTAAACATTGGCCGTTAGCACACTATCATTAAAGGATACAATTACAACATAATATGCAATCCTTGAAAATGTCTTTTAACTTTTAACTTCTTTTAAAACTGCGTTGCGAAATAGAAGTCACTCGAAAGTTGAATTCCAACAGGACTAGTCGCATTAAGGAAACATTATCTAACGTCTTGGAAATCTAGAAAAGACGACGTGCAACCCTTTTCGTTTTACGGGATTGCAGACGTCACATTTATAAATATATAAGGTTACAAACAAATAGTTGCTACGATATATTTTGTAGTATGATAAACATGACTATGTTTCTACAAACAATAGTTATTTTCATAACAAGTGTCGAAAGTAAGTTATATCGTGCGAGTGAGAATGTTGAGAAACCTCACGAGCAGACGATATAACACTTTCGAGCGAGTTATGAACAGTATTTTTTACACGACTCAAATGTATTTTTTAAAAAACCTGAGAAAGTGACGTTAGAATGCTCAAGTCCGTTAGTCGGTAAAACAGAAACTTCATTTTAATATATTGTCATTTCACACAGCAGCTGACTAATATTCGACGGAACTTCAACCAACAAGCCCTAATGGCAGATAGTTACGAAACTGTGTAAAGGCCCGGTGTACCATAGTGAATATTTAGTAGAGTCAATCTTTTTTCTGTGTTATTTGTACAAAATGTGCCTGATGGTGTGCGTTGAGCTTTAGTTGGGCGTAAAAAATATCACACTAGTGTGATATAATATCGCACGCCATGTGGTATTGACAGTTTTCTGAAGTAGGTTACTACGATGATATTCATTAGTTTCGGTAGAGGCCGTGTAAAAATGAGATTTGTCCAAATTACCATATGTATCTATCATATAAATTAGTAGATGTACTAAATAGATCTTTCCGGAATATTACTAAGCATGAAAGTTTACACATAAAGGCCATTCCGCTTTCCTATAACGCAAATCTTAAGGGAACTTTGGAAAGTTCCATAAATACGGATCAACCTTATACAATCGATCGTAATAGTGGAAATATCACTTCATCGATAAGGTATGTATCGCCTAAATCCTAGCCAATTTACACTAATATTTCACGGTCTGTTATATTCAAACAAAAACTTCGTTGGTGGGTAACTACAAACCCCGTAACGATACCCCAAACATTTTGCATCAAGTAAGTCAACTGGATATTTGAAAAAAATAACGTTAAATAACGTTATTTATGAAACAGTGGCTAATTGCGATACAGAAATGTGGTACAGTGTATTGAATTATATCATGTCAGAGATTCCAACATGTGGCTCTAGGGGGGCATGATAGCACCTAAAGTTTTTTGAAATGTTTAATATTAAAAATTGCCATTCGGACTTCATTTTCTATATTTAGCTGAGATTCATATTTTGTCTTCTAAGGTAGGACGGTGAAAATGGTGAAAATAAACGCAATGCAGAAAAATAAATCATCATCCACCCCTGCCCAAAATACAAAGAATGATTTATTACTAAATTGATTATGATATCGCGATACCGCGGAAGATGAGGAAGCCGGGGATCAAGGCAGGTTGACCAAGAAATTCAGGAAGATGAGGGAAGTATGCCAAATAGTACAAAGAAAGCTAGCCGAGGCCTTCCAGAAACAAAGCCGCCCATACAACGTCCGCCACCGACCGTACCGACCGCAGATAGGCGGGAGCATTAGAATGCCAGAAACCAGTTTTCGGCCAAGCTAGCACAGAAGTTTAGCGGCGCGTATAGAGTAAGCAAAATCCTTTCCCCCGTAATTATCTCCCTGCACGATGGCAACTGAAAAATGATAGGAACCGACCTCGTCAAGAACATACGATCCGCTCCCACCCCAACCGCCAGAGAACGGGAATCAGCCGGACGCGTATAAATACGGCGACCGACCATAATATCATGGAGCTCCCGATGATGCCAAGTCGAACATGCACGGCGCTCGAGTTATGCTCGCCGGAGAACACCGCCTTTCTCAAACAACAGTTCCTCGAGCTGTTCGGAGAATCACCACTGCGGGCGTCATCACCATGGCCGCAGTATCCAGTCTCGCTGGGGCCGACCGGACTGCCGATAACGCCGGACCGGACGATCAACACCGTGGAACTACCCACCTCGCCGCCAGTATTAAACCTCCCAGAGGACACAGATGTCGGGATCCGCCGTGCCAGGGCCCCACCACGTACCGCTAGCCAACGGCGGTTTCATTAGAATGACGCGGAAGCAGGCCAATGATCTAAGACTACGTCTGGACCCCGCTTAGTACCGTTCGCGGGTCCCTAAAGAAGGGGGGTATATAACGAACCGACGTTTTCGTTAGAGATTTGCATTGATTTACGAAGTACAAAGATCGCGTTGAAGATATTCAACGCGAAATCTGTACGGTCAATAGCAAATATGGCGTACGTGACAGAAACACCTGACGTCACCGTGGCCGTTTTGTATAAAAGGCACTTGAGTGCACCGTACGATACTTTGTCCGCTGCATCCGTAGCAAACACTCCGCCCGCTGCATCCGAAGCGGGCACCTCGTCTGCTGCATCCGAGCCGTAGAAACACCCGAATCCGATACCCCGCAACATATTGTCGGCCACTAACAATATTGGAGTAGTTGGTAGCTGCATCCCTCAACCCGACACTCCGTTGCATATTTTCGGCCACTACCAACATTGGAATGGTTGGTAACTGCATCTTGCAATCCGACACCCCGTAACATATTGTCGGCCACTACCAATATTGGAGTGGTTGGTAGCTGCATCCCCTAATCCGACACCCCGTAGCATATTATTTCCCACTACCAACATTGGAGTGGTGGGTAGCTACAAACCCCGTAGCCCGATCTCCGAATGCGACCGTCATGCTCAAAGACCTTCCGTCGCAACGAAACGTCCCAGCCGCACCGCGACCGAAAATAATTATTTCGCGCGGACAAAAATAATTCATTTTCAGTTCATTTAGAGTTTTCGCTATTTATTTCCTTTCTTATCCGCTTGTAAATATATATTGTGTTCGTTTCGGTTTATTTATCTGCATTATTTCGCTTTTGTTATTATTTTGTTATTTATTATTGTATGTATGTATAATCAATACCCTTCTACCCGAAGGTGTAGGGTGTAATAGTTTTAACAATTCTTAATAAATATCTTCCATTCCTCTCTGTTTTGTGCGAGTTTCTTTGCATCTGTCCACATTATTCCCTTGTTCTTTAAAATTCTTCCTATCATCTTATCCCATGTCTCCTTAGGTCTTCCGCGCTTCCGTTTTCCTATATGTTTTGCTTCCCAAATCTGTTTAGTCGGTATTGTGTCACTCATCCTCTGCATGTGTCCCCACCATCCCAGTTGTCGTTTTTCTATGAACTCCTCTATTGGTTCTATGTCAAGCTCTTGTCTAATTTGTTCACTTCGTATCCTGTCTCTTATTGTTACTCCCTTCACTCTTCTCAGATATTTCATTTCCGCCGCTCTAATTTTGCTTATTTCCTTTGATGTTAGTACCCAATTTTCACACCCGTAAGTTAAAATAGGCCTATATATTACTTTATAAACCTGCATCTTTGTTCTCTTTGATATTTCCTTTTTATTTATAAATGCCTTATTCATTGCATGATACACCCTGTTTGCTTTTTCTATCCTTTTATTCAGCTCAACCTCCTGTCTGCCTTTTTCATCCAGTGTTATTCCCAGGTATTGATAACTGCTGACCTGTTCTATTTCTTCACCTTCAATTTTTATTTGCGCCCGTTTCATTTCTTCTGTTACCACCATAATCTTTGTTTTGCTCTTGTTTATTTTCATTCCTTTATCTTTTAGCGCCTCATTCCATTCTTTCAAGTTTTCACCCAGATCTTTTTCATTCTTTGCTATGATAGCTACATCATCCGCGAATGCACATACTGTGATTCCGATTTTTTCAAGTTTCCTGTATCCTATATACAGCGGCTTCGCTTTCTGCTTCATGTTCTTAATTATGTCGTCCATGAAAGTTATGAACAGAAGCGGGCTTAGGCTTCCCTCTGTCTTAGTCCTTCCTTGGTTAGAAATACTTCGGATTTAAGGTTTTTACTGATTACACAGTTTCTGGTTCTCTTATATAAGCATTTAACCACTCTTATTAATTTTTTGTTTACTTTCCTTTTCTCTAGGCTTTCCCATATTTCCGTTCGTAATACTCTGTCAAACGCTTTTTCCAGGTCAAGAAATGCAAAATAGGCTGTTTTTGACGTTGCTAATGTTCTGTTCGTTATTTCTTTAAGTGTGAATATGTGGTCTTGCGTGCTTCTACCTTTTCTGAAACCACTTTGCACTTCTGTTAGTGTCGGTTCTACTTGTTTTCTTAACCGTTTCTCTATTATTTGTTCCATTATCTTCATTACTGTGCTCATTAATGTTAATCCCCTGTAATTATTACAGTCCATACGATCCCCTTTTTTGTGTATTGGCACTATCAATCCTATTTCCCATTGCTTTGGTATTTCTTCCTCCATCCACACTTTATTACAAATTTTTAATAGCAGTTCCCTTCCTCCATCTCCCATTTTTTTACCATTTCCGCCGTTATCTGGTCAGTTCCGGGTGCTTTTCCATCTTTCAGTCTTTTTATCGCTCCTGATAGTTCTTCCATAGTTATATTTTCTTCTACACTTTCTCCTTCTAGTTCTTGTTCTTGCTCCACTGCTTCTTCTTTCCACTCTTGTTGTTCTATTTCTACTTCTCTCCCTTCCATTAATTTCTGAAAGTATTTTTTCCATCTCTCCATTATTTCTTTTTCTTCCGTTAATATCTCTCCTTTTATTACTAGATTGTCTACTTTTTTATTTCCTCTTAGATTTTTCAGTACTTTATAGAATAGTTTCTGGTTATTTTTACTGTTTCTCTCCATTTTTTCTCCGAATTCATTCCATGTTTTCTTCTTTGATTCAATTACCATTTTTTTACGTTACTTCTTTGTTCTTTATATTCCTCATAGCTTTCATTCGTCTTTGTATTTAGGTATTTTTGCCATTTCTTCTTTTTAATTTTTACTTGTTGTTTAATTTCTGCTGTCCACCATGCTGTTTGTCTTTTATGTTCACATTGTCTATTTAACCCACACACTTCCCTCGCTGATTCTATAATAATCTTTCTGAATACTTCCCACATCATTTCAATTCCTAGTGTTTCAGTTTTTGAATTCAGGTTATGTATTTGTACCTTTACTCTTTCTTCATATCTCTCGGCCGTCAGCTTGTCTTTTAATTTGTACGTTCTTATAACTTCTGTGTTTTTCTTCATTTTATATTTTATCTCATCTTTCTTTTGGTTTTCTTCTTTTACCTTGATTTCTGCCACTAATAGATAGTGATCACTATCTATCTCGTATCCTCTTTTTACTGTCACATCTCTTATTACCGCTCTGTTTCTCTTCTCTACTATTATATAGTCTATAATTGATCTCTCCCCTCTGCTCTGCTCCTCTCTCGTGTATTTATTTGTATCTTTATGTTGGTAGAACGTGTTCGCTATAATTAGATCGTTTACTAGGCAGAATTCCAGCAGTCTCCTTCCGTTGTTATTTCTTTTCTCTTCTCCCCATTTTCCAATAGTTTCTGTGTATATAGAGTCTCTTTTCCCTACTATGCCATTTATGTCTCCTGCTATATATATATCATACCTCTTGCTGTTTCTAGTACCATTTCCAGCTTTTCCCAAAATTCATCTTTTTTCTCTTTCTTCTCGTTCTCGTCCGGGCCATATGCAGCTATTATTGTTAGTTTTTCGCTTGTATGTTCCATCTCGATAGTTAATATTCTTTCTGATATTGCTTCCCATTTCTTCACGATATTTTTTGTGTCTCTATGTACTATACATCCAATTCCCGCCCTCGCTCTCTCTTTTTCTCCCACTCCACTGAATACTAATAAATGACCATTTTTCATTTCCATAGTTCCATTACCTTTTTTCTTTGTTTCCGCAACTACCATTATTTCTAATTTCGCCCTCTCAAATTCATTTATTATTTCAATTTCTTTTCCATTTAAGCTCCTAATGTTCCACGTTCCTAATTTCCTAATTTTTACCTGCTTCTCTTTCTTCTTTTTATTTCCCTTTTCCCTTCTTTCCTTTTCTTCCTTTTTATTATATGCGTTTATTTGATTTCTTACCGCTTCACACTTCTTATTATTTTCCATTTCCCTTCTCTTCTCTGTCGTTTTACATTTTTCCTGTCCTTTTTTATTTAGTTTTTTGCCTCTTCTATTGTTCCAGTTATGTTATTCCATTTAAACCACTTGTCATTTATATTTATTTTCTCATATCCTATCTTTACTCTGTTTCCATTTCCCCTCTCTTTTCTGGCTATCTCTCTTATTGTTTTGGCTGTTTTCCTTTCTTCTGGTGTTAAATCATCATTAATATATATTCTTTCGTTTTTCTTTTCCTTTAACATTCTCTTGTTCTGCATAATTTCTATCTTATTCTTTTTGGTTTTAAGTTCCACTACGCAAGCATTCGGACCTATTTTGTAGGCGGTTTTAACGTCAGCTTTTACCTTAATTTCCTTTTCCATGAATAATCTCACAGTTTCGATCAACATATCTGCTTCATTTGTGTCTACTTTTATCCCGGATATCACTATGTTATTAGCTCTTGCCCCTTTCTCTAACCATTTCACTCTTAGCATGACTTTTTCCATATCTCTTATAATTTCTTCCTTTCCTTGTTTTAATTCCTCGTTATCCTTTTTTACATCATCCATTTCTGCTTGTAGTCTTCTTATTTCTTTGTTTGTTTCTTTTTGTTCTTTTTTAATTTCTACTAATTCCGTCTTCAGTCCTTTCATTTCCGCGGTTAAACTAATCACCGTCTCTAATATTTTATCTAATTTGTCTTCTTCCGTTTTATCCCCTTTTGTAGGTGTTCGTACTAATTTCTTGCTCTTTGCAAATGGTATTTTTCCTTCCTCTCTATTCCTCTTTTTGTCATTTCCTTCACTCGTACTGTACTCTTCGCTATCCATTTCTCCCTTATTTTTAGTTCTCGCGGTCACTTAACAAATTAAATCAAAATCCTACCTTAGTACGTGCCTGCCTGTCTTATTGTCAATCTCGCTGTCTCTCTCGCCCGCTGTCCCTGTTTGGCACTGCACCGCGTTGAGAGGTGACCTCGAATCGACTCGGAAGGTCGAGCTCCTCTCGGTGTTTATTAATTTGTTATTTAACTGTTATTTTCTTTAAAACCTTTCTTTTAGACTTGGGGTTTTGTTCTCTGTGCTACCCCCGCACTCTATTTCACTTCTACACTTTTATTTGAAATTATTTAGCTCGAAATCTCCCAAAATTTGGGTTTTAATTTCGGAGCGACAAGTTCACGTATTCACTCGGTGAAGCACTATATATATCTTTATTATTATTAAATAAAAATCGTTACAAACCAGAGTGCGGCCTTCAAATCGTAAACGCAATACGAATATTTCGTAAATTTGAACATACGTTTTCGATTTAAATTATATAAATGTATAAAACCATTTTAATTACAATTACATTTATGCTAGTTATATTTATATTCTAAATTAATCTTAACTTATTTAATTATACGAAAAACATCCTTATTTGTTCAACTATTTACATAGAATTATAATTTGAAGTAACATTACGATGCTGAATTTCTCTTCGCGGTTCGATCTAAATATGCTATTTTAGTATCGGCACCGTAATTCGTTGCTGTTAATCTATTATTGTAATTAACGCTTTTCTTGTTAATTTATAACCTTTACATTTGCCCCCTAACAAGAACAATTGTAAGTTGTTAATATTCGTAACAAATTATCAATTTTTATTGTTACTATTCATTTCTTGTTTTGTATTCCTGCAATAGTAGGATATTAAATCTGCCTCGAGTTATTCCTTCTATATTCGCTAGTTCGTATGTGTTCCCAAACCGTTTTACTATTTCATACGGGCCCTCGAATTGCAAAGTTGATTTTGGACAAATTTATTTCTTTGTCATTCTAATTCGTAATCTCTTCATACAAACTAATTCACCAAGCTCAAATTCCGTTAATTTTTCCCTTCTTTTATTCATTTTCTCTTCTCTTCATCGTATTTGTTTATCTAATGTTTCCTTACATTCATTACAAATTTATATTATATCCAGGTATTCATAATTTCTCCATGGTCTAATTGGATCCTCTTCTTTCATCACTGTTCTGGGAATTTGTCCAGTTGTCGAATTTTGCGTATTATTCATAATATCTCCTACCGTACTAAGATGTTCATTCCATAAATCGTGTTGTCGGTAAGTGTAGTTTTAAGAATTTTATTACCTGCCGAAAATATACATTTCGGTAGGATTTGCTTGTAGATGTCGTATGCTACAGAATTTAATTTTGATATTCCTTCGTTTCGTTGTCCTTCTAATTCGTAATCTCTTCAGACAAACTAATTCACCAAGCTCAAATTCCGTTAATCTTTCCCTTCTTTTATTCATTTTCTCTTCTCTTCATCGTATTTGTTTATCTAATGTTTTCTTACATTCATTACAAATTTTTCTTATATCCAGGTATTTATCATTTCTCCATGGTCTAATTGGATCCTCTTCTTTCATCACTGTTCTGGGAATTTGTCCGGTTGTCGAATTTTGCGTATTATTCATAATATCTCCTACCGTTCTAAGATGTTCATTCCATAAATCGTGTTGTCGGTAAGTGTAGTCTTAAGAATTTTATTACCTGCCGAAAATATACATTTCGGTAGGATTTGCTTGTAGATGTCGTATGCTACAGAATTTTGATATTCCTTCTTTCCATTGCGTTTTTAAACTTCATATTATTAATGTATGTCGCGTAGTCTACAATTATCGATTTTGGTGTATCTCTTGCATATCTATCGATAATTCTCGTTGCCACCTGGGTATTACATTTCATGGTTGGATAGATCTTTATATACTTGCTAAAACATCTACCATGACTAAAATATTTGAGTAACCCTTAGTTTTCGGTAAGATACTAATAAAATCTATTGCAACAATTTCAAGTATATCAGTTGTTCGAATACTTTTAAATTTACCAAAATTTGTTTTATTTTTATCTTTTGCTAGTAGACATAGTTCACAAGTACTCACAAGTTCCTTTACGATCTTAATGTCATTTTTGGAGTAAAATCTCTCCCTAAGCAACAGCCATAATTTTCGTACCCCGATATGTCCAAATCTTTGATATAAATCTTGCTTTAATTCTTCTGCATACTTTCGATTTAAGACAATAAGTTCCTCATTGCCTAAGATCTTGTACACAAGACCATTGTGGATTTTATAATTTTTATAATCATTATGTTGTTGAAGTTTTTCCCATTTTTCGTTAATGTTGTCATAATATCTGTGTTGTTTTTTAATTTTTCTAATGTTGTATAAATTTCTATTCAGATCTAGATGACAAAGCATTTTACCATAGTTTTTCAATTATACATACGTGTCAATGCATCTGCTGTGATGTTCTCTTTCCCAGGAATATGTCGGGTCTCATAATGATACTCCTGTAGAATGAGATTCCGCCGATAGATTCTGTTGTTCATGAACCTCGCACATCCCATGTTTATCAGAGACGAATCAAGACCCATCAAATAGTATTTCAACTTCTGCACTGTGTATATAATCGCTAACATCTTTTTTTCCGCTGTAGCATAATTTAATTCGTGTTTTCTTAATATACGTGACACAAAAGTGATCGGTATCGATTCGTCGCTTTCTTTTTGGATCAATTCTCCAGCTATTGCTACATTAGATGCATCAGTTCGCAAATAAGACATTTTATCGAAATCTGGTGTATTAACATCAAATTATTTTTCCCACTTTTTTTCTTTATCCCATGCCCATTTTTCTCCTTTCTTCAACAATTTAAACAAAGGTTGAGCTAAGTGCATATAATTTGGTATAAAACGTTCATAGTAATTTAGCAATGTCATTTTCTTCACAGTATTTGGCCTGGCATAGTTCTTTATTTCTGACAATTTGTCTTCCTGGACGTATATCCCTCCATAAGGTATCAATTGTTGATTCCAAGTCCCGCGGCGGTTCCAATTTCCTGGGTTGTTGGGTTAGTGACCTCTCTGGTTCCATTCTCCTCGCTGCTGCTGCTGCTGCTGCTGATACTGCTGGTACACTTGGTTAGGTCTTCCACGTGTCACTGGCTCTGGACTCCGCCCTCCATATAGTATGGATCCTTTTGGTAAGGAATTTATGAACGCAAGAAAGTTCTCAAAACACCATCCAGATATCATGGTGTGCCGGCAGATAAAGGTAACTCGACCGTGATTTTATACAGAATACATTATGAGGAAAAAATGACACAATTGTTGAGCGATGATAACATTTACGTTGTGAGTAAAAGAGGATAAGAAGAAGCACTAATAAAAAAAAATAAAAAATGTATTAGTGAAACCGAATACAAGAAATTAATGGCTTCATAAAAATTCACAAAATAGGGCATCCTATCAGAAACAGGCACATCAACTTTCTGCTTTTGTATCTAAAATCTTGAACAATATTATAGCGAATTCTCGTTCGTGGATAATATCAAAGATAATAAATTACCTAATAACCATGTGTTGGTTTCATGTAGGGTCTTTATTAAATATATCTTAGGATTTGCTGATCAAGAATGTAACAAATGATTGGGTTGATATTCAAGTTCATACATCAATAGATTTACCACTTTTTTAAGATATAACAATAGCTAATTTGCTTATAAAGATTAATTTTTTTACCAAAGATCTGGATCCTCAATGGGGCATCCTTGTTCTCCAATTCTGGCATCATTGGTAATGAACAAAATTTTGAAGTCTGTAGTTTGTTGTTCCATTTTTCTATATTTATGTGGATGATATTTTTACTGCGCTTCCACAAGAATACTCAAAAACCATTGTAAATTATTTCAACTCTTTTCATCAGCAGTTAAAATTCACTTGTGAATTGTAACAGAATAAAGAATTAAACTTTTTGGATACAACGGTCATTAGAAGGGAAGATCAGTCACTTTAAACGATGTGGTAAAATATTAGAATTCAATATTTATCCGAGTAATTTTATCAATAAAATTGTACAAACAACCATAGAGAAAAAATACCAACTTTATTTATTAAATATGAATACAAGTAATACTAACAAAACTCAGTTTAACAATTACAAAACACACCATAAACATTGACACTCGATATAATGAATACAATTATTTACTCAGGGATTTATGCAGAACGATACATAAATAAATCAAAATAACAGTGGGTTCATGGCAAATACAACAGAACAATTAGACACGACAATTCGTAATATACTGTTATAAGCAAATAAATTGAAAATCACTTACTGATTACTACTCGAGTTTCGATTGTTATTGTCGCAGGCGAAGTCTTCGGTCTCGTTGTTGATGCAAGAATGAATGAGGGCCGATGCTGCTCGGTTTATTTAAACCCTACGCTATTTCACATTATTTTTGAAATTTAATCTAAATTTTTTCACAAGTCTAAAATGCCAATTGGCTATTGGTTGTTTGATCGTACAGAAGTTGCCATGCCTTCTACAAGCGGCGATAGGGCGTGGCTTTAGTTGCCAGGCCGGATTTCCCGCGTTTTCATCGACACCGAAGTCGACCTGCGGCCCACGTGCTGTGAGTCACCTCTCGGAGTCATGCCCGCAGCTCTCGCAATGTGAATATTTCGTAAATTTGAACATATTTTACGTTTTAAATTATATAAATGTACTAGTTCTATTTACATATTTTAAATTATCTTAACTAACTTAATTATACGACATCCTTATTTGTTCAATTGTTTACATTGAATTAATATTCGAACTAACATTACGATGCTGAATCTCTCTACATGGTTCGATCTAAATATTCTATTTTAGTCTCGGCATCGTATTTCGTTGCTGTTAAATCTGTTATTCTATTTAATTTTCCTGTTAATTTATGACCTTTACAATATATAAGAAGATATAAGCAGCCACTATAAATTACAAGGAAAAAGACATAAAGTAATTAATACCATTATATCATTATTGTTATATATTGTTTTGTAGATTACCGCTGGTAAATATTCCACTTGGTTTGTCTTCTCCAAGTACAAATGATGTTCAAGTTTAGAGGTCGGTGTTTCTATTCGCTTTGCCTGATTCTCGTCAGTGAACAGAGGCAATCTTTCTGCTCAATAGATTGTGCTAATTGAGATATTTCTCAGACAGCAAGTACTGCTCTCAGAAATAATCTGATAATTAGTTTATTATTTCACTTGGCTACCGACGTAATATTTTCTAAGTTACTGTTTCCGGCAATATTATGTATGTGGAATGGCAATATTCCTATGTTGAATTATATAGGAAAGATTTTAATTAGTAATTATATACAAGCCAGAATTTCAGTGAACAAAAATACACACTTATAATATTGGACACTTGGAATTTGGTGACAATATTAATTCAATATTAATAAATCAAAATTAATATTAGAAATTTTTATTTAAGCAACAAAACTCCCATTGTGAAAAGGCTAGCTAAGAAAATTATGAATAAAAATCTACTAGTGTATAATATTTCATTCATTACAATACAATTTGTTCATAATTATTATTACAATTGCGGGTTAATTTATTTATATATTGATATATATTTTTTGTATCATTGTTGTCATATTAATGTTTATTGCTTGACAAGGGTTTCCGAAACACCTTATTGCAAAAAAGGTGTCGAATTACAAAATTCAAAATGGCGGCCAGAAGTACAATGACTTACTTGTCTAAGTAAACGAAAATCATTCTAATCGGTTTGAAAATTATTTCTAAGGGGTTTCCGAGGACGCTGATTATGAATCTACAAATTTCCAAAATTCAAAATGGTCGATCTAATATGGCGGATGAAAACTTAAAAAAAAATTAATATTCTTGAAAATGGGTATTGGTGTGTTTTGGGTTGCTAGTTAGGAATCCGTTTTCAGATTTCCAAAATTCAAAATGGCGGATTAATTTGGCAGCTTTTAACCCAATAACATGACAAACACTTACAAAAAAGTATTACTGGATGGGCAGTAATTAATTACTGTAAATCAGTAATTAATTACTGAAAAGCAAGTGACAGTTCTTCTAGGTCTCGCTGACTTAGAAGAACAGTTCTTCTAAGTCAGCGAGACCTAGAAGAGACTAACTGGTGGATCGCTAGACAATATTGTTTCTGGGTTATTACCCTTCGTCAGTAGCGATTACCAAGAACCTTAGTTGTTGAAATACCTTTACATGTAGTGGCCATCAAAACTTCTTGGCGCGAGCCAATCACTCCTAACGAAACACTGACAACAGAACACTGACAAGACGATACCTTGTCTAACACCTTGCGGCGAGTAAACAAGACGACTATCAAATATCCAGTGTCAACATATAAAAGGATTGCTGCAATTAAGTTCAAAAACAATTCAAATTGAAAATGCGTCTTGTCAAATTTGACAGAAAAATGTGAAATTTACATGAAAGATGTTCTAATCTTACACCTCAATGGTGTAGTGAACATTAATTATAACAGGTCCATGAAGACTAACTGGTGGATCGCTAGACAATATTGTTTCTGGGTTATTACCCTTCGTCAGTAGCGATTACCAATTACACTACACCATTGAGGTGTAAGATTAGACCATCTTTCATGTAAATTTTACATTTTTCTGTCAAATTGGACAAGACGCATTTTCAATTTGAATTGTTTTTGAACTTAATTGCAGCAATCCTTTTATATGTTGACACTGGACATTTGATAGTCGTCTTGTTTACTCGCCGCAAGGTGTTAGACAAGGTATCGTCTTGTCAGTGTTCTGTTGTCAGTGGTTCGTTAGGAGTGATTGGCTCGCTCAAAGAAGTTTTGATGGACACTACATGTAAAGGTATTTCAACAACTAAGGTTCTTGGTAATCGCTACTGACGAAGGGTAATAACCCAGAAACAATATTGTCTAGCGATCCACCAGTTAGTCTTCATGGACCTGTTTTAATTAATGTTCACTACACCATTGAGGTGTAAGATTAGACCATCTTTCATGTAAATTTTACATTTTTCTGTCAAATTTGACAAGACGCATTTTAAATATATATATATATATATATATATATATATATATATATATATATATATATATATATATATGTATATATATATAATGGTACTTATCTTGTATCATGAGCAGTCTGTCGTTGAATAAAACACTTTTAGTTTATTGCGACACCTTTTTTTGCAATAAGGTGTTTCGGAAACCCTTGTCAAGCAATAAACATTAATATGACAAATGACATTGAGTAATAAGGGGAGATCAAAAGTCATTTGATGAATTTGGTAAAAGCATTACATAATTTTCTATCTTAATAAAGTATTGTAACACTACTCTTAATAAGCAACGTCACAAGTATAAAAAGCAGTGACGGCTCGCGAAAAAATCGTGGCGATTTTTAAATATAGGTTCTCCGCTAGGCTTAATCCACAATCAATGTGTATTGCAATATAATATCATTAATGCATAATTCATTTTTTTTTCATTAAATTCTCCGCTAAAATTAGAATTTAATCTAAAAGTTCATTTTCAATAGTGTTGATCTCTGCTGTTGATTTGGCACAGCAACATGATTCAATGCAGCAAATTCTATACAGCAATAGAGACGTTTCCGGTACACGGAATTAAAAAAAAATCTTTTACAGCAAAACAAAATGGAGAATAGCTTGTATCGCATTCATGCCAAAAATGCCAGACTAAAAATTTAGAGACACGGTTTTACATTTAACGAAATGCTGTTTTTGCATTTGCAAATTCACACGTGAGGGGTCCAGCTACTTAATTTGTACACGATCTTCAAAAAGGACCATCTCGAGCTTTAAATTTTAATTTTAACGGACACGCGAATTTCATTCTTACCTTAGACATTTACCTAATTACTTAAAAATTAATAGTTTATAAAACAAATGAAAACGAAAGCACTTTCTAAGTATTTATATAGTATGTAGTATGCCTCTTGATATATTGTCTCTCTTTACACTTAAACTGTACTACACGTTACACCTCAAAATTGATATTCATTAACTACTAATTAACTACAATGTAACGCAAAATCTCGTATTTCGTATACTGCGTATGCAAATGATTGATGAAGTCATCGAATGCGAGGTAAAGGTTCCCCTATGTTCCCTAACCTTCAGTGGAGTTCGATTGCGGTCCTGCACGGGCCCATGTTAAAATGGTATATTATTTTATTTTAGTGAAATCTTATTCTTATATAAAACGCAATATAGTTTAATCAAAGAAATGTATACCGCGACAAGTTTTCATAAAGCAAGCAAATTACTTTTAACCCTATTACAGCTCATCTACTCTGCAAACGTAAGATTGATCGATGTTTGCCCCAAAAATAAAAACACTTTACGTTGCTTCGCTGGTTCGATTCCAACTGCGACGACGTTGTCGAAATTATTTAAACACGAAATTTTTCAACATGCCTAAATTTTTAAATGTTTGAAAAACCCAGAAACAATATTGTCTAGCGATCCACCAGTTAGTCTTTATGGACCTGTTTTAATTAATGTTCACTGCACCATTGATGTGTAGGATTAGACTATCTTTCGTGTGAATTTTACATTTTGCTGTCAGATTTGACAAGACACATTTTTAATTTATATATATATTAAAAATGTATCTTGTCAAATCTGACAGCAAAATGTAAAATTTATACGAAAGATGGTCTAATCTTACACCTCAATGGTGTAGTGAACATTAATTAAAACAGGTCCATGAAGACTAACTGGTGGATCGCTAGACAATATTGTTTCTGGGTTATTACCCAGTGTTCTGTTGTCAGTGGTTCGTTAGGAGCGATTGGCTCGCGCCAAGAAGTTTTGATGGCCACTACATGTAAAGGTATTTCAACAACTAAGGTTCTTGGTAATCGCTACTGATGAAGGGTAATAACCCAGAAACAATATTGTCTAGCGATCTACCAGTTCTTCATGGACCTGTTTTGATTAATGTTCACTACACCATTGAGGTGTAAGATTAGACCATCTTTCGTGTATATATATATATATATATATATACACGAAAGATGGTCTAATCTTACACCTCAATGGTGTAGTGAACATTAATTAATACAGGTCCATTAATGTTCACTACACCATTGAGGTGTAAGGTGTAAGATTGGACCATCTTTCGTGTAAATTTTACATTTTGCTGTCAGATTTGACAAGATACATTTTTAATATATATATATATATATATATATATATATATATATATATATATATATATATAATGGTACTTATCTTGTATCATGAGCAGTCAGTCGTTGAATAAAACACTTATAGCAATATTAAAGTTTATTGCGACACCTTTTGCAATAAGGTGTTTCGGAAACCCTTGTCAAGCAATAAACATTAATATGACAAATGACATTAAATAAAACCTATCGCGGTAACAAGGCCGACTTTCTATTACCCCAGTATTGGAAAACGTTGTAAAGGACCTAGTTAGGGTATTCGACCAACATTTAATTCACTACAATACAATTTAAAATCAAAACGATAAAAATATATATATATATATATATATATAATAAGATAAAAATAAATTAACCCGCAATTGTAATAATAATGATCAACAAATTGTATTGTAATGAATGAAATATTGGACACTTGGTATTTTGTGACAATATTAATTCAATATTAATAAATCAAAATTAATATTAGAAATTAATATTAAAGCCACAAGACTCCCATTGTGAAAAGGCTAGCTAAGAGAACTATTAATAAAAATCTACTAGAATTATCAATGTTTAATTCATTAAAAAACAAAAAAAATAACATTAAAACAAAGCAAATTTCTAAAAATGATTAAAATGAATTCAACATTGGTCAGACCTCTTAAACAAATACAAATCAAAACTTGAATTAATGTGACCAATAATCAACTCAAACGCAGGGCCGCTCTAAAAGGATAACGTATAAATTCCAAGTTAATACATGCCAATGCCATAAAAAATGACAATATGCAAAAGTAAACACCAGCATGCACCAAAATACAACCACACATCAACCTTAAAGATCAGCTCTACAATGAGTTCATTAAAGGTCACATCTCTTAAATATTAATTACTAATTTGATCAATGTTCAAACTAAAGCTATGTGAAAAAGTTAGTTTCATCATTGGTCAAAATAAAACTAAAATTAAATTAACAAATAAAAGAAAAAGGAAAAAATCAATCTAGAAAGATGCACCTCACCGTAATAAATTATTATAAATTTTACTTAAATTGAGAGTGTCAGTTTTAGAGTTTATAGCGTTAGTGTCTTTTTGTATATGTAACATCTCCAAAACCAAACGCTTTTTATAATTGCACTCTTTTGTAAGAATTTTGGTGTTATCGAAATCAAAAATATGTCCTGTGTTTTTTGCATGCTTGGATAAAGCAGTGTCAATGGTTTTGTTAGATCTTGTACTCTATTTATGTGTGTATATGCGTCTATATAAGTATTGTAATGTTTGACCAACATAAGTTGCTGGACAATTAGAACAGTTAATTTTGTATATAGTGTGTGTTTGGTTTGAAAAATCAAACAGTTCCTACGAATTTTCAACTAGTCAGTTTGGATGTAGTATCTTTATATACAAATGTTCCTACTAACTTAGCATTGGATATTATTGGTAAAAAATGGAATATCTTGAAAGAATTTTGTAATATTCCGAAATCGCAATTTTTGAAAGGGGTTGTCTAAATTCATGTTACTTCCAATACAACAACAACTTTTATACACAATCATTCGGCACTGCTATGGGTTCGCCCATTTCAACAGTAGTATCTAATTTAGTAATGGAAGACTTAGAGCTAACGTGTTTAAATAAACTAAATTTTGATATTCAATTTTATAAACGTAATGTTGATGACTGTTTAGCTTGTATTCCAATTACTAAATCAGATACTATAACACACATTTTCAATTCCTATCACCCACGATTACAATTTACGCTAGAAACAGAGACAAATAACTCCATAAATTTTTTAAATATACAAATTACACACACTAACACTCACATTTTTACAAATTGGCATATTAAGGAAACTAATTACAATAGATACATAAACTTCAGTTCTGATGCACCTGTAATATATAAAAGAAGTGTTGTTAATAGCCTTGTTCAAGGAATTAAATTATCACATCCAAAATTTCGAAAAGCAAATTTAGACAAAATTAAATCTTTTTTAACTACAAATAACTTTCCAAATTCATTTTTGGAAAAGTTTATTAGGTCTAGAATTCACAATTTACATAACAACAATGCAGATCTAATATCTACTAATAACGATATTAGATATGCGTCACTTCAGTATATTAAGGGTTTATCGGAACGCATTAAACATGTTCATACCAAGCCATACGATATTATAATTGCACACACAAACCATAACACAGTTAAAAACATTTTTACACAACTTAAACCACAAATACCAAAACAAAACCAAACACACACTATATACAAAATTAACTGTTCTAATTGTCCAGCAACTTATGTTGGTCAAACATTACAATACTTATATAGACGCATATACACACATAAATACAGTACAACATCTAACAAAACCATTGACACTGCTTTATCCAAGCATGCAAAAAACACAGGACATATTTTTGATTTCGATAACACCAAAATTCTCACAAAAGAGTGCAATTATAAAAAGCGTTTGGTTTTGGAGATCAATATATAAAAAGACACTAACGCCATAAACTCTAAAACTGACACTCTCAATTTAAGTAAAATTAATAATAATTTATTACTGTGAGCCTGCATCTTTCTAGATTGATTTTTTTTCTTTTTCTTTTATTTGTTAATTTAATTTTAGTTTTATTTTGATATATATAAAAAGACACTAACGCCATAAACTCTAAAACTGACACTCTCAATTTAAGTAAAATTAATAATAATTTATTACTGTGAGCCTGCATCTTTCTAGATTGATTTTTTTTCTTTTTCTTTTATTTGTTAATTTAATTTTAGTTTTATTTTGATCAATGTTGAAACTAACTTTTTCACACAGCTTTAGTTTGAACATTGATCAAATTAGTAATTAATATTTAAGAGATGTGACCATTAATGAACTCATTATAGAGCTGATCTTTAAGGTTGATATGTTGTTCTATTTTGGTGCATGCTGGTGTTTACTTTTGCATATTGTCATTTTTTATGGCATTGGCATGTATTAACTTGGAATTTATACGTTATCCTTTTAGAGCGGCCATGCGTTTGAGTTGATTATTGGTCACATTAATTTAAGTTTTGATTTGTATTTTTTTAAGAGGTCTGACCAATGTTGAATTCCTTTTAATCATTTTTAGAAATTTGCTTTGTTTTAATGTTAATTTTTTTCTTTTTTAATGAATTAAACATTGGTCATTCTAGTAGATTTTTGTTAATAGTTCTCTTAGCTAGCCTTTTCACAATGGGAGTTTTGTGGCTTTAATATTAATTCCTAATATTAATTTTGATTTATTAATATTGAATTAATATTGTCACAAAATTCCAAGTGTCCAATATTTCATTCATTACAATACAATTTGTTGATCATTATTATTACAATTGCGGGTTAATTTATTTTTATCTTATATATATATATATATATATATATATATATATATATTGAAAATGTGTCTTGTCAAATATGACAGAAAAATGTAAAATTTACACGAAAGATGGTCTAATCTTACACCTCAATGGTGTAGTGAACATTAATTAAAACAGGTCCATGAAGACTAACTGGTGGATCGCTAGACAATATTGTTTCTGGGTTATTACTAGTGATGGGCATAATCGAGATATTTCAATAATCGATTATTAGTAATCGATATAATTTAATAATCGACTAATATTAGTAGTTAAAATTAGTAGTAGTTGTACTAATACTAATTAATGCAACGTACAACATAAACGTTCTAATACCACTAACAGTGTGTTTTCTAAAGCCGTGCAACTTACAAATTTACATCGAAACAAACTATCGTCTAAATATTTAGATCAAATTATATTCCTTAATACCACATTCTTATAAATTTGTTTTTATTAATTTTTATTATTATTGTTTAATCTAGAGTTATTAATTTATTATATAGGTACCTTTGTTTTTATTGAGAATTATACTTTTGTTGTTATTTGCTCATATTTTTTATATATTATTGTGGCAGTTTATAAATATTATTGTAAATTTTGATGCGTTTTATTTACTAACGCAATATCATCAACACGATTGTACTTATTTAAATTATTGTATTCTTCAATCCGACAATGACGATCGGTCGAGACTACAAAAAATAATTGAAAGAGAAGCTTCGCTTAGCGATACGACTAATTAGTTGCCACAATCGAACGAGTCCAATGTTAAAATAAAATATCTCGAACCTGGAACTACTATTAATATTTAGTGGTGGGGTTAAAATATATCGAGATATCAGCCTTCTCGGTCCGCTGCCACACGTTCCGTGATCGACGTACGACTACTAATTTAGTACTACTAATTTTCAGAGTGCGCATAGTCGATTATCTCGAGAGATTTTAATAATCGACTAATTCGTGTATCGCATCTCGATTATTCCCATCACTAGTTATTACCCTTCGTCAGTAGCGATTACCAAGAACCTTAGTTGTTGAAATACCTTTACATTAGGAGTGATTGGCTCGCGCCAAGAAGTTTTGATGGCCACTACATGTAAAGGTATTTCAACAACTAAGGTTCTTGGTAATCGCTACTGACGAAGGGTAATAACCCAGAAACAATATTGTCTAGCGATCCACCAGTTAGTCTTCATGGACCTGTTTTAATTAATGTTCACTACACCATTGAGGTGTAAGATTAGACCATCTTTCGTGTATATATATATATATATATATATATATATATATATATATATATATATGTTAGTGCGTAAGTTCTCGCGGCTGAAATCTGTACTTCTTGGTTCTCGGGTTGTGAACCGCGTTGTGGAAATGTTCCCCGAAGGGTCGCTTCGACGTTTCGGCAGAATCCCATATGCCATCTTCAGGAAGCTCTTCTAGGTCTCGCTGACTTAGAAGAACAGAAGGGTCGAAGCGACCCTTCGGGGAACATTTCCACAACGCGGTTCACAACCCGAGAACCAAGAAGCACATATATATATATATATATATATATATATATATATATATATATATATCGTTGTGATTTTAAATTGTATTGTAGTGAATTAAATGTTGGTCGAATACTAACTAGGTTCTTTACAAAGTTTTCCCTAGTTCTTGCAGTAAATACTGGGGTAATAGAATGTCGGCCTTGTTACCGCGATAGGTTTTATTTAATGTCATTTGTCATATTAATGTTTATTGCTTGACAAGGGTTTCCGAAACACCTTATTGCAAAAAAAGGTGTCGCAATAAACTTTAATATTGCTAAAAGTATTTTATTCAACGACTGACTGCTCATGATACAAGATAAGTACCATTTTAAGTGATTTACAGTCGAGAATTTGTACAATAATATATATATATATATATATATATATATATATATATATATATATATATATATATATACGCTGAGAGGTAGTCACGACCGACTCGTTAAAGACAAAACGGTAAAAAGGATTACGAAAAACGTTTCGTTGTCAATATTTCGTGAGTAATATCTCACATCATCACGACATCTACAAGTTAAGTAACAATAGGAAAAATTATTTAAAATTAGGTGATAACTTGCTCAAAACGACATTTTAAAAAGGTTGACATCCAATTCTTAGTTAATATAAGTATGATAAAATTTTACGTGATATATGTAACACTTGAGTACATTGACATTGAACACTTATATAAGTTATATATAGTTATATATAGTTACTTTCACTCCTAATTTTTCTCAGTTTACACTTAACCTTGAAATATCACAGCTGTTTTCCACCATTAAGCAAACACGTGCAGACTGTAAGCAATGTAATATTTTTAATTTAGTTTTTATTTTATCAACGTAGTTCATCACTTTCAAGTAATCAAACAATGTTCAACTTATATAACTGTTCAATGTCAATGTACTCAAGTGTTACATATATCACCTAATTTTAAATAATTTTTCCTATTGTTACTTAACTTGTAGATGCCCTGTTTTTCGTAATCCTTTACATATATATATATATATATATATATATATATATATATATATATATATATATATATATACACATATACAGTGTGTTTCACTTAAGAGTGTAACACCCTCATATCTTTTTTATTTTTAGTCCAATTTTAGTAATTTTTTTTCTTAAACATAGAATACTTATTGCTCGTTAACGTTAAAAATCAAGAAATCGCTTTAGGGATTTTTTAGCGAAAAATTTTACTATTAATAATTGATCAGAATTGCCCAAAAACCCTAAATCCAAAATTTCATGAAAATTAAAAATGTTAAAATTTCCCGTAAAAATCCATAAATACTTATTATTAGCTGCGCCGAAAAAAGGATGCTGTGAAAATTTTTTAATTTTCATGAAATTTTGGATTTAGGGTTTTTGGGCAATTCGGAACAATTATTACTAGTAATAAAAAAATTACTAAAATTGGACTAAAAATAAAAAAGATATGATGGTGTTACACCCTTAAGTGAAACACACTATATATATATATATATATATATATATATATATATATATATATATTAAAAATAAATAGTTGGGGCACACGACAACTGTCAAACACTATTCAATTGTAAAGTTCTTTATGTTTCACCAATATTTCGCATCTAAATGTATGCTTCATCAGGGTCACTACAAACAAACCGCACACATATAATAAATACAATGTAATCAAAAGCAACAACTTACAAATGTGAACAAGATAATGGAGAATAAAAACACTAAACTATCAAAAACAACAAGAGTAAATTGTACGAAATTGAAGTACATTGCAAAAATTAACGACACTGCACAGGAACAATGCATCATTTTTATTAAGACTGCCACACGTCATAACAAAAATGGTGAACGTAAAAATTCGTACCAACTTAAAGTATTCAGTCTAAAAACAAAAACATAACAACGTTGAAAACGAAATTAATTTAACAACTACAACTGAATTTAAAAACAACTCGAGGAATTAACACTAATCAACAATTAAAATAAAACCAAAAAAATATTAAACCAAACTACAATTAATAAACACAGGATAAATACAAACATAACTTAAAAAACACTCCAAGGAAAGTGAATCAAAAGTAAAGTTTATCCGTCCGACTAGAAAACTTTTTATTACAGGTTAATAGAAATGAATAAATCACATTCAGATTATCAGTATCAGATTTAAAGTACATAGATTTATTAGGTTTAATATTATTAATTTCCACCATCTCGATGAACTGCCAGTAAATTGAATGTCAGGATGAAAGGAATTAAAAATGTTCAAGGTGTAATGAATTTGTCCTTCAGGAAGAGATAAAATTAAATCATCCACAATTTTTTTTAAAAACACTCTTTCAAAGGGTACCAACAGTATATTGTCCAAAATGTAGTTCATTACAATATTAGCAAGAATCGGGCTAGGTGAACTGCCCACAGGTAAACCATGAACCTGACTATAAACCACACCATTAAATGAAAAGAAGGTATTCTGAAAAATTATTTTTAAACATTCAAAAAAGGAATCTTTAGAAAGATCAGTGTGATCAACAATATCGTCCCATTTCAAGTCTAGTATGTAAAAGTAAACAAGGATACTACATCGAAAGATGCCAACACATAATTGTCAGGAAGTACAAATTCGTGAAAGGACTCACAAAACACAAACCGTAGACCGTACCGTGACAGGTTTTCCTGTTGAAATAGGGAATTTTTTGTCATTGGAAACTAAATTTGGTTTGCCTGTTACTGGCTGGGAATTAGATATTGGTGTTTTTTTGTCGGAATGTGAGAATATTTTATCACAGTTCACTAGTGATCAAACGAATTTGTATAAAGTATTGACTAATTACTGTTTACACAACGGTGGTACCCGGAATGTTTGGTTTGATTCTTACAATAAATGCAATTCTTTTTTAAAAAATAACACTGATACTTTAATTTTGAAGGCCGACAAGGGGGCTATTACTGCTGCGATGGATAAAGCTGAGTATATCTATAAAACTGAAGAACTTTTAAAAGATAAGAAATACTATTCCCAGATTGATAAAAACCCCACTATTAAGTCACAGAGTAAGATTAATGGTTTTTTAAGGAACTAATTAGATGTAGAAGAACTGGATACTATTACCTACAAGAGATTGTTGATACATTATTCCATAATAGCAAAACTTTATTGCTTACCGAAAATACATAAAATTGATGTACCAATGAGACCCATAGTATCTAGCATACAGTCACCAACATATAATATTGCTACCTTCATTGCGAACATCCTACCCGTATCTTTTAAGAACAATAGTCCTTGTGACATAGTAAATTCCTTTGTATTTTGTGAGTCCTTTCAAGAATTTGAACTTGCTGACAATGTGTTGGCATATTTCGACGTAGTATCCTTGTTTACTAATGTACCTGTTGAGTTGATCATATAGATACTAGACTTGAAATGGGACGATATTGTTGATCACACTGATCTTAATAAAGATTCCTTTTTTGAATGTTTAAATTTAATTGTTCAGAATTCCTTCTTTTCATTTAATGGTGTGGTTTAGGTTCATGGTTTACCTATGGGCAGTCCATTGAGCCCGATTCTTGCTAATATTGTCATGGACTACATATTGGACAATATACTGTTGGTAGTACCCTTTGAAATAGTTCTGTTAAAAAATATGTGGGTGGTTTTATGTCTTCCTGAAGGACAAATTCATTATACCTTGAGCATTTTTAATTCCTTTCATCCTGACATTCAATTTACTATAGAAGAGGAAATCGATAATAGCGTACCCTTCTTAGACACTTTGGTTATTAGAACACCTGAAAATAGGATTATCATTGATTGGTACAGAACAAATTCGCATTCAGGCAGATTCTTGAATTTTCACCGCAATGAAAAATAGAATAAGTAAAATTTGTCACCCTAGTTTAAAACATAAAAAATTCAATATTTTAATAGAATTGTTCGTGAACAACGGTTGTCCCTATTCATTATTAAAAAAATATTCTTCAGTTCCCATTCTGATACTAACCAAGGAGATGTCAATTCCAATTCAATAAACGTTGACTCTGTTAACAGTTTGCCAGTTACATATTTCATATTACCATTCATTGTTGATCCTACACCTAAAATTTCAAAGATTTTAAATAATGGAAATGTTAAGTTTGCCTTCTATAATGTTAGTAATATTCAGAGGTACTTTAATAGAATCAAGGATAAGAATGATAAGTTCACAAGATCACAGCACATGAATTTGGAACATCATTCTGTGGACATGGATAATACTAAGATCGAGAGAAATCCTCGAGATGGTTAAATTTAATAATATTAAACCTAAATCTATGAACTTTAAATCTGATACTGATAATCTGAATGTGATTTATTCATTTCTATTAACCTGTAATAAAAAGTTTTCTAGTCGGACAGATAATACTTTTGATTGGGTATTTAGGGGGTTCCCTTTCCTGGGTAGATTTTTTAAGTTATATTTGTAATTTTACGAGTAATAATTGTTCAGAATTACCCAAAAACCCTAAATACAAAATTTTATGAAAATTAAAAATGTTAAAATTTTCCGTAAATACTTATTATTAGCAGCGCCGAAAATTGTATGATGTGAAAATTTTAAAGAAGACAATTGGTTTTTTGGAAGTAAATAAAGCAATAAGTATTCTACGTTTGGAAAAAAATTACTAAAATTGGACTAAAAATAAAAAAGATATGATGGTGTTACACTCTTAAGCGAAACACATTGTATATATATAAATAAATATATATATATATATATATATATATATATATATATATATATATATATATATTTATATATATACAGTGTGTTTCGCTTAAGAGTGTAACACCATCATATCTTTTTTATTTTTAGTCCAATTTTAGTAATTTTTTTCCAAACGTAGAATACTTATTGCTTTATTTACTCCCAAAAAACCAATTGTCTTCTTTAAATGCAAAGCAACCTGTGATGGCAAAATAAATGGCAAAAATCAAGATTTCAGTTTAGGGATTTTTTATCGAAAATTTTTACTAGTAATAATTGTTCAGAATTGCCCAAAAACCTTAAATCTAAAATTTCATGAAAATTAAAAATGTTAAAGTTCCAATTTGGTAAATATTATTTGCAAAGGTGGTTGCGCCTAAACAACAACAATTTTAAATAACTTAGACAGTTAAGGTTTTATTTCAAACAAAATTTTCACATCATACAATTTTCGGCGCTGCTAATAATAAGTATTTACGGACTTTTACGTAAAATTTTAACATTTTTAATTTTCATGAAATTTTGTATTTAGGGTTTTTGGGTAATTCTGAACAATTATTACTCGTAAAATTACAAATATAACTTAAAAAATCTACCCAGGAAAGGGAACCCCCTAAATACCCAATCAAAAGTATTATCTGTCCGACTAGAAAACTTTTTATTACAGGTTAATAGAAATGAATAAATCACATTCAGATTATCAGTATCAGATTTAAAGTTCATAGATTTAGGTTTAATATTATTAAATTTAACCATCTCGAGGATTTCTCTCGATCTTAGTATTATCCATGTCCACAGAATGATGTTCCAAATTCATGTGCTGTGATCTTGTGAACTTATCATTCTTATTCTTGATTCTATTAAAGTACCTCTGAATATTACTAACATTATAGAAGGCAAACTTAACATTTCCATTATTTAAAATCTTTGAAATTTTAGGTGTAGGATCAACAATGAATGGTAATATGAAATATTTAACTGGCAAACTGTTAACAGAGTCAACGTTTATTGAATTGGAATTGACATCTCCTTGGTTAGTATCAGAATGGGAACTGAAGAATATTTTTTTAATAATGAATAGGGACAACCGTTGTTCACGAACAATTCTATTAAAATATTGAATTTTTTATGTTTTAAACTAGGGTGACAAATTTTACTTATTCTATTTTTCATTGCGGTGAAAATTCAAGAATCTGCCTGAATGCGAATTTGTTCTGTACCAATCAATGATAATCCTATTTTCAGGTGTTCTAATAACCAAAGTGTCTAAGAAGGGTACGCTATTATCGATTTCCTCTTCTATAGTAAATTGAATGTCAGGATGAAAGGAATTAAAAATGCTCAAGGTATAATGAATTTGTCCTTCAGGAAGACATAAAATCACCCACATATTTTTTAACAGAACTATTTCAAAGGGTACTACCAACAGTATATTGTCCAATATGTAGTCCATGACAATATTAGCAAGAATCGGGCTCAATGGACTGCCCATAGGTAAACCATGAACCTAAACCACACCATTAAATGAAAAGAAGGAATTCTGAACAATTAAATTTAAACATTCAAAAAAGGAATCTTTATTAAGATCAGTGTGATCAACAATATCGTCCCATTTCAAGTCTAGTCTCTCTATATGATCAACTCAACAGGTACATTAGTAAACAAGGATACTACGTCGAAATATGCCAACACATTGTCAGCAAGTTCAAATTCTTGAAAGGACTCACAAAATACAAAGGAATTTACTATGTCACAAGGACTATTGTTCTTAAAAGATACGGGTAGGATGTTCGCAATGAAGGTAGCAATATTATATGTTGGTGACTGTATGCTAGATACTATGGGTCTCATTGGTACATCAATTTTATGTATTTTCGGTAAGCAATAAAGTTTTGCTATTATGGAATTATGTATCAACAATCACTTGTAGGTAATAGTATCCAGTTCTTCTACATCTAATTAGTTCCTTAAAAAACCATTAATCTTACTCTGTGACTTAATAGTGGGGTCTTTATCAATCTGGGAATAGTATTTCTTATCTTTTAAAAGTTCTTCAGTTTTATAGATATACTCAGCTTTATCCATCGCAGCAGTAATAGCCCCCTTGTCGGCCTTCAAAATTAAAGTATCAGTGTTATTTTTTAAAAAAGAATTGCATTTATTGTAAGAATCAAACCAAACATTCCGGGTACCACCGTTGTGTAAACAGTAATTAGTCAATACTTTATACAAATTCGTTTGATCACTAGTGAACTGTGATAAAATATTCTCACATTCCGACAAAAAAACACCAATATCTAATTCCCAGCCAGTAACAGGCAAACCAAATTTAGTTTCCAATGACAAAAAATTCCCTATTTCAACAGGAAAACCTGTCACGGTACGGTCAACGGTTTGTGTTTTGTGAGTCCTTTCACGAATTTGTACTTCCTGACAATTATGTGTTGGCATCTTTCGATGTAGTATCCTCGTTTACTAATGTACCTGTTGGGTTGGTCTTTTACATACTAGACTTGAAATGGGACGATATTGTTGATCACACTGATCTTTCTAAAGATTCCTTTTTTGAATGTTTAAAAATAATTTTTCAGAATACCTTCTTTTCATTTAATGGTGTGGTTTATAGTCAGGTTCATGGTTTACCTGTGGGCAGTTCACCTAGCCCGATTCTTGCTAATATTGTAATGAACTACATTTTGGACAATATACTGTTGGTACCCTTTGAAAGAGTGTTTTTAAAAAAAATTGTGGATGATTTAATTTTATCTCTTCCTGAAGGACAAATTCATTACACATTGAACATTTTTAATTCCTTTCATCCCGACATTCAATTTACTGGCAGTTCATCGAGATGGTGGAAATTAATAATATTAAACCTAATAAATCTATGTACTTTAAATCTGTCTAAGTTATTTAAAATTGTTGTTGTTTAGGCGCAGCCACCTGTGCAAATAATATTTACCAAATTGGAACTTTAACATTTTTAATTTTCATGAAATTTTAGATTTAAGGTTTTTGGGCAATTCTGAACAATTATTACTAGTAAAAATTTTCGATAAAAAATCCCTAAACTGAAATCTTGATTTTTGCCATTTATTTTGCCATCACAGGTTGCTTTGCATTTAAAGAAGACAATTGGTTTTTTGGGAGTAAATAAAGCAAAAACACTAAATCCAAAATTTCATGAAAATTAAAACTGTTAAAATTTTCTTCAAAAGTAATTCCAATTCGGTAAATATTATTTCCACAGGTGGCTGCGCCTAAACAACAACAATTTTAAACAACTTTGACAGTTTAGAGTTTGTTTCAAACAAAATTTTCGCAGCATACTTTCTTCGGCGCAGCTAATAATAAGTATTTACGGACTTTTACGGAAAATTTTAACATTTTTAATTTTCATGAAATTTTGGATGTAGGGTTTTTGGGCAATTCTGATCAATTATTACTAGTAAAATTTTTCGATAAAAAAATCCCTAAAGTGATTACTTGATTTTAGCCGTTTATTTTGCCATTGCAGGTTGCTTTGCATTTAAAGAAGACCATTGGTTTTTTGGGAGTAAATAGAGCAATGAGTATTCTACGTTTGGGAAAAAAATTTACTAAAATCGGACTAACAATAAAAAAGATATATATATATATATATATATATATATATATATATATATATATATATATATATATATACACCTCAACGGTGTAGCGAACATTAATTAAAACAGGTCCATGAAGACTAACTGGTGGATTGCTAGACAATATTGTTTCTGGGTTATTACCCTTCGTCAGTAACGATTACCAAGAACCTTAGTTGTTGAAATATCTTTACATGTAGTGGCCATCAAAACTTCTTGGCGCGAGCCAATCACTCCTACAAATACGTGGTACAAATTAAAGAAGTAAACGGCTAAAATTAAATGCGCTAATTTCACGTTAATTTCATAATTTATTCAGTCGATAAATGCCTTAGGAGGGTATCGGTCAAACGATTAAACGAGTCAACAAGGCGATAACATCAACCGATGCTGCTTTCTTAACATTGAGCATAACATTATGGGATATAAATGTTCAGAAGAAAATCAACAGGCTTAATCAGCGAAATGTTAAAAAACGTAAATCTTAATGATTAATTTTACATCTTTTAACAACATGAACTACTGATCTACAAAATTTATAGCGGACCATGGTCTTCAATGGCATATAATTTGGCTAAAACTTGTTTCATCTTCCTTCGTTTTGCGCCTCCCAACCGTTTCCATAAACCTTTCGACACAATGATAACCAAAATTTTTCTATTTGCAGAGCTCGACATTTACGGGATTATCTTCTCTCAGTACGCAATATCCGTCATTATAAAGACGACATAATATTGGCATCGTGACATTGTCCAAGGACTACTCGGGGGCAGTTGGAGCAAAAAAGTCATGTCGTCTTTATAATAATGTATATTCATAAAATTATACAATTTCGGTTAAACACATTTCTGTATACGAGTAAAGCCCGGCATCGACAGCTTCTCCACAAACTCGTACTATGGACGGAATCGCAGCCACATAAATCGCTCTTGCTTTGAATTTTAGTTCTTTTGGGCAGTTTTCAACATCGCAGGTGTAAAATCCATCATTTCAGAATGTGACAGCATGAAATGTTTCTTGCGTTCTCGTCAGAACTCTTCAACACCTAGCTATTCTTTCAAGCTGTGCTTGGATGCACTTGGGACACTTCCCTCTGTTTCGTTATTTCAAACCATTTTTGGACAAAGTTCTCTGGACGATCTTGTACAAGTCCCCAAAACGGCGCTCCAACTTTCGACCACATATTTCAAGTCTATATTTAGCGGATTGTAGCAATTCAGTTATTCTGTTTTGTTCAAAAACATGAGACCTTGGACTGTATAACATTTGAAACGAATTACAGTTTTGGATAATCAACGCTTTTCAATAACAATAAGAGAAATTTCAAAGCAAAATTTTCTCAAAACTTATTTCCCGTACGTTATTATCAATTGAACGTTCATAGAGTTAATCTTATAATAATGGCATCGCAACCGTCACATTTACCGTGTCAGCTTTTAGAATTAATTAATTCTCATTATGTTGAAGAATTGTCTCGTACTGTAAACAAATTGAAAAATTAACATTGAGAAAACTATGGGAGTGACCATAATTAAAAATCATATTGTTTTTCCACAAAGTACACATTTAGGACTATATAACACCTGCATTTTGATTGAGATTTATTTTGTACATTTATCGGAATTCGTCAGAGACACCCACAAACCATGTATTGCTTGTTACAGTTTATTATTACACATGAATTTGCTTACAATTAGATAAGCATGTAATTTATTAAATTTGGAACTGTTAGTACCTGTTTAGAAACGTCATTAAAGGTAGTTAATCTACTTGCGAATTCGTTACCTATATAAATCATAATTAAAATAACATTCGCCTGGATCGTGGCATCATTTCAGCCACGTAACAAACATACTGTTGCTCAACCTCTTGATAAAACTACATCAATATATTATGATATTAAATTATAATGGGCACTCAAAGTAGTAATTGCTGTAAATATTTTTTTTTCAGTGTAATTGTAACATATGTCAAGCTATAGATAGCGTTGATACCACTGTAATAAATTTTATAGTATTAATTAACTAATTTAACGATTAACGATTTACGGGTATTATTATATTAAACGCACTTATTCCATTTGAAAACAAATGACTTATTTAAGGAAATTTTGCATTCTGGTAGAAAACCTCCCAAAGGAATCTGATACTCATTTTGGAGGCACGCCAAATTAAAAAATTCTTGCTATAATATATCAAAAACAATTTTTTCACCAAATGGTGTTAATTATTAATTAATGACGGAGGAATATTCAGCCCGGGAAGAATCGATTCTGCCAACATGTGATAGCGGAAAATAATTATATGGATAATGTGATTATTATTTATAAAGAAACTGAAACTAAGTAATAAAAAATTGGAAAAGACATTATAAAATCTGCTGTGGCCCATATTGAACTTCCGTATACATTTTTCAAATAAAACTTTCTTTAAATTTTATATGAGCAATTATTTCGGTAATACGATACCGTTTTCAAGATATGGAAAAATACATATAATTATAAGAGTAAACCATCATTTCTGGTTAACAAATTGATTTCACAATACTTAGAAATCTTATGTTTAAAGTTTCAATATTTTAGCTTCAATGGTTTGAGCACTAGAGCGCACAGATACACACACACATTTAGAAAATAGACCGAATGGATCCAGGGAAGGTCAATACGTATATTTTCATAATTACTATACTTCCTTATCCATAAAGTGTAGGTAAGTCCAATTTTGTAAACATATCAGGTGGTCTCATCATTTTTGTAAAATTTCTCCTAGGCTCGGCAAATTCTAACTTCATATAGTCGTATGCACATTTGGGGCGCATTTATAAGAGATTTAGTCATTGTTGATAAATAGTTATGTGCGTTGAACGGTTCTGGAACCATCAAATGCATGCATGCAACATACCTAGTTGACCGTTCGAGAGCCGTTGGATTAGTACAATAAAATATTATTGTCGATTCAACCTATGTTGCATTTTATGGTTTGAATTAAGAGTTTATTTCATACTGATTTTCATTGTTTAGTGCGTAAACTATTTACGTGGGATGTCGTGTGATACGAGCATTTGTGCCGTTTCAATCAATTGATGTAAAACTATGTAATCAGTAAATGACTCTTGATTTAAAAATGTATAATTACATTATGCAATAATCAATTGTATTATTCATAAATACATTTTTGGGCAACGTACACGAAGCGAATATTTGGCGTATGTAAATCTGGCCGCGAAATTCAACTTCGCGACCACGGCCGCTAAAGTAAACGTCAACCGTTACCATGCAGTTACCTAAATGATTATTTATGTATCTAGTGCGCGAAATTATACGAAAGCACTACGGAAATTTCGCGCACGAGTTTCATACAACATTATTTAGGCGACCGACACAAAAAATTGAAATTTCAAGCGTCAAAAACGGACGAAAAGTAACCGTTTTTCGGCCGCTTCCATTTTCGGCCGCAATAGGGTATGAGGGTAGCCTAAAAAATTTCGTGTGCACCACGGCCAAAAAGTGTTTTTTCGTCCTCGTTTGCTTTCCGACCAAAGAAAACTCGGCCGAAAAAAACACAACTTTTTGGCCTAGATACACAAAATACTATTTTCTACAGACTGAAATAATGAAAAAAATTAAGTAAAATCATAATGAAATTCAAACAAAGATTTATGCTATCGTATTTAGTTTATTTGTTACCACGGAAATAAAATTTAACAAATTTTGACATTTGTCAGATATTTTTTCCTAAACAAGTTTTGTCCGCGTCATTTTTAGAAAATCTACTTTTAAATTATGGAATTGAAATAGAAGACGATATAACGTTTGATATTAATGAAGTGGCTAATAATGTAATTGCTAACCTATTATCCAAAAAATCACAACCACAATATGAAAATGCGTACAAACAGTTTAAGGATTTGTGTTCATCATGCACGGAATATTTTTCGCTCTAGCGCGCGAAATACATACTTCGTACATGCTGCCAAGAAACAACTCCAATGTGACATTTTGCATACTAATATTAATGTAAAAATATCAACATTTTTTGACGTCTGTAGAAAAACTAATAACTAACTAATAGTGACATGAAAGCCTGCTTTCTATTATATACAGTGTATTAGACTGTTGGTTAATTGTATCGTAACTCAAAATTTTCGGTTGCCCAAAAAATGTTGTGTACACCTTGGCCGCGAAATCATTTAACTTCCTCGAGATTGTCTTGCCTCGGCCGCAAGCGGCCTCGGCGACAATTCTTCTCTATTCTTCTCTATATTGCATTTTCTATAATTATTATGCCAGAAATATGTTATCCATCTTAGTTTATTCTTATAAACGGATTTGAACTCAATTGGATTCGCGCACTAATTTAATACATAGAACAACCAGGATACGACTAGGTTCGTATCGGCGTAGGGATTGGGAATGAAACTACAAAAGTACATAAAAATGTGTTTTTACATAAAGGGGAGGAAGCTAGAGACATTTTTTCACGATTTTTTCACAAAAAATTGTTTTATGTTTCCTCGAATGGTACACTAAATATGTTATCTTTTAAATACAGTTTTGAATCCTGATTAAATTGACATCAATTTGTATTGTAATCTATAATACGCGAAACAAAATGCAACATATGTATGAAAATTAAGAAGTCAATAAAGTGTAATTTAATAAATGTATGTGTGGTTGTCAAGCAGTAGTACTTTAATACAGTTATGACACCTTTCTGATCTTGTAAAAATTTTATAATGTATCTGCTTCAAATTATACATTCATAACATCCTTCGTAGATTTTTAAGTAATAGGTAAGAATTAATGAATACCCAAGTATCGACTTTTTATTTTATCCAATACAGTAAATATGAAAATAAACGAATGAAAATGTAAGCACCCGACATTGTTTATTAGCGAAAAAAATATGCGACTTTTAATAGAACATTAATAAAAATACCTACGAACTATGATTATATTTTTTGAATTCCAGTTTCTTTAAAAACATTATACTGATATATCATTATTGGAGCTATAAAGTTGACTATTCATGTCTGAAAAGGCATACGCAGGTACTACCGCAACCACAAACTACGTTATTGCTAACCAGCTGGTCGTGGATAGCAATAACGTCACGGTCCAATGTTAGTTCTTCATGATCACTTTGAGCGAAAAGACCAACATGAAAACAGTTTCGCCTACAATAAATTGGCTTCTTAGAGCTACATATAACAACAAGCAAAGAGTTTCCCGTACTTAATGTTACACTATACAAAATAAAATTATTTTTACCTTTAAAAACGATTTTCCATCCCCCTTAAATTCTACATTTTATATACATTAAAAAACACTTTAAAACATATCATTTCTATGCACACTCGACAGTCGGTTAATTCGTATAAAACATATGCGACTTTTATAGTATATTAGTGATACATATCGTACTAGTTTGATTGATTTGCAATAAAACGAGTACGATATGTATTACTTTCCAGCGAGTTATGTACGCTATTTTTCCCACGATCACAACAATATTACACATTTTCATTATCAATTTATTTGTCACTATTTATAAAATTTATAGTAACATTATTATTATAACAATTAGTAAACGAGATGGGGTGTGTAACAGTTTGATTATCCATCATATTGTTTGATATTTTGTGTGTTTGTGTCACAGTTGTGTCAATAGTTCTTCTGGATTCCACCAATGGAACTTGCGAGTCTTCATGTACTTCAGTCGGCTTATACCCATTTGATTTCCTTGTCAATAATGCTCTTAACTTCATGTATTCGCTAATATTAATGTTATGGCAGACAATAAGCGTACTTCTGAGCATAGAGTATTGTACCCACAAAGAATTCAGTTTAACCTTTTCGGATAATTCACCGCAGTACGCTAAGAACACATTTTCCGAATCCATAAATTGCTTGTACGTTATGTTGTACCTCTTTTGTAATTTTTCGGGAAGTAATTTCAGGGATGTATTTTGACCCGCTGCAGTTACATTTGGCGGAGTACACTGTGTCGACGAATCACTTTAAACGTCGCTGTTATTCATGATGAGAATAATGCAATATGAAAAGAGAGATGACAGGGAATTAATTTACTGTCAAAAAGTAAACACAAGGCTACTAGAAAATGAAACAATTGTTACGGTCAGATTTTGAAAAGGGTATTTTGTTGGTTTAATTGGAAACTAAACGTTTGGTTACGGTTAATTTTTGTTGTACTTTTGTTGTCGTAGTCCTTACCCCTGTAAATTTTCCGCCCGTGCTTTGATCCGCCACTGGCCGCTCAAAGTAAAATTTACGGTGGACTTTAACACCGAAATGCGTACGTGTTTGACGCGCCATTTAATTCATTAAACGTGCTCTAAAAGGATGGAAGATATTGATTGGGGCTTTCACACTTTAATTTCTAGTTTTCCTTTATTAATTATTGTTGCATATTTGATTATCATTAACTTTATATTCGACTTACTTTTCTCCAAACGATCGATTTATCGATATATTTAAGATGCGATTCAGGTGTTATTCGTGAAACGCGTGGTTTGGTTGTTTTTTTGTCGCACGGTCAGTTAGTCGGAACAATGTTTTTCCGAAAACAGAGAGTGTACGATTGGCATCGAGGAAGACCGTTCTGTTTCGTCCCGTCTTGATTTGGCCATTTTTGATATCCGCTGAGGTGATATTTGTGCCGTTCGATTTATCGGATTTATTGGGACTTACAAGAAAAGTTAGTGTCCTTTGGGTGAATCTGGTGTGGAATTTGATTGGAAAAGGCACTAACGTCGATTTATTCGGATATATGGAACTCCTCGTGGTCGGTCGACTGGCTGGTGGAAACCATTACTCGCATCCACGTGCAGTACGTTCGGAGTATGATTCCGGCAACCTACATGTTATGATTTGGATTTGTTAACGTCAACTATTTGGAAAGCATTGTGCCCGATCGTCGAGATTACTTCCCTCAGGATCATTTAATTCTTCTGGAGCCTTGTGGGGAGGCCGGTGCAATTCATTCGGTCCCGGTTATCGCATGGACCTTGAGTCGCCGTGCGCAAGTTCGGATAGGAACTTCTAGAAGCTTGGTCCCCAACTATTTACCCGCGAAGTATAACGGAGGTCTGTAATCTTGTTTTATTCTTTTTTTTATTAACAACCCAAACGGATATTCGAGTCGGCTGAAATTTGCAAGATGCCGAACATTTCTTGTACCAACGTAATAATTTTAAGGTGTGCTATAAATTAAACTTGTTATTGTACCAAGTATTATATAAGATCAAGAAAAAAAATCATTGAATCACATTGCATATTCGAATATTAATATAGTAAGAACTAATCTTTTACTAACCCATTTATGTGGACGTGTAATATAACTTACCCGGCATCGCTTTATCAGTTCCCCGTCACCGCGCTGGGGAGCCCTTTTCATTTTCATTTTTTTTCCTTTTGCTGTAAGTTATATAAGCTCGGACCACCCGACGCACGTTATATAGTTGAGAGAGTCGCCGATTCGACGGGCGACATACCCGTTTCGATTGTGTTTATTGTATTTCAGTTTTGTTGTATTATAAAGGGAAATTAAGCCAACTCCAATATACGATTTTACTTTACGGTGGGTTTCCTTTTTTTTAGTTCGCCCTCTCATTTGGATGTCAATTGTATCCGTTATACTTTCGGTCAAGCCACTGTTAGATAATATACTTTTTTGTGTTTGTTTTAAACGTCTTTCTTAGTTGTTTCGGTGGATAGACCATCAGTCCCGACTCTGGCTTGTCGTGCAACTATCTAAAGCCAGTGGCGCCCGGACTTTTTTTTTTGAACTATTGAACCTGCGACATCCTCCCACTAGCTAGCTTGGTCGCGCTGTTCTCTATAAGCAGTCGAAACAACGAGAATAATTCCCCCGCACCCCTAAACGATATAAGCTTCGCGATCACTCCCATCTGTCTCCCGAAAGACGGAGACGGTGCACAGGTCGCAAGGCACCCGGAAAACAGCGTCGCACAATGTCTATAACAAACACGTTTGTTATAATAACGCACAGTTGAACGATATTGGCAATTTTCGTGACTACTTGATCGTATGGAATATACCTCTTTCTTATGTGGTCGTGGGAAAATAATTTAGATTCAAAATTTTTATTGTTTAGCGTGTTGTGTCAACTGTTTGCATAAGTTTCTTCTAGGATTAATCTTTTATATATGTAGATAATCGCTGTATTCAAAAGTGTATACTGTATTCAAAACAATTAATGTGATGCGAGTTTGATTTTTTTATTTTTATATTGTTCTTCACACTCTTGCTTATGGTTCTCTATGTGTGTGCGTGTTTTCCTATTGCTGTGCTTACGTACCGCTTAGTTGGATTGGCTCTAAAATGGTTAATCAGACGTTTCAAGAAAGGCATATATTCCTATCTACAGGAAGGTCGTGTCGGTCGAAGTGATCTAGAAGAACTAACTTGGAAGCTTTTGCGCAGTCTCTATATATTGAAAGGAAACCACAGTCTTCTTACCCATATGTGAAACGAATTACAATCAGAATCAGTTGTACTTTTCACACGCAGAACATCAACACCGTTTTTATACTACATTGGAAAATAGAAGCTATGTTCAAAAATCCAAACCACTGTCTCAAGAATACTTACTTCATGTGAAATGACATTGAAGTAGGAAGCATGAAAGTGACGCCAATGAGGTCACCAATGTCGGCTGTAATATGCTGCTTGTTATATTAATTCAAAATCATACCACCATCCAGAGAAACTACACGTAATAAAACTCTCATCGCAGGATCTTGAAGTATTACAAGCACATGATTAATTAATACAAGAAATATACGATGTTACAAAACCAAAACGAATGATAACTAACGATAAAGCAACAGAGCCTATGGCCACAACCTTCTTACAATACGTAAAAGGAACTGCATAAAGCATCAAAAGGATCGCAAGCAAGCAGAACATCCCTCCTCAAATTTACAGCGCGCGAAAGCATAGATATATACAAACTGAGCATCAAGTTTTGGCACAAATTTTAACATTTTTTTTTTTGTAGAAAGATATGCATCTACTTAAATAATTGTAAATTTGTAATAAGTAACAAAATTTCGAACTGAAATGAAATAAAAATGTCTGTGATCTTCCACAAGCCGCAACTTTCTGCGGACACGTAGCATAAGGTTTCGAACTCATTTACACCGGTTTGTCGAACTTTTCTGTATATCCTGTTCTTTGATGTTCGATATTGGCGTGCCAGTTTTTTTAATGAACTACCAACTGTGTTCGCTCTTCTTATCATTTTTTATTTTGGCTCTTGATATGGTAAACATTCTAAATCTTTCACTATAAGAAATGCCTTGCTAACATTCTGTGATTGTGCGATAACCTTTTCTAAGGAATATATTTTGATTTTCAGAAATACGCATGTTTTCTACTTTTGGTACATGTCCTACTAAATTAGAGATACTTATTTGAATTACTAATTTTTAAGCTACATTGACGTAAACGACTTAAAAAAAGTTCTCAAGATAAATAAACTTAATTAAATGAAGGTAAGGTGTTAAACAACGTTTTGGGTTTCATAGCAACTTGCCATTTTGTTCTTAATATCCATATTATTGCATTTTATATGCAGATACTGCACATGTGAAAAATATGGATCCTTTTGAATTGATTATATTATTGTTATTATATGTAGTTGCAGTTTGATTCTTCCAATAGTCCTCCGGCAACGTATCTAGAAATATAAAAGATCCTGCAAAATGCAAAATTATCACCTTACCAGGGTGTGGTAAATATTGGTAATATTTAATTTATTTTTTTTCCAACCAGTTTCCGATGTATCATTAAAACGTAAACAATGTGATGTGAATTTGATGTGTTTCATGTCCGTAACAAGAGTGCGGTTAAAGCCCAATAAACAGTGCTTATATATATCACGTGCTACCAGATAAAGAAAGTGTATTAGCTCGCTAATAATATCGGTACCTATTGAACAATGTAAGTAGTATAATGTAAAACAGGAAACTTTAATAAAAAATGACAAAAAATATATCAATGACAGAATTTTATCATGTGCACTGAACCAATCCAAGGCAGTATGGAGCATAATAAATCAGCAAAACCAAAAACATAAACGTCGAAATCATAAGATATCGTTGTTATCAGATACGAGTAATTCTAAAATCGTAACGATTTTGTTATACGAGTCGTACCAAGCAATATACACATTCATGCAAACGGCACCAGTCAAAACAAACACTGTATTTAGATCCGGCATCAGACATGGAAATAAAATCAATAATAGAGAGGGTTTGTGAAAATGCATCTTCCGGTTTTGATGACATCCCCTGTAATCTGTTTGGGTATTGCTGGGATCTCTTTCTTGGTCGTTTAATTAAGTTTATTGATAACTACTCACTAGTTTCCGCACAATCAGCATGGTTTAAGCCATGCACTACAAGTGCAATCTTTGCTTTTCTGGAACAAATGTGTATACCAAAAAATGTATTGATATCGAGGGAAACGGGTCTTATTGAAACTCAATTAGCATTCTTTCGATATTTCGCAATAATGTATTGCTTCTTCAGGAAAGCTACAAAATTAATTTCTGGCGATGTTTACAAAATTATAAATAATTAAGCGTATACTTACATCGCATAGAGTGAATTGAAATTACAAACAAAAATCACAGTCGAAACCATGCCAACACGTATAAATTTAAAATGAGTCAAAGCAAATTAAAATAGAGGTCAATGAATTTAAAATATGTGCACATACAGTGCCACCAAGCAAACAAGTCCATTGGGTAGGAGTGGCGTGGTGTCGCTGTATTTTAGAGGTATACTCAGCGTCAATAGTATTTGGCGGTAAATTTAAACGTGCAACTATGTGTATTGGTAAATTTATTAATTTTTATTATGTACATACGTTTTTATATAAATTTGCTAGAACTGTTAAAACAAAATGTAGTAAGCAAGTACCAGTATTAGATTTTAGAAGGAAATAAATAAAGCCAGCTACTTTCACTTTTGTCACGGAAGGTACAACGCCGGCAGGAGCTGTAGGTGTTGGCTTAAACTTTTCCTGCCACGAATTTTTAAAATTAGTTGGCATATTTTCCGATGGACTTGTTTGCTTGGTGGCGCTGTAATAACATGTTGAAAATTTTAGGGTTAGGAGTAAGTGGAGGGCGGAAAAAACAAAACAGTGAGTGCCAACATAATTAATTCCAGTTAGTACCAATTGACTAACAAACGGACCGAAATGAAACTGTGAAGCCGAAATTTAGAACGTCCCATCATTTGACAGATTAATGCCCGGTTTCACAAACGCTGATAGGTCGTTAACGGCTTGTTAACGAATAATCAAACGTTTGCCGACTCGTTATCCAGTCTTTAATCCATCGTCAAGATACCAAATATATTTGACCTGTCCATCGTCAAATATTTGACCATGGATTAAAGATTCAATAACGAATCGGCAAACTTTTGACGATTCGTTAACAAGCCGTTAACGACCGATTAGCGTTTGTGAAACCGGGCATATGTGTTGAATTGAAAAGTAGTAAATATGAATAAATATCCCTAAGGTGATTTACATCTGACCTGAAATTCACAGTGTCCCTGTGTCATGGGCGGGAAGCTATCTGGTATACATTGACAAAAACTCTTTATAAATAATAAATTGATCGCTTCGCCATGTTTATTTATATATGCAACAATATTGTTTGTGCTCAAGAAGCGAAATATATTCGTCCAAAATAACAATTATCATATGAACCCGACACGGAGCGTTTGAGCTCCGTGTCGGGTCTTTGTGTGCCTGTATTGCAAGGGACCATATTACCAATGTTGCGATGTACGGTCGTCGCCAAAAAAATCGGGTACACCTACATAGATCTAGTGGCAATATTTTAAGATTTTCGTATTGTGTAAAACGTCCCATACATGTTTCACCATTCGATGACATCGAACAATGTGACAGTTAATTTAAATGCAGCCCTTACTAACGTATTATTCTAAAATTACAGTTTAAATTGGGAAAACATAGGTGTATCAGAACAGGCACCAAGTGAATTACGATCTGTTATGAATCGTCACATTTTGAAAACTAAACAAATGTTTAATAGAAAAGTGCTGTTATTCTTTGACAGATTTTATTTACTTTCATTTAAAATATGGTTAGGTTAAAAATGACCATATAATTGATATTTCGTAATGTTTCATTGAAAATATGGTTAGGTCAAAGATTGACCACATAAATGATGTTTCGTAATGTTTACGCTATACTGTATATACAATCCATGACAACCGCATATACGTACAAACTCATGCAATTCTGGGAAATCACAGTTTTATGCGCAGGCGGGGATTCGTTATGTAAAGTTAATGTTGTATTTTATGAAACGGCTTACCATCTCCGAACATTTTTAAAAATGCAATCGCAGAATAAAAAGGAGTAACAAAACGTATTCTGTTCGTGTTATAAATATAAATTGGTATTATAAAGGCGTAAAGTCAATTAGTCGCATGGAGCAAAATAAGGGTAAACTATTGTGCTCGAACATTCCTACTAATAAAAATTAACCACCCACTATAATGTTTTTTAACATAACGTATATGTATTGTTAATTATTTCTAACCTTTACAACAATTACTGTTCACATGCAATGGTTACTAAACAATAAGTAATTTTTTCATTAATCTCTATGTAGGACTCATAAATCACTCTCCGTAATGGTTCAGACATTTTTTAAACATGACAAATCAGAGGACAGTATAAAAATTAAAAACCAAAGTCTTTTATTATAGGTACTTCTCTCTAGTTTTTTCTAAATTTATTTTGTTGCAGGAAAATATAATTTAAGCTTATTACAATTTACATACGTATACAATAGTCCAGTGCAACTTTTATTCTTGTAATTTATTTTTGGTTGAGTATACGACCGCCCATTGGTTCCGCACAGTAAGTGAACGAAATTGGGTCGGGATCGATGAGGGGTAAATTATATTCTGAACATATAACAGTCAGATATTCTGCTTTATCCACTGCTAAAAACAATCGATAAAAGATAATAACTTTTAAAGAATTGAGATAACACGGACAAAAATACAGTTGTACAATTTTATCAAATTATGTGTCTAGGAGATGTAAATATTGATTTTTACTTCCTCGAGATTCTAACGGATATTGAGGTCTCCTGAATCGATCCTGATTATTTTTGGCTCTAGCGTCCAAACCATTGAAGCCACCACTATGGAATTTTAAACATAAGATTTGTATATAGCAGGAAAGAAAACTTCCTATTTTGAAAGCAATAGCTCAACCAGAACTGATGGTTTACTCTTATCACCGTTTTTCTTATCTCGAAAAAGGTCCGAGGTATCAAAAAAAATGTTCCTATATAAGATTAAGATATTCTAACAATTCTCATTTGAAAAGTTTTTTCGAAAAATGGAGTATAACTAAATATAAGAAAGTTCAGTTCGGACCACTGCAGATTTTTGCCTGTCTCATAAGTTTTGGGAAAAAGTTTAACAAGATACAATTTAAACAAAAGAAACCTCTACTAAGCGAACATAAAATAAAAAGTGACTAATTGACCTTTAACACCAAAAGTTAGATTGCTGTTCCATGACCACACTTTAAACTCAGGGCAGATGATTACCAGGTTAAACATAATGTAAATGTACGACCATAATGTACCGAAATATTTAAGTATAATTAAGATAATGTAATTTAAAATATATGAATTTAAGTAGGGTTGTGTAAACATGAAGTGTTGAAGTCAGAGTTGGCAATATAAGTCTAGTTATAAACCGAAATTTTCGTTAATAATAAATTAAGATAGGCCATGACAACAAAAAAGGATATATTTCGAATAAGAAGTTATAACAATAGCTAGTTAGCGTCCCGAAGCAAAGAGGAGAGCACCCCAACTACGAACTACGGGTTCTTCCGACGTTTTGGCAATGTCACAATTGCCATCTTCAGGCTGGTCTTCTCGGTCTAAGCGATCTAGAAGGACGGACGTTTAAAGTTACTGCTCCATCTTTATATCCTGTGGTTTCGTTCCGGATCGATGTGCATGCTTGGTTTCTGCTCTGGCTTCGGGCTAGTGGGCCGTGTCGTTCTTGTAGCTCAGTGGGTGGTGATATTTTCTTTTTGCCTATCGCAGGCATGCTATTTGTCCGGCCAGCAAGTGCTGGTCTCCATGTTCTTGGAAGTCTTTGAGCATCATCCCGTTTGTTCATATTTTGTGGCTGCTTTTCTATTTCAATAGCTTCCCGTATTATCCGTGTCGTGAAGTGTGGTATGTTAGCATATGGTTTTCGTGTTCTCAAAATCTATGTTGTGTCCTGTGTCTAATGTGTGCTTCACTAGAGATGATGATGTATCCTTTTGTTTCACTGTTCCCATGTCTTCTTTCCTGTGGGTATCAATTCTTCTGTTAGACTGCCCAATGTACTTGCTGTCACAGTCTTTGCATGGAATTTCATACACACCTTGTTCCTCTAAGGGAATTTTACTTTTCGGGTTTCTCAATAGCGCTTCTATCTTAAGGTTTTGTCTAAATACCGTGTCGATATTTTCCTTAGGCAAGAGTCGGCTAATTTTGTCCGTAGTTCCCTTCACATACGGCAAGAATGCTGTTGCTATAGGCTTCCTGCTTGCACCTTCATATATATATATATTGTAATGTTATTACATTGACTAAATTAAATAAAGTTTAAGAAAATCCTAAAATAGAACAAGTTACGATGCTAGATAAGCCTTTCCGCAGTCACCGGGATGCATAAATAGTGAATACCGTGTTAGGTATACCAGGTTTAACGGAGCAAGCTTATATTAACAATGTATAACATAAAATAATGTAACAATAACTAAATTAGGAATTCTGTATAATGTAATTACACATAAAAATTATAAATTAGGTTAAAATTACCTCGGTAACGAGCTAAATTACAGTATGTAAAAGGAACTTTCTAAAAAATGTGTCCAGATAAAATCCAGTTTTCGCGAGGAAGTACCTAAGAGAATAAATTAAAATTTAGTGAAAGAGTGTAAAAAGTAAATAAACTTACCATAAAGCCGAGAAAAAGCACATGTTGAGTAAAAATTAAGTCTCAACAAAATTGTCGAATTGAAGAAGCCGACGCCCCGATCCTGTTCCTGCTACCATATCAACGATCCTATTTGAAGTCCTGACGGCTCCCAGTCCCAAAAAGGTGCGGAATCCTGTTTTTAAAATCCCGGTGAAACCCACGCCATCGACCGCCATTTTGTATGCGTCTACCTCTAAACAATTAGAAATAAAAGGTTAGATTAGATTATAAGATTGCACACTCATACTTAAACACATATAATTACCTGTTATTCAGCACCTACTCCCATACCACAGCACATTCCCTTAGTTTTAAATAATCTCGAGATTACGTTCACAACCGCCATCGAAGAGTCCGCGAAAATAATAGCTACCGAAATCTGACCTTCTATGACGCATTATACGCATAGTATAAGAAGCCTAACTGTTGCGCACCCAATGTGCTAGAATTTTGAATTCACGTAGAACCTAATAAATATTGTGTTATCGTTTATAAATAAGTTTTTTAACTACACTCCAACGTACATACACATCCTTCTACCACCCACGGCATTCCCTGAAATAAAGAGATCTCGTAAGGTGCTCACATAAAGAACCCTAATTAATAGCAACCAACAATACAAGACTTTTCTTTAAATCAAAAAAAAAAAATATTTAAAAAATAAACAATACAACAATATATATATATATATATATATATATATATATATATATATATATATATATATATATATATATATATATATATATATATATGCAGTGTGTTTCACTTAAGGGTGTAACACCATCATATCTTTTTTATTTTTAGTTCAATTTTAGTAATTTTTTTCCCAAACGTAGAATACTTATTGCTCTATTTACTCCCAAAAAACCAATTGTCTTCTTTAAATGCAAAGCAATCTGCGATGGCAAAACAAATGGAAAAAATCAAGAAATCACTTTAGGGATTTTTTTATCGAAAAATTTTACTAGTAATCATTGTTCAGAATTGCCCAAAAACCCTAAATCCAAAATTTCATGAAAATTAAAAATGTGAAAATTTTCTTCAAAAGTTGTTCCAATTCGGTAAATATTATTTGCAAAGGTTGCTGCGCCTAAACAACAACAACTTAAAACAACTTTGACAGTTCAGAGTTTATTTCAAACAAAATTTTCACAGCATCCTTTTTTCGGCGCAGCTAATAATAAGTATTTACGGACTTTTACGGGAAATTTTAACATTTTTAATTTTCATAAAATTTTGGATTTGGGGTTTTTGGGCAATTCTGATCAATTATTACTAGTAAAATTTTTCGATAAAAAAATCCCTAAAGTGATTTCTTGATTTTTTCCATTTATTTTGCCATCGCAGGTTGCTTTGCATTTAAAGAAGACAATTGTTTTTTTGGGAGTAAATAGAGCAATAGGTATTCTACTGTTGAGAAAAAAACCAAATGTTCTGTTTATTTGTGTCTCTTAATTAAGGTACCAAGTTATAATTTAGTGCAAGCAAACAAAACTATTCACCTTAAAATTAATAATTTAGATTCGAACATTTACCGAGTACTCTTTCTCAGGGCATATGTGGGTTATTAAAAAAAATATTAGTATTCAAACACAACTCTAAATTTTATAAATTAATAAACAAGTTTATTTGATAAAACAATAAATGAAGTGCAATAACGCCGCCAAAATAGAAAAGTGAAATTTATAATTGCTAACTTACTAGCTAAACTACATGCAACCGATCTTCATAAGATTTTCTAGAATTGGTCGATGAAAGTAAATGCGTAAAGGCGTATCTTTATAAAAATCGGTTATTTTGTAAGTCTCGAGACCAATTAACTTAAAACAAACATGTGTAGTGATGGGTAGTGGCTGTGGATATAAAGGTTCGTTTTTTATAAACTTAAGAGTTAAAATTAATTGTGTATCCTTATAATTACTAACCTTAACTTTATAATTGTAACTAGTACAAAAATGTCCGCTGGTCCACAAAACGTCCTTGGATGAGTAGATGCTGATATGTCTTCGGATATGAATTTTCGGTCGGTCCGGTGTCCGGTCTCAGCTGCTGCAAGGCTAATTCAAAGTCTGGCTGGTACCAATAGGTCGAATTTTCGTTTCTCACAATTTCAAATTGTCAGTCGATATGGGTTTCTTCTATTTATTTACCGATGAGTATTAATGTTTTATACACTTTACACTATTAATTAAGGTTTTTCTTTCTAGTAATTCTCTTTGAAAACTGTTAGAAAAACTTCGTTGACTTGCACGTAACACTCTATTTTTTGTCTGTTTTTACGTTATCAGGACCACGGCAATTATTCCTTCCTGTTTTTGTTACTATTGGTGGATTCTGACCATGTGTGTCTTTCATATGGTTACGCATTACAATATGGTCGCTAACGTTTATTTAATTTTACATTTTATAATAGTATGTCGATTTCATAATCCTCTGATGCATAATTTTGAATAATAATTGTTTTTTATAATATAAGTTCTTATTCTAACATATTTAATATATAAAGATAAACTTTTCTATTGAATTTTATGTTTAATATTACCTGATGTGTATGAATATCTAATTTTGGTTCCGCAGCCCTCGGAAAGTTAATATATGTAAATGGAAATTAGTATCTATAATTATTATATGATTCTAAATTATATATATATATATATAATTATTGTACAAATTCTCGACTGTAAATCACTTAAAATGGTACTTATCTTGTATCATGAGCAGTCAGTCGTTGAATAAAACACTTTTAGCAATATTAAAGTTTATTGCGACACCTTTTTTTGCAATAAGGTGTTTCGGAAACCCTTGTCAAGCAATAAACATTAATATGACAAATGACATTAAATAAAACCTATCGCGGTAACAAGGCCGACTTTCTATTACCCCAGTATTTACTGCAAGAACTAGGGAAAACCTTGTAAAAACCTAGTTAGGGTATTCGACCAACATTTAATTCACTACAATACAATTTAAAATCACAACGATAAAAAAATATATATATGATAAGATAAAAATAAATTAACCCGCAATTGTAATAATAATGATCAAAAAATTGTATTGTAATGAATGAAATATTGGACACTTGGAATTTTGTGACAATATTAATTCAATATTAATAAATCAAAATTAATATTAGAAATTAATATTAAAGCCACAAAACTCCCATTGTGAAAAGGCTAGCTAAGAGAACTAATAATAAAAATCTACTAGAATGACCAATGTTTAATTCATTAAAAAAAAATTAACATTAAAACAAAGCAAATTTCTAAAAATGATTAAAATGAATTCAACATTGGTCAGACCTCTTAAAAAAATATACAAATCAAAACTTAAATTAATGTGCCAATAATCAACTCAAACGCAGGGCCGCTCTAAAAGGATAACGTATAAATTCCAAGTTAATACATGCCAATGCCATAAAATATATCTTATCATATATATATTTTTTTATCGTTGTGATTTTAAATTGTATTGTAGTGAATTAAATGTTGGTCGAATACCCTAACTAGGTTTTTACAAGGTTTTCCCTAGTTCTTGCAGTAAATACTGGGGTAATAGAAAGTCGGCCTTGTTACCGCGATAGGTTTTATTTAATGTCATTTGTCATATTAATGTTTATTGCTTGACAAGGGTTTCCGAAACACCTTATTGCAAAAAAAGGTGTCGCAATAAACTTTAATATTGCTAAAAGTGTTTTATTCAACGACTGACTGCTCATTATACAAGATAAGTACTATATATATATATATATATATATATATATATATATATATATATATATATATATATATAATTTACACGAAAGATGGTCGAATCTTACACCTCAATGGTGTAGTGAACATTAATTAAAACAGGTCCATGAAGACTAACTGGTGTGTCGCTAGACAATATTGTTTCTCGGTTATTACCCTTCGTCAGTAGCGATTACCAAGAACCTTAGTTGTTGAAATACCTTTACATGTAGTGGCCATCAAAACTTCTTGGCGCGAGCCAATCACTCCTAACAAACCACTAACAACAGAACACTGACAAGACGATATCTTGTCTAACACCTTGCGGAGACTAACCAAGAGACGACTGTCAAATGTCCAGTGTCAACATATAAAAGGATTGCTGCAATTAAGTTCAAAAACAATTCAAATTGAAAATGCGTCTTGTCAAATATGACAGAAAAATGTAAAATTTACACGACTAAGGTTCTTGGTAATCGCTACTGACGAACCACTACACCATTGAAATGTAAGATTCGACCATCTATACTCAACCATACCCAACTCATGTTATCATTGCTGTTTCAATTGCGATACTGACCAATACGGATTTTATCAAAGTAGGCCGATCATTGTGAAATTGCATAACGTCATAACTTTACATTCTGAACCACTTTTCTTACTAACACTTTGGCGTAAATGGAAATATATATATATATATATATATATATATATATATATATATATATATATATATATATATATATATATATATATGTATATTGAAAATGCGTCTTGTCAAATTTGACAGAAAAATATAAAATTTACATGAAAGATGGTCTAATCTTACACCTCAATGGTGTAGTGAACATTAATTAAAAGAGGTCCATGAAGACTAACTGGTGGATCGCTAGACAATATTGTTTCTGGGTTATTACCCTTCGTCAGTAGCGATTACCAAGAACCTTAGTTGTTGAAATACCTTTACATGTAGTGGCCATCAAAACTTCTTGGCGCGAGCCAATCACTCCTAACGAACCACTGACAACAGAACACTGACAAGACGATACCTTGTCTAACACCTTGCGGCGAGTAAACAAGACAACTATCAAATGTCCAGTGTCAACATATAAAAGGATTGCTGCAATTAAGTTCAAAAACAATTCAAATTGAAAATGCGTCTTGTCCAATTTGACAGAAAAATGTAAAATTTACACGAAAGATGGTCTAATCTTACACCTCAATGGTGTAGTGAACATTAATTAAAAGAGGTCCATGAAGACTAACTGGTAGATCGCTAGACAGTATTGTTTCTGGGTTATTACCCTTCGTCAGTAGCGATTACCAAGAACCTTTGTTGTTGAAATACCTTTACATGTAGTGGCCATCAAAACTTCTTGGCGCGAGCCAATCACTCCTAACGAACTACTGACAACACTGACACTGAACACTGACGAGACGATACCTTGTCTAACACCTTGCGGAGATTAAACAAGAGACGACTGTCAAACGTCCAGTGTCAACATATAAGAGGATTGCTGCAATTTTGCTGTCAGATTTGACAAGATACATTTTTAATTTGAATTGTTTTTGAACTTAATTGCAGCAATCCTTTTATATGTTGACCCTGGACGTTTGACAGTCGTCTCTTGTTTAGCCTCCGCAAGGTGTTAGACAATGTATCGTCTCGTCAGTGTTCTGTTGTCAGTGGTTCGTTAGGAGTGATTGGCTCGCGCCTAGAAGTTTTGATGGTCACTACATATAAAGGTATTTCAACAACTAAGGTTCTTGGTAATCGCTACTGACGAAGGGTAATAACCCAGAAACAATATTGTCTAGCGATCCACCAGTTAGTCTTCATGGACCTGTTTAAATTAATGTTCACTACACCATTGAGGTGTGAGATTAGACCATCTTTCGTGTATATATGTATATATATACAGGGTGCTGCATTTTCAGACGCAACATAGGAAATTCCATGTTAATTTCGAGGCATTCAAATATTGGCTTCCCTAATTATTTTACAGCAAAATTCCATTTAAGTTTTTTAAAGAGCACTAGATCATGGTCCAATTGGCGCAAATTGGACATTTTTGCTATGCACAGTTCGCAAATACATTAAAAAATGTATCGGCTAAATTTTGAAATTACAAATCAAAACATAACAACATAGCATTAATATAACATAAATTCTTATATTTTTTTGTTTTTTTCTGAAAATTTGCATGACGCCATAACTTTACATTCTGAACAACTTTTCTTAGTAATACTTTGACGTACTGTAAACGGAAAAGGTAGTTTACCTAGAACTAAAATAGTACCTGCAAAACTGTAATGGCCTACTTGATTTTAAAAAATCGAAAATAAACTAAAAGTGAGTTTCAGACCAAGCAGGGCGGAAACCCAAAATATGAAATTCCAATTCGAAAATTTTTGGTCAATCATACTTATTGTAAACTCAATCCGGGGACATACGGTATATAATATATAATATTAAACACGTGTGGGTCTGTTTATTGTGGGTTAATTAGAATAAGGTATAACACTAATATCATTAAGATTCAGTGGCGGCTCGTGAGCTCGGGGATAGGTGAAGCAAAATCGGTGGCAAGACCCCCCCCTATAGCGAGTCATGTAAATATATTTTTTCCCGGTTTGAAAAAATATATAGTTATATGAAAACGAAAATAAAAATAACGTTATGTTATGGTTATAGTTTTTTTTTATTTCTTGAATACAATGTCAATTTTCTTTCCTTTAAACTTGCAAACTTATCGATTATGTCGTCGAAAAATGGTTCTGCATTAATTAACTCATTTAATAGTTCTTTTTCAATTGAAAGTTTCGATAATAATAATAATAATTTAAAACATAGATTATACATTTTGTCTTTAACTTTTAATTTTATTGGTATTTAATATGTCGGTTTTCACTATTTAAAATGTCTTTTTTGTCATTATCATTCCACCTTACAAATACTGTTTCTAATAAAATACACACTGGATCTTGAGGAGGAAACATATTGCACGTAATAACAACCGAACGTTACAATGAGACAACGTAAAATTTTGCTTCACTGGCCAAGCTGAAACTGCGCGTAGACGTGCGATTGTCATGGCAACCGAGCTATTAACGCGCATGCATCGCTGAAGCAGCATCAAGGTGTTCAGATTCTGCGTAATTAGAACTATAATATGTGTACATCCATCGGCACTTTTAACAAGGTAGATTTTTTTTCAGAGCCGGAGAGTCACGTATGTTACCTTTCGAGTACAATTTATTCTAATTATACAAGAATATGTAGGTATTAGATTAAAAAAGAAAAAGAAAAAAGTGCAAAATAATTTTGCACTTGGGAATTACTTTTAGGTGAAGCGGCGCTTCACCTGCGTCATCGGAAGAGCCGCCACTGTTAACATTAACTAATTTCTGTCGACCGTGCAAACTCGCCTATTGTAAGAGCAGTTAGTGACCGCTTGTTACTCGTATATATTTGCATGCGGTCGAACCTGATCTGTATCTTCCACCTGGGAGGGCTACTCGCTTTTTCAATTGCAACTGTATTAATTTCATGTGGTTATATAGTTCTTAGTATTGCTGACGTTGATTTTCGTAATTGAGGTGGTCTAGTTCTATCGCACATAGGCTTGCATTATCGACGTAATTAATGAGTGCGATATTATATCGTACATGATGCACTAATTTATGTGAAACTTCTTTTATATTACGTTATTATATTATATTATAATAATACACCAATAATTATATTTGTTTTTAAATTCGTCTCTTGCGTTTGTTAGATCTGTTACTTCCATGTATCAAGGTAATCTATCTTTTCTTATATTTCATTCCGTGGGATATAAATGAATGTAATGAATTTCGAGAAAATTAACCATGAAGGCCGCAATTCATTTATCTGAAATGCAACAAGACGTAGTTGTAAATAGGGTCACCTTTTCCCTACTGCCATTTTTGCGCAAATATCGAATGTTACATATCATAATGTATTGAATTTGATTTACGTACGTCTGTACATATATTCTGTTAGAATATTTCCACAATAGACAAATGCACTTAATAAAACCAAGTGTATTTACGGCGTATTTTATGTAGAGTAAATCTCTAGGTTTCTATCCTCATTATTCACAGGGCCCACGTATGTACCTATGCATAATATAGAAGCTCTCCGACAGAATTGCGTGTGCCTTATCCATGACCGATTTATGTCGTGAAAGGAATTTCAAGCATGTAAGCATTTGATAATTTATATTTGGTCACGTAGATACGTTGCTTATATTTTATTCACGTTTTCAAGTGCATTTAAAAATATGGAACATTGTCCGCCTGAAGCGACTGCTGCGGTCAGTTCGGGCGATCACAATAAATGGCTAAGGGCATTCGGGTTAAATTTGAAAGTATCTCATTTACATTCGAACGAAACATCGCTTTATTTATCATCGAATAATCCCGAAGGGTCTTCTTTATATATTTCTACTATAATATGTATTGTTAAAACCTATTAGCAAAACTTTCTCTGCGTTTTCTAAACAAGCGAGCTGCTGAGAAACTAAAAATACCACCATTTTTAGTTTCTCAGCAGCTGGCTAACTTTAACGAATATATCTTACGCCTTTGATTTGTTTCGGCGGTGTGTACCGAGGGTTCATGATTTAAACTCAACAACATGCTTGTTAGAAGTTTCTGAGATAGCCTGTAGCCTATTGAATCTTCCGTCTGGCTGACCATAGCATCATAGCTAAAAAAACAGAACAATTCATGGTGTTTATTTACGACTTAAATTTGGAAATTTGTAACTTAATATTAATGCACGTATCGTATGAATAAATCCTTAGTCCAAATGAATATGAGCTTTTCTGTATTACAACAAGATGACTTCTAAGATTAGTAAAGCCCAGGCAACTAAAAGCGCGCAACAATTGGGTACTTTCTTCGCCATAACTTAGTTTTAGTAAATATTTTGGTTTCTCAAACGTAAATCGAGCAGAAAATTCTTGAATATTCATGCACATGTCTTGTTATCTTCGCCTTTCTGCATATACTGAAAAACAACATCACTCAAGAAAGCAATGAAATCATGCCAACAAACATTAGAACGCCACACTGGTTTCCTGGCCAAACAGTCGTCAAATAAAATCCACATAATTTAATATTTCCCTGAAAATAATACAATTTCATATAGGATATTTGTTATAATTCAATATAAACTTAAATCAATATTGAATAAGTATGTGTGCTGTAGCCTTCACTATTCTCGGCAAGAACCCTGAGGGAAATGTGGTATTGTAACAGTACTGTAATGTGTTTCTCACATACATGGCGAAAGGTTGCTGTACTACAGTTAAGACAATGTGTTTTCATTATACACTTTAATTGATTAAAATATATAATTGCAATAGTAAAACGTACAATACAACGAAAACAGAATGGGAGAGATTTTCAACAAATACGTGCGAATATTCGTGCTGCAAATTCATATTTAGTTATAAGTGTTAAAAATGTTATTATATATATGTTATTTTTTAGAAAATGTATGAAATGATTTCCAATAATTCCAATAATTTTCAATTAACTCTAAGGATGTATTAACTGGAAATATATTTTGCAGTATAATCGAAGATAGAGTAAGCGGTTTTCAGACATTTTTTTAAAATTCTAATGACAATAACGTAAAACAAATCCTGGACATATGTAATGATGTGCCCGACATCGTCACATTCTTCTTGGGATGCCTTACGATCCCTTGGTCGTCGTTCGTGTTCCGTTAATGGGAGTAAAACACTTGGAAAAGTTATGTAGTTTATTCGTAAAATTATATTTCGAATATAGCACTCGCAATTGAGATAAATCACCTGACCTTGACGCAAAGTTCTTCTCGTTACAAAGTAAGCATGTCGGTTAAATATTTCCGCTATTACAGATATGATATGATATTTACGTATTTGATATATGTAATATATGTATGTAGCTTAACGCTACGTATTGCCTCGTATAGAGGCCAGTTTAATTAATAGTAGACTAATGTATTATAATTACGTTATAATTATTACTCTTCCACCAATTCATAAAAATGTCAGCTTTCAAATTTTTGTTCCTAATTCCATTTATGTTACCCACGTTTACATAGAATTTATTCTATATATACAAATGTCCTTAGTTAATCCTTATTTTACTTGTGCATTTCTTATTTAGTTATCTATCACTGTATATACCGTGGTACAGCTATTGCCCGCTTGCATACTATAATTTCCTTTTCGTCCTTTGTTTGGCTGTGATCCATTTTGAAGTCGTGAGAGCCTTGGTCAATTCATTGGTTCTACTTTTGGTGTCGTGCTGGCAAGAATAATATGATCCATGTGATCGTTCTGCATGAAAAGATTTCCCCATTTATCGATTATGATCGCCATGTGATGATGATGTGCCCCAACATCGCTACATTCTTCTTGGGGCGCCTTACGATTCCTTTGTTAAGGGGTTGCACCTAGCTGGCGGCCGAAGAAAGGCGTGTTTTTGTGAATTTTTTTGGGAAAATGATTGCAGGTTTCGAACATTTTTTTTCACAGCAAAGGGTATATTTTTGACTGTTTCATAATTTTTTATTGTAAAAAAATCACGAATGTACCAGATATAATATATTTTCCGGACCGCTGTTCAAAAAAGGCCTTCCGCGGTGACCACTGTATCTTCTGCACCGATCATCTCAAAGATATCGTGGTCACCGATTTTGAAGCTGTTTCGAGAAAAACGCCTTTAAAGTCTGAAGTTATAAGTCAACAGTTCGGGAAGATCCTGTATGGTTTGCTGAGTACACAGAATCGTGTTCTTCATACAGCACGTACCCTTTATCGTATACGGGCGCGGCTCGCAGCCCGTAACGGTAAAAACGGCAATAACTCGCTCAATTTTGAACCGATCGACTTGACATTTTCAGAGAAACAAATTTTTTTGTAAATTCTGACTAGATGTAACTCCTTAAGTCATAAAGTTACATTGTACTGCAAACGTAGCAACCGCGATTGAAGTAGCTCGCCTGACCTTGATGCTGAGCTCTGCTCTAACGCTCATTCTCGTTGCAAAGTAAGCATATGGGTTAAGTACAGTTCGCTATTGCTCATATTACATTGTTTGTGTATTTGATAAATGTAATGTATGCATGTCGCTTAACATTACGTATTGCCTCATATTTAGGCAGTGTGTTTAATTAATAATAACTTAATTAAGTAATGTAATAGGTCTAGTAAAAAGAAATCCATTATTTTTCCAATAGATGGATTTAGTAATGTGTATCTAGCGTTGTATATGTCCGATCGGGTTACAATTTATGGCATCAGAAAGATGAGATTTCGTACTATGAAACGATGTTTGACAGATGTGATTAGTTGACTCACTTTTGTTTGAGCGCGCGTCAAAGTTGGACCCTAGCAAAGAGAAAATACGCTATATTTTACAGTTTTCTTCGATAAAGGCGAAAAAGCAAGCCAGGCGGCTGAAAATCTGAATAGTGTTTATGGTCCTGATACTGTAACAGCCAATCACGCGCAATGTTGGTTTCGTCAATTCCGTTCCGGTAATTTCGATATCAAAGATGCACCACGCACTGCAAGGCCAATTGTCGAAAATATTGATACAATCATGGACATTGTCGAGTCCGACCGTAATGTAAGCACTGTTTCAATTACCCAAGAGCTAAAACGGCACAAAAAGCCGTTTAGAACCATTTGAATAAGGCTGGATACTAAAAGAAGCTCGATGTTTGAATGCCACACGAGTTAACGCAAAAAAACACCATCGGCCAAATTTCCATCTGCGAATTGCTGCTGAATCGCAATAAAGTCGACACATTTCTGAAGCGATTGGTGACTGGTGATGAAAAGTGGATCACTTACTACAACGTCGTGGTCGAATCGCGGTGAGCCGGCGGAAACGGTGGCCAAGCCAAGATTGACGACTAGGAAGGTTTTGGTGGGATTGGCAGCGAATTATCAACTATGAGCTGCTCTCTTACGGCACAACTCTTAAATTGGACATGTACTGTCTACAATTGGACCGTCTGAAGGAAGCAATCTAATTCTCTCCGCCAATAGGAAAGGAAGTGTGTTCCATCAGGACAGCGCCAGGCCACACATATCGATAGTGACTCGCCAGAAGTTCTGGGAGCTTGGTTGGGAGGTTCTTATGCATCCACATTATAGTCCGGATCTGGCACCAAGTGATTACCATATGTTTCTGTCCATGTCGAACAATTTTCCTGGTGAAAAATTCGCTGTAAGAGAGCCTTGTGAAAATCGACTGTCTCGATTTTTTACCAATAGGGACGAAGGCTTCTATGAGAGAGCCATAACGAAATTACCTTAAAAATGGTAACAAGTCATCGAACAACACGGCGGATATTTAACATAAATCGGATCATTGTAGCTATGATAAATAAAGGTTTAAATTTCATGCAAAAATAATGGATTTCTTTTTACTACACCTAATATAATAATTTACATGAACTAAAAAAGTTTTCCATTTTATGAGAAGAGTTCGGCCCGTCGCAGTTCACCATGTAAAATTACATTTTTCCTTAAGTTTCATATTTCTTTCGAGAACGTATTTATATTATACTCAATTCATTGATTTGGAGCATTTCCAGTATGATAATTACACGGTTGGGTGCAATTAACCAAAAAATTGTTTCCTGATATATACACTTGGGTTCAATAAAAAGTTTCCATGTAATAGCACGCACGTAATTGGCAAAATGTGTAGCATATTTAACTGAATAATAACACCAAAAACTTGTGTGTAGTATCAAATATTTACTTCAAGGCCTGCATTGGTGTGTACACTAGTTCCTTTTTTTCGAAATGGCAGTTGTCAAATTTATTTGTCAGGCAAGGTCGAAATGTCATTAGCAAACATTTAAGTTAAATTTCTATTGGTTTTGTTGATTTTGTTGATTGCTCTGCCTTTGACTACATAATGCCTCTAAACGCCAAAAATTCTGCCAAGGCTGTTGCTCTTGTTGAAGATGGTAGAAGTTTGTGGTATGTGAGCTGATGCTGCTTGGGTTTGGGACTTGGAAGTAGATGGCATTTCGAGTCCTGTCGACACAGCACAATCTTGGTTGGAATAATTCCTGTTATACAATATTTTATTTGAAATATCAATGTTCTTCATAACAGAATCGGCTATATGTTTCTGTCACATTAGACGACCTCCATGCTCCATGCCTCTTCAAATCTAAAAGGTCTCCCCCAGAATTTACTAACAACGTAGCCGATGATCGTCTAAAGCAAATGTCCCGTGTATAAATTTGCATCCGGTAAGTTTAAAAATTTTGCAATTATCGATGGCATTCTAGCAAATGTGTGTTCGCCAAGAGGTTGATTAACACAATTTCCATTTTGATAACATACAAAAAACGAGGACTGATAGCTACTCCAAACTTCTTACGAATTTCGTAATATTTCTTGAAAATTTTTAAATAATCGATTTCTTCTTCGGGACTTTCAACAATCATGAAGTTCCTCGATATATCATTTTTTGACTGTGGAATCTTGATTAGTACATATTTTTCATGGTCAACTATGTAACGTAGTTCCATTTTGCAGAATTAATCCGTTCTGCAACATCATGCAATCCCGACTGCTGTAACGGTCTAAAACAAATCGAAGCAAAAACAGAATTTGTCCTCAAGACAAAATGGGGTTACCTTAATTAGAAGATAGGTTACATCTTCTGCTTGTGCCAGAAACTTCAAGATATGTTTTCTTTCCAATACTTTCGACTTCTTCGGTAGCCTTTGTTTCTATTTTTAAGGAAGTTGTGGAAATTTAGAGATGTCAATATTCTCCTTGCACTTAATGGTGGCTTTAAACATGGCGTAATCGCACCATAAACTCGCCGGTGATTTTAGTTGTTGCGTTCTTTCCAGCATGTAAGCAAGCATTACCTTTTCGGTAACCGACGTCACATTTTTCCTACAGCACCACTTTTTGAATCGTCCATACGTAAACTCATATCTGTCTCTCAATTTTTGCGGCAATGAACTTAAGGAGGCAATTTTTCCCGCTTCTTCTATATCATCAACTTCCATATTTATTAATATTTACTAATGACACAAACGACCACAAATTAATTTTGAGAACTTTGTTTATAATTACATTGTTTATGTGACATGACAACACACAGCCAACGCAACTTAGGACAATTAATATTAACAAAATTAATTGCGATGTCAGGTGTCAAATCAAAACGATTTCTTAATAAATTTAGATAAGTTTTGTTCTGGCAGCGGGAAAAATCTAATAAGTAACACGGAATGTATCGACAATTAACATTTTCGTCAGGCCACAAGCCTCATTTCGTCATTCCGCAAAGATAAAGTACCAGATATGTGCAATAAGCGCATAAGTTACACACGTAGATTCTAGGAAGGTGCCAATCACATTTGTAATTATAGCATTCGGCTTCCTCCATTTTCATGGCGTCACACTTCCATTCGTCTAATTAAATACAACGTGCACATTTATCATCCTCAGGTAGGTCTTCTAGGTCGAACCGATCTAGAAAAAGTGAAAGATTGCTTCGTTAAGGGTTACGGAAGTTCCTAAGAAATAAAAGAAGGGAAAACAGAGAACACAGATATAAAACAATGAAGAAAATATTACAGGCAGTTGCTAGGAGGAGAAGAGGGGAAGGATAAAGTGGAAGATGAACGAAGTTGACAGAGCGTGAGAGTAGAGGATATAGAAGAATTTACATGGGAGGAGCTACAGAAAGTAAAAACAAACGATATAGACTCGGTTGGATGGCTAAGAGCCAGAGGTTGATAAATGAGATGTGGATAGGAAAACGGGGGCTGCCAAAACGGTGGAGATCTAGAAGAACTGGGATATAAGGAGCGAATGGAAAATTACAGAGGTGTATCGTTATTAAAGGTGGTGTACAAGGTGTGCATCGAAATGATAACGGGAAAACAGGAGGAGGTGGAAGATAGACGGGAGCAAGCGAGATTCAGGAAATGTGTATACTAAATTATTTAGTAGCGAGGTCCTTAGTAAAGAACAGGGGTACAATTTGCGCAATGTTCGTCGACCTCAAGGCAGCCTTCGACAAGGTAGATAAAAGGATACTGGTGGGGATATCGGAGGGGATAAAGAAAATAGTAGAATAGATCTACGAAGAAACTTGGTATAGAATAAGGGTGAAAACCGAGACCTCAGAGAGATATAAAACTAGGAGATGGGTCAGACAGGAGAGATCTACAATTCCTCAACCAATACATAGCTGAATAAAAGGAACCGTTAAGGAAGGTTCCGGATGGAGGAGTAAAATTAAAAACATGGCCGTTGGCATGTGCAGATGAAGTAGTCGTACGAGCCGAGACAGCGAAGGGGCTACAAGAAATGTCAAAAGGTTAGAAGGATTCCTGGAGAGAAGGTGGTTGGAACTCAACACGAACAAAACGAAATGATGGCGTTTAGCAAAAGAATAGGGAAGAGGATGGAAGTGCAGTTGAAATAGAAAGGAAAAATAAAACAAGTGAATGGAATGGAAGTATTTAGGGTATGTAGTGAGGGAGAACACATGGAAGGCACATGGAACATGTGAGCAGAAAAGCTAAAATACGAATATACGTCATATACGAATACATGTATTAAGAGAATACTGATGCATGGGGCGGAAGTGTGGGGATGGAAAGAGCTGAACCTGGAAACATCAACGCGAAGAAAACATGGTAAGACAAAAGAAAGTGGCCGAGCCGAAGGACGATGGTAGATCGGAAAGGAGTAAAATATTGTAAAAACATGAATATGTCAATAATAGTATTTTGTGTACCAAGGCCAAAAAGTACTGTTTTTTCGTCCGAGTTTTCTTTACGACCGAGACGTAGCCGAGGTCGGAAAGCAAACGAGGACGAAAAAACACTTTTTGGCCGTGGTGCACACAAAATTTTTTAGGCGACCCTCATATAATTGTCAAATTTGTTGCAATATTTACTTATAATTTATTGACATAGTCATTTATGACAACTGAACAATTGTACATATTTGTGACACCTTCAGACATTTTTATGTTTTCTTTGTCTACATTCGAAGTTACTTCGGCTTTATAAACAATAATTACCCAATAATCGGTTGAAAAGTCTATCACCAACACGTATTTACTAATGTAAACAAGATGTACAGTTTGACACTGACGGCAATGTGGTTATTTTTATACAATTTCGGTAACTGTCGGTAGATGGCGCCACCCTATTGCGGACGAAAAATGAAAGCGGACGAAAAACGATTACTTTTCGTCCGCGTTTGACGACTGAAATTTCAATTTTTCGTGTCGGTCGCCTAAAATAGTATTTTGTGTACCAAGGCCAAAAAGTACTGTTTTTTCGTCCGAGTTTTCTTTACGACCGAGGCGTAGCCGAGGTCGGAAAGCAAACGAGGACGAAAAAACACTTTTTGGCCGTGGTGCACACAAAATTTTTTAGGCGACCCTCATATAATTTTCAAATTTGTTGCAACATTTACTTATAATTTATTGACATAGTCATTTATGACAACTGAACAATTGTACATATTTGTGACACCTTCAGACATTTTTATGTTTTCTTTGTCTACATTCGAAGTTACTTCGGCTTTATAAACAATAATTACCCAATAATCGGTTGAAAAGTCTATCACCAACACGTATTTACTAATGTAAACAAGATGTACAGTTTGACACTGACGGCAATGTGGTTATTTTTATACAATTTCGGTAACTGTCGGTAGATGGCGCCACCCTATTGCGGACGAAAAATGAAAGCGGACGAAAAACGATTACTTTTCGTCCGCGTTTGACGACTGAAATTTCAATTTTTCGTGTCGGTCGCCTAAAAAGGATTTTTTTAAAGAGATATATAAAATATATCATTAGGTAGCGAAATAAACATTTATCTTGAAACTTAGAAATCAACAATACACTTACACTTTTACACATTAATTTCCTTCCTAAAACATAATTTCCGCCGTTTTATAAATAAAATGTAATTTCTTACGTATTCCTTTTGCTTCTCTGATAATACACGTGTCGCTTAATCTCTCTGATTCAAATGGGGTTGAAGAGGTCAACGCGTTTCTGTTATCTCGCACAAATTATTTTATAACAAAAATCGAGAAAATAAAATTTATTGAATTCCAATAACAAAATTATACAGTTATTTAACACATCCGAGGCCCTTAAAAGTTCTTATGAAAACTTAACGCTGACTAATTATTAAAAACAGATCGTCGACCGTCCGGCGAAAAATACCAACCATGATATTGTCCGAAGGCCAAGCGGCCACTCGCGATCCTACTTGTAACTGTATTTGTCCCACTCAGCCACCGATGCTTTTCCAGCAAATCTTTAATAACCTCATTCCGAGACCCTCCTTTTAGTTCGTTGGTTTAAGATATTTGTTTACCTTTCAAATGCCGTCCGATTCGAAGCTGCTAAGAATGTTTTTTTGGATATTCTTGCTGACTCATTCAAGTGACCCTGTTATTTAGCAGTTTAACCAGACCTTCAATAAATACAGCATTTTCTGTTCTATAAATATTCACGTTCCAAATGTAATCCTCGGTCCATCAATTTAATAGATAATCGTATAGAAGCACTGCATCGGTAAATTGTCAACAAACTTCATCGCTACAAATTATCCTCGCGGACATATTACAACGTAGTTTGGAATCCAAGAGTAATTGATTGATGAAAGCGTAGACGCGGTAACACCAACTAAAAATGAGTTGAATGTTAATCAACCTATCGCTCACCCTATATACAAAATATTTAAGGCCCGAAAAGTAGGTACCAAACTCAAAATATAGTACCTTGAATGGCCGGAGACAGGTTGCATAGTTTTAATTAATTTAATGAGCTTGTGAAATTGTAATATAAGATTATTAACACAACCACTATTTCACAATAATAGAATAATATTTACTCTAGATATACATTTCGAAAGCACTGATTTCATCTTCAGTAGAATTCAAACGTCTCAAAATTAATAAAATGACATAAATGACAAAAATTACGTAGTTAAGGAATAGTTATTTACAGTCGAATGCGGGAAGTTCAATTTTACAGCGCGACGGCTTCGTTTGAGGCGAGTGCCTCATTTGCCGGAGCGCTGTAAAATAACTTAACGCATGAGATTTGTATAAAATTTTTTGGCCGATAGTTTTATTTTAAATTAATAAGTCATCTTTTTATACCTACATATTTTATTTATTCAACTTGGCAACATTGCATTGTTTATGACAGATTTGTTACATTTAAATAATTGTATAAAAGTTAATGGTTATTAGGTAGGTAAGTACGTTTATTATTAGCTATTTATAATCGAATGTAGGAAATTGCATTTTGCTGCATGAAGTTTATATCTTAAACACGATGCCAATAAGTATTTTGTTATACTTATTGAATTAGAAATTTATATATCTCGTTCTCCTGAACATCGGCTTCATGATTTCAAAATTGCGTATTTTTCCTACGTCTCTGGAGTTTAAAAAGAAGGATTATTTACTTTACCGCATACTATGCAGGAAAACGCACAGTCGTCGTAAACACGAAGTTACATGTGACATGAACGGTGCATAGTTACAATGTTTACATGCCGGGAGGCCAAAAAAATAATTACATATATTTAACAAGATCAAGTAATGCATTATTCAACGGAGACAAATCTGTATTTAATAATTTAATTGAAATTTTTTCATAAAAATAGCTTCATGTTTAAATGACAATTTTGACAATGTTTTAATAATTTTATATCATTGAATGAATGTCCTGTGTTAACAAAATGATTAGCTGACGCAGAACTACCAAAATCACGATTTTAATACATAATTTGTGCTCCTTAAATCTAATTTCCAAATTCCTTCTCGTTTGTCCTATGTAACATATACTCAGTGATATATAAACTGCACCACCTAGAAGGGGTGGGAATTTTTGGACCAAATTTGGCAGGAATAGTGCACTAGTCCAGGGAAATAGTTGATTCAAATTTTTGGATTTTTGACGTTGAGTTGTCTTTAGTGACGAATCGCGATTTTGTTTAGGAATGCATGATTGTCGGATAACTGTTAGACGAATAGGTGGAGAAAGGCGCAATCCTGATTTTTCGATTGCGAGGCATGTTCACCGAACTGTGGGGTTGATGGTGTGGGGTGCTATTGCTTACGGCAGTAGGTCACCCTTGCTCTTCATTCGGGGTAGTATGACCGACCGACGCTACATTGACCAAGTTGTAGAACCACATGTTCTTCCATATCTTCGAGAGCTGGAAGACCCACTTTTCCAGCAAGATAATGCACAACCTCACGTAGCAAGGGTTTCTCTTGACTTCTTTGAAGAGGCCAATGTTAATCTTTTGCCTTGGCCGCCAAGATCTCCCGATTTGTCGCCCATTGAGCACGTGTGGGACATGATGGGTAGAAGATTGAGGAATCTACCGAACCCACCGTTGACAATAGAAGCTCTACGGCATTGCAATCAATGCCAAGGCGGGTCAATGAGTGTATCAGAAATAGGGGCGGACCAACACATTAAAGAAAAATCAAAAAATCAAATTTTAATCAATTGCTACCTTGGACTAGTCCAATGTTTCTGCCAAATTTGGTCCAAAAATTCCCACCCCTTCGAGGTGGTGCAGTATATATATATATATATATATATATATATATATATCACTGAGTATAAATTACAAAAACTACAATTAATTTGGTATATACCATACTTTTAATGAAATGTTCTATATTAATGTTATTATTAAGGTAATTTTTTAAAGTATTATTGTTTGAAAAAGCCGGAGTTAATTCAAATTTCTTATATAGATTCGATAGACAATTTTCCAAAAAATGGTGGAAAGTTAACCTAAAGATTTTTTATTATCATTTGTAACCACAGTTGGAGTTAAAGTGAATTGATAGAAAACTTTTGTCTATATTTATTGTAAATGTTAGTAATAAAAACATCATTATATCCATTAATTTTGCCTATTTCATAAATGAAAAAGAATTGAAATTCATTTATGAAATAGGCAAAATTAATGGATATAATGATGTTTTTATTACTAACATTTACAATAAATATAGTCAAAAGTTTTCTATCAATTCATTGACCACTTTAACTTCAATTGTGGTTACAAAAGTTCTTTAGGTTAACTTTCCACCCTTTTTGGCAAAATTGTCTATCGAATCTATATAAGAAATTTGAATTAACTCCGGCTTTTTCAAACACTAATAATTTAAAAAATTACCTTAATAATAACATTAAGGAGCGTAAATTATGTATTAAAAATCGTGATTTTGGTAGTTAGCGTTAGCTAATTATTTTGTTTTATATCATTTACTATAAATGATATAAAATTATTAAAACATTGTCAAAATTGTTATTTAAACATGTATGAAGCTATTTTTATGAAAAAATTTCAATTAAAATTATTAAATACAGATTTGTCTCCGTTGAATAATGCATTACTTGATCTTGTTAAATATATGTAATTATTTTTCCTTGACTACATAATTTTTGTCATTTGTGTCATTTTATTAATTTTGAGACGTTTTAATTCTACTGAAAATGAAAGCAGTGCTTTCGAAATGTACATCTGGAGTAAATATTATTCTATTATTGTGAAATAGTGGTTGTGTTAATAATTTTATGCATAGTTTTACGTTGCAGATGATCAGCTAATGGTATCGGAAGATGAGAAATATTTGTTAGTAAGGGTGATAATGGAGAAATATGAATGTGTATAGGTACACGCGAATTTTGAATGCCGATCAATCGATGAAATGGCATACCCAAACACGTTGACAAGTTTCAACAATGTACTTTTAAGAATCGGTATCAGTTGCGAGAAATCATGGAAAATTAATAATAATACACAAGATATAGGAATATTAATCACAATTCTATGAGACAAAGAAATGAATCTAGTGTTGTAATAAAAGAAGTAGAGCAGATGGAAGAAGCTGTTATTCATGTTACTGTGCTATATAAAAAGCTGCATAAAGACCAGGATGGAAAGTCGGAAAAACAATCAATAGGTATGCAAATGTATGTCGAAGCTGATTGGGCTCACGGAGACTGTGAAAACGTTCAAAGTGAATACCGGATGAAAGTCGAACGGATTTTGAGAGGTGTACATAATCGAACCAACGCAAGCGAAAGATTTAGTGAAAAAATAACGCTACTATACAATACATTGGAAACGAAGTAAACAAATCTGTTAAATTTAAAAAGAATGGATAATGATTGGATTTCTATTTTTCATTCCAATCAGCAATTATATCCCCATGATAAACATTAATTTGTCACCTTCCTCTTGGATTTTTCTGTCGTCCCATTTTCACCTAATATTCATTCCATCCTGTTCCGCTTACACCTTGCACTCAACTTTCCAAATTCTACACCACATAGAGCTTATTTTATTTCGATGGCTGACTTCTTCTCATAATCAATGGACTTGTTAGTTTCTTGTTTTCTTTACAGCGAAACAAAATATCCACTGTAGTAACTGGGCTCAGTATGGCTAAAACTCGGTAAATTGCTTGATCTCTACGATCGTCATGTTTGATGAAGACGAAGCGACTGCCACAATTTGGGACAATTGTTGGTAAATTGTCGTCGTACTGCAGTTCACTGTAGAAATGTCTTAATAACATACCTAATAACAAATATATTTATTAGAAATAAATAATGTTTATTTATTTCTTGACGCCGCGTTCCTTAAGAAAAACCTTCTCAAACTTGGAACGTTGATTAACTGCGCTTTGTTAGCGGAGCCGCTTATACTTGGTCCAGATATTGCACAGTATAATATGGACATTTCCAACAATTGTGTTATATCTAGATAAGGGGCTTTTATGATAATGTAGAGCTTTGGCGGAAAATGTCCCCACCCTGTTAGTAATGTTGGTTACTGGATGTTTTTTTGATATGTCGCGTGTAACTTGTATGGATTAAAAGTGACCTCAAGAACATCTAATTATTAAATCTTGTACAATATCTATTACACAACAAAATTCTACTACTATAAGGATTTTAGTCAACTACTAATTATACTATCATAATCTTACATGATTATAATACGCTTTGTGTGCTTGCCACAAATTTCTTATCACAACACGAAGTTTATTACCACATTTCCACGAAATTTGTGTAAAAATCTATTTCCTCAAAATGTATATCCTGTTGATATAAACGATCATGCATTCACAAAACTCGTATGACTTTTCTATGCAGCAACTCTGTATTCATAGACCTGAGAGTTTTGAAAATTGCCCCTTTAAGATACAATAAGACCAATCCAGGCTAGATAGTAATAACTGACGAAGAAAGGTACGCCCTTCCTAGATGTGCCTATTTTAGTATAAAACATCAATAATGCTCGGTTGGAGTCTTACCAAACTTACAAACACAAACCTTAACAGATATTATAATTACCATGATACTACTCGATAGTGGGTCACAAAAATAAAGAGAACAAAAGGGGTATCTAAAAATGTGTAATATATGACATATGAAGAACAAAGGGAAAAAACTGGTAAAGGCAATGAAACAACCCAGCTCAACTGAAATATTGAAATCCCAAGAAAAGAAAGCAATATATTCACCAATGGTAAAGAAGGACACGCTCAGTCGAGAAGACAGTAATAGAAAGATGGTAAAAGTATATACAGTACAAAATAATGAGAGGTTAGACGAAGTCGATAAAATTGAAACAATTTCTTCCAGGTTTTGACGTTGTCTTCGTTTATAATTTGATGTTTTGTTGGTCATGCTCCAGAAGTGCTTTGAAGTCTTTACAAAAATTCAGAAAAAGTTGAAAAGAAATATTTTTTTTAATAAACAAACACAGTATTTTCCGTGTTTTCATTGCCTTAGAACATACGATTACGTTTAAAACAGTAATAAGGACAAAAATACATTTAGATCTTATATGTGTTTATACATAATAGTATATTATGTAATAGGGTTAGAAAAATAAGCGTTTTTTTAAAACGATATAATTTTAGGGAAAATATTTTTCTAACGAATCGCGAGCTGCTCGGGCTGAAATCTTTTTAAAAAGCTGGTAACAAATATGTTTGTCCGTTTGGCAGGAGGTTTTAGTCTAAGAGCAGAATTAGCAGTACCTAGAGATTTATTGAGGCTATTTGAAAATATTACATATATTTTAGTTATGCTCGTGTAGTATAATACCACTGAACTATTGCTGTTTAGTCGTAGTACGAATACGTAACTCCTTCTTTTGAAGCTGAGGCGGAGACTTCAAGTGGAAATTGAATCTTCGACTTGTTTTTATGTGCCACCAGAACATTAGCTGTCGTAACAATTAAAATCTAGCGTACATATTATAAAGGTATTTGAACCTGAATATTATATTTGAAAATCAATTTTCTTTGATCCGTTAATTTTCTTGAATAGTTACTTACATGTACAGTGATGTTTTCAATTGTATTTACTTTACTTATAGGTACATCTTTGAATCATTTTATTTGAGTTTCTAAAATATCCTTATAGTTTTTAATAATTGTGTCATTTGCCATAAAATAACATTCTTTGATATTTGGCACAATAAATGTTCCGTTATAATTATCCATCTCTTGATTATTATTACAAATTTTAATTAACGTCTTATTTTGAATTAAATATCTTAATGTCCTTAAAATCAATTAGTTCATATAAACAATTTTCATAGTTGTCGCTGAACACGCCTATTTGCACTTCACAAACGGCTTCTTGATGAGATGTTCAATTTGTATCGCAAAGATGCTGTTGCGGTATTCTTGAAATTTATGTCGACTTCCTAAGTATCGTTCTTGGCATATGGATATTCGGATATTATTTGTTTATAGTTATTATTTTGTATTTAAATGGGTAATGGGGCCATATGATAATATTGGAAATGTTCCTGATGTGGTTGGTATAATCAATTCGACAGCACTCGACTATCAATTTGTTAGAGAGATTTTCAAACGTATTTTCGAATGAAAATGATTCATCATCATTTAGTCAATGCATTAATCAATGTATCCAATTCACTTATTAAACGATCTAAAATATGTACTTGTGCTTCAAAAGCTGCATAGGCCTGCTTTGCTTTCGTATGGAGAACTCTTACAATTAATTAACAACCACTGCAGTCCCGTGCAGTCCTATTTTTCGTCAGGTATAAAATTTTTAACTCGCACCGTGAGGTCGACGGATTGGTGGTAGCCCGAGTTCGCAGTTTGGCGGGCCGGACCCTTTTTGAACCGAGTGATGGAAGAAGACGACGACGACATTGACTAGACTAGAGTTAGCTAAAATAAAGGAGGCAGTGCAACGAGAACGTGCAGAGAGCGGCATCGCGGGACGTTCCAGGCTAGCCGACCATTCCGAAGTCTATCGTTTCTGGGACGAAAACAGAAGTACACAGACCCACAGGGAGCAGAAAAAAACTATGATTATGTATGCCAGGTTTGTGGACGCAACAATCACAAAACGAGGGATTGCAGATATCGTAGTTATAAATGCAATAAATGTGGACAACATGGTCATTTATCAAAAATTTGCAGTCAACACAAAAAATGCATAAAACCAATTATCTTGAAAGTAAAGAAGGTACCGATAACTCCGACACTGATAATATTTATTGTATAAAGGCAAGGTTAAAAGAACCTACAGCCATTGCACCGATGAATATTTAACTCAATGTTGAAGGTCATAATTTAAAGTTCGAAATCGATACTGGCACGAATTATTCGGTAATTTCAGAGGATACATATTGCTATGAATTATGCCTTTGACTTTATTTTTATTTAGGAAATAACTCACAACTATATAAAATTCTTGTCAAAGCTATCCTTTTGTTCAGGTTTGATCGGGTTAAATAATACGACGGTATTTTAAATTAAAATAATATATTTACCAAAAGCAAATTCTCTAAATGTCCCAAATTAATATACAATATTATATAAATTCATATATACATTTAAATGTTTACCGTCAACAAGTTCTCGGTGCCTGAAAAAAAAAAACAAAATTTGTGTACGCAAATTATTTCCACATGCCGGGTATGAGCAAGAAATGCTGCGCGACTCCGATACGTTGACCGGTCCGTCTTTACAATATCTAGTCTCGCGCCGATACCCGTCTTATTTCTCGTGCATATTCTGATTTTAAAACTATTTATTATGAAAATTTCTCTCTCTGCTCAATAAGTTGCAATTTAAGTTTATTGAAACAATTTGTGAATAATTTTATTTATTTGCTCGACAATTTGCAAATTTATTGACACACCTTGTTAATATATTTGTCATTTGCCTGATAAGTGCAAACAATGTTTATTAATACAATTTGTTACTATATTATTTATTTGCTCGACAATTTGCAAATTTATTGACACACTTTGTTAATATCTTTTGTCATTTGCCTGACAAGTGCAAATAATGTTTATTAATACAATTTGTTACTATATTATTTATTTGCTCGACAATTTGCAAATTTATTGACACACTTTGTTAATATCTTTTGTCATTTGCCTGACAAGTGCAAATAATGTTTATTAATACAATTTGTTACTATATTATTTATTTGCTCGATAAGTTGCAAATTTATTGACACCCTTTGTTAATATCTTTTGTCATTTGCCTGACAAGTGCAAATAATGTTTATTAATACAATTTGTTACTATATTATTTAATTTTGTTATTTGCTAATAATTGCAAATAAAATTTATCGATACAATTTGTTATATATATTTTCGGTTACCTGCTAACAAGCGCAAGTACTGTTTATTGACACAATTTGTTATATATATATATATATATATATTTGTTATTTGCTAATAATTGCAAATAAAATTTATTACTACAATTTGATATTCCTTTTCTATTTTGCTTATCACATGCAAATACATGAACACCTTATGAACTAACATAATTCATTTTAAATTTATATTTTGCCAAACAAGTTGCAAATTATTCCATTTACCACTTATCTAGCCATTTGATTGCCCTGTATTCAGGCACCATCAATAAAATATTCGCAAGTTTAAATATTCTTACCAAATTTTCTGCTTCCGGCCGGTCACTGGACCGAACTCTCTCTGCTTCGGGCTGGTCGCTCGCTCGGACTCCCGACTCCTTCTTTGGCTGGCCGCTGCGTTGAACTCTTCTTCCTTCTTGGGCTGGTCGCTTCGTGGAACTCTTTTCCCTTCCTCTTCGGGCTGGTCACTTCGTTGAACTCCTCTTCCTTCTTGGGCTGGTCGCTTCGTGGAACCTTTTTTCCCGTCCTCTTCGGGCTGGTCACTTCGTTGAACTCCTCTTCCTTCTTGGGCTGGTCGCTTCGTGGAACTCCCCGTAATTCGCCGTGCGCTGCTTTTATAGCTCATTCCCTACCTTATTTCTTCCCACACTTGTCTGCATCCCTGCTCTTACTTTACCAGGTGATCACCCAGGTGATCTCCCTACCACCTCTATTCCTTCTCGTTATTATTTTTAAAATAAAATTAATCTAATTACAAATAAATTATTCTTATAATTATTTTATATTTTAATAAAAAACACAACAATATGTATCATATTTTAATTTTAAGAAATTGATGAAATGTGAAATCCTATTTATGGATTACGTTGGGCGTACTTTTAAACCATTAGGGAAATTATTGTTGAGCGCGAAACATAACGGAAAACAGGTGATATTAGAAACTTACGTAGTTAAAGACGGAAGAGCACCGCGTATAGACAAATTACATATATAGTTTAGCAAGTCATGATCAAGATCGTGATCAAAAGTCAACAACATTTTCAATAAATATTTAGAATTATTTAGTTCGGGTATCGGCACCTGGAAAAATAAAGTTATCTCATTAAAATTAAAACAAACGTCAATACCACAATATTGTAAGCCTAGGCCTGTACCCTTCTCACATAAAGATAAATTGGAAGATGAAATTGAAAGGTTGGTGAAATTAGGAGTTTTAATTCCCACTGACTGTTCAAAATGGGTAGTTCCAATTTTAAAATCTAACGGTGGAATACGAATATGCGGCGACTATGAGGTAACTGTTAACCCACAATTAGAAGCGGTAAAATTTCCCTTACCGCGAATTGAACACGTATTTGCCAAATTACAAGGGGGAAAACATTTCACTAAAATAGTTTTAACTGATGCTTATCAACAGATATTATTGGACAGAGAGTCACAAAAAATTGTTACCATTTCTACTCATAAAGGTTTATATTCTTACAGTCGTCTTCCCTATGGTATTACCAGCGCGCCTGTGATGTTTCAAAAGCACAAGGAGCAGATGCTGCTAGGTATACTCAACGTAGTGTGTTTCCTAGACGATATTTTAATAACCGGGAAAACCGGTTATGAACATTTAGATACCTTAATATTTATTAGTGCTAATAAATTGAAGGAATGTGACGTCACTTTTTTGGGTCACAAAATTGACAGTGAAGGATTACATAAATTAGATGTTAGAGTAGGAGCAATTAAAAAGGCACCACACCCTTCAACGATCAGTCAACTTAAATCATTTCTAGGGATGACCAATTTCTATTGCAAATTAATTCCAAATGCAGCTACAGTTATGTAACCACTTTATAAATTACTGAGAAAAAACGAGCCCTGGAAATGGAATAATCCTTGTAGAAAGTCATTTAATCAAGTTAAAAATATGTTATTGTCACCAAGAGTGTCACATTTTGATACTAATGTACCTCTTAAACTTACTGTTGATGCATCGGCAACTGAAATTGGAGCAGTGTTGTCTCAGATTTTGCAAGATAATACGGAAAAACCAATTGTGCGTGCGTGCGTGCCAGCGTGTGTGTGCGTGTGTGTGAGAGAGAGAGCGCGCGTGTGTGTGCGTGTGTGTGACGATTATAGCTAGAGCTATGAAACTTTAAATTTGAGATTTGTATATAGCAAGGAGGAAAACGTCCTATTTTGAAAGCAATACCCCAACCAGAAGTGACTGTTTGCTCTTTCACCGTTTTCATTATCTCGAAAAAGGTACGAGTTATCAAAAAAATTGTTCTTATATAACTTAAAGATATTGAAATTTTAAACAACATTCATTTCAATAGTTTTTTTGAAAAATGTAGTATAACTATGCATAAGAAAGTTCAGTGCGGACCAATGCAGATTTTTACTTTCTTATACATTATGTATAAATAAGTATAGGAATCATGAAAATTGTCGAACTCAAAATTTCAACGGATATACACGTTTTGAAGTCCCCTGAATCGTTTCTGACTATTTTCGGAATGACGTCTGTGTGTGTGTGCCTGTGTGCGTGGCTGTGCGCGCTCTACCGCCCAAACGATTAAAGCTAGAGCTATGACACTTTAAACTAAAGATTTGTATATAGCAGGAAAGAAAACGTCCTATTTTGAAAGCAATATATCAACCGGAAATGATCGTTTACTCTTATCACCTTTTTCCGTGTATCGAAAACGGTATGAGTTATCGAAAAAAACGTTACCAACCCGCGCAAATATCCCTAAATGTTGAATTACTTAACAAAGTTTAATTTTTCGCGTAAAAAGGGCGCAAAGTAGAAAAAATAGTATGAAATACTCGTACAGAAGGCTATTCAGGGCATTCGTCAGTTCAGCAACTCTTCGCGGCTCGTGGCTGAATTTCGGACTCCTGAATTTTGAATGCCTGAAACATTGCCTTCTGTAACTTGTTTTTTAATATACTATTTTCTACAGATTTACCGAAATAACGAAAATAATTAGGTAAAATGATAATGAAATTCAAACAAAAGATTTTAAAAATTTTATTAATATTGACGTTTGTCAGATATCTTTTCCTAAACAAATTTGGTCGGCGTCATTTTTAGAAAACCTATTTTTAAATGACGGAAATGGAAGAAGATATACCGTTTGATATTACTGAAGTGGCTAATAATGTAATTGCTAACATATTATCCGAAAAATCAAGACCACAATATGAATATCCGTACAAACAATTGGTGTTCATCGTGCGCGAAATGCTACTTTTTACACGACCTCTACCGAAACTAATGAATATCATCGTAACCTACTTCAGAAAACTGTCAATACCACATGGCGTGTGATTTTATATCACACTAGTGTGATATTTTTGATAAGTACTACCAACTAAAGCTCAATGCACATCATCTGGCATATTTTGTACAAATGACAGAAAAAAGATTGACTCTACTAAATATTCACTGTGGTACACCGGGCCTTTATACAGTTTCGTAACTATTTGCCATTAGGGATTGTTGGTTGAAGTTCCGTCGAATATTAGTCAGCTGCTGTGTGAAATGACCTTAATATATTAAAATGAAGTTCCTGTTTTACCGACTAACGGACTTTCGGCATTCTAACGTCACTTTCTCAGGATTTTTAAAAAATACATTTGAGGTCGTGTTCATACCTCGCTCGAAAGTCTTATATCGTCTGCTCGTGAGGTTTCTGTTTTCAACATTCTCACTTGCACGATATAACTTACTTTCGACACTTGTTATGAAAATAACTATTTTACACGACCTCTACCGAAACTAATGAATATCATCGTAGTAACCTACTTCAGAAAACTGTCAATACCACATGGCGTGCGATATTATATCACACTAGTGTGATATTTTTGACAAGTACGACCAACTAAAGCTCAACGCACATAATCTGGCACATTTTGTACAAATAACACAGAAAAAAGATTGGTTTTACTAAATATTCACTGTGGTACACCGGGCCTTTACACAGTTTCTGCCATTAGGGCTTGTTGGTTGAAGTTCCGTCGAATATTAGTCAGCTGCTGTGTGAAGTGACCTTAATATATTAAAATGAAGTTTCTGTTTTACCGACTAACGGACTTGAGCATTCTACCGACTAACGTCACTTTCTCAGGTTTTTAAAAAAATACATTTGAGGTCGTGTAAAAAATAGTGTTCATAACTCGCTCGAAAGTGTTATATCGTGTGCGCGTGAGGTTTCTGCACTCGCTGACGCTCGTGCATCAACATTCTCACTCGCCCGATATAACTTACTTTCAACACTTGTTATGAAAATAACTATTTCGCCCTAGTGCTCGAAATACAACTGCGCACGTTGTCAAGGAACAACTCCAATGTGACATTTTTCAAACTAGTATCAAGGTAAAAATGTCAAAATTTTTTCACGTCTGTAGAAAAAATTATTTATATCCATATTCATAATATGTAAATTTTTTAGTGGTATTGATTAATTAAAATTGTTATTATATTATTATTAATGTTATAAAATATGTTGACCGCTTACACGTACATATTTTATATTAAATCAACACATCTCACTTCACATCTGAAATGCGAAAGATTAGCATATCAATGTAAATGTGTTTTGAAATGTATTAATGCTTGATTTTATAGTTCATTTATTTTATAAATAAACACAAATATTAAAACACTTTTAGCAATATTAAAGTTTATTGCGACACAATAAACTTTAATATTGCTAAAAGTGTTTTATTCAACGACTGACTGCTCATGATACAAGATAAGTACCATTTTAAGTGATTTACAGTCGAGAATTTGTACAATAATTATATATATATATATATATATATATATATATATATATATATATATATATATATATATTAAAAATGTATCTTGTCAAATCTGACAGCAAAATGTAAAATTTACACGAAAGATGGTCTAATCTTACACCTCAATGGTGTAGTGAACATTAATTAATACAGGTCCATGAAGACTAACTGGTGGATCGCTAGACAATATTGTTTCTGGGTTATTACCCTTCGTCAGTAGCGATTACCAAGAACTTTACTTGTTGAAATACCTTTACATGCCGTGGTCATCAAAACTTCTAGGCGCGAGCAAAACACTCCTAACGAACCACTGACAACAGAACACTGACGAGACGATACCTTGTCTAACACCTAGCGGAGACTAAACAAGAGACGACTGTCAAACGTCCAGTGTCAACATATTAAAGGATTGCTGCAATTAAGTTCGTTTCTGGGTTATTATATATATATATATATATATATATATATATGTTGATACGTAGATTCTCGCGGGTAAAATCTGTTCTGCTTTTTTCTCGGGTAATGAACCGCGTTGTAGAATTATCCCTGTAAGGGTTGTTCTTCTAGATCGCTTAGACCGAGAAGACCAACCTGAAGATGGCAATTGTGACATTGCCGAAACGTCGGAACAACCCTTACAGGGATAATTCTACAACGCGGTTCATTACCCGAGAAAAAAGCAGAACATATATATATATATATATATATAGAATTTTTTTTCTGTATTTGTCGTAAACTCGATAATAAAAATAAATAAATTGTTGGGGTACAACGACAACTGTAAAACAATATTAAATTGTAAAGTTCTTTATTTTTTCACCAATATTTCGCATCTAAATGTATGCTTCATCAGGGTCACTACAAAACAAAAATACAATACAATAATTCCAAGGTAATCAAAAACAACAAACTTACAAACGTGAACAATATAAGGGAGAAATAAAAACACTAAACTATCAAAAGGAACACAGGTAATTAGTACGAAATTAAAGTACATTGCAAAAATTAACGAAACTGCACAGGAACAAAAAACGAGGTGTGGCTGTCTTAATACACATGGCGATCGTAAAAATTCATACCAACTTAGCAACAAGTATTAGTAACAAGTTTTATACATATACAGTTTTATAGATATACTCAGCTTTATCCATCGCAACAGTAATATGAGTATATCTATAAAACTGTAGAACTTTTAAAAGATAAGAAATACTATTCCCAGACTGATAAAGACCCCACTATTAAGTCACAGAGTAAGATTAATGGTTTTTTAAGAAACTTATTGGATTTAGAAGAACTGGATACTATTACCTATAAGAAATTGTTGATACATAATTCAATAATATCAAAACTTTATTGTCTGCCAAAAGTACATAAAATTGATGTACCTATGAGACCCATAGTATCTAGCATACAATCACAAACATATAATATTGCTACCTTCATTGCGAACATCTTATCTGTATCCTTTAAGAACAATAGTCCTTATGACATAGTAAATTCCTTTGAGTTTTGTGAGTCCTTTCAGGAATTTGTACTTCCTGACAATTATGTGTTGGCATCTTTCGACGTAGTATCCTTATTTACCAATGTACCTGTTGAGTTGGTCATTTACGTACTAGACCAAAAATGGGAAGATATTGTTGATCACACTGATCTTTCTAAAGAATCCTTTTTTGAATGTTTAAATTTAATTTTTCAGAATACCTTCTTTTCATTTAATGATGTGGTTTATAGTCAGATTCATGGTTTACCTATGGGCAGTCCACTTAGCCCGATTCTTGCTAATATTGTCATGGACTACATATTAGACAATATACTGTTGATAGTACCATTCGAAATAGTGTTTATAAAAAAATATGTTGATGATTTAATTTTATCTCTTCCTGAAGGACAAATTCATGATACCTTGAACATGTTTAACTCTTTTCATCCTGACATTCAATTTACTGTAGAAGAGGAAAGCAATAATAGCGTACCGTTCTTAGACACTTTGGTGATTAGAACACCTGAAAATAAGATTATCATTGATTGGTACAGAAAAAATACGCATTCAGGTAGATTCTTGAATTTTTAATCGAATCACACAATAAAAAAAAAATCAACACTATCACCGCAATGAAAAATAGAATAAGTAAAATTTCTCATCCCAGTTTAAAACATAAAAATTTTAATATTTTAATAGAATTATTCTTGAATAACGGGTACCCCTTTTCATTATTAAAAAAAATATTCTTCAGTTCCCATTCTGATGCTAACCAAGTTGATGTCAATTCAAATTCAATAAACGTTGATTCTGTTAACAATTTACTAGTTAAACATTTCAGATTACCATTCATTGTTGATCTTACACCTAAGGTTTCAAGGATTTTAAATCATGGTAATGTTAAATTTGCTTTCTATAATGTTAGTACTATTCATAAGTATTTCAGTAGGATCAAGGATAAGAATGATAAGTTAATGAACTCCAATATAATTTATGCTATACCCTGTGATGAGTGTGACAAAATATATATAGGACAGACCTCTAATTGGCTTAAAACAAGATTAACACTTCATAAGAGTGATATTAGAACTAAAAAAAACCAGATGTGCTCTTTCACAACACATGAATTTGGAACATCATTCTGTGGACATGAATAATACTAAGATCTTAAGATTCTCTAAAGGAAAAAAATCGAGGGAGTTCCTCGAGATGATTGAAATTAATAATATTAAACCTAAATCTATGAACTTTAAATCTGATACTGATAATCTAAATGTGATTTATTCATTTCTATTAACCTTTAATAAGAAGTTTTCCAGTCAGATCGATAATACTTTTGATTCACTTATTTAGTTGGTCCCCCTTCCTTGGTAAGTTTTTAAAATTATTTGTTTTTTGTTTGTAGTTAAACTATTGTTTATTATTTTTCAATTGCAGTTGTTTAATTAATGTTGTTTTATTTTAAATGTTGATTAGTGTTAATTCTTTGATTTTGTTTCAAATTTCAATTGTTGTTAATTTAATTTCGTTTTTCAACGTTGTTATGTTTTCGTTTTAGTTGGTATGAATTTTTACGTTCGCCATGTGTATTAAGACAGCCACACCTCGTTTTTTGTTCCTGTGCAGTTTCGTTAAATTTTGCAATGTACTTTAATTTCGTACTAATTACCTGTGTTCCTTTTGATAGTTTAGTGTTCTTATTTCTCCCTTATATTGTTCACGTTTGTAAGTTTGTTGTTTTTGATTACCTTGGAATTATTGTATTTTTGCCTTTTTGTTTTGTAGTGACCCTGATGAAGCATACATTTAGATGCGAAATATTGGTGAAAAAATAAAGAACTTTACAATTTAATATTGTTTTACAGTTGTCGTTGTACCCCAACAATTTATTTATTTAGAGAGTACGCTAGAGGAATGGAGAGGGATGGGGGAGAGGGCAGGAAGGAGGTCAAGGGATGAGATGGTGAACGGAGAAGGGAGAATCTTGTTAGGCTGGCTACAGGAAAGAAATTGGGAGATTCTCAATGGTTTTGAGAACGGGGACGAGGAGGGTGAATTCACCTACGTAGGTGCTAGTGGTAGGTCAACGATAGATCTGGCATTAACAAGTGAGGAGATGAGGCGGGAAGTTAAGAATTTCAGAGTGGGAAACAGACCAGAATCGGACCATTTGCCGATAGAGTTGGAATTGTGGACGGAAGGAAGGGAGAAGGATAAGGAAGACGAGGGTGAGAGAGGGATGGTAAATGTATGGAACGAAGAGACAAGAAGGGAATATCAGAGTAAACTAAGGGAGGTAGTGTGGGGAGAAGTAAGGAGTATAGAAGAGGCAACAAGGGAGATGGAGAAGGCCATAGTAAGAAGGAGAAGGGGCAAGGGAGAAGGAAAGGGATCATGGTTTGACGAGGATTGCACAAGAAGGAAACTGAAGCTGAGGGAAATTCTACAGGAGGTGAGGAGGGGAAAGAGGGCTTGGGAAGAGTATACAGAAGAAAGGGGTAGGCAGAAGGAGATGTGGGAGAGGAAAAAAGGGGAGATGAGACAAAGAGAGGAGAAAGAGGTACAAGGATTAAGAGGAGAAAAAGAGATATGGACATACCTGAGAAAGAGAAAGAGAAGGTGGGGCGGTAGGGGTAATATCGAGGGCGAGGAGTGGAAACGACATTTCATGGAGCTTTTAGGAGGGGCAGAGGGGGGGGGGGGGAGGAAGAGAAGAGAGGAGGAGAGGAGAGAGGGAGTAGGGGTTGAAGGAATTCACATGGGGGGAGATAATGAGGGTAAAGGGTAGGATGAAGAAGGGAAAAGCAGCGGGAGAAGACGGGGTTGACACGGAGGCTTGGTTATACGCACCGGAGGAGGTATGGAGACTGACTCTTGGATGGATAAACGAAATATGTGCGGGAAGGAGGGAAGTGCCAGAAGGGTGGAGGGTTGCGATCATGGTGCCCATATGGAAGAAAGGAGGGAGGGATAGAGTAGAGAATTACAGAGGAATCTCGTTAATGGATGTGGGGTACAAAATCTACACAGGGTTGATAGGGGCGAGACTAGAGGAGGAGGTGGAAGATAAGGGTATACTGCCGGAAGGGCAGGCAGGATTCAGAGAGGGAAGGGGGACAAGGGATAATCTGTACGCGCTGAATTATATAGTTGAGAGGGAATTGGCAAAGAAGGGGGGCAAGGTGTTTGCAATGTTTGTAGACCTTAAGGCGGCGTTCGACAGAGTGGTCAGGAGTACTTTGGAGTTGACATTGCAAAAGGCGGGAATATCAGAGGGGATCGTAACAAGTATAAGGCAGCTGTATGAGGAAACGTGGTGTAGGGTAAGGGGGGTGGTGTGTGTAAGGGGGTGGAAACTACAGGTAAATTTAGGACATCAAGAGGGCTGCGGCAAGGGTGTCCCCTCAGCCCCCAACTATTCAACATTTATATTGCGCGGCTGGAGGAGGTGATGAAGAGAGGGCAAGGTGGGGGGGGGGGGGGGGTGAAGATAGGCAGTGGGAAGATCTGGTCGCTGGCCTTTGCAGACGACATAGTCATATTGGCAGAGACGGAGGAGGGACTTAAGGAGATGGCGAGGAGACTGGAGGGATTTCTGGACAAGAGGGGGCTGGAGTTGAACACCAAAAAGACCAAAGTGATGATGTTCAGGAAAAGAGGAGGGAAACGAAGAGAAATAAGAATGAGGTGGAAAGGAGAGGAAATTGAACAGGTCAGGGAATGGATGTACCTAGGATATGTGTTGGACGAAGGCAACGGCAGCGAAGCACACATTAAGCACGTGTGTAGAAAAGCGAAGTTGGCAGAGGAGGGTTTGAGGGAATGCTTGTGGGGAAAGAGGAAAGGGAAGTTTGAGGAATCATGGCGGATATGGAACATATGTGTGAAGAGCATTATGCTGTATGGAGTGGAAGTTTGGGGGATGAAGGAACAGAAAAGGGTGGAGAGGGCGCAGATAGGGCAGCTAAAAAGGGCGTTGCACCTTGAGAGGTCAACGCCTGATTATATAGTGAGACAGGAGACGGGGAGTGAGAGGATAGCGGTGGAGGCAGGGAGAAGGGCGGTAAGGTACGAGATGGGGGTGAGAGGGGGGAGGGAGAATAGTCTAGGGCAGAAAGTGTTAGAGGAGCTAGAGAAGAGGGAGAGGAGGGGAGGAGGGTTATCAAAATGGGAAGCGGCGAGAAGAAAGGTGTATGAGAAGGCAGGGATGTCGATGATGGAGGTGGAAAGGAGGAGGGAGGAAGGGAAGCAGGTAGAGACGGAGTTGGTGGAGCGGTGGGCACAGGTGGATGCGCAGGAGAGAGAAGGGAAAATAGTAGGAGCGAGATATAATGAAAAGTATAAGGAGCTGCAGGTGTTCAGGGGAAGACCGAGATACCTACGTGGGGGCAAGACGGCAGAAGAGGAGAAGCTAGTGGCGAGGTTCAGGTGCGGAAATGAGGAAAGGAACAACAAGTATTGGATGAGAGAGGAATAAGAGGTGCTTAGCGTGCGAAAGAGGGTTAGACGAATGGAGGCACTGGTGGGAGGAGTGCGATGAAATGGGATGGAGCAGGGAGGAGGTGGAGAGGGGTAGAAATTGGAGGTGGGCGTTGGGAGAGGAGGGTGAGGGAGCGGAGCTGCTAGGGGAGTTAAAGGGGAGGAGGGAAGAGGGTAGGAGAAGGAGGGAGGCAGAAAGGAAGTTGTTACAGATGAGGTGACCAGGAGGTAGAGAGAAGGAGCCATAAGAGGACGACAAGGAGTTCATATGTTATTTTATTTATTGTGAGGAGCTTATTGGGATGCCAAATAAAGGTTTTTTTTTTTATATATATATATATATATATATATATATATATATATATAATCCAGTGTTAATATTGAGGGAAGCGGTCTATTGAGGGCAATTAATAATGAGACTCCATTAGTAATTATTTCGATATTTCGCAATAACTTTATTGCTTCTTCGGTAAATCTACGATCGTTCACAAATTAAAAACGGAACATCATTCGTCATAGCATACTTACATTGCTTAGAGATCATGAAATTAAACCAACAATTGAAAACAGAACAATGCTCCATGTTATTACAATGTCAAACGTAAAATTAAACAGTTTTTTTTAATTCCTAACACACATATTAACATAAACTAAATACAAATTTGCCACGTGTTACAGAAACACACATAAAAGTAAGGTTAGTGTAATGTATAAATCGGTCGGTACCAACCTAAATTACAAATAATGAAAAAACCAAATCAAAACGCAGAACTATTTATGACATTAAAATGAATTTATACAATATATCACCATTTAACGAGATACATGAGCTAAGAGGAACCATCAATGAAAGCAGTATTCTCTGCTAAGTCAAATCGTAACAGGTAAGAATAAATACCACTGAGTTTGTTTATATCGGATTTAAAATTGATAGCATCTGAATATTTGTTGATATGGCACATTTCTAAAAATAAACGGTGCTTGTAGTTCGATTGAGACTCTAAAATTGAAACACTGGAAAAATCAAAAGCATGGTCATTTTCCACAAAATGTGTGGCTAGAGCACAAGATTTTTTTCCAATTCTACAGGCACTTCTATGTTGGATGATTCTGGATCTCAGCCACTGTGACGTCTGACCTATGTAACATCTACCACAAACTGAACAGGGTATTTTATAAATTATATCTGACTTATAACCATCAGGAATTTTATCTTTGGTCCTAGTAAATAAATTATTAACAGTTTTTAGATTGTATTTTGCAATTCTAATGCCATCCAACCTACAAATTCTAATTATCTTGTCGGTTATCTCCTGAATGTAAGGTAATTTTTTGTACACAGAGGCATTAGAATTGCAAAATACAATCTAAAAACTGTTAATAATTTATTTACTAGGACCAAAGATAAAATTCCTGATGGTTATAAGTCAGATATAATTTATAAAATACCCTGTTCAGTTTGTGGTAGATGTTACATAGGTCAGACGTCACAGTGGCTGAGATCCAGAATCATCCAACATAGAAGTGACTGTAGAATTGGAAAAAAATCTTGTGCTCTAGCCACACATTTTGTGGAAAATGACCATGCTTTTGATTTTTCCAGTGTTTCAATTTTAGAGTCTCAATCGAACTACAAGCACCGTTTATTTTTAGAAATGTGCCATATCAACAAATATTCAGATGCTATCAATTTTAAATCCGATATAAACAAACTCAGTGGTATTTATTCTTACCTGTTACGATTTGACTTAGCAGAGAATACTGCTTTCATTGATGGTTCCTCTTAGCTCATGTATCTCGTTAAATGGTGATATATTGTATAAATTCATTTTAATGTCATAAATAGTTCTGCGTTTTGATTTGGTTTTTTCATTATTTGTAATTTAGGTTGGTACCGACCGATTTATACATTACACTAACCTTACTTTTATGTGTGTTTCTGTAACACGTGGCAAATTTGTATTTAGTTTATGTTAATATGTGTGTTAGGAATTAAAAAAAACTGTTTAATTTTACGTTTGACATTGTAATATCATGGAGCATTGTTCTGTTTTCAATTGTTGGTTTAATTTCATGATCTCTAAGCAATGTAAGTATGCTATGACGAATGATGTTCCGTTTTTAATTTGTGAACGATCGTAGATTTCCCGAAGAAGCAATAAAGTTATTGCGAAATATCGAAATAATTACTAATGGAGTCTCATTATTAATTGCCCTCAATAGACCGCTTCCCTCAATATTAACACTGGATTAATTTATAGTACGGTCGAGGTTCCTTACATTTATATATATATTAAAAATGTATCTTGTCAAATCTGACAGCAAAATGTAAAATTTACACCAAAGATGGTCTAGTCTAGTCTTACACCTTAATGGTGTAGTGAACGTTAATTAATACAGGTCCATGAAGACTAACTGGTGGATCGCTAGACAATATTGTTTCTGGGTTATTACCCTTCGTCAGTAGCGATTACCAAGAACCTTAGTTGTTGAAATACCTTTACATGTAGTGGCCATCAAAACTTCTTGGCGCGAGCCAATCACTCCTAACGAACCACTGACAACAGAACACTGACGAGACAATACCTTGTCTAACACCTTGCGGAGACTAAACAAGAGACGACTGTCAAACGTCCAGTGTCAACATATAAAAGGATTGCTGCAATTAAGTTCAAAAACAATTCAAATTAAAAATGTATCTTGTCAAATCTGTCAGCAAAATGTAAAATTTACACGAAAGATGGTCTAATCTTACACCTCAATGGTGTAGTGAACATTAATTAATACAGGTCCATGAAGACTAACTGGTGGATCGCTAGACAATATTGTTTCTGGGTTATTACCCTTCGTCAGTAGCGATTACCAAGAACCTTAGTTAGTCTTCATGGACCTGTATTAATTAATGTTCACTACACCATTGAGGTGTAAGATTAGACCATCTTTCGTGTATATATATATATATATATATATATATATAATACAATGTGTTCCACTTAAGAGTAACACCTTATTATCTTTTTTATTTTTGGACCAATTTTAATATTTTTTTCCAAACTTAGAATACTTATTGCTCTATTCACTGCCAAAAAACAATTGCCTTCTTTATATGCAACCTGCGATGGCAAAATAAATGTCAGAAATCAAGAAATCACTTTAGGTATTTTTTGTCGAAAAATTTTACTAGTAATAGTTGAATTGCCCAAAAACCCTAAATCCAAAATTTCATAAAAATTAAAAAGTTATAATTTTCCGTAAAAGTCCGTAAATACTTATTATTTGTTGCGCCGAAAAATGTATGCTGTGAAAATTTTGTTTGAAATGAAACTTGAATTGTCAAAGTTGTTTAAAGTTGCTGTTGTGCAAATTTTTTTAATTCTGGTGGATCGCTAGACAATATTGTTTTGTGTGTTATTACATTTCGTCATTAGCGATTACCAAGAACCTTAGTTGTTGAAATACCTTTACATGTGGTAGCCATCAAAACTTCTTGGCGCGACCCAACTACTCTTAACGAACCACTGACAATAGAACACTGACAGGACGAACCCCTGTCTAGCATATTGCTGTGGCTAAACAAGAACAAATGTCCAGTTTCAACATACAAAAGCGTTGCTACAATTAAGTTGAAAATTTCTTTTTGAAAATATGGCATGTCAAAAATGTTAAATTTACATGACACATGCACTAATCTTACACCTTAAACGTGACGTGAACATCAATTAAACATGTCCATGAAGACTAACTCGTGGATCGTTAGACAATATTGTTTCTGTGTTATTACACTTCGTAATAACTTAAAAATGTCAGTAATCGCTAGTGGCGAAGTAATTCTCTTCTTTTTTGTGTATAGGACAAATTGGTAATTCTTTCCATATTAGGCATTTCTGCTTTTATCCAAACAATTTTTATTATATTGTAGATATTACTTTCTAGTTTTTCAGCATTTCCGCCGTTATCCTGTGTCCTCCTGGCGATTTATTGTTTTGCGCATTTAATAAAGTTTTCGATTTGTGTTTAGTAAGTGGTTCTTCGGAATAATTATCTTCTAACAATATTTTCTCATCACAGTCAGTGATTTTCTCCCATATCATATAATTCCTTCCCGTCTTTGCAAGATTTCCTCTATTCCTCATACTTGTTGCTTGTTTTTACGAAATATTGTTTCATTTTGTTCGTTTCTACTTGCATTTTTTTTGTTGTGGTAATTATCTAGCTCGCTTTCTTACATATGTTTCTACATTTTTATCGGTTTCACAATATGTTGCCTTTTCTTTTTCATGCACAATTTCTTGACCTCTGTTCTATATTTATCTTGTATTTTATCTTGTTTTTTCAGTAGTTCCATACTCGTTTCTCTTTTTAGTGTCGTGTCCTTACATTCGTCGTCAAACCATGACTTTATAATTCCTTTAATTCCTCCGCTTTACAATTTTGCGCCATCGCCTATTATCTTTTCAAATTCTTTCCATTTTCCTTCCACACTTTCTTGTCACTTTCTACATTAATATCTTTATTGACTAGTCTTTGGAAGTTTTTTCTTGTCTCGTCTTCTTTAAGTTTTTCCATTGAATATATTGTCCTAATATTGTTTTTTTTTTAATTTTGGAGGCGGATTTTATCGCTCTAATGAATATATAGGTCGTATACATGTCTGCTGCCCGGTAGGTCCTTGCGTCTAGTAGATATCGCATATGTTTCCTTTCATAGGAAATGTGACCTCTTTGGCTTATTGATATCCGTCCAGTGATATCAATGTCTCTATGTAACTAGTGCTGGCCCTGGAAGTGGGAATTAACGAAGTACAAAATCAAAATAAAGTAGAAATTTACCTGAGAAATGGTAAAAAAAATAATGGAGTTTGGACTTAAGTTAAGTATCGCAAGAATTTTATTTTTCAGGAATGTTAAATGCAGATAGATATCGACTAGAAATTTTAACACCATTTGTGAACATGTTCACGACGACGAACTACAGCAAGGTTTTTTCCAGCAAGATGGCGCCCGTGCACACACTTTTGAAAACATTAGTTTTCTGAGGCAATTCTTTGGATCATTAGTTTAAATACAAAGACAATTTGCCCTTCGAGTTTGATGGAGTTGATTTATCTAAATTTAAGTTACCGGGAAAAGGGTTGGTTCACCGGTTAGTATGGAGAGTAGTTTTATTACTCAAAATTAATGTAAGACATACACGAAAACTTTCAAAGCCTTCTCTGAATCACAATTCCGTTGCTCACACGTTATATGTCTGCATGTAGTCATTTTTTTTTAAATCTCGTTCGATTGCAAACTCTTTTAGATATTTCCCATTTACATTACTGCTTCCGTCTTTGCTATGACTTTCTATGATTGGCCTATATACCTCTTCCTTTCCTATTTTTGCATTGAAGACCGCTGGAATTTCATTGTAAACTCCCTTAATGTTCTGGTAAAACTCTTCCTTTCCTTCCTCTTCTGGTTTGTCTTCTGTAGGACAATGCACATTGACGATGCTTATCTTCATATACTTGTTCTTTATCCTTATTTTGCACAGATATTGAATTAAATTCTATAATGTCTTCCATTAATTTTTTGTTGTCATGAATCCAGTTTATAGTATTCTATCGTTAATTCTAATATTGAAAAATATGTACTCTGCTATTTCTTGAACAAATTGATCCTATCATTTTGTCTCTTGTATAGGAGTAAGGTAAGTTGAATAATTTTTCATTTGTGCTAATTTAATTAACGAGCCTTCCATCTAGGTAGCTCTAACATTCCACATTACTATATATATTTGCTCCTTTCCACTCTTTCTTAGCTTCCAAATCGTTCCCCTCTTTCCATTACTTCAATTTTCACTCTTTCGATTTGAATAGGCTTTTAATTTTTTTTGCTTCCAGTTATTTTTTTTAAATTTTTATTGTCATGGTCTTTTCTTCCTAATCCTTCATTCTCAATTATTAATTTCAGGATTTCTACATTAAACATCCTTCCATATATTCCTGTTGGTCGGAAATTATCTTGTTGTCGACGCCGTGTTGTCTTGACATAGCATTTACAATATCCATGAGTAGAAATTTTCTTCCTCCAACAGTATAGCCATGACAATTTCCCTGTTATCAGGTTTTCTGAATATTCCATTATCTCCTATATTTACGTAATGCATCAAGTGTCTTGGGGACAGTTTCGCTATACATTTCTGTTCTCATTTGAACTGAAGTTATATTAATTTAACTTTATTAAAAAACAAATTTAATGTTTCTGTACGTCTATTGCCGAAATTGTAAGGTGCTTCACATTTATTAAGTGTTAATCTCATTAAATCTCACACTACACATTTGTCTGCTCTTTGATCTGAGAAATTTAACTGAGGTAATTCTTTAAGCTTACGCAAAGATTTAATTTTACTGCGACTACCTACTAATTGTAACGCTTTACCGGATAATTTTGATTGACACATTCGTATTATAAACTGATTAATTGGATCAGTCGCGTCTGCAATATTTGCATATAGATATTAGAAATCCATAATTATCGAAAGTTAATGTGGATTTCCTTTGAAGTGGTTGTATAATATCTTTTGAGGTAGATGGGTGTTGTCGACTCATGGAACGTGTTGCAACAGAAATAAGAAAATTAACATGGCAGAAATGTTATTATTTTCATTTCTTTTCGCGTTTTCATTCTTCTGTTTCTTTGTTTCTATTTCCTTAATCTTGTTGGAAACGACTGACGACTCTGGTGAAATCAAGATGATACTCGGCACAATACGTCAATTGTACGTTGACAGATGCGATGCAGCTTACTCGTCGAATTATAGGTTGTCGCCAATTGTTCTTCTTAAAACGTTGAAACCACTACACTTTGTTACAATTATCACTTTCTGAACGTTTCTTTCTGTACTGCTTGGATGGAAGAATACTACTTACTGCGATAGTTACGTACGGCCGTACAAATGCATTTATTGAGACTAGTGTTGAATGTATTACATACATTTTACTTATATAGTATAATAACGTCTGAGGTTGCTGTATACTCGTAGTATGAATATGTACAATTGCAAATACAAAACTCTAAATACTCAATGTAAAACGCTCATATATCTATTGATAATTTTCTATTATTAAAATCTATTTTAATCTTCCCTATAAATGCTGCCCTCAGGATAAAAAATAAATAATTTTGTCAATAATGTGTTTATGTAAAACATTGTAAAGTTCCTCCTCACTAAATGATTTTGAATTTAGAATTTTGTCAATTACCGAATGAAATACGAAAAAATCATCATGACTTTCTACGCAAATCTACATCTTTCAGTAACTCATTTGCCAACACAATTTTGATGCAGATGCGTTATCAGAATTCAATATATTATTTTTGAATACAGACATTACAATTTATTTCATATATTCCAGGTATCTGACTATCCACTCAACACAATACAAAATCACCCCAACGCAATGCAGTCTAAAACCTTTATTACTGTCTACCAGTGTCAACACATAAAGATGAAAGCCAATACGTTCCTAATTACGAATTGTAAAAATGACTCGTTTTAATAATGACAGATATATGTGAACCTGCAGAGCTGTGTTGTTAATGGCCATAGAATGATTTGATAAATGAGTTTTTCTAACCCTAATATCTTATACTGTTTCTATGGTACATTTGAGCTTACTAGTTATTTTGTTGTTAAAATGTCTTCCCCTCTTAAAGTAACGTCGTCAATGACGACGTATTTTATAGTTAAAACACTCTTGCCAAAATAACGTCTTCGGTTACTTCCTCGATGTTTTTTTCATTTTTCCACTCTTGAAATGTCAAATACACTTTTTCATATGCATTTTTAGATTTTATGGGCAACAAATTGCTCCTCAGTTCTTCTCCTTTTTTTCTAGTTTCTTCTGGGACACTTTCATTCATTTTGGAAATGAAATTAATCAAAACTTTGTTGATTTTATGTTACCATGATACCCACAGCAATCTTCGCATTTTGCGTATTTGTGACGCGACTCACAGATCTGATATGATTTATTAAATTTCTTGAATTAAAAAGTCAGTTTGCTTACACGTATTAGGGTTAGAAAATATCTTGAAGACAACACGAGTTTTATGGTTTAAAAATGTCGGTCTATTAAATTCTCGCTCCCTGCGGTCGCTCGAATTGAAACTACGACCTCGATTTTTAAACTGTCTATAAAACTCTAGTTGCCTTAATAGCTATTTTGGCCTCCCGACATGTAAACATTGTAACTATGCACCGTTCATGTCACATGTAACTTCGTGTTTACGACGACCGTGCGTTTTCCCGCATAGTATGCGGGAAAGTAAATAATCCTTCTTTTTAAACTCCAGAGACGTAGGAAAAATACGCAATTTTGAAATCATGAAGCCGATGTTCAGGAGAACGAGATATATTAATTTCTAATTCAATAAGTATAACAAAATACACAAAATTTAAATATTAATTTAATATTAAATTAGTCCAAGCACTCCGCTGGGCATCGGGTTTAAGATATAAACTTCATGCAGCAATTTCCTACATTCGATTATAAATAGCTAATAATAAACGTACCTACCTACCTAATAACCATTAACTTTTATACAATTATTTAAATGTAACAAATCTGTCAAATCTGTCATAAACAATGCAATGTTGCCAAGTTGAATAAATAAAATATATAGGTATAAAAAGATGACTTATTAATTTAAAATAAAACTATGGGCCAAAAAATTCTATACAAATCTCATGCGTTAAATTATTTTACAGCGCTCCGGCAAATGAGGCACTCGCCCTTCGGGCTCGTGCCTCAAACGAAGCCGTCGCGCTGTAAAATTGAACTTCCCGCATTCGACTGTAAATAACTATTTTCTATGCCCATGTTTAAAACGCCATTTATCGAATATGTTTCCATGACGCTAAGTGGTCTTTTAAACACACCTTGACAAGCCGTGACTTTGTGCGCATTAGTCACGGGCTGAAGTTAGCTCTGGGTTTTTAATTGCGAAAATCAATTGAAACTCAAACTCAAGTTAGGTGTCACTTGACGTCAATCTGTCAAAATAACTAGACGTGGCGCGACAAGGAAGTTTGTATTTTGTGATAAAAAAAAGTGCCATTCTTGTAAAAATGAACCGAACCGAAAATTGCGTTTATAAAACTTGTTGCATAATATATTATTTTATAAATTTGTTGCCAATTAATGGTAATGTTCTTTGATTTTTGGTATTTTATTGTATGCCAGTGCTGGGTTTGTTGGCATTTGTTTGAAATAAAACTATCACAACACACAATACACTCACTTCCCATCTGAAATGCGAAAGATTAACATATCAATGTAAGTAATTTTTACGCTTCATTTTGTATTAAATGTTATTTGGTTGGAAATAGACATAAAATGGGTTTTAAAATATATTGTTTTAACGCACTTTCAATCTTGATTTTATCGTTCATTTATTTTATAAATAAACACAAATTTTAACACGGATTTTATGCACAGCGTTTGAATATGCTGTTAAATAATAGTTATAATTTGAATTGTATTTCGTGCATTTCATTTGTATTCGTTTTAGTGTTGATTATAATGATTTGTTTGTTGTTTTTAGTTATATTTTCTGATGAAGATGAAGCTTTATTTTAAACAAAACACCAACACTGGTATACAATAAAATACCAAAAATCAAAGAACACACACACACACATATATATATATATATATATATATATATATATATATATATATATATATAAATGAAAAGGTAGCCGTGATACCTTTTCCTTTGATTTAATATCCCAGCGTTATACTCAGTTTTTTTATTATATATATAATAAAAATAAATATGTTTAGCCTTCAAAAATTACTATGCAACAATTGGTAGTGTTTAATTAAAAAAAGTTTGTTTCAATTCCAGGTGATTTAATGGATATCTTGGCACTAGTGAATTCGGCTATCAACTTCATCTTATACTGCTCCATGTCTCGCCAGTTCAGATCGGCGTTCAGCGAAGTTTTCCGGCCGAAGTTGCTGAACCGATGGCTGCCGATTACGCAAAATCCCACCGAACTCAATGGTGGAATGACGCAAGTCACTCAAGTGTAGCGAAAGTATCGAAAGGGAGACTGTTGGGAAGATTTAATGTGATAAAACTGTGTAGATTGCGATTGTGATTTTTATATATGACCTATGTGCATCAATAATAGTTTTGTAAATCCTGATTGGTTGTGTATGGGCACGTGTACTTAAAATTGATTCTTCTGACAATTAAATAAAAGTAAACCGAAAATTAACATAATGTTATGCATTCAACGATTTTGCATAGTGAAGACTAAAATTTATGCTGCGTATAAATTTACATAATAACTATTTATAGGCAAACGATCGGATATTGCATACCATACATACGATTTTGCATACTATTCTATCTTGAATAGCAATGATTTATTCAAAGTAATCTGGCTACAGATCGTTATAATTTGATAACTTTGATAACTTACGTGTGGCATAATTCTAGACTTCATATTCCTATTGATCTGATTTATTTGTACGGGTGGTTTAGAGACATATCTTTATTAATTCTTTATTCGCATTGTTATAACCAATATTGTTGTTTAAAATATTTAGTTTTTTTTGTGATTTATTAATTAAATTTAATTATCTTCTAGCAATTGCAATTTGCGTTCAACGAAAAATGATTACAATGATAGTTTGAACTGCGCCTTGCATAAATTACAATCTCAAATTATTGTAAAAGAATCAACTTTTTTCACGTATGCTTATAATGACGAAATCGAATGTTGCTTAATATACAGAAGATCTCACACAACCATCTACGAATCTTTAGGTATACTGATATAGTATTACAACGTGAGAAGGCCATATCCCTATGCTAGAGCCCAGCATGGAAAAAGAACAACAAATATATGAATTTGTTGTTATTTTTAGAGGATGTGCGCAATAGATCTTACAGTTTTTGTAACTATTTGTAACATAAATATTTGTATATTTAATATTGTAAATAATATAATCTATATTAAAGACATGCTAAGTATAATCGTAATTTTTCCTAAAACGTAACACACGTCATTTAAAGATCTACATGTGATGCTTCAGAAAGGGTTGCGTTACCACTTGTCGTTTATTGTTCACTGCGTAAGTGCAATAAATTACAAACACCAGTCAGATGCAGTGGTGCCATATCAAACTTAATTAAACCGCGGCTTATTACATGAATGAATGTGCAGTAAATCATACACGAAAATTACTACCAATATATTCAAGAGAAATTAATTTAAAAATTAGATAAACCGCAAGTGAGTAATATTTATCTTGCAGGCCCGACCAAGTCCATCGCAAATAGCGAATTCACATTTAATTGTACAGGACTATTATTAGATAGATAGATAGATAGATCGTTATTCATCACGTATGCCAGTATTAACTGGATGTGAAAAGTCATACATTAATATTAAATACTAAAATAACAATAAAAAAATTCATCAAAGTCAAACAAATAAATAAATAACATCGATAGACATAAGACACACAACATACATATGCAACTATAAGACAGAAAAAATACATATGCTACTAACGACTAAGATAGAATTCACCAATCGTATACAATGTCTATGATAATAAATTTGTTTTTAATTCTTTTCGGAAATGAACATTATCACTCAATGACTTTATGTGTTCCGGCAGTGAATTAAATATGTGACAGCCCGCATATTTAGGAGATTTTTTAAATAAACATATTAAAAAAATATCCAAAATTAAATCATTCTTATTCCTAGTATTGTGATTATGCACAGTACTTACTGTGTTATATTGACTCTTATGTGAAAAAACATGTGTAAGTAGTTTATATATGTAAATGAACAATGAAAGCTAATATTGAATGTTTCTTAAAAATTTCACGACAAGAGTCTAATTTACCTAAATCGAACATCAATCTAATTATTCTCTTTTGAATTATAAAAACAGGTTCCCAGTCTTTGGCTTGTCCCCACATTAATATATTATAGGATAGTACAGAATATGCCAGTGCATAGTATACATTTAATAGTGAATTAAGATCTAAGAAGCAATTTTTCTTTAAATTACAAATTGCGAAAAATACGCGATTTATACGTGTGCAAGTATCATCAATCTGAACACTCCAATCTAGATTGAAGTCAATAAAAGTACCCAAAAATTTACACGATTTAGCTCACAATATCTCTTAGTTTTTGTATTGTAATTTGATCATCGAATGGTCAAACGTGTTATTGTTGATTTTATGAGTGAAAACCATAAGTGTTGTTTTACTAATATTGATCATTAGTCTATTGCGATCGCCCCATTTTGCAAATGCCTGCAAAACTGAATTAAGTTTAGTGGTCAATTCATTTGCGCTATTTGAACTATGGAAGTGTCATCCACGTATAAAAAAAAACTATGCCATCAATAATACCTTCGGGCAAGTCATTTATTAACAATATGAAAAGGAGGGGGCCTAGTACGGAGCTCTGCGGTACTCCCAAATGTATGTCATAATCATCAGACCTTGCAGCACCAATTTTAACATTCATCTTACGATCAGTCAAATACGACCGTATCAAATAATTGATATTTCCTCTGAGACCCAACGAGTTCAGCTTATCAAGTAAAAAGAAGAAATGTATGGAATCAAATGCTTTAGTTAGGTCAAAAAATAAAGCAGCAACTATTGTTTCCTATTTATGCTATCGTTGATGCATTGTGTAAAATCAATGTATACAGTTTCTGTAGAGTAACCCATGTTGGGACTAAAAAAAAAACAAATTATTGACATTCATATAATCCACCACCCGACCAGCAACAGCCTTTTCAAAAATTTTTGAAAATTTGCTAAGAATTGCATTAGGCCGGTAATTATCAATAATATTGACGTCGCCTTTTTTTAAAAAGGGGTGTCACAGATGCAATTTTCAACACATCCGGAAACTTTGAAAGTTCCACTGAACGATTTAGTATGATATCACATTTATACATAGTTTTATTAACTTCACTGAAAGATTATCATTACCAGCTGAGTTTTTATTTGGCAATTTATGAATTATAGATGCGATTTCATTCATAGTAAAAGGTATTAACAACATGGAATGGTGTTTTGTTTGACGTGACGATAAAGTACATTTTACAGATAATGAAGTACCAAAATGTTGATTAAGATTTTCAGCTGCAATAGCAATGAAATAGTTGTCAAATATGTCCGAGAGTTTTAAATGATCTGTTATTAAATTATTATCTATATTTAGTCTGTATTCAAGATTTTTTTTCTTTTTTCGAAGTTACAGTTTCATCATCTATAACACATTTAAATAGCTGTGCGGTATGATCAGATAATACAGAATCAATAACACCAACCAGGCATTCTTATCAGCTAATGTAGTCTATTGCAGTGGAACTACTAGATGTGATACGCGTTGGAACATTTATAAGTGATACAAGATCAAACGAGGCCAGTAAGTCAAGTAACATTTTTAATTTTATCTTAACGACTAGGTTAAAATCTCCACATAAAAATTACATTTCCATATTTGCTTGTACAAAACAATAGCACTCAAGATGGTTAAAAACATGTCGTGTTCCCCAGGTCCATAGATAACAATAATGAACGTATAGCCCTTAAAGAATATGGCAGAGAACATGTAGTTTCATTTTAGGGGTAATATATTTTTCGCGTTCCTCTTCTCACCTGTTCCTGTCGCGTTTATTGCTCACTTAATGTAGCTTTGGAGACTCATCGACTTGTTGTTCTTCCTACAATTACAAAAATGCAATTATTAGATAAATGTATTACTGTAAACATTTTTTTCACATGGGGCGGAAACATCCAAATCCCAAAAAACAGTGGCAGTATATTTTTCAATCACAACTTTATGCATTTTGATGGCCATTGTTGTCGCAAATAACAATATACGCGAATAGCCAACATTCAGACAGGGTATCTGATGATGGTGTTTTTCAAGAAACGTCATTTTATAAGAAATTTAACGGCCACACGGCGAAGGCGCTTGTCAAATACTATACAACTATAGACACTCACGCGCACGTAGTGTAGTAACAAATACTTTTGGTTTACTAGCAAGTGTGTTTCCTGTATTTAGAAAACCACTAATGATTAATTTGGGAAACGCAAAATTTTCACAAAAACAGTCACAGCCTTTTGAGATGGAGCGAAACATCAGGGTCTGTACATCCTCAAGGAACTTTAAATGAAACACAAGACGGAAATATTATTCCTGGTTCGTGTAGAACAGTCATGCGATACTTGTCTCCGGAATTTGACATTTGAAGGCAAGGAAATGAGAAATGATATATTGTCAATCAGATGAAGCATCTTAGCAGGATCTTTACGCTTAACGTTCCTCCTCATTGCTGCCAGCAGTTCACCGTGCTCATCTAGGTTCATCGGCGTACAATAAAAAACTTAAAACCTTAAATGCGAACGATTAGTTAACTTTTGATAACACGAAAATTTCTTTTTAAAAACTTTATTTTTGACTACACATTGTTTTATGAATTATAAACTTATTTTAACAATAATATATTTCTTAATACTACCACGTATTGTACAATTGAGAAATTGTTATTATCGCAGTTTTCTCGTTCATATGCTCCATATCTCTCAGTGATTCATGGGACCGCGACGATGCTGGGTGTAGATTAGTGTAAATGAAGTGAGTATACGATCCCGTATACTCATTTCATTTCGAGCACTCCTCCCTCATAAGAAGGAACTCAGGGGTTATTGGGATTGAGTGACGCATCTCCAAATGCCACTGTTCCTTGATTGTCTTACTTCTTTTTCCTATAATTTAGGTCTTTTCGGCAGTTGCTTGTTAGAGGTTTGCTATAACAAGTATATGCGATTAATCTTGTTAAAATTATATATAAAAAAATTAACGAAAGACTTGGGGTCGCAGTAACGTAATTAACGTCGTCGAATTTTGGAAGGGTGTCTTGATTTCGTTTCTTCTAGCCCTGGAGATCATCTAGGTTGACTTCCTTCAAATGGGTTTCATACGTTTGTTTCACTATCTTGTCTTCCTCAAATTTTGATTATTCGGGAAGTTTTACCATTTGTCTTTCGAGTATCATAATTTCTTCATTTGTGATAATTGTGGAATCGATATATTCATTTGATGTTTTTATATGTTTCATTGTTGCATGTAAGCGTTCTTTATTATTGATGTTATTAGAAACCATTGATTAGTTGTTACTATTTGTCGTATTAAATTATGTAATCAGAGTTGATTTGTTAGGCACATAGAATAATTAGTTTCTAGTTGTAGAAAATGAACTTAGCAAGGGTTTCTTTCGGAAGCTTCAACCAAATCGATTTTGGTACATACATAGATCTATTATAGGCATGATAAAGCTCATTTGTATTTATTGTATTTATTTCGAGAAATTATAGTTTTCAATAAATCGTAGTCTAGTAATATTGGAATTGAATATAAATTAAACGTTTTCGATTGCATATGGGTAAACGATTGAAATATCTAATACAAATGTTATTCTGAGATATGTAACTTTTTATTGAAATTATCTTTTCATATAACATTTTCAGGTTTTATTGCCAATGGTAGTTTCGATCGAATGTAATTCAACTTTCTTTAGTTCGATGCATCGGGGCGAATAATTGATGGGTACAATATTTGAAGTCTCTCAAAATTGAATTTTCAATATCTTGGAGAATTCGTAAAATTGTACTTAATATGATTGTTACTAGATCATAAATATTACGCAAGTAATTGTAACTGTTTATTTTAAATAAACGGTTTTTTCCATTATTTACAGGATTTGCATTATTCGTGATGTTCATACAATTTCGTTTTATTGCATCAATAGTTCTATTGAACTTATTACGTTAATTGGTTCTGCTAGTTTTACTTGTTTTGATTTTAATTTTTAAATTAATTGATCATCACTTTCTCCACCAGAGGCATCTAGGTTTCCTGTGATTGCCGATCCGATGCCGTTTATTAATTCGCGTTTATTTTTTTTTGTTAATTCTTTTAAATGGTATTAATTTTTTCAATTGCCATTGTTAGCCCCGGTTTTTCAACCGTTGATTAACTAATGATTAGGACTTAATCATCAATTAACGAAATATTCTGTATTTCAATTAATGATTAACACAAAAGTTTTTATTGACCAGGGATTAAGTTAATCACCAGAACATCCACTGATTAACTACACATTTTGAATAAACGTCAACGACCTGTCACCCCAAGCTGACTTTTTAGGATGTTATAGCAGTGATGAGGAACCACGTGGGCCAAAAGTTATACGATTTCGGCCTAATCATTTCGATCAACGGGACGAAAAAGATTTTTTGCTACCGGTTCCGTTTAACACCTCGGACCGTTGAAAGATTATTAGAAGAAGTTCGTGAAGGAATAGCTTATCTTACACATAGGTTATCACATACATGTACGTAATGTAAAGATCATCATTCGCAAACCTTTTTTTTTGTTAGGGACGATTACTAATCACCAGAAAACCAGCTTCTGTTAAGCCTTCGTTTTTATGCGACTGGCTCTTTTTTGAATGTGGCAGTACACAAATCGACTTGTAACACGACAATTCGTAGAGTTAAAAGTACATAATTATGAAACATGGTTTATTGCTATTTTTATCGATTAATTCAATTTTTTTCATTAGACTCATTTTTAATTCACGTTCTTTCAAAAATTTCTCTTTCTGCAATTTAACGAAGTTCAGCTTCTCCTCTATCAGCTCATATTGGTCACCTACATATTTATTGTATCCATTTACTTTCTTAATTACTTTGGACAGTTTTCTATAAATTGTAGAGTTTCGAAATCGTATATTTCATTTTTATTCACTGGATATTCCACTATGATTTTTGATTTGATTTCAAATTACTTGTGGTACAGTCAGAAATATTTTCATTTAGTTATGGCACTGAATACTGCTTGCTGATATTTTTGCGGTATTAGATAGAAATGGGTTATGCAAATTAAAGTTGCGAATGTAAATGTAAGATCCTTGTTAACAGGATTCATTGATTTTGTTGAAGTCATTATTGAGGGAGATTTTGATATTATAATTGTTACAGAAACATGGGTAAACCAAGGAATAGCTGATAAAATTGTAAATATACCGGGCTATAATTTATATCGATGTGACCGAGAGGGCAGAGGTTGTGGCGTCGCAATATATGCAAAGAATTATATTATGTGCTCAACTGTTACTGCAGGAAGTGATTGAATGTTTTACAATCGTTAAATTTACTAGAGTCAGTCATTGCTGAAGTATTACCTACGGTTGATGATATAATATGTGCTGGTGATTTCAATGTAAATATGTTTAATATATGATCTAATAATGCAGAAGAGGTTAATTCATTTTGTGAAATTTTTGGATTCACGCTGATAGTCGAGGAACCGACAAGGACAACACGTATTTCTAGTACACTTATTGGTCAATGATTCCACTCTGATTACGGATGTTAGATGTATTGATTTACATACTATCTCTGATCACAGACTGGTATCAGTGACCTTGTCTATAGACCTACCAAGGCAGCAGCAAAAATACTTCAAGTATAGAGACTTGAGGTCAATACCTTGGCATCATATTTATAGCACGGATAATGCAGATAATATTGCTTATTATATAAGTAATAATATAGTCGAGCTGTTCAAAAAACATGCACCAAATAAGACGGCACGTATCAGGAAACCGAAAGCCCCATGGCTGACGGATGCTGTAAAGGGGTTAATTAACGAATGAAAAAAGCTTTATCTAAATTCAAACGGTCAAAATTAATACAAGACTGGAATTATTATAAGCACATAAGAAATTTCACGACTAGCACCATAAGATAAGAAAAAAAGCCTACCTACAATTTATTCAACACCAAAACAACAGCAAATTTTTTTTGGAAAACTCTTAGAGAGCTTAAAATATTAAACAAGTCAAATAACCAAGAAATACCTACCCATTTGTGCGATCAGGAAATTGTTAATGATTATTTTTCGGCGTCCGCTACTTTCAAACATCCTGCACGTGAAACGTTAAATTATTACTTGAATGACGAATATACCGTTAATGGGAAAAAAGATCAATTTAGTTTTAAGTTAATTGATACGGCTGATATAATTAGATACTTCGCAGGTATAAGAACTCAGGCTTGTGGAATAGATGGTATAACGCTATCAATGCTGAATTTCTGCATGCCACAAATAGCAGAGTATATTCGATACCTAGTTAATAGGTGCTTTATAACTGGAAATTTTCCGTGTCTTTGGAAACAAGCAATAATTCGCCCGGTCTCTAAAGTAAATAAACTACAAATCATATCAGACTTGCGACCTGTTAGCATATTACCAACCCTTTCTAAGTTACTCGAGAAAGCTACTAATCACAGATCAGATCAGAGATTACCTAAAATCAATTGATATATTACCAAAGCTGCAGTCTGGATTTAGACAAGGGTACAGTACAACAAGCGCACTAGTTAAAGTGGTTGACGAATGTTGGACTTCTCCAAGGCGTTTGACACGATAAACCATGAACTACTGATGGCCAAGCTAAAATATTTTAAATTCGAACCTGATGATGTCTTTTCTGACTGATAGAACAAATATAGTTCAAATTAATAATGGAAATCCATCGTCAGAGACAGTGGTCACATGCGGAACTCCACAAGGAAGTATTATATCGCCGATCTTGTTCCTTATATATACTTCCGATTTTTATAAAAAGGTTTCTTACTGCACATCTCATTTTTCCGCAGACGATAGCCAGTTGTACTGTAGCTTTGATTAAAACAATTTACAAAGCAGTGTAAGTCGAATCAATAAACATTTAAAAGAAATTGTAGAGATGTCTATCAATCATTGTATAAATATAAACCACAGTAAATCTGTGGTGAGTGTATTCTATAAACGAAAGCATAGGGCCATAGACAATATCCAAATAAAACTAGACGGCAATGTACTTCAAATATCAGATAATATAAAGAATTTAGATTTATTAATAGACAAAAATTTAAGATTTCATCTTTATATTAATAAACTAATACAAGTTCATTTTCAACACTGAAGTACTTGTATTCACAAAGACATATTATGGACATTAAGCTAAAGACAGACTTATATAATTCATTAATTCTATCAAGATTCAATTATTGCAATGTTGTCTATGGCCCGTGTCTCGATGTACAAAACTTGGATACAGTGGGTACAAAACGCATGTGCTCGATTGATTCTTGGTCTGAGGAAATACGATCACATTTCTGACAAACTGAATGAAATGGGTTGGCTAAATATGCATAACCGTAGAACTCTTCACATGTGCACATTTATCCACAAAGTGATGACAAATTCTATCCCAGATTACATTAGAGAGAAACTAGTATTTCGGTCCGACATTCGAAATCGAGATCTACGATTTGCCAACGTCTTATCGATTCCTCAACATCGTACAACCTTCTTTGAACGTGCATTTAATTACGTAGCCCCAAAGATGTATAACAGCCTCCCGGAAAATATTAAAAACTTGGGTTTGCAATCATTTAAATTCAAAATTAAACAATATTAACTTCATTGTTAGCAACAAGGAATCGTACATTAATAAATTCTTGATGATTCAATCAAATCCGCAAGCAGTCGTGATGACGCCATAAATAAATTAACATTCTGTATTAATTTAATTCAGGTTTAGGTTTGACTTCGCCAAATAAAGACCTATTATTATTATTATTATAAATAAACATAATAAAGTAATTGTCAATTGTTCTTTCAAATAAATACTTGATGTGGCATCATCATCGTAAGTGTTGGTTAATCCATCGATCTGTTCCCCAAGAATCTCTTTTATGGTTAAATCCACTTCTGTAAAACTAATTGATTGAGAAGATCCTCCACCAGTCTCAATAATATTCTGCCTATTTATTGAAAACTTCTTTTTTTGCATTTATGGTTGGCGTATTTTTCTTTTAGATTCTTGACATTTCTGTAAGTGAGTTTGCTATTGTTAAATTCTTCCTCAACTTTCTTTGATGTTGCTTCCTTGTCTTTCCAATAGATTTTTTATTGTCGATTATGTTCTTATATTGATCAATTAACCTTAACAGAAGTTGCTCTTCTTCAGTGGAAAAATTTCTTCCTCTTTTATGTTTTGCGGTTTCGTTCATTCTTTAATTTACAAATACATCGCTAACATTACTCTATTAATAATTATGGTGCCATTTTGCAGTATACTTACATCACAACCTCCAACTTTAGCTTTACGGTTAGAGTTTCGACCAAGTGTCACCAAAATGTCGTTCTGACCACTACCAACTTAAACATGTGTGTTTGGTGAATTCTATACCTTGTTTTTAAACTAGGAGGAGTAAATAGAAAAACTATATTTACACTGAAACTGAAACTGACGCGAAACTTGTATGGGATACAATATATATACTTAAAACTATAAAAGATATTATAACGATATGAAGCAGCTAGTTCTGAAAAGAACCAATTTATTTACTTTTGGAATTACGGAAAAAGAAATTACGAGCACAAAACTGTTAACTGAAATGCAACCACTTAGCATTATGTAAAACAGACTCGGTTTTGGACAATTACAGGTGTAGGTTTTAGCGCGGCAAATTTAAATCACTCCTCCTAGTTTAAAAACAAAGTATAGATTAGTTAATCAAAATTCAAAAACGAATTGAAAACGCTTTCTATATTTAATCAAAAATTAATCATCAAGTGAGGTTTAGCTGATTAAGAGATTAATCAACGATTGAAAAACCGGGCCTAAGAACAGTGCTTATGGTATTATCGTAATTAGCTAATTCGCGTTTATATACTGTTCCAATTAATTGCGTGTTTACGGCTTTAATTAAATTCGAATGTAGGTTTTTAATTTTTTATGATCTCATCTATAAGAGGATTTAAATCGTTCGATGATTGATTTATTTTCATTCTTCCTAATTTTAATGGTAGTACTCCAAGTTTGTGATTTTGATTTCATGTTGTCCGAAGCTCAAGACTGGTAATCTGTAATAGATTATTTCGTTAGATATTTCGTTCAAACGTGTATGGTTGATTTAACGTTTAATATTATCTGCGTGAATTTTCTTTGGCTTACTTGGTTTCTGAGGGTCATTGATTTCTAATGAGTTTCTTGTTAACTTTGAAAGGATCGTTTTGGTAATTTGTTCATTTAATTGAGAATACATTAATCTCGTATTTCCTCTCTGATTTTGGACGTAACCAGTAACCAAAAAGGAATCGAATTTGTACATTTTAACAAATTCTTGGAATATTTTGTTATTGCATTTTGGTCCATTGTCGATTATAATTAATTTTGGTGTAGTTGATTTTTATGAATTACGTAATCTAAATAATTGTTTGATCTTTCGAAAATGTATCACAGATACTGTTAAAAACACTTTTTATGCTGCATAAATGAGTACTTATATTATTGTACTTAAAGGAACTCTTTGTGATAAACTGTGTTCTCACACTAGGGGCGATGTAGGCGACATAGATTTACTAACTCACTCGCTACATCGTCGCACTTTTCACTGCTTCTTGCCTGCGCAACTGACCGACTGTCCCTCTTGCACTATGGCACACGACATATATAGCAACTGTAGCGGTAAGTAATCTAAGGGAATTTCATATGTATCGCATACCCTATATTATTGTATATTGACAAAATTAAATATTTGTAATATGTTCTACACACTACATTCAATGAAGTAGTTACGTAGTCTCGTTCAGCATATGCAATGAATTTTCGGGCTGTTAACGTACATTTTTACCAATGGGAAAAGAATTTTATCGCACGTTATTTTTTATTTGTTCTTAATATTGTAACTAATTATCAATAACTTTTTATTAACTTATTTTCCCAGTACATTTCATACATCTTAATAGTAACAAATTTTACACAAAATCTTCATTAACTATTTTTTCATAACTTATTTACTTCTAATAGTTACTTTCTTGTCGTTTAGATTCGATTGAGATAATTTTGTTTCCATTTTAAACATTTTATAATCAATTTCAGTCTTTACGTTCATCTTCATGCTACTATTACTACTCCCAACTGAATCAAATTGAATGTTTTAGGTTAATTAATTAATCAATAATGCGTGAGTTGCATTTGATCATTAACAACCGGGCTATTTCAGTAACTTAACTTTTTCTTGCATTCCTTGATGCGTAATGGTGAAATCCCTGCCCTCATATAATTTCCTGCAAAAACCTGAACTTCGTCAAAGGCGTAAGCCGATCTGTTTATTTGCATTATCTGCAGTCCTTCTGTCTAAGATTAATCCCCTTTTTATTGATTAATATTTCAGTCTAATACAAGAAAGTTATGTATACATGTTTCAATTAAGTTTTACCCAATCTAATCCAATATATAATCTATACTAACCCAATTACCATATAATCTAATGACTCCTTAGTTGGATTGTTTTTTCCCACTTACACTTTCAGTTCTGTCCGTATTTTCGATGAACTTACCGACCCTATTTGTACTGACGCATACTACGTTTATATCAAGAGTATCTCTGACGTATCCGAACATTATATGCCATTGTTGTGTTTATATCAAGAGTATCTCTGACGTATCCGAACATTATATGCCATTATTGTGTTGACCTAGTTATGTATTTGTAATATGTGCTAGGTCCTACATACAACGAGTTACGTCAAATTATTTTGTTGAAGCGGACATCTATATAAGGAAAGTGAGGAACTAATAGTAAAAAATCTGCAGTTACACTAAACTTCCTTATACTTAGTTATACTACACTTTTCGAAAAAACTTTTCAAATGAAAGTTGTTTAAAATATCTTTAACTTTCATAGCAACATTTTTTCGATAACACGTACCGTTTTCGAGATAAGGAAACGGTGATAAGAGTAAACCGTCACTTCCGGTTGAGATACTGCTTTCAAAATAGGACGTTGTCATTCTTGCTATATGCAAATCTTAAGATTAAAGTTGTATAGGTCTAGCTGTAATCGTTTCGATGCTATACAGCACACGCACACGCTCACGCACACGCACACACACACATGCACACACACGCGCACACACGCACACACACGCGCACACACGCGCACACACGCGCACACACGCGCACACACGCGCACACACGCACACACACGCGCGCGCGCGCACACACACACACACACGCACACACACCCACACACACCCACACACACACACACACACACACACACACACACACACACACACACACACACACACACACACACACACACACACACACACACACACACACACACACACGCGCGCGCGCGCGAAGGCCGCAAACGCTTCCTGAACTACTTAAAATTAGTAACAATATAGAAAGCTGCTTTTTCAAATCAAATCAAATTATTTTTATAATGTTCATCATTTTAAATTACTTCACTCTTGCTAAAATATTATACCTGCGTAAGAAAGCTGTCGCGTTATTCCAAATAGTGATTTTCTGTAAACTGTCTTCATGCATTTAGAGATAAAACACTGGCCGTATAATACAAAATATAATATAATATAATGCAAAACCTATTTTACAGGTTAAATATTGACTGCATGTATATATATCGTTATGATATGGTTTCTGTATAAGCGAATAAATATTGCAAAATTTGTAGGTTATGCTGAAGTAACAGGACTGGCAAGGTATGCATATATAAAATACCTAGAACTGTACAATTTTCGTGAGTTTCAACGATGTATGTATATAAAATAAACCTGAAATTGCATCGAGCATGTATATGCCAGTGGATCTGGGATTTTGGCCAATTTCATAATGAAAACTTAACTTAAAATGATGATAGCTGTCAGAGTTTAACTAAAAAGTCAATTAAATTGAATTTGAAGTAGATTGGAAGTAGGAAATTAATTCCATTCTATACGGAATTATGAAATCGAACAAAATATGAGAAGCTTTGGCGATTAGAAAACAGTTAACTAAAACGCAGGCAAGGAGCAATGAATAAAATTAGAAATTTGATACATAAATAAGCTCTATATTTGAATATTGTGATAAATATAGAATCATGCGGGTTGAGAAAAAGTTTCGTGGGATTGATGTATAAAATACGTTTCGGGCAAGATTTCGAAGCTTTGACGAAAACATATTGAATTATCTGTCTTTAGAATATGTTGACGAACTGTCATATTTACGAAAAAGGTTTTTGGAATTTGTCAGATTATGACAGTGAAAAAAGGAAAGCACCGTTGTAAAAAGAAATATACGAAGCCATCATTTTTTTTAGAACGATTGATAAAATTCAAAAATATTTAAAGTATTTTAAAACTCTGGAAGAGAAAACAGGAATCCGTAAATGTCGACAAAAATATAATGCAAATGGATCCAGGAACGGAAGGCTATAAGAGGAACGCCAGAAAACGATAGTAGTACCAATTATAGTGTCCACGACGGTTGTCCACAGAATTTAATTAAAACGTTGCTCAGCAAAGGTGTGTTTATACGAAAATACAAGTCACTATGTTAAATATAAATGAAAGTCAATAAAACTAAATTGCTAATATTGAATAAGAAAATAAAGAAGAAAATGGCAGCATCTGGATGAGATGGTCTGCATTCTTGTCATATGATGCTGCTTGTTCGGTGAAAGGTTGTAATTGTCTTGCTAGATGTCTTGCTTCTCTAGAATCTTCGGTGTTGAAAATGTAGTCGTGTGATGCGCCATTGGGTGTGATGTGCCCGTCGGGGCAGCGTCACAAAAAAGCTAAGATGCATAGTAACCATTGTTTTCTTACTCGTAACGTTACTTAATTGATAGATAATCTCCTCCCCATCTACCATCTTCAGGTAGCTCTTCTTGGTCGGAGTTATTTGGTGGTTCTTATATTACGGTCTATTGTTGTGGGTGGTTGCGTTCGGTTGCTTCTTGCTTCGGCTCTTCATTAATGGACCGCATTTTCAATATCACAGATTCTACGGAAAGCAAGTTTATCCTTAATACGGAATTCCATCCAAGTGACAAGATTTCAACTTAACGACATTAGCACCAGATTAATAGATATACATTTAAATATTAAATATTTAAACCATGTCCATCCAGTCCTATGGTAGAAGCTCTATTATCTATCAGAACGAGAAGAGAACGAACGCATGCTATCAACAGGAAAAAATCCACAAACTGAAAGCAGAGCAGAAGCCAAAATCGAAATATCACAACTTATCAGACGATGCACTGGGCAAAGGCACCACCGTATTTCTTACCAAACGGTTCAATTTCGCGGTGGCACCTTCACGGATTCCAGCAGAAGAAATCGTTTGCAGTGAAGAAACTGCCATACAGGAAGTGTAGAAAGGCACAGCCGAAGTGGTACTACACAAAGTATCCAGAATATTAGGAAGAGCTAAACCATCAATAAATAGCTACGAGACTACCAGGGCATCATTATTTCACCATCGGACAAAGGCAACGCCACAGTAGTGGTCAGTAGTGACCACTGTTAAGATAAGTCGATAAGTCCCGGAAGACGAAACAATGAAGTTATTTGAACGAAAATACCAACCGCAGGAACACGTCATGGAACTGGTCCAGAATTGCGTCAAGAACACTTTATTTTTGAGAATCAACGTTACCGACAAACTAGAGGTTACATTTGCTATCACTGTCATCTGTGATAGCAAACATATTCATGGAGGAACTGGATACCACAGCATTAGACATATCAGTGTTAAAAAGGTGCAGATGACACCTGCGTAATCTGGACACACAGAAGAGAAGAACTCAACAGGTCTCTGGAACACCTCAACGAACAACATCCGGCTATAAAATTCACCATGGAAGAAGAAAGTAGAGTATGGACAAGATAAGAAGGTTCCATCGTACACAAAAGGTCGACACAACGATAAAGAAGCGATGCTCAGGAACCCAAAAACAACGTTTCCATTAGAAACACAGGGAGTATACAAAATACCATGTGGAAACTGCAATAAGAAATACATCGGTCAATCCGATTGGTGCATAGAAGTTCGCAAATAAGAGCATATTCGGGCTGTAAAACATAGAGACCCGTCGTCTTCGTCGTTTCTAGCCGTGGCTAGCCATTTCTTAAACACGGGACACAATATCGACTTCAACAGCAACACAAGAACAATAGCTAGCATACAACAGTTCACCACCAGAATAATCCGAGAATACGCGAGATGACGCCTAACAATTTCTAGCACCTGTAGACTTGCATTAAACAATGCAGAACAACTAGTTATCAGAGGACAGCGCCACAAGAAACGCCACAGCTCATTTCACAACGAGCACACCAAGTTCCATTAACAAGTTCCATTTCCAGGAGCCGAAACAAGAAGCAATCTAGCGCAACCAACCACAAGGATAGACTGGTATACAAGGAGCACCAAGTAGCTCGTTAGTTCCTATAAACTAGTGATACGAAGAAGAGCTACCTGAGGATTGAAGATGGGACTATGCAGAAACAACTCGCAACCCGAGAACCGCGAAACACAGATTTCAGCCGCGACAACCTACTAACCAACACACTCACACACACAGTTCTCTCCGCACTAAACTTTCTTACAGCTAGATACATTTCCTGCAAACTGACACGATACGTCCATATAACTCGTAGGTTAGTTACACCTGACAGCCACGTTATCCTACGTTGCTAGGATTGAAAAGAATTTGTCCAAAACGATTTCAGCAGCGATTTTCTACTAAATTGTAGGTGTTTAGAAGGAACTTTTCAAACAAAAGTTGTTTCAAAGTGTACCTTTCGATAACACGTACCGTTTTCGAGAAATGGAAAATGTGAAAAGTAAATTCGCACTGCCGGTTGACATATTGATTTAAAAAATATGAGGTTTTCTTCACACACAACGTCTATAGCCGTTGAAATCGCAGGGTTGAAATGTTTCGTGATTCCTCTGCTACCTTATAGATAAAGTATAAACAAGTAAAAATGCTCGAATAAACACTTACTATGCCATTAGTAACTCTCTAATCTCTAATCAAACAACCAAATGGCATGGAAACAGCATTATTATATCGATAATAATTAATTAATCATTTCTAAAATACGTGTTTCGGTAGGGGGGAATATGCCGTACATTTTTTATTGCTGAAATTTGCTAAAGATTGTACAGATGTGTATTTCAGATTTCTTAGTTATTGCTACCCTTCGGAAAACGTATTTGCGAAGATTAATGGCAGCCAAAAACTCAACGCGCCTCTAGCAAAGAGCACTAACGCCTAAATATACTCTCCAAATATCCTTGCAGCGGTAATAGAAGAACTACAATAAACTTAACAGCAATAAGATAAAACCAGGGTTTAACCGACGACTATTGTACATTTACAGGTTTTGTATTTTTTTGTTGTAGTCGCACTATTTCCTTAATGAAATACTTCAAGGTTTACTTGAAAATGTACCGCTCCTTCAGTATCTTCAACATGATGTACCAGCATGCCCTCCAGTACATTATCAGCAGAAGCTAGGTCGTCATGACCCAAAAGAATGCGCCCTAATGTTTTAAAATCAATATTTTGTAAATAAATATTTTATATTTTCATGATTTATAACCATTGGAAATTAGAAAAAAACAATTAGAAATGATATTCAGAAAGCTAGATGATATTAAACTTTCAATCCACTAACATATGGAAAAACAGTTTACTAGCGACTCTAAAATAGATATAGAATTGACTTATATCTGTACTTTTAAAATACAAAGTTGACAAATTTTCGGTTGTATTTATTTGTATTTGTATGTATGTATTTCATCCTTAAATATGCATACGCTTAAGACATTTATTGTGTGTGAGGAATATCCCTACTTCAAGCTTGTGTGGCAGTTTTTGTGCAACCAGTATACTGCTAGTCGGTAATACCGAAGCTGAAAATCTGAATACATTTACATTTAATCTAAATTTCACAACTTTAAACTTGGCATATTAAATTTACGTATACATCATCAATTTACTTTAGTAAAAGACGTGCTTCAGGTGTCTTCGTGGCGATATTGCGGCGCTAAATTATATTTATTGTGCATTATAGTAACCGCAAAATGTATTGGAGTTATTAATTGCCAATAAAAATACTTTATGTTAATAAAATATTTAATTCGTACTATATTTGAAATAAGAGATGTCCAACCAGGTTTGTTGCTTCTAAATCATCACATATAAATATCGGGTCAAAATTTAAATGAATGAGTTATTATTTAAGGAATACAATTAATTCATTAAAAGGCGATAAACGCGTACGATATGCTGTTTAAAATGGTTTATTTGATTTATAATGGTTAATAATTTAAGGAAGTTTCTAATAAAATGTAAATTTCGCCCTGTTTTAGAAGTCTTAAAACGAATCGAGCGACGCATATTGAAAGTAATATAAATGGAATTTTATTATGAGTTTACTAATTTACACTAGTATGAAGATCGTTGCAAATATTTTAAATGCGCTCTTGTTAACAATTGTAATAATGGTGTATTGCACCAGCTACTTTCGACTACATAATTTAAGTATTGCGACCGGAGGATGCTGATGCAGTTGCATTTCTATAATATTTAATGAATTTTGATATTGTACAACTACGACTTCATTTCATAAAATATTTACGGTAACTTCTCGTTATACTGTTATACTAATTAATAATTTAAAGTATTGTCAAAGATATGCTTTGACTATTAAATATTAAACTATGACAGAAATACGTTGTGCTCATAAATAAAACTTGCCGTATACTTCGAATTATAGTAAATTAAATGTCCATGTACTGTAGTTTAAATTTGATAGATGGCGCTATAATATAAATCGTTGAATATTCTACAAATAACAAATAATATCTAAATCCTGGCCGATACGAATGACTGTGTTAAGCATTTGCTGATGATTTATAATTATTTAATGTCGTATAGCTTTTGAATGAAAGTGCAACCAGAACAACTGAGCTTACACGTGACCTGTCGAGGGTGTGAGACTAACGAATACTTCCACGAAAAACGATATCCAAAAAAAGTGTATGGAAAAATATTGATCAATGGAGAGTATGAATATGAAAACCTTGCAAAAGTATCAGGGGTAATAAAATTGACACAGCTGCTGCTTGATAGCAACAGACGTGATAAAGAACTTGGGAGAAAAAGGAATGCGGATATTAATGAGTTTCTTATCAAGGCTGTAAATATTACAAAATATATCAAAGCAACTATTGGAGGAACAAATTAGAAAAAATGATCGAAAACCAAAAGAAGTTGCATAGTTCTTTGATAGTGTACGCATGTACAGTATCCAAAGAATTGTTCCATTGTTGCCTTTCATCTTTTAACATGCGTGATTGTTCGATAGTCCTAGTTCGGTGGTCTTTTAGCAGACTCCATGTGATGGTGCTTTTCACACAATTCTTCATAATTAGCATAAATATCAAGATTGTTTATATCAACGTTGTAATTATGTGCCACTCATCATCCGTTGAACTAGTAGAGATTTATAAACCTTGAGATCTAAAGTTCGACATCTTGCAAGGAATTTATAACCAAGAGTCACAAGTGCATTTGATTTATTTAACCAGTATTATGTATATGTGTACATTCTATCTTACGATTATTATTTGACAATTACTAAAATTATTGTAATATATATATAATATATGTACCGAGTGGCAAAAGTAAAAGAACACTAAGAAATAGTTATTCAATTGAAGTGATTTTATTGTATTATATGTAAGTGGTCAAGTAAGTCAACGATCAACATTTGAAACAAAACAAAAGAACAATACAAAAGTTGACATTAATAATGCATCGCCCCGCCGCACAGTGGTTCGGGTCTTATGGACGCGCGGAAAAAAATCATTATCTCGAAAAGTACTCGATCAATTCCAATAAAACTTTTTCCAAAGTAACTACATATTATTTCACATTGCAGTTGACGAAAATTTTCGTTTTGTATTTATAATAGGAATTAGAAATTTCATAATATATAGCTTTGGTATACAAGGTCATAGGTAAAAATGCATAAATATTTAAGTTTCAAATTTGAATTTATAGCTGCTATAAATACAAATATTGTTGCACATAATACAAATAATAAAATGCGTCCCTTGCCATATCGCCAACGGCATGAAGAAGACCAGGTGCTATGCGAATCATATCCACTTCCGCAGTGGTAGAATAAAAATTTCCTGTTATGAATCAGAGAGCATTAATGTGGCTTCTCCACTAAGATCTAATTTTTTCCGTGGATCTGGTTTATAATGACAGGATCTGAAGAAATATCATATGCATGACATCTTCGTTTGTTGCTAATCGGCTACATTTTCTTGAATGGTGTATCCGTTAAAGTTATAATTGTTGAAGATCTTGACGCAGAAAAATCCGCAGTAGCTGAGCACTACCACACGGGAAGCAATCATATCATCGATTACAACGACGTCAAGATCCTGGCTAGAAACAGTCAATACTACCCACGGATAGTGAGAGAATCTTTCGAAATAATGAAGAACCCGAACAACTTCAACCGAGAAGATGGGTACAGACTGAACAAAGTTTGGAAATTGGCACTGAAAGGACCATCGAAGACGCGGCAAGAACCATGGAAGACGCAGAAAGAACCATCGACCACGCAGCCAGGACCACTAAGGGCGAATCCAGGAGACGCATCGGGCACGGATCAGTGGACGATAACGGATCCGGATCAACGGAACGTAACGGGTACGCATCAACGAAGCGCAGCAACGACCGGCTATATAACGCGGGGAAAAAAAGATATCAACACCAATCTTTAGAAACCTTCTGAAGTTTAGAAGTTTAGAAACCTTCTGAAACACGGCAACACCCGGAAGATACATCTCTTTGGAACGATGGCCGTGAAAGCCTACATTCGATTAACCACATAATTGCCTACAATTCGGACACCGACGAATTCTAGGTATTTTGAACACAGAAAACGTCGAAGTCAAATGTCAACTGACGCCCATATATAGCGACAATTTCTTCTTTGGCATATAAGGAAAACAATACTGGAACTACTGAGGAAATAGAGATAAAATTTTAATCAATCTTTATTTAAGTCACCCACAACTTATATACAAAATTTGGCTCAAAATTAATCATTTATTCTTGGTGTTCTGTCACTTTAGTCACTCAGTATATACATGGTGTTGAAAAACATGTGTCACAAACTTCAAGGGCTGATAGTATGGCCCAAAATATGCCGAAAAGTTTTAATGAACATAGGTCCGCAAATGAATGGTTTTGTAGATACGAAACATTTTGTGTTTACGCCACTTTTTTATTATGTACAAACAAACAACGTAATTTATGAACAATCAATAAAGGCAAAAAGTCAAATGAAATGTTCAAATTGCCCTCCATCCATTTCAAGACAGGTCCAATATCTCCGTGGCATGGAACTTCGAACAATCCTGAAGACACAAATCAAGCGATCTTGCAGGCCTCCCTTCCTGCGCACCTTTATCCAAAAATTCCTTATAAATACTCTCTAAAGGCAATCTAACAATGCGCCGGAGCACCACATTTGTTGCCTTTGGTTCAAAGGAATCTCGTCTAAAAGATTACCCATTGTATTCTGCAGAAAACACCCCGGCCTAGTAATCTGTCGCCCAAAATACCCATCCAAATGTTCAATGAAAAACGTAGCTGTAAGGATTCCATAAGAACATGGGGATTTTAGTCCGCCCAACCACGCGTATTGTTGAAATAAAAAAACATTCGTATCTCCGAAACCGTCCATTTGCAGACCCATGTTTATTATGACTTTTCGGCGTATTTTGGGCTATACTCTCAGCCCTCCAAGTTGGTGACACTTTCTTTTAACTTCCTGTAAATTGGTTAATAGATTCTCGCAGTCACATTTGCCATCCTCAGGTAGCTCGAAGCGATCTAGAAAAATGGACGTTAGAAATTACTGCGAGGCGGTCTCGTTGCTCAGCGGGTCGTGCCGGTTTGCCGTTGAGCGTCGTCCCGCTTGTTGAGGTTTTCCGGGTGCTTCTCTATTTCTATAGCCTCCTTTATTATTCTTTCTGTGTGGAGCATTGGCTATAGTTTTGGTATTTTCTAAGTCTATTTTATGTCCAGTGTCCAATACGTGATTCACGAGGGATGAAGATGTGTCTTTTTGCTGTACCGCTCTCACAAGGACTCTCTTACGCTCTTGCTTACGGACTTCTATGCGTCTGTTAGACTGTCCAATATACTTTTTGTCGCAGCCTTTGCATGGGATCTCGTATACGCCTTCTTCTTCCAGCGGGATTTTTTCAGGTTCCTAAGTATAGTCTCTATTTTAAATGTGGTTTAAAGATGGTATCGATGTTCTGTTTGCGTACAATTCTACCTATTCTGTCGGTAGTTCCTTTTACATAAGGTAAGAAAGCTGTGGCTATAGGTTTTCTTGCCTCGTCCTTCGTTTCTCGTTGCTTAGATTTCGAAGAAATACTTTATGAATTGTGTCCATTTCATTCATCAACAAAACCAAGGAAGTACATGAGACAATGAGACATATTGTCTCGAGTATACAGTATCATACTTATAAAGCATCTGCATTTGTTGCTAACATTTTCTCTACAGTTTTAAGAAACACTAGTGACTATGACATTTTGGACTCTTTCGCCTCTTGTGAGACTTTTCAAGAATTCTTATTACCCGACAATTATGTTTTAGCGTCATTTGATGTAGTTTCATTATTTACAAGCATACCTGTTGACCTGGTTCTATATATACTGGAATTGAAGTGAGATACCATCAGTGAACACACGGCATTGTCAAGGGAATCATTTTTTGATATTCTAAATTTAACAATACATTTTTTTCATTTAATAAAAAAAAATCAAACAAGTTTTCGGTTTACCTATGGGTAGTCCACTTAGCCCGATAGTTGCCAACATTGTGATGGACTACGTACTGGACAATATACCTGTTTTACCCTTCAAATTGGCCTTCATAAAGATGTATGAGGATGACTTTTGGCTCTTCCACCAGGAGAAATTAATAATACTCTCGATGTTTCCAACTGCTTCCACCCTGTTTACTGTTGAAAAAGAAACTAATAATAGTCTACCGTTTTTGGACACCATAGTTAATAGAACACCGACGATTATAATAGACTGGTATAAAAAGGAAACACACTGGTATATTCTTGAATTTTCATTCAAGTAACACTATTAAACAAAAGATTAATACTGTAATAACGATGAAAAATAGAATAATAAAAATTTGTCACTCTACTTTTCAAAATAAGAGTCACACAATCTTAATGGATATGTTTCTTAATCACTACGGCATTATTAAGTAAATTGCTGCGAGTTCTGATCGATATTAATTCCCAATTTAAATATTTTAAATTACCATTCATCTCTGAACTTACCCCCAAGATGATTACAATTTTAGCATGTAACAATATAAATTTTGCTTACTACAACGTTAACGTAATAGATTATTATTGCAGTAAATTGAAAAATAAAAATGACAAATTGATGTGTATATCGGACACACTTCCAACTGGTTGAAGACAAAATTAACTCTCCATTTGAGCGTTAATTTTGAAAAGAAAAAAAAAGAAAGAAAAATAGATGTGCTTTATCACAACATATAAACAACGACCGCTATTCTTTTAGTTTTGAAGATGTCAATATTTTAAAATTTTCAAAAAGTAAAAAATCCAGAAAATTTATAGAAATGGTGGAAATTAAAAAAAAACTAATTCCATGAACTTTGAGTCGGACACGGCTAATTTAAATGTCACTTATACCTTTTTACTGACTATCAACAGATTTTGGCCGGTTTAATAAACATAATGATACATCTATTTAGTATCGATTCCTTATTAAAATTTTTACGTACAGTTGCTTTTATTAAATTTCTATTAACGTAAATATTTGTTCGTTAGTGTAAAATTGTTAAAATTGAATTTTTAGTTGGTAACAAATATAAAAAGATCTTTTTCATGCTACCTTGATGTGTGTGACAATCGTGAAAAATCTAAAATGTGTACACGTGAGTATCCTGCTTTGTTTATACTGTTTGGTGGTTGTTCAGCTTTATGTTCAATTTTTGTAAGTATTATTATTGCAACAACATAACCTTCTTTAATTAAATTGTATTTAGTAATCCTGATGAAGGATCCGTACAGGATGCGAAATATTGGTTTGTAAAGAAATAAAGAACATGCAATACATACAAATTTTGTTATGACGTTTAAATTTATAATAAATGACGCCAGTAAATGTCGACGTTGTCATTTTATTGGTCTACAAAACCATACACTGGAACAATAATTAGATCATAGTTTTAAATCAAATTTGATTCACAAATTATAAAAACAAAATCAAGGCCTTTGGTAAGAATTTTAACCATTTCAGTTGATAGATCGAGTTCATAATTTATTTCAAATTTAGCTCTTTAGGACTTTATACTATCTTTTGTAATTATTTTTTATTATATATTTAATTTTTAGTGTACGTTTAATTGGCGTAACTGATGGCGCCCACTAAAATGGTATATGCTAAACAAATGAACGTCACAACATAGACTACTATGAAGTTAAATGCTAAATATCGCATTCCTTTCCTAAATGTTATGTTTCCGCGATATAATTAAAAAATAAATTTCTCAAGGATATAGTGCATCATCTGATCCAAAGCTCTACTTGTCTTGCATCCAAACCAATAGAACTAGTTTATTAAGAAATTAAAAATTGTTACAGCGTAAAATTTTATTGTTTTTTGTTTACTCTCTGACGATAAAACATAATATTTGAAATGGGTGCGTAAAATATATATTGTGGATACGTATTTATCTACGATCGTATAAAAAAACTACTATATTAATGGTTAAGTAATGATTTTCGTTACGTTAGGGGACGTTTTCAGGAACTAAAATTTTGAGGGCACACAAATATCAAATTTCACACACATACAAAAAGTCTTCTCATTACACTTACAGGTTTTAAATCTCTCGCTTATAACTATCTTGTGTGTTATGTTAGTTGTTAAAGATTTGATTTTTTAAGGTTTAGGCTTCTTAATCAATTCTGTGATATCTTGAAGCTTTATCTTATTGTCTACTCTTTATTACCTCCTTCGCATTGAAGGGGAATTTGTTGTTGTTTTTCTCTCTTATATTTTTGATATTTGTAATATTTAATGTTATAATATTTTTTCCATCGTGATCGGTCTCTCTCTTATAGAAATATTCGTTAATTTATATTTGAAGTTTTGTCTTAGTTTTATTAAATCTCCTTGCACAGTTTTTAAAAACTTTTATTATTCCCTTGACTGGCACATCTTATACACACTACAAACTCCGATGGCACACCTGTGGTGTACCTACGTAGTAGTTGTGTTTAATTTTTAGATAGAGGATGAAACTATCGACTGCCATTTTTACATTTTGATACTTTATGTTTTGGGTCAATGCAAATGTCTGTGCCGTTCTTCATTGAATTGGCACCATTTTGAATTTGAATTTGAAATCTGTGTTTTTGATATTTAATTTGTTTTCTTCTGTTTGGAGTTTAATGGTTGCGAACACGATCTTTTAAATTATAAACAGCTCGTTTTGGTTATTTCAATGCTAATCAGCCGCTTGTCAAGCGTGTCAAGTAGTTTAATCGAGAATCTAGTTCTGCAGTAGTCGCGAAATGACTTTGTGGTGTATATGGGAGGGAAGTATTTGCTGTAAGGGCCGCTCGGAAGCTGTCAACTGGTTTGCAGATTTCTTCAACGCGAAACCACAACAGTTCTGGGCAGAACAGGCACATAACTACCTGGACGCGGGCAGGGTATCATTGACGAAGAATTCCTCCTATTTTAAAAGGGAATTGAAACTTTAAAGAACTTTTGCTTGGAAAGCTCTTTTAAAAATCCTATAAGAAAATATACCGTTTGCATTTGATACGATTATACACATACGTCACCATTGAGCTAAATTCTAAATGTCCTAGTTCTGTACCAAACTTTAAAGGTGCAGAGTGTCTGATCCAAACCAAAAGAAGAGTTCCCAGTGTCCCAAAAGTGTGTTTTGTATTAAAATCGATTCTATTTCTGAATGTTTGCACGAATGACCAAACATTTAATGTCATAATAAAAATTTCTAGCTTTGGCCTGTAACTACTTCATTTGGTTCTTCAAACGTCTACTTTTGCTCATTCGTATAGACCGAGACAATTACTACTATTTAAGTAGGGCGATGCAGCCTACATTGCTATAGTACAAAATTTTCCGAAGGTTGAAAATTATTATCTATCCCTGTGTTAAAAACCCTGCCGATATTCCACTAAGAGGAATTTACCTGTTTAGAATTTAATTTTCACTTAATACGTTCGAGTGAATTTGCTAAAGATAAGTGGACTTCCTGAAGGCTCTTGACCGCATCGATCATAATATTATTTCTCATAGACTAAGACCGATAGGCTTTAGCGATTTAAATTATGCTGTTAAAAAAACAACCTTTATTTGACATACTATGACAATTTCTATCCATACATTTCATTTTAAATCTCCCTCCTGTTCTATTCTCCTTCTTCCCTTCACTTTCCCGCTCCTATCCTCTCCAGCCTTTCTACCTTCTGCCTCATCCCTTGCCTGTAACATAACAAACTTTAAGCCCTTTCCATCACCCTCCTTTTCCTACCTTCTTCTCTCTTTAACTTTCTTAATAGCTCTACACCTGCTCCTTCCTCTCCCAACATCCCTCTCCAATCTTTGTCCTTCCTCTCTTCCTCCTCTCCCAACTCCATTTCTTCGCATTCTTCCCACCAATGTTTCCAATCTTTCCATTATTTTCCGCATACCTCGCACCTCCTATACACCTCCCCCGTCCAATATTTATTTGCTCTCTCCTCGTTTCCGCATCTATACCTGGCAATTGTCTTCTCTTCTTCTGCTGTTTTGCCTCCTCCTAAATACTTTGGCTTCCTTCCTTTTACTTGCAATTCTTTATATTTTTCATTATACCTTGCCCTTCTTATCCTCTCCTCTCTATCCTGTGCATCTCCTTGTTTCCATCTCTCTTCCAACTCTCTCTCCACCCACCTCCCCTCCCTTCTCCTCCCTTCTGCCTCCCCCACCGTCATCGCCGCCTTCTCATATAGTCTTACTCTTGCTAACCCTTTTCCCCAAGCTATTCTCCCTCCCTCCTTCCACCGATATCTCGTATCTTACTGCCCTCTTCCCTGCCTCGATCGCCACCTTCTCTCTCTCAATCTCCTGCCTCACCACATAGTCTGATGTCGACCTTTCTAGATGCAAAGCTCTTTTTATCTGCCCTACTTGTGCTTTCTCCACTCTTTTCTGTTCCCTAAGTCCCCATATCTCGACCCCATACATCATGATGCTCCTGGCACACACATTCCATATTCTCATCGTTTCTTCGAATTTAGCCTTTCTCTTTCTCCATACCATGCTTCTCAGTCCTTCCTCCGCTTTCTTAGCTTTTTTACAAACATGCTTTATGTGTCCCTCACTAGAAGTATTTTCCCTCATTACATACCCCAAATATGTACATTCCCTCACCTGCTCAATTTCTTCCCCTTTCCATGTCACATGTACTTCCTTCCGCCTCTCTCCACCTTTCCTGAACACATTAGCTTTGTTTTTCCTGTGTTCAAATCTAGCCCTCTTCTATCTAAGAACCCCTCCAATTTCTTTTTCATCTCTTTCATCCCTTTCTCTGTCTCTGCCAGGATGACCATCCGCGAATGCCAGTGACCAGATCTTCTCATTTCCCAGTTTTGCTCCCCCGTCCTTTCCTCTTTTTAGCATCTCCTCCAGCTGCGATATATAAATATTGAACAATTTCGGGCTCAATGGGCACCCCTGTCTCAAACCCCTTGACGTCCTGAATTCCTCCAACAGCTCATTCCCTACTCTCACCCTGCATCGCGTCTCTTCATATATCTGTTCAACCCTGTTCACTATACCCTTCGATATCCCCACCTTTTCCAATGTCCTTATCAGTATCCTTCTTTAGATCTACTCAGCCCGTACACCTTGCCCCCTTCCTTGCCAATTCCCTCTCTATTATAAAATTCAACACATATAAGTTGTCCCTTGTGCCCCTCCCTATTCTAAACCCCGCTAAGCTATTATTGGCGATAAAATACTCTTCGTGGATAATTTTGAAATATATTTCCGAACTAATGATATATGTGACTGCGACCAGTTGCACTTGAACTTCATTCACTACCACACTGGAACCTTTTCACGATCTTTATATGTTAAATAAATATGCAATTTTATGCAGTGATACTGTTCTTTTTGATAGCGAATTAACCTTTGTAGATTACACTGTTCATATTGTTCAAATCTCTGTTGCTTGTCAGGTGTTAGGGTTCTATACACTTATACATCTTTAGTTCATTCACGATAAGAATTGGCATTAAATGTTAGCTATTAGATATATAATTTTAAAATACTTTTCCTACTTATCATATGCCAAATATTGAAGAAATGTTACTTTTATCCCGTTCTAACATTCATCTCTCAATTATAGAATGGCGATGTCTTAATTTCTTCTTCAACTTGCTACGCAACAAAACGTATTGTACTGATTGAACTCGTTATATCGAGAATGCTCTCTAATAGCCTCCATTCATATCATGTCACAATTTCAACCTAATGTTTGTGACATTAATTACAATTAAATGCAATTTATCCAACAAGAAACTTTAACATTCTTTTTGGGATTTTATTTCTCTAAACTGGTGCAAATTATTATTCCTACCTCCTTTTATTTTGTTTGTTTGTTCAATAAATTCTATATTAATATACGGTTCTAATTATTATTATACGCTGATCGCTAAAAAAGGAGAGTACCCAGAAGGGACGATCGTACGAACTTGAAATTTTTGTGACAATTTGAAATTGAGTAAGACAATGAATAATAACAATTTGAAGAAAATCTGTATTAAATAACAATGTTAAAAAATTAATAATGCATGGTATCTCCGCGAAAACGAATGCATTCGTTTAAATTAAATGATCAATTTCTGCTTGCGGTATTTCATCCCAAGCTCTTTGAATTTGAATTCGAAGTTCAGCCAAAGTTTGATTATGTCCCATACAGGTTTAATGGCGATATTGTCATTAAAAACTCTCTGTTACTCTTGCAATGTGTGGCCTAGCGTTATCTTGCTGGAAAGCATATTGCGACGTCTTTGAATGTATGGCAACCAAACTTTCTTGATGCAGCGATCCGCATTCAGACTTCCTTGAATGAAGACTAGAGTTGACCGGCTTCCAAATTATTTTGCACCCGAAGCCATAACACCCGGTTATAAACCAGAATGGCGCCTAAGTGCAAATTGCATATTTACCCTTTGTCCTCTAGGTTTACTGACACGCAACCGTCCATCAAATTGCCATAGGCAAAATCTAGAATCATCACTGAAGATGATTTGATGGCATTCATTGACCCAATGCTTCCTCAGCCTACACCAATGGAGCCTGATAACTCGACACTCTGGGGTTAAAGGAAGCCGAACAATTGGTCGATATGACGCTAATCCATACGAACGAATTCTGCGATTTGTTCGCATAGACATCTGTCTTTCCAAAACAGCCCTCCAAGTAGCCTTCACCGACCGAGTTGTCTGAAACAGGTTAATTGAGGCCAGTCGCCGAAGACGCCTTTTTTGACGTTCGTTCGTAATTCCTGGCCGACCACTACTTCTCCTACGTATTTCTGACCAACTTCGTTGGACCAAGCTCTCCATACTCGATTGATTGTAAGTAAGGGAAAACAACGTCTAAACTGTCACTAATCTTTAACTTTGCCTTACACACGAGAACAAAAAATTTAGCTTAAAAAATTTAACACGAGTCAAAAAACAAACAAAAAGCTGGTCAATTTTAATTATTTATTCCTTCATTTGAGGTGCATATACCACCAAAATTTCTAGTTCGTACGATCGTCCCATGATAAATTTCAGCTTACTAAATGGCTATAAAAATTCACGACAGTCCTGTGAGAAGGGTGGGGTTAATCTATCGATAGCTAAAGGAATAGGGCAGTATGAATCCACGAAAATTGAGTATCGACAATGACGTCCAGTTGTCTTCATCCACTTGCAGGTATGACATTTGACTTTATTTTATATTATTATTGCATTGACATAATCCGCAAACATACTCCGTCGCTCCACAGCAGTAAATTTCATTCCTGTGACACCTTATTGGAGCTACAAATATACTACGCGATCTTTTAACATTCACTCAATAATTTTTACCTCACAAAAATTAATACGTATGTTTTTTTTATTTTTCTATAAACAGTCTTCTGCCTAAACTGTATGGCGGTTTATCAGCCGTATTTAAATAAAAGCTCCCCTGACTTCTACAATAAAATTCAATTAACTCAAATTATTCACAAATCACCCAACACACCTTCTATTGCAATGTTCTCCCATAATGGCCTTGGCACTATTTATACTGGGACACAAGCCAAGAACATAACTTAATGCGTTATTGCATTGAAATCCAATAAAATTTCTGGATGTTATCGATTCAGCGAAATACTCGCCCACTATAAAATGGCTACACAATGGTGCGTCTGCAAAATAGAAGCGTTACGAAAGACAAATTATACCTTTTGGACTTACAAACTAAATCTTGACAAGCTGGCTGTAGACTTCCACCGTTAACGTAAAAATCGGCATGCCCCATGGCCTCAATTTTACCAAATGAACCGGCGTTGGTGTGGATTACATCAACGAATCTTGCGTCTGTCTTGTCCAATTTAAATTCTTTTTTAAACGACGCAAAGAATGGTAAAGCAGGATCTAATCCTTAAAATTTTTTAAATGATTCGGGAACGGTAGCCACGTGATATTCGACATTTTTTAGTGTCAACTCAAATTAATTATTTTGTTTTTGAATTCAGAATAAAAAATTCAATATATCTACCCGTTATGCGATCAAATGGCTTCCCTAAAGTTTTCTGCAAATGGTTACTGGCGAAGCTGGCAATATGAGAGCCTAAACTGAATCCCACTACGTGTAATTTATCTGGCGTTAGGCCAAATGCCGCCAAGCTGACTGCCAAAATGGCTAGACATTGACCAACGTGCCAAGTATTTAGAAACGCAGTAGGATAACATGGAACTTTGCCCAAGCCGCTCCAATCCACTACAAATTATAGCTGCAAATTAACAGGAAAATACAAAGCTTATTTCTACCTGTGATGACGTTAAATCCCTCATCTATATAGATATTTGAAACATTTTTTATGGCACTGTCCATTTCGTATCCCCCATAGCCGTGTATTAGTATCTTTAACGGCACAGAGAAGTTGAAGTCTTTGGGTAAAGATGTGTTAAAGGGATCCAGTAAAGTTTTCTTTCGTAGTGACGACAAATGGAACTGTATAACGTTTCTCTGGCATGGTTCTTCGTAGTATACGATGCAATCTCCAATAGATAGTTTGTAGCCAACTGCAAGGTGTACACTGAAAACTAAAAAGTATCATCTTGATGTGTAAAACAAAAACTTCATTTAATCAAACACACACACACACACACACACGCGCACATATTATATATATATATATATATATATTGAAAATGTGTCTTGTCAAATATGACAGAAAAATGTAAAATTTACACGAAAGATGGTCTAATCTTACACCTCAATGGTGTAGTGAACATTAATTAAAACAGGTCCATGAAGACTAACTGGTGGATCGCTAGACAATATTGTTTCTGGGTTATTACCCTTCGTCAGTAACCAAGAAGTTTTGATGGCCACTACATGTAAAGGTATTTCAACAACTAAGGTTCTTGGTAATTATTAAAATTATATAATTAAATAAAAGTTAGTCTTCATGGACCTGTTTTAATTAATGTTCACTACACCATTGAGGTGTAAGATTAGACCATCTTTCGTGTGTATATATATATATATATATATATATATATATATGTTGATACGTAGATTCTCGCGGGTAAAATCTGTTCTGCTTTTTTCTCGGGTAATGAACCGCGTTGTAGAATTGACGAATTGAATTGACGACACGGCCCACTGACCCGAAGCCAGAGTAGAAACCAAGCATGCACATCGACCCGGAACGAAACCACAGCATATAAAGACGGAGCAGTAACTTCTAACGTCAGTTCTTCTAGATCGCTTAGACCGAGAAGACCAACCTGAAGATGGCAATTGTGACATTGCCGAAACGTCGGAACAACCCTTACAGGGATAATTCTACAACGCGGTTCATTACCCGAGAAAAAAGCAGAACATATATATATATATATATATATATATATATATATATACAGGGTGCTGCATTGGCGGACGCAACATAGGAAATCCCATGTTAATTTCGAGGCATTCAAATATTGGCTTCCCTAATTATTTTACAGCAAAATTCCATTTAAGTTTCTTAAAGAGCACTAGATCATGGTCCAATTGGCGCAAATTGGGCATTTTTTGATATGCTCAGTTCGCAAATACATTAAAAAATGTATCGGCCAAATTTTGAAATTTGAAATCAAAACATCAATTCAGCCTTGGTCAGGACTGTCAAAGTTGGCAGATATGTCATTATCGTAACTGACAACGGCCAAATTTAATAAATAATTTGTACATCGGATAGAAACATAATAGAAAATTATTCAAGTATCTAACATTGACTTTGTTTTTTCATTAAAGAGGCAATTAAAAATAAGACGGAAAACTCGTGGAATAAACTAGGTACAATATTGGATTTATTTTTATTGGTAGAAATATACATACAACGAAACTTATATTTTTAAATTAAATGTTCAAACAATCCTCCATTTGCATTTAAACAATAACCCAAACGATTGTAAAATTCAATATGCACATTACTTAACTGGTATGGCGTGATTTTAGCACATTCTGCAGAAATTGCATTCTTTAACTCCTCTAGGTTCTCAAAACGTGTGTCCTTATAGATTTTAGATTTTACGTTGCCCCAAAAGAAAAAATCATTTGGGGAATGGTCAGGAGATCGTGCTGGATAATCAATAGTGTGGCATGGCCCAATAATATGGTTTGAAAAACTGTCTATTAAATATTCACGCACTGCACCTGTCTTGTGTGCTGGGCAACCGTCCATCTGATACCAGATCTCCTGATCCTCTCGAATAATATTTTCCAATGCTGGTCCAACGCGATCTTGCAGTAAATCAAGGAACTTTTCGCCATTTAAATTATGTTCAAGAAAGAAAGATCCGATAATGTGCTGACCAAAAATTCCTGCCCAAACGTTGAATTTTTGGGGATACTGGGTTATTGTTTCTATAAATCGGTGTTCATTGTTCACAAATATTTTTGAGAAATTGTCTGTCACTGTTTGCTCTTTCCATCATGTCAATACAAAATGCACATCTTCGTTCATCATCACCTCTCCTTAGTTCTTGATGGCACTCATATTTATATGATTTGTATTTATGTTTTTTTTTTAAACCCGTAATGCTGTTGCGGGATGTACTCCTATTCGTTCGCCAAGTTGTCTCGTACTTGCTCCTTTATTTTCTTAGACAGAAAGGAAAATGTCTAGTTCTTTTCCACATGCATTTCTTGCACAATGCCTTGGGTTGGGTTGGGTTGGGTTTCCCTATTGCATTTGCAATTATTCAAAACTGTTCCTTGTTTCTCAAACTTTGTTACTAGACGTTGAATAGTGGATCTGTGCGGTATTGGTCGATCTGGATATCAAACCGAAAAGCTATCGCAGACATTCTGGAAACTCTTTCCTGCATAATATAACTATACTAGGAATATTTTTTCTGGTGTTGTATAACTCATTTTTAATTCGGCCGTTGACAGTTAAGTTTATCAGAGAACTGTCTGTCAACTTTGACAGTTCGTGACCAAGGCCGAATTGATGTTTAGATTTGAAATTTCAAAATTTAGCTGATACATTTTTTAATGTATTTGCGAACTGAGCATAGCAAAAATGACCAATTTGTGCCAATTGGACAATGATGTAGTGCTCTTTATAGGGAAGCCAATATTTGAATGCCTCTAAATTAACATGGGATTTCCTATGTTGCGTCCGCCAATGCAGCACCCTGTATATATATATATATATATATATATATATATATATATAGTACTTATCTTGTATCATGAGCAGTCAGTCGTGGAATAAAACACTTTTAGCAATATTAAAGTTTATTGCGACACCTTTTTTTTTTTTTTTTTTTTTTTTTTTTTTTTTTTTTTTTTTTTTTATGAATTAAACATTGGTCATTCTAGTAGATTTTTATTATTAGTTCTCTTAGCTAGCCTTTTCACAATGGGAGTTTTGTGGCTTTAATATTAATTTCTAATATTAATTTTGATTTATTAATATTGAATTAATATTGTCACAAAATTCCAAGTGTCCAATATTTCATTCATTACAATACAATTTTTTGATCATTATTATTACAATTGCGGGTTAATTTATTTTTATCTTATCGTATTTTTTTTTATCGTTGTGATTTTAAATTGTATTGTAGTGAATTAAATGTTGGTCGAATACCCTAACTAGGTTTTTACAAGGTTTTCCCTAGTTCTTGCAGTAAATACTGGGGTAATAGAAAGTCGGCCTTGTTACCGCGATAGGTTTTATTTAAGGTTTTATTTAATGTCATTTGTCATATTAATGTTTATTGCTTGACAAGGGTTTTCCGAAACACCTTATTGCAAAAAAAGGTGTCGCAATAAACTTTAATATTGCTAAAAGTGTTTTATTCAACGACTGACTGCTCATGATACAAGATAAGTACCATTTTAAGTGATTTACAGTCGAGAATTTGTACAATAATTATATATATATATATATATATATATATATATATATATATATATATATACAGGGTGCTGTATATGCTACATTGGCGGACGCAACATAGGAAATCCCATGTTAATTTCGAGGCATTCAAATATTGGCTTCCCTAATTATTTTACAGGAAAATTCCATTTAAGTTTTTTAAAGAGCACTACATCATTGTCCAATTGGCACAAATTGGTCATTTTTGCTATTCTCAGTTCGCAAATACATTATAAAATGTATCAGCTAAATTTTGAAATTTCAAAGCTAAACATCAATTCGGCCTTGGTCACGAACTGTCAAAGGTGACAGACAGTTCTCTGATAAACTTAACTGTCAACGGCCGAATTAAAAATGAGTAATACAACACCAGAAAAAATATTCCTAGTATAGTTATATTATGCAGGAAACAGTTTCCAGAATGTCTGCGATAGCTTTTCGGTTTAATATCCAGATCGACCAATACCGCACAGATCCACTATTCAACGTCTAGTAACAAAGTTTGAGAAACAAGGAACAGTTTTGAATAATTGCAAATGCAATAGGGAAACCCAACCCAACCCAAGGCATTGTGCAAGAAATGCACGTGAAAGTACATCCCGCAACAGCATTACGGGTTTAAAAAAAACATAAATACAAATCATATAAAATGAGTGCCATCAAGAACTAAGGAGAGGTGATGATGAACGAAGATGTGCATTTTGTATTGACATGATGGAAAGAGCTAACACTGACAGACAATTTCTCAAAAATATTTGTTTCAGTGATGAATGCACGTTTACGTTGAACAACGAGCCCAACGCACAGAATTGCAGCAATTAGGGAAGCCAATATTTGAATGCCTCGAAATTAACATGGGTTTTCCTATGTTGCGTCCGCCAATGCAGCACCCTGTATATATATATATTGAAAATGCGTCTTGTCAAATATGACAGAAAAATGTAAAATTTACATGAAATATGGTCGAATCTTACACCTCGTTAGGAGTGATTGGCTCGCGCCAAGAAGTTTTGATGGCCACTACATGTAAAGGTATTTCAACAACTAAGGTTCTTGGTAATCGCTACTGACGAAGGGTAATAACCCAGAAACAATATTGTCTAGCGATCCACCAGTTAGTCTTCATGGACCTGTTTTAATTAATGTTCACTACACCATTGAGGTGTAAGATTCGACCATATTTTATATATATATATATATATATATATATATATATATACAGGGTGCTGCATTGGCGGACGCAACAACATGGGATTTCCTATGTTGCGTCCGCCAATGCAGCACCCTGTGTATATATATATATATATATATATATATATATATATATATATATATACTTAGTTACTTTACGGAAACACTCCGTTGGGTTTGCGGTCTTAATAAGGGCGATTTAAAGTAGAGTAAGTACAGTAGTAGAGTAAAATGTGAATTACTACGGGAAAACGTAGAATTCGGGTTGTACCATCACAACAAAGAAAATTCAAATTTTTCTCAAGTCAACGTTTCGATTATTGACATTACAATACGAAATGAGTAACCAATCTCTAACAATAAAAATATAAGAATACTTACTAAAGAAGATAACGAATTACACAAAAAATACTGCAAAGCTAACTTCATAAGTACGAATATACAGTTCAAACACACGAAAAACGAATATAACATATTTCCTTAAAATACAATGTAGGGAACCAAACATTAAAGCAAGGTTATTAAATTTACTTTTAAGACGAACAAATCGGTTAGAGTGAACTTTACGAAACCATTTTTTTGCGCCGCACGTCACAGAAACGCCGACGCAGTAAGAAGTCTGTTACATAGGTAAAAATATCCAAAGTCTGAATCACAAGGAGTCAAAAAATAAACCTACTTAGACTAAAAAATTGAAAGTAACAACTGGAAAGAACAACACTACCAACACGTTTGAATTATAAAAAAGGAAACATGAAACCAGTGGAATTAAAAAATATAAACATTAAAGATCAATTTTACAAAAATTGATTAAAGGCAAAAATTCTAATGAAGTCACTAAAAAATGAAATCATCAGAAAAATACACTGTGAATGTAACAACAAAAGCAAAAAACAACACTATCAACAAATTAGAAATATACACGGCAAAATGAAACAAGAAACGAGAAGAAAAAAGTGAAAAGTTTAAATGACCAAAAATTTAGAATTAATTTATAGAAAGGGCAAACAATATTAAGATTACTAATTTAAATTTCTTTAGATAAAAAAAAACACAGAGCGTGATTATTCCCTGCTGGCCAACCAAGCCATCAATCCGGCATACATATTGCTCAAACCGTCTTTATCCCTCTTCGAAATATTGATGGGGAAATTTTGTAGTTAAATAATTAATTTGACTTAACTTAGATTATTTAAACTAAAATAAAATAACCAAAATAAAATAAACAAAATAAAATAGAATTAATCAATATATACATTATTTTCAAAGTTCGTTCAACCAAGTTTTAATTACTGAGGTTTAAAAGGTTGTTATATATATTGTTCAGATTGTTTGTCTGTTTTGTAATTTATATTCGTTTTGTGTTTGTGGATTTGTATCATTTCTTGTATATTTCTATTTTTATATTTTTCAGAAACAATATTGTCTAGCGATCCATCAGTTAGTTTTCATGGACCTGTTTTAATTAATGTTCACTACACCAATGAGATATAATATTAGTCCATCTTATATATATATATATATATATATATATATATATATATATATATATATATAATTATTGTACAAATTCTCGACTGTAAATCACTTAAAATGGTACTTATCTTGTATCATGAGCAGTCAGTCGTTGAATAAAACACTTTTAGCAATAAACTTTAATATTGCTAAAAGTGTTTTATTCAACGACTGACTGCTCATGATACAAGATAAGTGCCATTTTATATATATATATATATATGTATGTTCTGCTTTTTTCTCGGATAATGAACCGCTTTGTAGAATTGTCCCTGTAAGGATTGTTCCGACGTTTCGGCCATGTCAGAATTGTCATCTTCAGGTTGGTCTTCTCGGTCTAAGCGATCTAGAAGAACTGGCGTTTGAAGTTACTGCTCCGTCTTTATATCCTGTGGTTTCGTTCCCGGTCGATGTGCATGCTTGGTTTCTACTCTGGCTTCGGATCAGTGAACGACACGGCCCAAGACTCGTGTCTCGCATTCGTCTGTTCAATTATGCACTTGGTATTCGTAAAAGTCATCCGCCTTTGTTTCGGATATTTCTATGGGAGTCTCTATAGTGTTAGATTCCCGTTGCCTTTTTTACCGTGGTTTTTGTGTAGACGTCAGTTACCCATCCACTTCCGACGAGGATGTACGGCTTCTGTTGAATTTGAGCCGAAGTTCTGGCAAATATTTCATATATATTTTTTTTCATAATTGCCGAATATTAAATTGTATATACTGGATACAGTTTCTCGAGCTTTAGCAGGTAATTTTTCCATAAAAATTAGCAGAAACCATTTTGACATTCTACTATCGCTTCGATTTTGCAGTACAACTGGTAACTATTCCTCTCTTAGGAATTCACATTCATTAATATAATTTTGTCCCCATCGACATGGTTCGCGTCACTGATTACTCATGAAGAGGGAATAGAAGACATGCGATAAAACAAAGAGTATATTGACACTATTGAAGAATCAAGACAAATAGGCACGAATCCTACCAACTTTGCACCACTTAACACTTTATTATAACGTTGCTAGTTTCTAAAAAGTGTTTTTATTTTATTTCCACCTCGTATAAGAATTAAACTTTAGAACATTAACAACTATTGCGAAGCGTGTGGGTTCCAGATAAAAACGAACCAACTTCACGAAGCGAATGTTTTTAAAAATAGGTTATTTAAGATCTGTCAGCATCTCTTCAGACATGGTCTCGATGCACGATGAGACGTGAAGATTGTTGCATAACATGTCGCGTGAATAAAATACACATTTACCAAGTATTTCATATATTCTCGTTTTATAATTCAGATAATAATAATAATATTTATTTCCCTATACATAAGATACAATCATATAAATCATACATATGTTTGAGAATGTCACAATATACAGATACAAAAAAAAATAGAATGAGAAGAGAAAAATAATATATAATAATATATGTATAATAATATAATCTGATCTGGCAGACAATCAGACAAGATCAGTACAAATTAAAAACTCATCAACTGAATAGAAGGCATTGTTGCCCAAAAATAATTTGACTTTTTTTTTAAATTTATGTAATGGCAAGGTCTTTGTTTCCTTTGACAATTTATTAAAAAACTTTACACCTTGATAGTACACTGATTGTTGCGAAACTTTTAACCTGTGAAATGGAATTAACAAACTTTCATTATTACGGGTATTATAATTATGTACCTCAGAATGACACGTTGTGTTCGATAAATTTTCTTTTATAAATATTACGCAATTGTAAATGTATAGTGAAATGACGGTTAGAATTTTTAATTTGATGAATAAAGGTTTACAATGTTCAAGACAATTAGATTTCGTTAAAACACGGACTACCTTCTTTTGGAGAACAAGTACTTTTTGTACATAACTAGAAGCACCCCATAATATTATTCCATAATTTACTAAACTTTGGAAATTTGAATAGTATAATGTCAATGCTGTACTAAGGTTTGAAATATCTACTAATTTTCGAATTTGGTAAGTAGTTACATTCAATTTTTTACACAAAGAAACAATATGATGATGCCTGTTTAAAGATTGATTGATTGATTCCAAGAAGTTTTACTGGCAGGCACTCAGTATTTTTGAGTGAAAAGGTAATTTTATGTGTTTTATCTGAGTTCATCTGTAATCTGTTAGCCGAGAACCATTCTTCTGCTTTCGATATACATTCCTTTTCTACTAATTCTAAACGTTCAATACTTTGTTCGATGTTTAACAAATTAGTATCGTCCGCAAATAAAACTGTTTTAGAAGAGGGTAAATTAGCTGGTAAATCGTTGATGTAGATAATAAAGAGTATGGGGCCCAATATAGAACCCTGCGGTACACCTTTCTCCACCAATAATTCGCCCGAAGTTATATGCAAACTTTTAACTACTTGCTTACGTTCTGACAGATACGATTTAATTAATTTTAACGATTTTCCCCTTATTCCATACATTTCTAGTTTCGATAGAAGAATATCTGGATCAACGCAATCGAATGCCTTTGCTAGATCTATCAATATCGCTGATGCTTTATTAGATTTGTTAAACGAATCAAAGATGTTCTCAATTATTTCAAGAATTGCTTGTATGGTAGATCTGTGGTGTCTAAAGCCAAATTGTTGTTTGCAGAGTAATTTATTGTATTCGAAAAAATCAACTGAACGAGATTTTAAAACCTTTTCAAAAATTTTAAAGAGAACTGGTAGAATAGATATAGATCTATAGTTATTCATATCGTCTTTTGCACCTTTTTTATATAATGGAAAAACTTTCGCTATTTTTAGTTCATTAGGGAAAGTACCTTCGCAAATACATTTATTAATAATGTAAGTTAGAGGTTCAACGACGAATAATGAAACTCTTTTTAGTAGATTCGTATTAAATCCGTAAATATCTGTAGCGTTGCTGTTTTTTAGTTTACACATTATTTCATATATTTCAACTTCAGTAGTAGCTTCTAGAAAGAGTGATTTATTGTTAGAATGTAAAAAGTTTGAAACAAAGTCAATGTAAGAGTTATCAGATAAAGGATCGTTGTTCAATACCATTTTTGAGACATTTACAAAATGTTGGTTAAAACTGTTAGCAGATATATTACAATGCTCCTTTGTATTCTGTTTAACATTCAAATGAGAATTTATTATTTGCCAGGAGGCTTTGGCTTTGTTTGATGACTGTAATAAAAACAAGTTATGGCAATTTTGCTTAGCTTTCTTTAGTGCTTCTCTGTATTTTGATCTTTGATAATTATATAATTGCTGGGCTTCCGTGGTTTTAATGCATTTTCTTGCCACATCTAAAGCGTGTAACCGAGTTTTCATAATATTTAGTTCTTCAGTGAACCATGTAGGTTTGTGAAATTTATTAGATACTCGTATACTGCGTTCATTAAAACTTTTGTTAAACAATGTGAAGAAATTTCTATGGAATACCGCAAAGGCATCCGCAGCAGTAGATTGCTGATAAACATCAAGCCAAGTCTGGTTCTGTAGCACACAACCAAAATTTTTAAACCCAGTTTCTGTTATTGGTCTCCGAATTGAGAAATTGCCTTCTAGTCTGGCATGGAAGTTGTAGTTTAACATTATTGCGTGATGGTCTGAAACCAATGGATCAAATACGTCTAACTTGCAAGACATGTTAAGGGGAGAAAATAAATTATCGATGCAAGTTGAAGATTGCTGAGTAACTCGCGTGGGAACAGCAACATTTTTATATAAATTAAAAGTGGCAAGCATGTCACAGAGATTAGTACACTCCGTAGATTTCCTTAGGAAGTCCATATTAAAATCCCCTACCAAAATGATTTTAAAATTTAATTTTTCAACAGTTGTTAGCACTTGTTCTAGTCTACTTAAAAACAAACTGACGTCACCTAAAGGTGATCTATAGATTACTAGTAGTAGTATTTTTACATGTGGAAGTGTAATACCCGATATTTCAAAGTCTTTTTCTTTAATTGAATTAATTAAATTAGGTACGGCATTATAGGAAATACCTCTTTTTACGAAAATAGCAACCCCACCATGTATGTATTCTGTGCGGCAGAAATAACTAGACGCTATGTAATTTTTAAATTTCAGTTGTGTTAATTCCAATTCACTCATCCAATGTTCCGCAAAACACATAACATCGATTGAATATTCTTGTGATAATAGTTCAATATTCTCAATTTTATTTCTCAGACATTGAATGTTGAGATATAGTACGTTAAATGTATTCATGGATCTATCTATATAATGTAAATAACAAATATTTGCGTTTCCATTTGCAATTTAAATGATATTGAATTTGGTCTTTCCGCGATTTTGTTATACTATTAATGCATTACAAATATCATATTTTATCGGCAGTTATAAAAAGAATAATTATATTTTTACTTATGATGCAGTATTTTATACGGTCTTTTCGATGTTACGTAGTGTTTAACGTGAATCAGAGGTACTAAAATCATCTATAAAGGAAACATTTTTGGGTAACTCGTGTCAACAACTGCACAAATACCTATGAATGTAATATGACACCAACATATTTAAATAAACATCTACTTTCCGAGGCAAATACTTGACATTGTTTGAACTGTCTAGAATATATTTGGATTTGACTTTCATATTCTAAATTACTGCAAATACACTTCACTTCAATTACTCCATGATTGATTGGGGGACCAATCTAACAAACTAGTATATAATTAGTAATAATAAGTAATAATAATTAGTATATAATTTCGCTGAAAGAAAAAACTAAGATAATCGCCCTATTTAAAAAAAAATATACATTTATTTCATATATCCACAATCTAGTCTAAAAAAGTATTTTTTTACTATGAGGATATCGATAGCCATAACTTCAATCTGAACACAAGTTATTACGAAGTTAGTAATAAACATTTACAGTTTTCTAAATGTGCAGAAGAACGTAAACGTAAACAAAATAGATGCTGAATTATCTTAACGTTTCTCATACCTGCCTGAAATCCCAAATGTATTAGAAAGCCATTAAAGTCTCTCACCACATTTAACGATAGACAGTCTAACTCAATATATGTTAGATAGAAGTGTTAAGTTAACATTTTTACTTTCTTATACATTATGTATAAGTAAGTATAGGAATCATGAAAATTTTCGAACTCGAGATTTCAACGGATATACACGTTTTGAGGTCCCCTGAATCGTTTCTGACTATTTTCGGAATGACGTCTGTGTGTCTGTGTTACTGTGTGTCTGTGTGTCTGCGTGTATGTGTATCTGTGTGTGTGTCTGTGCGCGCTCAAACGATTATAGCTAGAGCTCTGAAACTTTAAACTTAACATTTGTATGTAGCAAGGAGGAAAACGTCATATTTTGAACGCAATCTCTCAACCGGAAGTGATGATTTACTCTTATCACCTTTTTCCATATCTCGAAAACGGTACATGTTACGGGAAAAAATATTCTTACATAAATTATAGATATTGATATTTTAAACAACTTTCATTTGAAAAGTTTTTTCGGAAAACGTAGTATAACTGAGTATAAGAAAGTTTCGTGCAGACCACCGCGGATTTTTTCTTTTGTAAGATGCTGAAATACTTGCGTATGTAGATTTTTTTTAATTAATGCTGATTTTAATTCAATTTTTCCAACTGAAACCACAGTGCATTAGGAATTTAAGGGTCAAAACCCAAATTAAAAAAAAAAATCAAAATTGGCAGGTCGAAACTTAATATTGATATTTATTTAGAATTTCGTCCGCGTTAAAAGTCAAGCAACGAAGTTTTAGCACGTGCATTTTATGGTACGTCTAGCTACAAAAATGGTAGTGGACAGTTAAGTCTCCGTATTTTATTGACGCTCAGTTAATAAATTATGTTGAGTATTTTGAGAACGAATCGATAATAGGGTATTATTCAAATATTATGCAGTACATACGTGATATAAACATTTTGAATAGCATCATAAAATGGAATCACAGAAACACAGCTTCACAGAAACACAATTTACAGAATAGTTAAATGTACACGATGTTATTTAACCAGTACGTGTTAATGCTGCGAGTTTTCAATGTGGATTAATTTGAAGCTAATGCGTTACCTGGTATCGATGAAAAGAAAGTAAGCATTAATGGAGCATCCGCAAAATAATCGGTAACATAATTCGGCTTAATTGTCATCAAAGAAGCCACGTGTAGGGAATTAAGTGGTATAATTTCTTAATTCCTTGAGTTTTCAATGTAATAAAATTTGTTGTGGTATCTCTTCTTTCGAGGTCAACATTTTCATGATTATTTCAAAGAATTATTCAAATGCATTATACATTATTCTAAAATACAATATAAACGTGGACTTTTAAACTTATGCAAGAATTAATAACTCGTTTATGAAATGTATATTAGATAATAATTATTTACATATAGACGTTTTATTATTCGCGTTGCATATCTTCATACTACTAATTATTACTATTAAAGAATGTTCCTTGTGCATTAAGTATATAAGTTGCGATCTATAATATATTTTTTGGAGAATCTATTGGAATTTTCATTCAATCAACAAAATTTTTAAACACATTTTAATAATGACCATATTGTTTTATTTTGAATATCGCAACTATAAACATTCAGTAATCAAATTTGAGTAAATATTTCGAGATAAGCCATATTAGATTATTGGCTGAAGCTATAAAATTGAAAACTCGCGACCTTGACGAAATTATTTATTGTTAAATTTTAGGTTTACTAATCAAATTATGGGGATGTTATTGCATGGAAATAAGTACAGTAGAAATTTGAATTTAAAACACAAATATATACCAAGAAAGAGAGTCATGTAACAAAAATTTGTTTCAACTGATGTAAACATATTATAAGCAATAATTAAATTAATTATGTAGGCTATTTAGACATGTTTGGTTAATAGTTTAATTGGATAACATTGCAAAAACTTATAAAATCAATTTTGTTGAATATTTGCAGTATATTGAATAAAATAAGTACCTACCTCACAGCAACACTCACAGCAGTTTCAAATGAAATCCAAATAATGTTAGTAGTAAGTACATTCAAATGTGCCACTCCTATCGGTGCCAAAGTAATAGCCGCCTGTGTTTGAAGACCTATATCAAAGAAACCGTTTCGCGGAAAAAATGAAATATGCATTGTTACAACCGGCAACTTTACGTAACATAAGTGCAAAAAAGCATTTATCTACTTTGCGTTAACAATAGGTCCATTATGATACTGAAATGGGCTCAAAACAGTTTAATAATAGAGGCTATTATTAAACTGTTTTTGGTAACTATTTCTTCTGTAAGATTGGCGACATTTAATTCCACTGCTCATAACACACGCGTCAAATATCGAATACATAACCATAATCTTAGAAACGTTAAATTTATTACAATTATTAATGCGCTATTTGAGCAACACACTAAACGAAAAGCTTGCACCAAAGCAACATAGCTTCAATCCTTCTCTTCTGCCATATTTTTGAAGTTTTTCACCAAATTTAAAGAAATTTAAATATTTCAAATGGTATTTTCCGCCTGTCAAATATGACTTGACGATGTCGCCATCGTTTCTCCTAAATATCCCTAGGTTATAATGCTACATTATACCGGCGAGAAGAAAGTTGTATGAGAAGGCAGGGATGTCGATGATGGAGGTGGAAAGGAGGAGGGAGGAAGGGAAGCAGGTAGGGAAGGAGTTGGTGGAGCGGTGGTCACAGGTGGAAGCGCAGGAGAGAGAAGGGAAAATAGGAGGGGCGAGATATAATGAGAAGTATAAGGAGCTGCAGGTGTTCAGGGTAAGACCGAGATACCTACGTGGGGGCAAGACGGCAAAAGAGGAGAAGCTAGTGGCCAGGTTCAGGTGCGGAAATGAGGAAAGGAACAACAAGTATTGGATGGGAGAGGAATATAAGAGATGCTTAGCGTGCGAAAGAGGGTTAGACGAATGGAGGCACTGGTGGGGGGAGTGCGATGAAATGGGATGGAGCAGGGAGGAGATGGAGAGGGGTAGAAATTGGAGGTGGGCGTTGGGAGAGGAGAGTGAGAGAGCGGAGCTGCTAGGGGAGTTGAAGGGGAGGAGGGAAGAGGGTAGGAGAAGGAGGGAGGCAGAAAGAAAGTTGTTACAGATGAGGTGATCAGGAGGTGGAGAGAAGGAGCCAAAACAGGACGACAAGGAGTTCTTATATTATTTTAATTATTGTGAGGGACTTATTGGGATGCCAAATAAAGGTTTTTTTTTAATGCTACATTTCTCGTTTACTGAAAGGCATTGTAGCACTTGCTCCATTGGAGCACTCCTCGCTTCGCTCGTCGTGCCCCAAACCCACGCGTGCTACAATAAGGCCTCTTATTAAACTTGTATAATAATATACTACATTTGATTATTGGGAGCGAGATACGTATTCCAATAAAGTTCGCGCAGATTTCTCTCGAAGGGAGCGGTTTCGGTCTAGCGATGGGTAATTCTGCAAGGGCGGTATTCCAAACTTTTTTGGATTATTTTCAGTGCTCATTTATACTAAGTGACATAGAAATCCGAACACCAAGAAAGAGTTGGAATTTTTTAATAATTTTAACACCACATAGTCGGCTACCATAGAGGAACAATAGATGAAAAATTCAAGTTAAAAAAACAAAAGATAAACGAATTTTTGTTAATAGTGTGTTTGACCACCTCGAAGCCGTGTACACTCATTGAGCCGTCTAGGCATGGATCTAATCAGGTGGTCGATATCTGCTTGAGGCACCTCATCCCAGGCTACTTGTATGTCATGTCTCAGAGCATCTAACTTCTGCGGAGAATTGGCTAAATTGGTGAGTTGCCTACCAATCACATCCCAAACATGCTCAATTGGTGAGAGGTCAGGTGAACGGGAGGGCCATGGTAAAAGATTACCGTCGGCAGCTTGAAAGAAGTCTAGACTGACGGGAGCTACGTGAGGACGGGCGTTATCTTGCTGGAATATGGGCATGGTCGCAAGATAGGGTAGCAAATGGCTCTACAATGTCATGGATGTAGCGCTGAGCATTGATATTGCCGCTAACAAAGACTAGAGGTGACCTGCTTCCATAAGCAATGGCACCACATACCATTACCCCAACAGTGCGATGCGCATGCCGTTCTATCGCAAACTCCAGGTTGCGGCGTTCTCCTCTTCGTCTTCTGACCCTTGCCTTGCCTTGAACGACGACTGTGGAATGTCGGATTGAATAGTGTCGTCTTTAGTGACGAGTCCCGCTTTTGCTTGGTCATGCATGATGGTCGGCCAAACACACTATTAATAAAAACTCGTTTGTCTTTTTTTTATAACTTGAATTTTTCAACGATTCCTCTATGGTAGCCGATTATGTGGTGTTAAAATTATTAAAAAATTCCATCTCTTTCTTGGTGTTCGGATTTCTATGTCACTTAGTACATTTTATTTTTTTAGCAGCGTAAATAATAATTAGCCATAACGGTAATGTAACATTTATTGTAGAAAATAGTTATAATGGACTTACATTATGTTGTGTTTTTTATTAAAATATAAATTTTATTAGAAGTTATTAGTAAATTAGAAAAATTAATTTTATTTAAAATTATGGCGAGAACAAATAGAGGTGGTAGGGAGATCACCTGGGTGATCACCTGGTAAAGGAAGAGCAGGGATGCAGACAAGTGTGGGAAAGGAAGGTAGGGACTGAGCTATAAAAGCAGACGTACAGCGAATTACGGGGAGTTCAACGAAGTGACCAGCCCGAAGAGGAAGGGAAAAGAGTTCAACGAAGTGACCAGCCCGAAGAGGAAGGGATAGAGTTCAACGAAGTGACCAGCCCGAAGAGGAAGGGAAAGAAGTTCAACGAAGTGACCAGCCCGAAGAGGAAGGGAAAGGAGTTCAACGAAGTGACCAGCCCGAAGAGGAAGGGAAGGGAGTTCGAGTCCGAGCCAGCGACCAGCTGTTAATAGTGTGTTTGACCACCTCGAAGCCGTGTACACTCATTGAGCCGTCTAGGCATGGATCTAATCAGGTGGTCGATATCTGCTTGAGGCACCTCATCCCAGGCTACTTGTATGTCATGTCTCAGAGCATCTAACTTCTGCGGAGAATTGGCTAAATTGGTGAGTTGCCTACCAATCACATCCCAAACATGCTCAATTGGTGAGAGGTCAGGTGAACGGGAGGGCCATGGTAAAAGATTACCGTCGGCAGCTTGAAAGAAGTCTAGACTGACGGGAGCTACGTGAGGACGGGCGTTATCTTGCTGGAATATGGGCATGGTCGCAAGATAGGGTAGCAAATGGCTCTACAATGTCATGGATGTAGCGCTGAGCATTGATATTGCCGCTAACAAAGACTAGAGGTGACCTGCTTCCATAAGCAATGGCACCACATACCATTACCCCAACAGTGCGATGCGCATGCCGTTCTATCGCAAACTCCAGGTTGCGGCGTTCTCCTCTTCGTCTTCTGACCCTTGCCTTGCCTTGAACGACGACTGTGGAATGTCGGATTGAATAGTGTCGTCTTTAGTGACGAGTCCCGCTTTTGCTTGGTCATGCATGATGGTCGGCCAAACACACTATTAATAAAAACTCGTTTGTCTTTTTTTTATAACTTGAATTTTTCAACGATTCCTCTATGGTAGCCGATTATGTGGTGTTAAAATTATTAAAAAATTCCATCTCTTTCTTGGTGTTCGGATTTCTATGTCACTTAGTACATTTTATTTTTTTAGCAGCGTAAATAATAATTAGCCATAACGGTAATGTAACATTTATTGTAGAAAATAGTTATAATGGACTTACATTATGTTGTGTTTTTTATTAAAATATAAATTTTATTAGAAGTTATTAGTAAATTAGAAAAATTAATTTTATTTAAAATTATGGCGAGAACAAATAGAGGTGGTAGGGAGATCACCTGGGTGATCACCTGGTAAAGGAAGAGCAGGGATGCAGACAAGTGTGGGAAAGGAAGGTAGGGACTGAGCTATAAAAGCAGACGTACAGCGAATTACGGGGAGTTCAACGAAGTGACCAGCCCGAAGAGGAAGGGAAAAGAGTTCAACGAAGTGACCAGCCCGAAGAGGAAGGGATAGAGTTCAACGAAGTGACCAGCCCGAAGAGGAAGGGAAAGAAGTTCAACGAAGTGACCAGCCCGAAGAGGAAGGGAAAGGAGTTCAACGAAGTGACCAGCCCGAAGAGGAAGGGAAGGGAGTTCGAGTCCGAGCCAGCGACCAGCCCAAAACAGAAAAGGAGTTCGAGTCCGAGCCAGCGACCAGCCCGAAGCAGAGAGAGTTCGGTCCAGTGACCGGCCGGAAGCAGGAAATTTGGTAAGAATATTTAAACTTGCTAATATTTTATTGATGGTGCCTGAATACAGGGCAACCAAATGGCTAGATAAGCGGTAAATGGAATAATTTGCAACTTGTTTGGCAAAATATAAATTTAAAATGAATTATGTTAGTTCATAAGGTGTTAATGTATTTGCATTTGATAAGCAAATATAAATGAGGTCAATAAATTAAATTTGCAACTTATCGAGCAAATAAATAATATAACAAATTGTATCAATAAACATTAATTGCACTTGTCAGGCAAATAACAAAAGATATTAACAAAGTGTGTCAATAAATTTGCAACTTATCGAGCAAATAAATAATATAACGAATTGTATCAATAAACATTATTTGCACTTGTCAGGCAAATAACAAAAGATATTAACAAAGTGTGTCAATAAATTTGCAAATTGTCGAGCAAATAAATAAAATTATTCACAAATTGTTTCAATAAACTTAAATTGCAACTTATTGAGCACAGAGAGAAATTTTCATAACAAATAGTTTTAAAATCAGAATATGCATGAGAAATAAGACGGGTGTCGGCGCGGGATTAGATTATGGTAAGAACGGACCGGTCAACGCATCGGTGTCACGCAGCATTTCTTGCTCATATTCGGCATGTGGAAATAATTTGCGTACACGAATTTTGTTTTTTTACAGGCACCGAGAACTTGTTGACGGTAAACATTTAAATGTATATATGAATAATATTGTATATTAATTTGGGACATTTAGAGAATTTGATTTTGGTAAATATATTATTTAAATTTAAAACATCGTCGTATTATTTAACCCGATCAAACCTGAACAAAAGGATAGCTTGAACAAAATTTTATATCGTTGTGAGTTATTTCCTAAATAAAAAATAAAATTCAAGGCATAATTCATAGCAATATGTTAAAAAAAGTGTCACAAACTTTGTTTTAATGAACATGGGTCCGCAAATGGATGGTTTCGAAGATACGAAACATATTGCGTTTACACCACTTACACCACATCTACGTTGCATGGAGCTTCGAACTCTTTCGAAAAGACCTACAGTGACTCGGATTCGGTGGCATCCTTGATATACTCTTTGCATCGGGAAACAATTTACAGGCGTAGCGTACACTAATATTTTCAAATATCCCCAAAGAAAGAAATCAAGTGGGTTAAAATCGGGCGACGTTGCAGGTCCGCCCCTTCCTATGCACCTTCGTCCGTGTAAATACTCTCTAACGGCAATCTAAAAATGCGCCGGAGCAGCATCGTGCTGCAGCCACATTTGTTGCCTTTGGTTAAAAGGAACTGCGTCTAAAACATTACTCAGTATGTTCTGCAGAAAGTTCAGATAAGCAGCGCCTGTCAAGCGGTTTGGTAAAACAATGGGGCCTAGTAACCTATCGCCCAAAATACCCATCCAAATGTGCAATGAAGAACGTACCTGGTGTCTGGATTCCATAATAACATGGGAATTTTCGTCGTATCTTTAAAACCGTCCATTTGCGGACCCGTGTTCATTAAGACTTTTCGGTATATTTTAGGCCATACTATCTGCCTTCAAAGATTGTGACACTTTTCTCAACACCCTGTATAATAAAAAATACTACAATAGCTTAATGCGTCCTGTACTTGCGGATGAAAATATATATAATAATAATGATGATAATATGTCCATATATTAAGACCGTATAATAAGAACAATAAAATAATTTTACAAATATTTATGTTTTAAATAATAAATGCAAGTTCTATAGTTTTTTCACACGTCGTGTGATACGTCGTAGTTAAAATTACTCTTTTGGTCTATACTCATGTACAATCGAGCGAAGGTTTTTGGTAAAATCATACCTTCAGAAAGTTATTCTAATCAACAACCGTGAAGTGCATAAATCCTAACTTTGCATGGTGTCTGTGGAAGTACCCCAGGGTAGCGTGCTTGCCCCCCCCCCTCCTGCTGTTTTATATATATATATATATATATATATATATATATATATATATAAAACAGCATATAATTAGTTATTTTATGGAAACACTCCGTTGGGTTTGCGGTCTTAATAAGGGCGATTTATTCTATATCTTTATTAATAGTCTATATTTCGTGGATCATTATCCACATCATCAGGACTTTCAAATTGATACAATATAAAATTGGACATCCAATACAATAAGAACTAACAAAAAGGTTCAATTCAAAAGTGTCACCAAAAATCAAATCTTACAAATTAATTTGTAAGATTTGATTTGATTTGGTCCTTTCCTTGGAAAGCGACCTCACGGTTCTTTTTGCTGATGACACCTCAGCATCAGTATCTGCCGGAAGCATAAGTAGGCAAGCAACTTCGCTAATATCTTCCATGCAGGAATACTGCTCACTAAACAGTTTGGCCCTCAATAATAGCAAAACTAATATGGTTTTATTTTCTACTAAGGAGCTTGATATTAGCCTTTTGATAAAGTTGAACAATGACAGTATCAAACAAACTGATGTCGTCCAATTCCTGGGAGTTACATTAGATTCACGTCTGACCGGGACCAATCATATAGATACTTTGTTAAAAAAGTTATCTTCTGCTTGCTTCGTCTTATGGCAACTTCACAATCAACACCTTTTGAAGATGTATTATTATGCTTATGTACAATCTGTTCTAAGTTATAATATTATATGCTGGGCTAATATTGTAGTCGTGTTTCGGAAGTACTAATATTACAAAAAAAAATCATTGCTCCTTGTCTCCTCCCACTTCACCTTTCTTAACGCCTCTCGATATTCTATACTCGAATCCTCATTCCAGATATTTACAATTCTCTCTTCCCTCGTCCTTATCTTTTTCTCTCTTTTCTGACCCCCATCATTTCTACCTCCACCGGTAAATGGTCCGACTCTATTCTTACCCCCACCGTGAAACTATCCACCTCTTTTTTCGCCTCCTCGTTCACAATTACATAGTCGATCACCGACCTTCCGTTTGGCCCAACGTATGTAAACTCCCTTTCTACATACCCCCTCTCCCACCCGTTGAGTGTAAACCAGTCCATTAGTACCCTCCCTTCTCCATAAATCAACTCGTCCCTTGACCTCCTTTCTTCCCTTTCCGCTAACCCCCTCCAACCACCCAGCTCCGCTACTTTGCCCATCCTGGCGTTCATATCTCCCCCTATCATTATCACGTCTTCTACCCCCTCTGATACCTCGTTTATTTCTCCTAATATCTCTTTTATCATCTGATTACTATACACCTTATAAATACTCCACTTGCCGTCTTTATTGATCTTTCTTGTTGTACATTCTCTGTATCTAACCTACTTTTTTCTATTTCCTCTCAACTCTCTCTAACTACTGTTATAATTCCTCCTGTTGCCCCCCCCCCTCCCCGTTATGATAGCTATTACTATTACTACTATTAGAAACTATTGCAAAGCAAGTAAGAGGACACGATGTGAAATTATCGTGGTTACCTGTAGCTCATTGCGAATTTAATGCTATTGAATTAATTTGAAATACTTGGAAAATAAAGTTGCAACAAGAAATAATACTTTTAAAATTAAGGATGTATTGAATTTATGTCATGATGTTTTGAACGAAGTTTCAATGGAGATATGGAAGAATTGCGTTGAGCACTGTAAGACAATTGAGATATCGTACATACAAAAAGAACACTTATAGCAGAAATTATTGATTCATTTATAATTAACTTGGGAGAACGTGACGATGATGATGAATTTTCGGATGAGTCAAGGGATATTTATGATGACGAACAATGCAATGAAGAAATTAATACCGAGGATGCTCCCTTTCCTTTCCTCTTTGCATCAAGGTACTGTAAGGTACTGTACTGAACTGCTAACAATTCCTATACGGCCGAGTCGTCTGCCATAAGCAACTGTACTCAATTCGTGAGTAACGTAATCGGCGATTTTCGCAATGTACTAGTCTGACTATAGGACCAGAACCAATCCAAACAACCACTTCGTTCAGACACTTTATACCGAAAGAATACGACTATTAATATCATTATGAATATGCCGATTTGTCAAGAATTCATTAGGTCTTATACTGGACCGCAGTTATGACCCATTTTACTTGCACATCCACGTAGACGATAATGAATATACCGTGATATCAAAAGTTACCTTGGTCAACGGTGGTCATGGATTTTAAAATGATTGTCGCAGCTCCCATCGTACATTTATGTGAATCACTTTTGAGTGTCAAAATCTGTCAAGTCATTGTGACATTTCGAACAATTACTGTAATTTAGTTTTTCTTGTTAATAAAAACGCTATTAATATTTCATTACTTGTAGTTCATTACTATTTTACAGGTGAAATAAGTAGGTAACACATTTGTAAGCTATTGATGATGTCAGTTCTCAGATGTCAGTGATGTAACTTGATACTGACAGAATTATTCCAAAAGGAATGATTTAAGCTAAGACAACCGTTTTACATTCCATGGCATTCCATGGCAACCTTTGACCAAGATAATTTTTGATATCACGGTACATTGACGTAAATAATGATAATAAATGCAGTACAAGAAACATAAACAAGTCAGAATGTTTTGTGAAAAGCGTTCGCTTGATTCTATGTACGTGAATATAGACAAAAAGAGTAATTTTAACTACAACGTATCAGACGACGTGTGAAAAAACTATAGAACTTGTATTTATTATTTATGACAAATATATTTGTAAAATTATTTTATTGATTTTATTATACGATCTTAATATATGGACATATTATCTTTATTATTATTATATTTATTTTCATTCTTCAAGTACAGGACACATTGGAGCTGTTGTAGTATATTTTATTATACAGTGTGTTTCACTTAAGGGTGTAACACCATCATATCTTTTTTATTTTTACTCCAGTTTTAGTATTTTATTTCCCAAACGTGGAATACTTATTGCTGTATTTACTCCCAAAAACCAATTGTCTTCTTTAAATGCAAAGCAACCTACGATGGCAAAGTAATTGGAAAAAATCAAGAAATCACTTTAGGGATTTTTTATCGAAAAATTTTACTAATGATAATTGTTCATAATTGCCAAAAACCCTAAATCCAAAATTTAATGAAAATTAAAAATATTAAAATTTTCTTCAAAAGTAATTCCAATTCGGTAAATAGTATTTGCACAGGTGGCTGCGCCTAAACAACAACAATTTTAAACAACTTTGACAGTTCAGGGTTTATTTCAAACAAAATTTTCACAAGATTCTTCGGCGCAGCTAATAATAAGTATTTACGAACTTTTACGGGAAATTTTAACATTTTTAATTTTCATGCAATTTGGATTTAGAGTTTTTGGGCAATTCTGATCAATTATTACTAGTAACATTTTTCGACAAAAAATCCCTAAAGTGAATTCTTGATTTTTGCCGTATATATTGCCATCGTAGGTTGCTTTGCATTTAAAGAAGACAATTAGTTTTGTGGAAGTAAATAGAGCAAAATTATTCTACGTTTTGGAAAAAAAAATTACTAAAATTGGACTAAAAATAAAAAAGATATAAGGGTGTTACACTATTATGTGAAACATACTGTATATGTAACCGTCCATTATAACTATTTTCCATAATAAATATTACATTACCTTTGTGACTAATTATTATTTACGCTGCTAAAAAATAAAATAAATGAGCTCTGAAAATAATCCAAAAAAGTTTGGAGTACCGCCCAGGCAGAATTAGCTAGCGCTAGACTGATACCTTCGGGGGGAAATGTGCGCGAACTTTATTGGAATACGTATCTCGCTGCCAATAATCAAATAATGGGTAGAATTAAATTTTAATATATATTTCGAAGTAGGCATAAGTTGAGGTTTCGCTTTCGTGCGATATCTTGTAACGGAGATAACAGAGATCACGAAAAGTTCGATTTGCGGGTAAAGTAGGTATAATGTTGAAAAAATTAAATTTCCACTCTGTGCACAACATATTAGGTTACGTCCAGTCGAAGTTTCATTTTTTTTTGTCGAATGGTTAAATAGGAAAAAAATTGTAAAGTCGGCTATCCGTTAGATGCCGCAAAAATCGGATCCTTTTTTGCACTTACCTAATGATTACTTACAAACGTACCAGCACACAAATTTGAGCTCAATTTAAGCTCAGTATGTTACGTAGAAATGATTTCGGTTGTTACAATGTATATTTCATTTTTTCCGCCAAGCACTTTCTTTGATATACATCTTCAAACACAAGGGACTATTACTTTGGCACCGATAGTAGTATCTTTACTACATAAAACATTTCCAACATTTATCGGATATGTTTCCAATGATATCTCTAGACAATTGCACCAGCCAATGCATAATTATAAAATTTGTAGCTGCCGACGTTGTAAATTATGAAGTGTACACAACAGGAAGGTAGTTCAACTGCATGGGTAAATAAACTTAAAAAATATATGTCAACGTGAATGAGAATACAGCGCCCTACGCTACAATATTCTTTACAGCTTGTGGCGTCACAATTAACTTAGCAAAGGTCGTCCTCAAAAGAGATCCAGCATTTGAATCAACTGAACAAAAAACGACATCACATCTCGCCGCAGAGACGGAATCGATCGTCTAGCGATACCGATACCTATACTAAATATCGCCAAAGGTGGCATAACAGCAAGGAATCTACTATAGCATTGCCACCAGATACAACAATAATTTATCAAACCTTTATTAAAACCTGAACATAGCCGTATTTCAGTATCTATTACATACGCTACCCCCAAGCCCCAACCTAAATCTTCATCGCCGTGTAATTGACCACCATATATTCCATTACTAATTTAGAATTCGGACTTAAATGATCTCCTTTTAATCCCCATTTTTATGTTTAGAATGAACTATGACTTATAATTAATTAAGAACTTCAATGAATTAATTTTTAACGCCAAATAATTTGATCAGTTTTTCTTACCCCGACTGTAGTCGTTTGAAGAAAACGTATTGTATCTATATATATACTTTATTACAAATTTATTTATTTACTTGTATATTTCACGACATATTGAGATACAACTGTATTTGTTCACAAAATCCGCCCTCTGTTTCGACATTCTTTTCAATTTTTACACGTATTGCTTTAGTTGTGTTTGGAAATCTATGTAGATTATGGATGATTGATGACCCGATCGAGAGGTGACGCAAAACATTGTATTCCATCATTGTAGCCATGAATTCTACATCGTGAAAAGCGGAATTGGATCCGCTGTCGCTATACATTGTTAAAGGTATGCCATTAATCTTCGTTTTCGGTGCTTATCTCAAGGTGATTCTTACTACTATTTAATTCACACATATCTGATATACAAAATATTATTGTTTATAAAAGTGTATTTATTTACAATATTTATAAAAATAAATAGTATATTTATAAGCTATCAGCATCAGACATAAACAGTAAATTGTATAATAACAGATAATTACAACGCATTCCGTGCTGTTGTAGTTTTCGTTCGCATTGGCTTCAGACAACATCGTTTATCTCCAGGTGCTCCAGGTTCCGTAGGGCAATATGGAGGATTCTTCTGATACAGGCAATATGATCCCACCGTCCTAGAATTCGTAATGTCACATTTTGGTGTAATTAAACGTTAACAGTGTTGGTTATAATATTTATTAAACATGTAATATACAGGATGATAATTATATATTATTACAATGTACCATCATGTTCATGAACAATGTCGCAGGATAATAAAACTGTACATTAAAAAATTAATGTCGTCTAAAAAATGCCCCCGGGGTTTATACATTCCTTTAAGGGGAAAAGTCATGTAATTTGAAATTTTTTTATGATTTTTTTTAGTTAAAATATTAGTTGGAAAATGTGTTCCTAAATGTTCAGATCCGAAATCGAAGTATAGACATCTCTATAGCGTATATAGGTATCATGCTCCGAACAAGACTGAGCGAGTTACAGCTTGTTCAAGCGTAAGGCGCTCGAAAGTCAACGAGCTGCTCATATATCGCGTGTCTCTAGTACCGTGCAGCTATGAGTCGGAAGATTAGTGAGAGTGAGCCAAATTATGGCTCAAGTCGTCCTCGTCGTCGGCGACCACCATCAAATTTGGAAGAAGAAAGAGAAGAAGAAATGCCAAGCGATCGCGAACTGAGTGCCTCAGCTAAAAAGTGAGAGTTTCTAGCACTGACGTTATCGTGAATTTAGGTTTCTGCTATCGGATAATAGAGTTTGTAAGCGTGTTTGCTGCCATATCTGATATAGCAGTATGCAGGAAATGTAAGCAAAACTTATCGTTTGGGCAGAGAAGAGATAAAATATCTGTCAAGTGTAAGTGTGGTATTTTCCTCATCGATTTCGGACCATTTATCCGCAACGGTTTCGAAATTAACAAGCGAACTGTTCTCGCTATGAGGTTATTGGGAATAGCCAGAGAAGGTATTAATATTTTTTGTGGCATCATGGATTTCGGACAAGCATGCAGCCAAAAAAGTTATGACAGCATAGTGGAACTCATATATACATCGACTAAGAAATTCTTCGAAATTAGCTGCAAAAAAACAATTCAAGAAGAAAAGGAAATTAACGAGAAGGAAGGAAGACCCATTTCGAACCTGACTGTCAGTGGGGACGGTTCCTACAAGAAAAGAGGATTTTCGTCTCATTTTGGTGTGATCATTTTGGTGTGACAACGCTTTGCCAATAATACGGGCAAAGTTATCGACCTGATTGTGCAAAATACTTATTGTCAGGCTTGCACTTATTTTAAAGATCATCCGAGAGACCCTAACTATGAGACACACCAAGAAAACTGTCCGATAAACCATCGAGGATCTCCTGGAAAATGGAGTTCGATGCGATACTCGAAATGTTCCTAAGATCGGAAGAACTCTATAGAGTAAAATACAAAAATTTCATTGGTGATGGAGATAGTAAAACATTCAAAGCTATTTTGGATCCTCAACCTTACGGTAACGAATTCGACGTGATCAAGAGCAAATGTGTGCGCATGGGAGGCCGACTTCGTAATTTTAAAAAAAACCGCTAAACTCAGAGGAAAAGCGAAGCTCACTCATCAAGAAATTAACCAAGTACTATGGACTTGCCATTTGGAGGAATCCAAAGTCAAAGAATGACATGAAGGACGCTATAATGGCCACCAATCGTCATATGATTTCGACAAACGAACAGCCGTAGCACCAGCACTGTCCCCCGGGTGCCGACTCCTGGTGTGCATATCGGGTCGCTGAAGCCCTTGATGCAACGCAGTCCTATGAACATCCTCCTCCTCTACATCCTGAATTAGAGAAGCGAATCTTGCCGATATATGATGATTTGTCCCGGGATGATTAGCTCACGAGATGCTTGGGAGGCTATACACAGAACGCCAATGAATCTTTCAATGCTACTGTGTGGCGTTTAGACCCTAAGCACCTCCATTGTTGATCGAGAATCGTGGAAATCGCTGCATTTTTGGCTGTAGGCATGTTCAACGATGGTTACAACTTTGTTTTAACCATTATGAATGACCTGCAGTTGCAAATCGGCGTGCAGTGCAAGACAACTCTACTTTTCTGTATCGAAAACTTCAAGCGCGTTTTTCTCGGAATGTAAAATTTCGCACGCCGTGTAATATAGCTCAACGAGTTTTCCACCGATTTTGATGACTTTCTAAATTCTTTAACTCACTGGCTATTGCAAGACGTTCGATTTTTTCGAAAAAACCAATAATTCATATTGTTTCATACCATTTGTTTACACAGGAACAAGGTTTTTTTTCAAAAGGGTCCTGAATTTTGTATTTATTTTTTTAAAAAAATTTCTCGACGTCATGCAAAGCGTATTGATGTAATTTGACAGTAGAAATTTGGTTTTCTAATTTTAGTTGAGACCTGTGGACTGCACGCCGCAAATCTAAGGAGCCGATTTCCAGCAGCTGTGGAGCCGCAATTTTTGATATTTTTTTCTTAACAATCAGTTCATGAAAAATCTCGAAAAAACGTACGATTACATGACTTTGCCCCCTTAAAGAAGTGATTTTTATGAACGAAAATAATAATACTTGCCTGTAAAACTGTACAAAAATCTAAATATACATTGCATGTAACGAAGCAAATGTAATAATAACGATGCAATGCTCACATGGCATGTCATGTCACGCGAACTATATGTTTACTCGACTTGTCCCTATACATACATGAGGCAAATCAAATATGCAAAATTCAAAATTTGCGGTGGTTCAGCCCATAGTCATTAACATCAACTTAAAACAGGTCGCTTTGTCCAAGAAATGTGTTTCTTATGAACGGAAATATTTTTTTCCGGTACAATTATTTGACCAGTTGTTAGAAAATAATTAATATTTCATAAATTCGGTCAAAGTTTGTTCCCCTTTTAAACTCAATTTACATTTTTAATTAATCGAACATTAAATATGAGATAAACTAGTTTCTATTCACAAATAAGAAAGTTTACAAACCTCAGGAAGTTCCGTATAAAAAGTTAACATTTGTTCTACATGTTGGTTTAACACATATCAGCCAGATGAATGAACACAAATTGTATTCATTGTTCTTGGGTTATAATTAGTTTTTAACTAATTGTTTGAGAATAAGTAAATCTCTGAGTAGATATAATAAAATTAGAGACTTTTACAGGAAAAGTATTACCATTTTACTGAACGTTTCAATTTATTCCCATTTTGTGGCTTCACATTTAAGACAAGGTTTAATTTTTTGTGGGTAGGAATTTTGAATTTTTTATTTATTTTTATAATATATTAATCCTACATTAATTGCGCTGCTGAATGCAGCACTGTTTGGTATGGTCAAGGTTGATTCAAGTGTGTGGAAAATTGACGCAACAATTGAAATATCAGACAAATTATGTCATACTCTCAAAATTTCCTCCTGAGCAAGCACATCAATTCTAATAAAGGACTCGCACGTTTTCTGGTTCAAGAACTTTTTCAAAAGATGACAATTTCCTAATTGGTTTATTTGGACACTACTGATTTTTGTTTAATGTTATTGAATTTGATAAGTTTTGACATTTGCAAGTTCGCGAAAAATATTTCCGAAGAACCATTCTAAACTGAAAATTGATCACACGCAATGTTTATAATTAAGAACTTCTATTCGAATATGTTTATGTATAATTTCCTATTAATTATTTGAAGGTAAATGGATACTATTTGTTACATAGTGAATTTCAACCGAATTATACCCTTGACAGTGACTGTTATCATGTAACGTTTTATTTGAAATATTACTAAAATTGATTGATATTTAAAATTGAATATGTATGTCAGCGATTCCCGAAGTAACATAATCTGAAATTTAGCACTAATGGTTGAACTTTAGAGCCTGATGATTTATATTTTGATGCTCCTTGGACTTAATTTGAAAAGTATGGGCATTATTCTATAGGCATTATGCTTAGTGGTACATTGGTCCAAATATTGCAGAATTCAATCGCATATTGAAGTTTGGAAAGCAATAATTTAAAATCGAATGCATGAAAAAATTAATAAGAAATAGGCGGTTATTCTTACGTTAGACATATAATTTATGATTAGCAAGTAATGCAAAAGCTGTACGGAAAATATTTATAATTTTCATTACACATTACTAGACTATAAAATAAAAAATCACGACTATTAGGAAAGATATAAGGTGAGCACTGCTTTTTATGTATAAATATATGTAAAAATAACTTTCGCTATAAAAAGATTGCAAAACGTGTTTTATTCGACGACCGAAAACAAGATTTATAGTTATTTGTTAAACGTTGTTTGCTATAAGAAAAGCAATTTCTTACAGTCAATATTACCTAAATTTAAAAAGCACAAAGAAATAATAATTTAAATAACTACATTTTTAAGTGCACAAGTGCGTATAGTATCAGATATTATCGAATGCAACACTCACATACACACCAACTAAAACACGTTCACAGTTTTTCGTAGCACTGTTAAAAGTTTATTAGAAAATTATGAATTACACGCTTTCTCAAGCAGTTTGAACCTTTTGATATGTTGGATTAATTTACTTTTTGAAATCTTATAAAAAAAATCTTCAGTGGTTCGCACTGAACATTTTTATACTTATGCTCCTTGTTTCGAAAATTGTTTAAAACATTTTTTTCTATTACATGTACCGTTTTCGAGATAAGGAAAAATGTAACAAGAGTAAACCATCACTCCCGATTGAGATATTGCTTTCAAAATAGGACGTTTCCCTCCTTGCTATATACAAATCTTAAGTTTAAAGTTTCATAGCTCTAGCTTTAATCGTTTGGACGGTAGAGCGCGCACAGACACACAGACAGACACACCTACGTCATTCCGAAAATAGTCATAAATCAATTCAGGGGACCTCCGTTAAAATCTCGAAAATTTTCATGATTGCTATACTTCCTTATACATAAAGTATACAAAGTAAAAATGCTGTGATGTAACTGTAATAGAAACCAATTAAAATATAAATTCAGATCTGGATTATGTACAGGAATATCTCAATGAATTAAGTATTAACGATTTCGTTCTATATATAAATGAAAGAACTAGAGAAAGTGGTAACTCAGTCATGTAAAATGTTTCTTAAAATTAAAAATTGCACCAAAATTACACCAATGATTTATCAATATAAAATAACAGATCATTATCTATGCTCCACGTGGATTTTATTATTCCAGAACTTAAAGAAAAGAAAATGAAGCAAAAGAGAGGTATTGATTACAACAGATTAAAGATGTACATAACACAAGATGATTGGAAAATGTTTACAAGTCACAAAATATAGATTCTGCAACAAATATATTAATTAACAAACTAAAAATATTGTATTAGTATTAGTACAAAATTCACTACGGTAACTAAAATTGTGATTTGAAGAGACGTGACGCGTTACAAATGGTGACTACTACTATTATGAAAATAAAAAATCTGCACTGGTCCGCACTGAACTTTATGATACTTAGTTATACTAAATTTTTCTAAAAAAGTGTGCAAATGAAAGTTGTTAAAATATCAATATCAAGTATAAGTTTTTCGATAACATGCACTGTTTTCGAGATATCCTCCTTGCTACATACAAATGTTAAGTTTAAAGTGTCAAAGCTCTAGCGTTAACCGTTTGGGCCGTAGAACGCGCACACATGGACACACAGAAACACACAGACGTAATTAAAAAAATATTCACAATCGATTCAGGGGAACCCAAACGCATCCGTTAAAATCTCGAGTTCGTATATTTTCATGATAAAACTGCAAAAATGAATTATTATGAAATGCAAAGAGATAAATGTAAAGGTACATCTAAACAACTGTGGCAACATATTGAAACTATTTGTTATGAAGGTGAAAAGAAAAATTCGTATGTGGAAAGCACACAACTAGAAAATGAACCAATATCTACAAAAATAGAATTTCAAACGCTTTTGATGATCGTTTCCTAAACGTGGGTGAAGCAAATAATATTGTAAAGCCTATTTCTAAAAATTTAAATTATCTCCAAATTCTACGTTTATAGCCTCCACACATCAGTCGGAAGAAAAAATATATAATGGACTTAAAATCACATCATCATCCGAACATGATGAAATAAACTGATACTTATAAATCATAGATGTAATTTGGACCTCTTTAAAGTTTCTAATAAATAAAATAAAGAATGTCCCAAGTGTACATTGCCAAAATGTATTTAGGATTGGACTAATTAAACCACTATTCAAAAATGGAGCAAAAACATAAATTACGAACTATTTCACTAATTTCAAAATACACAAAAATATTTGAAAAAATTCTTAATAAGCGAATTGTTTTTTTTTTTTTTTAATAAATATAACGTCTTATCCAATATGGAATTTGGCTTGAAATATCTACTCAAGACCTAATAGCATATCTTATATCCACAGTTACAGTAACATGTGTCATAGTCACCCAACCTTGACGGTATTTATTGATTTAGCTAAATCTTTCGATATAGTCACGACAAGTTACTTGAAAAGGGTGAAAAAATTTAGATTTTTAAGATTTTTGCGGCACTAAGGTAAGCTACTGAAAACGTGTTTAACTGGTCAAATACAGTACAAATTGATGATGTGGTAAGTGATATAAAAACATAAAGGATGGTTGAGACCTTTACTATGTGTTGGTCTATATTAATGATGAAATAAAACAAATGACAACGTTTATACCACAAATAATTTGTTAAAAATATATATTATTAATGAATATATATCAAAACAAACACTACACGACTTAAGTTTCGACTTTTTACGGTCATTGTCAAGTGAGAACAAACTAACAAGAAATTACATTTATACACAAAATTTTTACAAAGAAGGAGTGAGGGACATTTAGGCGCAAAACATATCTACAGGGATTTAAAACGGGGTGATTTACATTGCGGTAAATCCTTCTGCTCGTTGAACAGATTAACGAGATGATTACCTTGGGTTTTTTGAATTTCGGCTGCTTCTAACAGATTAAGCTTAGTGCATTTGTGACACCTGAGTAATATTTTAAGTTTATTTATTTCGGGGAAGGTATGGTTACAATTCATAATGTGATTTGCAAATGAACTATCGTGATTTAATCTAAACGCTTTAAAATGTTCATTATAACGCGTTTCAAAACTTCGACTCGTTTGCCCTATATATACACTATTGCATTCGAAATATGAGATTTTATAAACACCAGATTTCTTTAAGGGATTGATTTTATCTTTAGCATTAAATAATATGTTTGACAATTTGCAACTTGGTCTAAAAACGATTTGTTGATTTTGTTTTCGAAGAATGTGTGCTATGGTTTCTGTGGTTTTTCCAAAATAGGTTAAAGTTGTAAAAGTATCTTTATTTAAATTTGAAACTTTAGGATAAATGTGAGAAATTGTGTTTTGGTAAAGTTTATTATTAATTACGTTCTGTATAAGACTGACTGGAAAACCATTCATTTTTCCAATGGATATAATTTTATTCAGTTCTATATTAAGATTTATTGTGAAAATGGAATTGAAAAAGCTCTATGTGCCATAGCATGGTAAGCTCCTAGTTTATGTGACATGGGATGGTTGGATTTGAAGGGAATTGTCGAATTGGCGTTGGTCGGTTTTCTAAATATATTGAATTCTATTTTGTTATTGTTGTGTATTAAGGTTAAGTCTAAAACATTTATTTGAGAATCTTTCTCTACTTCAAGTGTAAATTTAATTTTGGGGTGTATGCCATTAATTTTATTTAAAAAATGATCCAGTTGGCGTGACGTGCCGCTAAAACACGCAATTACATCATCCACGTATCGATACAAGAGGGATATATGTTTTTTGGTGAAGTCTAAATTGAATATTTTATCCTCGATGATTGACATGAATATATCTGCTAGCAAAGGGCTTAAAGGAGAACCCATTGCTAAACCTGCAGTTTGCTGATAAAACTGATTGTTAAATTGAAAATAATTTTGGGTTAAACAGGTTTCAAAAGCATTATAAATATGCAGAAATTTATAATGCTTCTGGTATGGTAGGGTCTTTGACTGTTTTGTCTAGTATATGCTGAATAATATCAAGGCATTCATTTGTCGGAATATTTGAAAACATACTAGTGACGTCAAACGATACTAATTTAGATTTTTTTGGAGTGGTTATTGATTTTAACTGTTGGGATAGGAGAAGTGAATTTTCTATAGCGTATTTAGAAGTGAAATTTGTATGTTTTTTTTCATCATTGATATACAAACCATTAGTTACTGGGTGCCACAGATATATAAAAAATATATATACACTTCTGTCCTTACCAAATCAACCGAACAAAGTTGGGACCGCTGGCACTGTGGGCAAATAACTCATGAGATAAATTGTAGAATCGGAGTCTGTAAGATATTTAGTTTTCATATTATAATTCAAAAACTCAGGTATTTCTACCAGGATTTAAATATTTGCAACGTTTTTTAGAAGGTCCACAACTCAATCCATTACCATTATTCGGCAGTTGAAACACATTTCATATATGACCAATAATCATGATTACCTTACTATGAATTAAGATACAAGATACAAGAATGCGATGCGAGCAAGTAACAGTAGGGAAGGGCAAATGAAGCACATATGTAAAAAGGCGAGAAAAGCGGAAGCGAGTTTGAGAAACGTCCTATGGGGTAATGGGGATTTGAGGAGACGAAGAAAATATGGGTTGTATGTACAATTTTAGTATTTTTTTCCCAAATGTAGAATACTTATTGCTTTATTTACTCCCAAAAAAACAATTGTCTCCTTTAAATGCAAAGCAACCTGCGATGGCAAAATAAACGACAAAAATCAAGAAATCACTTTGGGGATTTTTTTATTGGAAAATTTTACTAGTAATAACTGTTCAGAATTGCACAAAAACCCTAAATCCAAGATTTCATGAAAATTAAAAATGTTAAAATTTTCTTCAAAAGTAATTTCAATTCGGTAAATATTATTTGCACAGGTGGCTGCGCCTAAGCAACAACCACTTTAAACAATGTTGACAGTTCAGGGTTTATTTCAAACAAAATTTTCACAGCATCCTTTTTTCGGCGCAGCTAATCAGTATTTACGAACTTTTACGGGAAATTTTAACATTTTTAATTTTCATGAAATATTGGATTTCGGGTTTTTGGGCAATTCTGATCAATGAGGAAGAGAGGGGACACAGGTGGAAAGGGAGATGGTAAAGAGGTGGGAGTAGGCGGAAGCGCAGAAAAGAGAAGCGAAGATAAAGGAGGCAAGGTACAATGGGAGATACAGCGCAATACAAACATTTGGAAGGAGGTCGAAGTACTTGGGCGGAGGTAAAACGGCGGATGAAGCGAAGTTAATAGCGATGTATAGATGCGGGAACGAGGAGAAGGCAAATAAATATTGGATAAGGGAAGAATACAACAGATGGGTTGGAGGAAGGAGGGTAGGGATTGGAAGAAGACAGTGGGAGAGAATGGGGAAGGGGTGCAGATATTAGGGGAGTTAAAAAGGAGATGGGACGAGGGAAGGAAAAGGAGGGTAGCTGAGTGACAAAACTGATATGTTACAAGAAAGGTGAGCAGTCGAGGGCTGGAAATGGAGGTAGCGGACAAAACAGACAGAGAGGGGTGAGGAGACGGAGTGGAGGGAAGAGAACGAGGAGTGGAGAAAGAAATTCCAAACATTCCATGTTTTGTTTAAAATTAACGTAAAAAGAAACTCCAAGAACGTATTCATCAAATAATAGACGCTAAAAATAAGCTAATTTGTACTGTATACATTAATTACTGTTAACTATTTTTGTGAATAAACTATATTATTATTATTGTCACTATTAACTTGCAATCTACCTGATAAAACGATTCTATTAGGAAACATGAATAATTTAACGAAATATTAAAAAAGCAAAAAGTTAAAAAGGTTTGATATATTTTTAATATATTCAGATTAATTTGTTATAAATATACAAATAACAATTGAGTGGAAAATAAGCTTTCACGAAATTTGCATTATTTAATTATATTTGTCTGTGAAGTTATGAAATGCTAATCAGAAACAACAAATAATATTTTTAAATGTAAATTAAACGAACGGCTATCGGGGTGGCGCGAATGCACATTTTGTGATCCGTTGTCTCCTATGCCAGGGTAAAGCGAATGTATAGAAATGCGCAGTTTTTATTATCCTGTGACATTACTTATGAACGCGAAAGTACATGACAGGTAACTTATTCTAATTCATTATTCATTGTTGTGTTTATATGGTAGTGTTCGTTGTAGATATTTTACTTACGTGAGTGGAGTATATTGTCCCATGAGAACGGGAATACCAATTCGCAGACCGGGTCGAGGACCCGTAGGACATCGTCTTGAACACGGTTCTGCTCTTCTAGCGAGTGTAGGATTTAAACTTTCGGCCATATAGCACACTGCCCAAACGTGACTGCACAGCTGTTCGTCAACTAAAATGATTATAACATTCGTAACTAAACTTCTGTTATTAATATTTCGAAAATACATAAATGAATGTTAGGAAACTGAAATCTCCACCAACAATCTTGAAAATAATTGAGCAAATTACATAAAAATATTCAGATTCTTTAATGGTTTAAAAATAACGCCTGTAGTAAATATTCGTCTTGCCTACGTAAAGATTTTAGATGTACGATTTGTGTATTTGGTTAATAATCATTTTTAAGTTTTTGTGTAACGTAAAACGACCTTCTTGTTATTTGAAATTTATTTATATATTGATATACTGGTGATTTTCATTACTTACAGCCAGCATTTTCGCAAAATGGTTGAATCTTGCCTCCGTTGACGCAAAAATCCACATGTCCCGACCTCCCAGCTTCGCCGTAATGCCCCGCATTAGTATGGATGACGTGAACTGCACCGGCGTCTCCGCTATTCAACCTACTGGCCGCTGGAATTAAAGGCCTGGCCGGATCCAACGCCACTATTCTGTGCATACGAAATTGTACGTATCGCGATATCAAACCGCAAGTGTGTGCACCTACAAATAACAATGCGATAACGAGGAACAGAGATTAATGATACAATTACCCTTCTGGGTAATTTTACGACTAAACCCTACTGGGTAATAGTTAACATGCAAATTATTCAATCCCACCGAAATGGAGATATGGTAAAGATTTATATTCAAAAGCACGGAAATTGCGAAGCGTTTCTTTAATTTGGTTGAAATAACTCATATTTATGACCATAGTTAAATGTACTATACCAATAAAACTGGCCAACTTATGATAATACATACCTAATGAATGGCCCACGCATGTCAAATGTTCCGTTCTTAATCCCTTTTCCCGAAGTGCCATTAGTAAATCTGCTGTACATTTCGCAACAGCCCTTATGTTATGGACTGCTGCTGGATAACATGGAGGTTGTCCAATTTGACCCCAATCAACCATCCAAACGTTGTAGCTACCGTTGTTGATATAAGCTAAAATATATCGAAGAAATGTTCCTATTATTTTGTCATATAAGAACGAATTATTAACATAGACGTGGATTATTGAGTTAAATTCTAGATATGTAAAAATCAAATATATTTTCGGCAGATGTGAATCAGGTTGCATCATTTTTAGTAATTCATATGTTTATTCAACTAGAGTTATGAAAATCAACTGTTTATAGATTTTAAAAGGGGGAAAATGTCATATTTCATATTATATATATGAACATATATCATTGTATAATTTTACAAACGGTTAACTTACCGTCTCTTAAAACAGCAATCGGCAAGGTGTCATCACCTCCAGCATATCCATGTATGACAACTACGTCTTCTTTATTCGCATCCCATTTTGTTTGCGTAAGCCAGTCGGTTTGAAATGTATCTACGACGTATTTCTGGCCCCCAGCATATAGAACATATTTCACATCGGGATCTGGACACACAGCTTTCTCATTTACAAGCCTCCATACACAATCTCTCCTAGTATTGTTGGATATCGAAGTATTGTGTAGAAATAATTCGTCTTTTATAGGCGCTATGACATTCGGCAAATAGACAAATTGGGACCAGCACCTTACTGAATAGAAAACATTATTGAGGATGTTCCTTAAATTTTCAACTTTAAGTAATATTTGCTATTATTTTACCAAATTTAGTTTATGTTTGATATACATATTTTTACAATAAGAATCCGTATTTCACTCGACATTTGCATTTTACACCTCAGTTACTTTTTCTTAAACGGTTAATCCCGGTTAACGTTGTTAACTACTTCATTCCAACATCGACGACAATATTGTTGTGTAATGTTTTACTCTTATTCCAGTTACAGAATTTTATTGGTCTTGCTATCAAAATATTAAGTTCTTTAAATAGCCTGACCGAGAAATTTTTCTTTTGTCATAATTAGAGCACTGTGAAGAATTTATATCCGGGGCCAAAATATTCGAGCTACGCGAAAAGTGACCACTTTGTCTTATGTATAGCCAAGGCTGTAGCAATTTTGTTAAATACATACGCCCCACTTAAATCACTCTTAAAGCGGGTGACTATGAAATATCTGATAAGATTACAAAATCTTTCGAATATATTATTGCTAAAATAATGCGATGTTAAGAAGCCTAATATCGTGTTAATAATAACGTTTTAAAATAGCAAACTTGTGAGAATATGATTTAGTTATTAAATGTAATGGCCCATAGTGCTCCATGAGGCGAAATTTTCTTTAAATACTTTTTCGTGCCAAAAATGTCAAAAAATGCGGCAAGTTTTTGGTGTTCTTTGATACATAAGGAATACTATGTTTTGTCAGCAAATTTTGTATTTCCCTGTGATAATGCCAAGAAGCCAAGTCGGGCCAAAACATTATATCATCTCCAGCATCCTGGTCTTGAATAACATCAGGGAGTTTAGTTAGGCAGTAGTCCATATAACGTCTACTTAATTTAGTGCTCCGCCTTGTACATGACATATAAGGTACACCTCACGATCTCTCGAAAAGGAATTGCACACTATACTAAAATGTTGCCAGCAGAACAGGAGTTTAGGGAAGCATCTGGGTATTGAGCTGACTGGTTGGGTGTCTATTTTTTGCTATGTTTGATCATTACTGGCCAAAATTCTAAAAATACCGATGCCAGTCCTGTCTTCCCTTGCTAGATTCCCCACAGATAGTCATTCTTGTCCCATTTCAGCACTGTTGTGGGCACCTTGGAAAATACGCAATATTTCAGCCAAAATTTCATGATATGCATTCAAATTAAAAAATATGTTTATTACTACCAGCATTTATTTCCTGTTCGTTTTTACGTTTACACATCTACGTTGATGTTGTTTGCCCTTGCCTAAATTAGTTTGTTTTTATTGGACTCAAATGTTATGATTTTATTCACTTCGGACACAAAAATTCAACAAAGCTGCATTATAAATTGACTATTATTGGCTGCAGTTGGAACATCTCACAAATTATGCCTAAATTTAGACACAATTAACACCGACAAATTGATATGTCCGCAATACACATATAAAACTTTTCGTTCTTTTTACGATATGATGATGGTATTAATTGCATATTGCTCACACGAAACCGTTTATTTTTTGCAAAAATCACTGTCGGTGAATTTAGACTCAATTTATATATATTTTTTTAATTAAATCATCTGAAACCGTAATTATTGATATGGGATTTAGGAGTTAGGAATTTAGGTTTCAAAAAACATTTCTTTAATTGATTCAATTTCAGACAATTTAACGTTTACGTTTAAATTTACTATTATAGTTTTTAAAGCTTAAAATTATTTGCATTTGCTACCAAACTGAGTCATTTGGTAATATCGAAATTAGTTTGGTATAATTACATATACGTCATTGGAATATAGATAATTAGAATGTGATTAAAAGTTAGAACAACGTAGTGTATCATGTTTGTAAAACGAATTGAAGTCACAACATTGAAAATACATTACCTTGTAAATCTTTTGAGTAACAAGTTGCCCATTCAAATCGAATTATGGAGGTGTCAATGCATAAAAACCATTTAGGACAGTAATTACATAAAAAACGTTAATACGTTTGAAGGTCAACTTTTAAACTAATTACTGTTTCTAATTTCCAATGGCGATTAACCTTTTTCAAACTGCCTAAAGATATCTATCTTTCATGCCTAGAAAAGAGACACACTTTCGTTTCCAACGCCATCTCGATAAGTTCCATAGATATCTCATTGATCCCTTACGCCTTTTTGACGACAATTATGAAACTTATTTCTTTTCTCACCGCAAAGGAACGCGAACTTTCAAAATCATGTAAAGTTCACTACAGGACAAGTTTGAACAATAAAATTAATTTACACATGATTGTTGCCGCTTAAGAGCAATTGAGAAAAAAATAAAACGTTTTATGTAATAAATTGTATTTGTAATGTATACAGAATTAAGGTACGTTAACTAAATTGTTCACCTTAATTCTGTAACAACAACACCCGCACATGGAAGGGTTATTGAGTTGTAAACTATCGAGTACGCGCAATTTACAGTATTACGTTCAATTTACGCTGCACCCGCGGACGACATGGCAGTATCAGTAGGTTCGTTTAACGGATCCATTAACGATATTAACAAAGAGCTGAAGAAACGAAATGTCGTCTGCGCGAATTAGTGGATCGTCTAAAATCAATCATGAAATCGAATTCATTGCAATGTAATAAAAATGATATGGTTACAAATTGTAATGCGCCAATTCGTACAAAACGGACTACATTAACTTTACTAAATCGAATAGCCACTTTGGAAAAGAAAATCAATTTTGTAATAATTCAAAATACAAAATTAAATAAGTGTATTAAGAGTAGTACTAATGGTAAATTGACTCGAAAACATGATTTACTGACGTATTATCCGTCGAATAAACCAACGAATGGCTGAAACCGTGAAAATAGATCTGCAGTCAAATGATAAAACACGCGAAGATATTCATGAAAGACCAAATGGGAAAATAAATAAAGTGCCTAATAAATAAAGTGCCTAAAAAACAATAGTAACCCCAAAACAAACCAAACCAAAAATGTTACCTTTAGGAGATAGCCACATCCGCGGACAATCGGAAAAAATGCATGCAAAAGCAGGGGAGTTAAATTATTCAGTTAGTGGTCTAAGTAAACCAAATGCACACTGGAAACTGTATTAAACGACTTCGAAACATTACTGCATGATTTTAATTTTAATGATCTAGTTGTGATAATGGCTGGGGTAAATAATGCTTTGAACGAAGCATGCATAAGCAACAGATAAAATAAAGGCTATAATTGCAATTACTAATGTAATATTTATGTATGTGCCATATTGGAAAAAACGTCGTATACTTAATAAATGTATACTTGACGTGAATTCCCAAATTTATGGGGAATTAGCAAACTATAACATAACGCTGCTAGATAGTAATAAAATGTTAACGCATGAAAAAATGTTTACACACTATGGACTCACTTATCTAGCGCAGGAAAAGATAAATTAGTATTTAAATTTTCGAAAGCCTTAATCTAATTTTGGAACGTCGTAAACCGTTAAACAAGTGCAATCAGCGTGGAAATTTTATCGACTGGAAAAACTTGATCAATGTTCAGATGTCTACCGTCATACACAATACAAATGGAATGCCGAAGGAAAATTTGTTGACAACCAATGACGAGAGTGTGGATGTTGAAGTTCTGTTCAATTCAACACAGGGGTCTACTGGTGCGTTGGATTTTCACAAAGTTTAACGACGTCGTTTTTTGTCCTTAACATACAAAGTTTTAATTCTGATGAAATGTATGCGCGACTTCGGGATTTCAATTTTCCAGCATTCGTATGCTTAACAGAGCACTGGATACGAGAATCTGAACCTTGTATATTGGAAAAATATTATCCTACTTCTCTTTTCAGTAGGAAAACTCATACTCGAGGCGGTACGGCTATTGTAGCATTGAAGATGATTAAAACTATTAATATTAACTTGTACATACGACAATCTCATTGCTGAATTCGAATTTCAGTTCTCTTGTACATATTTGATAGATTTCAATATTTATATTATTTGTATCTATAGATTGGAACGTGGTTGTTTTAAAATGTGGGAAACTCTTCTAATCACTCATTAAGTGAGTTGTTTGAATTAAAAGAAATATTATCTGCTTATAATCTCAAAATGTACATTAGTAAACCTACAAGAATAACGAAATCATCCAAATCAATAATTGACTATGTTTGCTCTAACTAACTAAAATTTGTTTCGGCTAACCCCATTTCGGTCGAGTTTTCTGACCAACTTGGAAACTTGTTCACGAAATGTCATCTACCGAACGTAAATCTGGAAATCAAGTATTTATAACTAATAACAATAAAACGATAGTGGATCCATATCTTGTTGGAAATAAACTCAATAATTTCTTTTGTTCAATTGCAGAGACGCTTACATATGCAATAAACTCTAAAATAGATCCAATGTCATTTGTTACAAGGCAAATTAGAGATTTTCATGTATTTAAACCTACTTTCTCGTTATGTATGAATTCACCCTTCTACATGAGTCTCATATATTTTAATAAATTACCAATTTGTATTCGGGAAAGTGCAAATATTCAAATTTTTCGCAGACAAATAAAGTCAATTCTTCTTGAAGCCGCCTTCTACACGTTGGAAGAGTTTCTCATTTATAAATTTTAGCGTATAATTTTATTGAATGTTAATGATAAATTTACTGCAATTTTAATATTTAATATATATTTGACTGTGTGCTCTGTTATTATCACGATATACTAAGAATATTTTATATTTTATACGTATGTTGTTTTATACTGTACAATGGATGTGGTTTTAAATGAACTTTGAAATGAAATATTTGTTGTGACTGCCGGGGAGTTATTTACATTGTAATGTTTCGCGTGACGTTTTGTTTCAAAAGAACATTTTTTGACTTTCATTTGAGAGTTGCATTAATGTCATTTAAGTCATTTATCCTGTTCGTTTAATCGCAATCCAGTTTTTGACAAATGTATAGTAAGCTAATATATAATTCTGCCGCAATGAACCGTTCACTTCTTTTCACTAGTCCTTTAGTTTGTTTTTATTTCGCCTCCGCCTCCGTCGTTAGCTATGGACTGGTATTTACGTTAATTGCTTTTTTATTTACTTTATAAATTTTTTTTATCAGAATCTTGCTTTCGCGTTCATCGTTGCGATGTGACGTTATGATAGAATCATTTTGATGTGCTTTTGTTTAAAAATAAACGTTAATGGGTAGTTAGTTAGAACGCCTTTTATTTCCGTGAAATTGATGCGTTGTAAGTATTTAGCTGTATAAATTCATGTCGGATCATGCTCTAGATTATAACCTGCCGCACTTTCCACGTGAACTAGCCGAGGCACTTCAGCCAAATATCAGTGAAACAACTATGGGATAGCCTGACCTACGGTTGCCTGTACCCTTATTATTTTTCTCTTAGCCGTAAGCGTCAAACAAACAAAAAAGGAGAGGGGCTTTGCGGGTAATAATACTTGTCAATGAATCAGGTGTAATATTTCAGAGCATACAGTTGTCATACTTGTGCGTCCACGGATCATACAATGTACATGCATGTCTTCAAACACATAGGACATTAATTTATATTTAGTAGCAGAGTAGAGTGGTACTCACAAATAGCCCAGTAAAATTAGTCTCTCTATCATAATGTATGCAGTGATGGTTAGTGCAGATGATGTAGATGCTTTTTCGTAAGGACTCTATATCGAATATGAATGTGTAGCATTTAAACCTACGTCATGTCACTAATTAGAGAAAAATATTAAACTTATTTCGCTGAGGGGGGAACCATACATCTGAAAAATGTAATTATCATTAATTGAGCAAGAAAATTTGATTGGTTACTAGACAATATATTGTTTCGCAGGTTGCAGGTAACTGAGAACGAGCTTAGCTGTTAGACAGTGACTGTGTGTGATTGACAAAAACGGTTTGCTCCTGGTTTCTTTGAACGAACCATTCACCTAAAGTGCACCTTATTTACTTCATATAAATATCTTTATAATAAGTGTTTGGTATTTGTTGCTGACATGCTAAAATTATTGCAAAAAATATATTGTCCAGCGATCGATTGGGTTTTTCATACCTGATCAATGAAAGTACATAGCACTTTTTGTCTGTGATATTTCCATCAATAATGTAATATGTAATAAGACAGCGAATATATTATTAAAGTAGTTAGTTCATTTTCATTTTCGATGACAATGGTAGCACTATATAACCACGAATACATATACCATATTTATGCCACGGATGCTTGGTTTATTACAATAAAATATTGAATATATATGTAAATGGTGAGTATGGAGAGCAAAACATTTTTCGATACAATAGTATGGGCCACTGTGAAAACACACGTCAGTAGAATCATATTATGCAACTATTTATATTTATAACTAAATTTTTGTCAATATTAATGCACTGCCACGACTTACGAACTATATTCCTTTGACGACGGGGGAGAATACACTTTCAGCAGGATGGATGAAAACAGTTCATAGTTTTTGGACACTCGATACATATACCACTAAAGTTTACCAAACAAATGTAAATACATAAGAAGTTACACACGATTCAATAGGAAAAACTACAAGCAATCTTAGGAAACAAGTTGACAACTGTATCGAAGTTCAATTTTTGAGGCCTTAATGCAAGTGTACTACCACTACCTCCCAAAGTATGCCCTTATCATACTGACTCATCATATACATACATATATATATATATATATATATATATATATATATATATATATATATATATATGATTGATTTTGGCAGTATTGCCAATTGTGGGTATAATTGGTTATTAAAAAGCTGTATTTCTTATGCTGTTTTATTTAACGTTTCGGTACTGCTGTTACCTTCTTCAGAAATAATATAATAGAAGATTTGACATCGTTTTGAAGCATGTAAAATAGTATTAAACTTGGATGTTTAAAAATTCAAACGTAAAAAAATGCTTCAAAACGATGTCAAATCTTCTATTATATTATTTCTGAAGAAGGTAACAGCAGTACCGAAACGTTAAATAAAACAGCATAAGAAACACAGCTTTTTAATAACCAGTTATACCCACAATTGGCCATACTGCCAAAATCAATCATACTTCGATAAAAATTGGTATAAAGTTTAACGAACTCAACGCATTGATCAATATATATATATATATATATATATATATATATATATATATATATATATATATATATATATTAAAAATGTATCTTGTCAAATCTGACAGCAAAATGTAAAATTTACACGAAAGATGGTCTAATCTTGCACCTCAATGGTGTAGTGAACATTAAAACAGGTCCATGAAGACTAACTAGTGGATCGCTAGACAATATTGTTTCTGGGTTATTACCCTTCGTCAGTAGCGATTACCAAGAACCTTAGTTGTTGACATACCTTTACATGTGGTGGCCATCTCTCGTTTAGTCTGCGCAAGGTGTTAGACAAGGTATCGTCTCGTCAGTGTTCTGTTGTCAGTGGTTCGTTAGGAGTGATTGGCTCGCGCCAAGAAGTTTTGATGGCCACTACATGTAAAGGTATTTCAACACCTAAGGTTCTTGGTAATCGCTACTGCCGAAGGGTAATAACCCAGAAACAATATTGTCTAGCGATCCACCAGTTAGTCTTCATGGACCTGTTTTAATTAATGTTCACTACACCATTGAGGTGTAAGATTAGACCATCTTTCGTGTATATATGCTTCTTGGTTCTCGGGTTGTGAACCGCGTTGTAGAAATGTTCCCCGAAGGGTCGCTTCGACGTTTCCGCAGAGTCCCATCTGCCATATTCAGGAACCTCTTCTAGGTCTCGCTGACTTAGAAGATCTGACAGAACTGACATATATATATATATATATATATATATATATATATATATATATAATTATTGTACAAATTCTCGACTGTGAATCACTTAAAATGGTACTTATCTTGTATCCTGAGCAGTCCGTCGTTGAATAAAACACTTTTAGCAATATTAAAGTTTATTCTTTAATGATCTTTTGAATAGCTATTCAAAATTGGTTGCAAAATTGGCTAGGCAGAAAAATAGAAACATCTTTCTGTTAAGATGCAGGAAATCTAATATAGTTCCAAATTTTATTAGCAATAAACTTTAATATTGCTAAAAGTGTTTTATTCAACGACTGACTGCTCATGATACAAGATAATTACCGGGAACAATTCTATAACGCGGTTCATTACCCGCGAAAAAAGCAGAACAAATTTCACCTGTGAGAATCTACGCATCAACATCATATGTATATATATATATATATATATATATATATATATATATATATATATGTATATACATATATGTATATACATATTTGTATATACATATATGTATATATAATGTGTCTTGTCAAATATAACAATATAAAATTTACATGAAAGATGGACGAATCTTACACCTCAATGGTGTAGTGGTCTAGCGATCCACCAGTTAGTCTTCATGGACCTGTTTTAATTAATGTTCACTACACCATTGAGGTGTAAGATTAGACCATCTTTCGTGTATATATGCTTCTTGGTTCTCGGGTTGTGAACCGCGTTGTAGAAATGTTCCCCGAAGGGTCGCTTCGACGTTTCCGCAGAGTCCCATCTGCCATCTTCAGGAACCTCTTCTAGGTCTCGCTGACTTAGAAGATCTGACAGAACTGACATATATATATATATATATATTATTCAATGCGTTGAGTTCGTTGAACTTTCTACCAATTTTTGTTGAAGTATGATTGATTTTGGCAGTATTGCCAATTGTGGGTATAATTGGTTTTTAAAACACTGTATTTCTTATGTTGTTATATTTAACGTTTCGGTACTGCTGTTACCTTCATCAGAAGTAATATAAGATTTTAATATCGTTTTGAGGCAATGTATTATCTTGGATGTTTAAAAAATTCAAACGTAATTTACATGCGTCATATTTGTTTACATTTACATGTAGCGCCTTTGATTTCGTCGTATTGTAGCATACTTGGATGTTTGAAGATGCATTCGCAATATTGAAAATGTGTTGTTTTAAGGGATGGCCATGCCAATTACATACGGATACATTGCGTCAAAACGTTACATAGACATAATTTTGTTCATATAACGTATCCTTAAATCGAAAATAGTATTAATATGAACCAAAATTGGTGGTGAATTAATTAATGCAAAAAATTTTTAGTCAGTGAAATCAGCGAGGTTAGCGTGTTATTTGTTTTCAATTAAATGATTTGGTAATATATTTGTGATAGGTTCTTTATATCAATTTTGTCATTGATTGCCTTGGGTTCTTTGATTATTTGTATCATTTCGTGCAAAAGTCTTTGGTGGTATTTGATTTCTTTTTTCAGGATTGTTATATTATCGAAATTGAATTTGTGTCCCATTTGTTGTGTATGCTTTTTTAAAGCTGTTACACCCTACCACTAAACAAGCAATCTAATTGTATTTACAGAATACCATGTAAAAACTGCGACAGCTGTTACATAGGGCAAACCATGCAATTAATCGAGGAAAGAGTAAAAGGACACAAATATGCCAGCAACTTAACAGCTTTAAAAAAGCATACACAACAAATGGGACACAAATTCAATTTCGATAATATAACAATCCTGAAAAAAGAAATCAAATACCACCAAAGACTTTTGCACGAAATGATACAAATAATCAAAGAACCCAAGGCAATCAATGACAAAATTGATATAAAGAACCTATCACAAATATATTACCAAATCATTTAATTGAAAACAAATAACACGCTAACCTCGCTGATTTCACTGACTAAAAATTTTTTGCATTAATTAATTCACCACCAATTTTGGTTCATATTAATACTATTTTCGATTTAAGGATACGTTATATGAACAAAATTATGTCTATGTAACGTTTTGACGCAATGTATCCGTATGTAATTGGCATGGCCATCCCTTAAAACAACACATTTTCAATATTGCGAATGCATCTTCAAACATCCAAGTATGCTACAATACGACGAAATCAAAGGCGCTACATGTAAATGTAAACAAATATGACGCATGTAAATTACGTTTGAATTTTTTAAACATCCAAGATAATACATTGCCTCAAAACGATATTAAAATCTTATATTACTTCTGATGAAGGTAACAGCAGTACCGAAACGTTAAATATAACAACATAAGAAATACAGTGTTTTAAAAACCAATTATACCCACAATTGGCAATACTGCCAAAATCAATCATACTATATATATATATATATATATATATATATATATATATATATATATATATATATAATTATTGTACAAATTCTCGACTGTGAATCACTTAAAATGGTACTTATCTTGTATCCTGAGCAGTCCGTCGTTGAATAAAACACTTTTAGCAATATTAAAGTTTATTCTTTAATGATCTTTTGAATAGCTATTCAAAATTGGTTGCAAAATTGGCTAGGCAGAAAAATAGACATCTTTCTGTTAAGATGCAGGAAATCTAATATAGTTCCAAATTTTATTAGCAATAAACTTTAATATTGCTAAAAGTGTTTTATTCAACGACTGACTGCTCATGATACAAGATAATTACCGGGAACAATTCTATAACGCGGTTCATTACCCGCGAAAAAAGCAGAACAAATTTCACCTGTGAGAATCTACGCATCAACATCATATGTATATATATATATATATATATATATATATATATATATATATATATATATATGTATATACATATATGTATATACATATTTGTATATACATATATGTATATATAATGTGTCTTGTCAAATATAACAATATAAAATTTACATGAAAGATGGACGAATCTTACACCTCAATGGTGTAGTGAACATTAATTAAAACAGGTCCATGAACACTAACTGGTGGATTAGCAACAGTGAGATTGACAAAATCTCGTGGTACAAATAGTTCAACAAAGAACCAACACGCAACGCGAACCAACACCCGGGAAGCCAAAATGCCAAATTTCGGTCGCGAATACCTCCAACACAACACACACACACACACATATATATATATATATATATATATATATATATATATATATATATATATATATAATTTACACGAAAGATGGTCTAATCTTACACCTCAATGGTGTAGTGAACATTAATTAAAACAGGTCCATGAAGACTAACTGGTGGATCGCTAGACAATATTGTTTCTGGGTTATTACCCTTCGTCAGTAGCGATTACCAAGAACCTTAGTTTTTGAAATACCTTTACATGTAATGGCCATCAAAACTTCTTGGCGCGAACCAATCACTCCTAATGAACCACTGACAACAGAACACTGACAAGACGATACCTTGTCAGTGGTTCATTAGGAGTGATTGGCTCGCGCCAAGAAGTTTTGATGGCCATTACATGTAAAGGTATTTCAACAACTAAGGTTCTTGGTAATCGCTACTGACGAAGGGTAATAACCCAGAAACAATATTGTCTAGCGATCCACCAGTTAGTCTTCATGGACCTGTTTTAATTAATGTTCACTACACCATTGAGGTGTAAGATTAGACCATCTTTCGTGTAAATTTCACATTTTGCTGTCAGATTTGACAAGATACATTTTTAATATATATATATATATATATGTGTGTGTGTGTGTGTGTGTGTTGTGTTGAAGGTTTTCGCGACCGAAATTTGGCATTTTGGCTTCCCGGGTGTTGGTTCGCGTTGCGTGTTGGTTCTTTGTTGAACTATTTGTACCACGAGATTTTGTCAATCTCACTGTTGCTAATCCACCAGTTAGTGTTCATGGACCTGTTTTAATTAATGTTCACTACACCATTGAGGTGTAAGATTCGTCCATCTTTCATGTAAATTTTATATTGTTATATTTGACAAGACACATTATATATACATATATGTATATACATATATGTATATATATATATATATATATATATATATATATATATATATATATATACATATGATGTTGATGCGTAGGTTCTCGCAGGTGAAATTTGTTCTGCTTTTTTCGCGGGTAATGAACCGCGTTATAGAATTGTTCCCGGTAATTATCTTGTATCATGAGCAGTCAGTCGTTGAATAAAACACTTTTAGCAATATTAAAGTTTATTGCTAATAAAATTTGGAACTATATTAGATTTCCTGCATCTTAACAGAAAGATGTTTCTATTTTTCTGCCTAGCCAATTTTGCAACCAATTTTGAATAGCTATTCAAAAGATCATTAAAGAATAAACTTTAATATTGCTAAAAGTGTTTTATTCAACGACGGACTGCTCAGGATACAAGATAAGTACCATTTTAAGTGATTCACAGTCGAGAATTTGTACAATAATTATATATATATATATACATATATATATATATATATATATATATATATATGTCAGTTCTGTCAGATCTTCTAAGTCAGCGAGACCTAGAAGAGGTTCCTGAAGATGGCAGATGGGACTCTGCGGAAACGTCGAAGCGACATTTCTACAACGCGGTTCACAACCCGAGAACCAAGAAGCATATATACACGAAAGATGGTCGAATCTTACACCTCAATGGTGCAGTGAACATTAATTAAAACAGGTCCATGAAGACTAACTGGTTGATCGCTAGACAATATTGTTTCTGGGTTATTACCCTTCGTCAGTAGCGATTACCAAGAACCTTAGTCAGTTAGTCTTCATGGACCTGTTTTAATTAATGTTCACTGCACCATTGAGGTGTAAGATTCGACCATCTTTCGTGTAAATTTTACATTTTGCTGTCAGATTTGACAAGACACATTTTTAATATATATATATATATATATATATATATATATATATATATATATATATATATATATAATGAAAAAAGGTTGTTGATGCGGGAACAAAGATATATAAAAGGAAGACGCGGGCTTTGCCCAATAAAGTCTTCCTTTTATATATATATATATTAAAAAAATTAATTAATTAAAATGTAAAATTTTTTTAACGAGTTTTTGAACTTAATTGCAGCAATCCTTTTATATGTTGACACTGGACATTTGACAGTCGTCTTGTTTACTCGCCGCGAGGTGTTAGACAAGGTATCGTCTTGTCAGTGTTCTGTTGTCAGTGGTTCATTAGGAGTGATTGGCTCGCGCCAAGAAGTTTTGATGGCCACTACGTGTAAAGGTATTTCAACAACTAAGGTTCTTGGTAATTGCTACTGACGAAGGGTAATAACCCAGAAACAATATTGTCTAGCGATCCACCAGTTATACTTCATGGACCGGTTTTAATTAATGTTCACTACACCATTGAGGTGTAAGATTAGACCATCTTTCGTGTATATATATATATATATATATATATATATATATATATATATATATATATGTGCTTCTTGGTTCTTGGGTTGTGAACCGCGTTGTAGAAATCTTCCCCGAAGGGTCGCTTCGACGTTTCGGCAGAGTCCCATCTGCCATCTTCAGGAAGCTCTTCTAGGTCTCGCTGACTTAGAAGAACTGACAACCCGAGAACCAAGAAGCACAGATTTCAGCCGCGAGAACTTACGCACCAACATATATATATATATATATATATATATATATATATATATATATATATATACATATATATATATATATATATATATATATATATACATATATATATAATTCTGTTAAGAGAAATATGATAGAAAACAAGAAAACATCTATGGCTCAACTACAATGACACACAATAGTTATTACTTCAAAATTATTCTTACATTCATTCTAGAAATGAGTTATACAGTCATAAAGTAGATTATAATAATAAAAAAAAATGTAAAAATGTGGAATAAAATAAACTAATAAATATTTATTTATGTACAGTGGGAAAATATTATCATTACTCTTTACAAAGTAAGTACGTAAATACGTATCTAATTAAAAATTAACTTATAAAAAAATGACTTCATCACACAAGACATAAATTAAAAAAGTAAGCAAAATATTGACAGGTACACTATAGTGTTGATTAATTTTTATATGAAAACTAACTAAACTTATGCTATGAAACAGCAGATTATATTAGAATATACTTGACTATATTTGATCAACGAATTTCAAATTAAATTAGTTCTACTTGTCTACATATCTATAAAGGAGAACCATTATTTATAAATTAATTATACATTTATCAAGTCATTATTGAACCGAACTACTGTTTTCTTTGCACCAATTCAAATATTACCATTGTTAACGTCTATTTAATTTTTAAATACATACAATAAATAATATAAAACACACTTACAAATTTGTGCCGCCAATGTAAATCCCAATAAACGCCAATTAAATGGTCCCATTCTTATTCCTAGTACCACCCAGTGAACCAAACAACTTTTAAATAATTTAAACTTTTAAAATCAACTTATATTTATGTCTCAACAAAGTTTTAATTTCGTTCCCACTTAGAAAGAAATATTGTCAACAAATCGCTCGACGACGATTTAATTAATTTACTCAGCCTAATAAACTTTTCAGAATTGCAACGAAAAAACAGCGACTTATATTAAACGATAGTTATTAACTGCGTTGCAATCAAAACTTTCTTTCGCGGGTCATCTTCATTCTTCCATATAGGGAAGTACTGTTAGTTAAACAAGCTGAACTGAATAATAACATTGTTATTTACGGGGAAAATTAATGAATTAATGAAATTTTGCGGAACGTCGAAAAAAAGTAGGTAAACATGTTCGTGATACTTTTCTTAAACAAGTTAATGTATTCATTGGTAACCTTAATTAAATTAATACACTTTCGATATTATTAAAAGTAAAATTTCAATAAAAATGTTCGCTATATAAGTTTAAAATAGATGGCTTTCAAATAACGTACCTCAACAAAAACAAACCGGATATTTTTATTATTATTTTCTTGCAGGAAACAAGAATAATATGGATATTTGACTTTCGCATACCAGTAATATTGCAAATATGAAATATTTAAGTATATACTAGATATGTGTTATTTTTTTCAGTAGAAAAATTTTCTTAAAACGCTGGACAGTAGTATACAAAAATTGCCATATTTCATAAAGATTTCAAAAATGAATATATTTTCCATCAAAGTTTGTAACGTAAGGTATTAGTTTTCATTTCAAGAACAACTAAAATATATATTTATGAAATGTAATTAAATTCTAAACACAAATACAACTAAAATAACTTCAGAAAGTTGTAATTTTTTATTTTTTTATCATTGAGTAGTTTATTTTGTTGAGAATATACTTCACGTGTCACATGGTACATTTTTCATTAATATCATTGGTTAAAATACAAAAACAAAGTCGCAGAAGAGGCTATCAAAACGATGATAATTCTATCACCGTATGTTGACTGACCTGTATTTAATGAGTCAAATTGTTTACTGTCAAAGTGACAGAAAGTTTCAATGGACGCGTCGAAGTCAGGAAATTGTGCTATTAACCAGAAAATGTTTCAACCAGTAGATCACCGTCGATGGGGAGATGCTAGCGAGGAAGAGATTCGAAAGTTAATTGAGAAAAAAACCCCAAAAAATACTAAAATTAATAAGGAATCTCAGTTGAAGCAATTCAATTTATTTTCTATTAACGTTCATTATATTCTCTCACCAAATATAACACTTGTAATGATTAATCATCGATGATACCACTCGTTAAAACCTGTAGAAAATTGAACTCGTGCTTCGCACTCGGTCAATTTTCATCGGGCTATCACCGATGATAATCATAACACTAGTTATATTATCCCCGAAAATAAATTTCAGCGAATATATTTTTCTCTCTATATTTGAGTTCATCAGACCACCATTAGATTTGCCGAAGTTGCTTCAAGTCATGCAAACGTGAGTAGTAAAAGTATGTGGGTATTCAAGTGTAGATGGTGGTAATATTCAAACACAACTGATTGTTAATTTATTTTGCTTTTTTAAATTTTCGTTGGAGACGGGTATATACGAGCGTTACGACCTGTAAAAACAACATTATCTAAGCTTATGATTTCAATTTGTGTTTTCTTTTCTTTATATAACTCATATTTGAAAAATTCTGTACTTTTGGCCTCCGGTAGTAATTTTTTTTTTATTATTTACGAAACGGTCTCTTTAGTTTAATGTCCTAGATTAGCATAATTAACTCCGTGATTTGAATAATCTTAGGATCACAGGACGGTAAAATATATCTTCAGGCATTAAATACCAACTAAAACTGAGAAAATTGAAGATGTCGCACCGTTGCGTTATATCAATTTCGCCTCTAATAAAGAATTTGACAACATACCTGAATCAACAATGACATTTCATTGTTCACCATCTGAATCATGCTGTTGTGCGTCAAAAGTAAAATTATGTGTGACGTGTCACTTAAAACAGATGCGAGCCAATTAATATGATACCGTCAATCACATCACCATTCCTCAAAATCCGCGAATTTTGGGAAAAAGCATTTGAAATTAATTACTTTAGTATGCACTAGACAAAGTGATCACTAAATCACATCGACCGTGAAAATCTAGTTGAATAATGAACTAATATACAGGGTGTTAAAAAATAAATGTCACAAACTTTACGCGCTGGTAGTATGGGTCAAAATATGCCGAAAAGGCCTAATGAACATGGCTCCGCAAACGGACGGTTTTGGAGATACGACACATTTTGCGTTTACATCACTCTTTTATTATGTACAAACAAAGTAGATCTAGTGGCATATGCCACTAGATCTGGGTTTTTCGGTGAATTTGGTAAACTTAAGTTTAACTGCTATATATCGATATGTGAATATAGATTGGAAGCAGGCGATTTATTCTATTTGATATGGATTTATGAAACTAAACGAACTATGAGACGTTTTGGCGTTTAGAAAACAGTTTTTATATGGAAACGTATGAAAATAATAAAATGCAGGCAGGGAGCAATGTAGCGGTTATATAATATATAAATTAGATACATAAATAGTCTTGTGTACTCAATGAAATATTTATTACGTAAAATGAGAAAATTTAATTAGTTAATAACTATAAGATTAACATTAGTTTCGGTTGGATATAGGTTGACAAAATATGATGTTAGTATGTAGCGTCAGTACAGAAGGTGAGCGAGTCCCTATATTTTAATACTGTGATAAATACAGAATCTAGTGAGTTGTTTTATGTATAATAAACGTTTCGGGCAAGATTTCGAAGCTAATATATTGAAATGTGTATGTAATTAGGGTTATGTTATATTTGCGTAAAAGGTTTTTGCAATTTATAAGGTTATTAGGGCACTTGGAGGAAAAAGGAAACCACCATTGTAAAGAGAAAAAATATTATCATCGTTTTTATAATTTGGTAAAAACTTTGATAAAACTCGAAAAGATTTAAAAGGCAAAAAATTAATATGTTTTTTAGTTGTGTATAATTATTTTTTGTTAATTTATTTGGAATGTGTGCGATTTTTATGTTGTATTTATTAAATAATTTTTCAATTTTTTCTGATGTTTGCGGGATGTACGGCAGTGGTATATATTTTTGTTGTTGAGTGTTTTGCTGGTTAGTGTGTAAATTTGTATTAGTTTGTTGTGTATTGTTGGTTAATTTATTTATTCTTTTATTTATGATTTTGTTGTAAAATGTTTCGGGGTAGTTATTTTTTTTTAGAATGGATTTGATTTTTATTATGTTTGCTTGTCTGTTTGATTCGTGTGAAAGAAGTATGGCTCGGTCAGTTAAACTGGTGATGACGCTTATTTTATATGTTAGAGGTATGTTGGAATGGAAATTTGTGTATCTTTGCGAATTGGTTGGCTTTGTGAACCAATTTGTAAAGATTTTACCTTGGTGGTGTTTTATTGTAACGTCTAGAAAGTGTATTTGTGAGTTTTTTTCTTCTTCTATTGTGAAGTCAAGTCTGGGGTGGAAAGATTTAAATTTTTCGAGAATATCATTGGATTTATCTTGAGGAATACAGGTAATAATATCATCTACATATCTTTTATAGAGAGGTATACTGTAAGTGATTTTTTTTGAGGTGTTTTGTTCTAGTTCTTCCATTACTAAATTGGCAATATGTGCGGCAATGGGGGAGCCCATAGCCAGGCCAAAAATCTGTGAGTAGACTTTTTCTTCGTATACGAAGTATGTGGATGTTAAACATAGTTCTATCGCGTCGATGAATTCTTTTTTATTTAACATGGTGTATTTTTTTATTGTGTTCCATTTCTTTTTTAGTATATCTATTGCGAGGTTGATTGGTATATTTGTGTACAGTGATTTAACATCTAGTGATATTAGTTGAAAGTTTGGCGGGATGTTTTGTGTTTGGATAAATTTAGTAAAATCCCAAGAATCCTTTATATGGTGTTTGGTTTTTCCTACAATATTTTCTAGTATGTTAGATAAGTATTTAGAAAGGTTGTAAGTGAGCGCTTGGATGTTGGATACTATTGGGCGTAGTGGGGTGTTTGTTTTATGTATTTTAGGTAGTCCGTATATGGATGGAGTGTGGCTGTTTAGTGTGCATAAATGTTGTTTTGTTTTGTAATCTATGATTTCTTTTTTATACCAGTTGTTAACCATTGAGTTGATTTTGGTTTGAATAGCGTTTGTCGGATTTACCTTTAATATTTTATATGTGTCTGTATCTTGTAGTAGGTTCAGCATTTTGTTTTTGTAGTCTGTTTTTAGCATGATGATTCTTCTTCTATCTAAGAAAAAAAAAATGTTTTTTCTTTTATATTTTACAGTTATAATTTTAAATCTTATATGTCTTTTATATTTTATATATTTTGTAGATTCTGATGATGTTTTAAATAAAAACGAAACGCGCGTAATGATTTTTTAAAATTGAAAATAAAAAGAAACACACCGAAAATCCTACGAATTTCAAATAATTATATATATATGTGCTTCTTGGTTCTCGGGTTGTGAACCGCGTTGTAGAAATGTTCCCCGAAGGGTCGCTTCGACGTTTCGGCAGAGTCCCATCTGCCATCTTCAGGAAGCTCTTCTAGGTCTCGCTGACTTAGAAGAACTGAAGATGGCAGATGGGACTCTGCCGAAACGTCGAAGCGACCCTTCGGGGAACATTTCTACAACGCGGTTCACAACCCGAGAAGCAAGAAGCACAGATTTCAGCCGCGAGAACTTACGCACCAACATATATATATATATATATATATATATATATATATATATATATATATGATGTTGATACGTAGATTCTCGCGGGTAAAATCTGTTCTAGAAGAACTCAGTTCTTCTAGATCGCTTAGACCGAGAAGACCAACCTGAAGATGGCAATTGTGACATTGCCGAAACGTCGGAACAACCCTTACAGGGATAATTCTACAACGCGGTTCATTACCCGAGAAAAAAGCAGAACATATATATATATATATATATATATATATACTTATCTTGTATCATAAGCAGTCAGTCATTGAATAATACAAGATAAGTACCTTAAGTGATTTACAGTCGAGAATTTGTACAATAATTATATATATGTATATATATATATATATAAATATAAATGTTTTTCTGGTTCTCGGGTAATGAACCGCGAACCCTAACCGGGTCATTCAGACGTTTCGGCAAAGTCGCACTTGTTATCCTCACGTAGGTCTTCTAGGTCGCAGCGATCTAGAAACAGTGAAGTGTTACTGTGCGGCCACTTCTTTCCGATTCGATGAGCGTGCGCTTACGCTTCACTGGTTTCTACTATGCATGATTCAGATTTTCTCTATTTTTATGGCGTCCCTTATTATTCTTTCTGCAAAGTGTAGTACCTGGGCTATAGTTTTCATATTTTCAATGTCTATTTTATGCCCAGTGTACCGTGTCTATGAATTACGAGGGATGATGATGTGTCTCCTTCTTGTACAGTTCTGACGTGTGCTTGCATACGGTATCTGTAGGATTGTGCAATAAATTAGTCGCAGTATCTGCGATCTGGATCTCGTATACACCTTGTTCTTCCAGCGGGATTTTAGTTAATAAGTTCCTGACCTAGCTTCTATTTTTAGATAATGTTTAAAGACGGTGTCGATATTCTAGAGATTCCACCGATTCTGTGGGTAGTTCCTTTTGAATAAGGTAATAAGGCTATGGTTATGGGTTTGCTTGCCTCGTCTTTCGTTTCTCATTGCCTAAGTTTCGAAGCATTGTCTATTTCTCGTTTTGTGAAGCCGTTTAGCAATGCTATCTGAATAGTCTACATTTCCTTAGTTTCGTTGATATCATATATCATAAGATTTTGCGTTAAGATAGCGGTATGTGTTTTTATGGTACACTGTGTAGCGGAGAAGTTCGACAAAGTAAGGCAGGACCAAAAACAAAGAATGGAAACAGTTCAAAAGACCATTACACAAATATCCCAGCCAAATGATTCAATTTTGCGGTCGATCTCGGTGGAAGAAATTATCTGCAGTGTAGAGGCAGTTTCACACAATCTACACAACGATACAGTTCCCTTAGATGCATCTAGAACCCTACGGTCTACCAAACCTCCAAAGAGGAATGTAACAGAACAGGAAAATCTTGCTCTAAAAAGTCTTCGTGAAAACAACGATGTTACAGTTCTACGGGCTGACAAATGCAATGTTCCAGTTGTTATGAATACCGTCGAATACGAAAAGATTGGAGGGCAAGGCTTACAAGCCGACAGCGACAGATCCCACTACATACTTGGAAAAAACAACCAAAACCTTCACCGATCGACACAGAAATTAAGTGTAATGGAAAAATACCGTCTATTGCACTCGACACGCCAATGAATCGTCGAGCAGATATTAGATATAATATTGCATGTGTTTCGCTGAGAGATCAATACTAGATCAGCGGAACATCGGACTATTTTGGGCAGTATTCGCGCAGACGTACACGATGTAAATCATGTATAGTTGTTGAATATAGTAATAATTAAGAAGTGTTGAGTTTGATTCTTACCAAACTACCTTACACCTCGGGAAGTGCCAAGAAACACTTCACATGGCGATCCTGATGTGACGATGCGGAATCTTCTGATGTAAAATCACATCAAATAAAGTAACACGGGTACAGCAAACACCAAAGAAGAAGTAATCTTGCCCAGGCTGGTAACAGCGGAGGAACGACGGCATCCCAAGGTGACAGAAGATACGGCCTTTACGAAATTGCCGGCGTCATTGGAGTGCTCGTTGTAATAGCCGTGGTACTGAGATGCATATACTTACGGGGTAAGCGTTGTCTAGTTAAAAATCTAAGACAGGAACTTGTTAGAAGTCGTGCGGACGGTTTGAATCAACTAGAATCGAGTGTTTAAATTAAATGAATGGTAATAATTATGTTACAACATTGTCAACAGTTATTGGATGAATTAATTAATTTTAAAAATAATGTATTCAAAGATAATGAAAATAGGCGTAGAAATTTAGATATAATACTAAGAAAACTTAGAACTTTAGATGAATATGAAAAAAAATTAGTAGGGTTAGAACTAAATTGAACTAAAGACGGTTAAATTAGACGAAGATATTTTAGCTTGTATTCAAGAAATTAGAATAAATGTAAATGAAACTAGGGTAATATTATTAGAAAGGAAAAAGACGGTAGAAATAAATTGTAACAACGAAGAAGTAATAATGGCTGAAACATTTGATTTCAAAATCGCATCCTCTTTAATTCCTGCAATGGATGGTAAAGAGGATACCACAAAGGCTTATTGACGGTATTGAATTTTACGCTGAAACCTTAGGCGACATAGGAAAACAGATGTTAATAAAATATGCATTAAAAACGCGATTAAGTCAGAGTGCAAAATTAAACATTAGCGATAGTATAATACGGTGACCGATTTAGTATGCAATATACGACATCATTTCATCATCAATTCGGTTTAGAAATAGAAAATATAAGAGTAACTTAACCATAACTCAAGCCGACGGTAAGAGAAACGCGATAGGTATATTAGCGCCGGTGAACGAAAAACTTGCCATAAATGCATTCTGTAACGATCTGCGACATAATGATTTACGAACTATCGTAAAAGCGCGAAATTGTCCATCATTAAAAGAAACAGTTATTGTCGCGAAAGATGAAGAAAAGAATAAAATCAGCGGTGATACCCAAATTTTCCATTTTAGAAATAATAATTTCCGTGGTAACTTTGGGGGTCAACGTAATTACCGGGCGCAACGCGGCGCTCGATATAATGCAACAAACGCTAGAGGAAATGGTCAGCAAAATTTGCAACATAGTTTCCGCGGTCGTGCATTTCTGCGAGGACATCCACGCGTAACAGGCAATGGACGAGGTAACTGGCGAGGTAGAAACGTAAACACTGGTGTTCATCTTACACAATCAGAAAACGCAAACGAAGATAAAACGTTTTTTCGTTCGCAATAATGGAATTAATTTTATAGAAGTACAGTATGAAGATCGGTTATTGAAATTTTTAATAGATACGGGAGCAACAATTAGTGTTATTTTTTCTACCTCTTATATCTAGGGGAAAAGCGTCCACATATTTAGTGCATGAACTGCAACGAAATCCAAGTCAAAATCATACGTCAGAAATGCGGATCATCTAATCGAATAATTAGCAAATCATCTCCTGCAACCAGATCAATTGTAAATTTCGATGTTGTATCATTCGTTACTTACTTAAATGCCGATCAACGAAGCAGTCGAAGAAACCAAACACAAGCACTAACCCGCTAACTACATAATAGAATTGGCTAAAAACTGTCCGAAGAACATTTAGTTCATGTATAATAATCAACGGTACAAATAAATTGAAGGTGCACAAATGGGATCACCGCCATCGCCGATAATGGCAAATTTATTCATGGGCGATCAATAAACCATAGCACTAGACACAGCGCCACGTAAACCAGATGTATTGCCGAGATATGTGAGACGAAAAACATCAACAAATTAAATTCATCATGGTAATAAAAGAAAACATTCAGCTGCCCTTCCTATAAGCCTTGTTAACAAAAACGGAAGATCAGCACCTCAGCCACACATTGTACCGTAAAAAGTCTCATACCAACCGTTATCGTAGCGCAGATTCTCATCTTCACCTAGGCCAACTGTACTCCGTTATGAAAACACTTATCACAAGGTCAGAATAATAAGAATAGCAGATGATATAAATAAAACTATGGAAATGGAGACCATTAAAAAGCACGGCTACTCGAAGCGAAAAATATACAATGCTTCAAAACCTAAGCAACGTGAAATGAAGGGCGAAGCAAGAATACCTATAGCCACATCCATCTTACCTTATGTAAAAGGAACTACCAACAGAATCGGTAGAACGCTAGCAGAACATCGACGCCGTCCTTAAACGTTATCTAAAAATAGAAGCTATGCTCAGGAACCCAAAAACCGAAATCCCTGGGAGAAGAAGGTGTATTCGAGATCGCTTGCAGTGAGTGCGACAAGCATATTAGACAAACAAACAAACAGACGCAGAAAAGCCTGTACGCAAGAACACGTAAGAGCTGTGCAATAAAAGACACGCCATGATCCCTCGTACATCAGATATTAGACACCAGGCACAAAATAGACTTTGGAAATACCAAAACTATAGCCAATGTACCACATGTTACAGAAGGAATAATTGGGGAGCATGCTTCCAAGAATCTGTTATACGTACCAATAAATATGTAGCGATTACTTACTAAAAACAATCGAGACAGAGGGTGTCCTTTTAGGTACCGAAGCCTCTATACGTACACCTGTTTGAGTTCCGAATATAATTGGAAAAACCTATAAAAAATAGATAAACCTTACAGTTTATATAAAACACCTATATTACCTATTCCTAGACGGTTCCGGACGCCGAATTGATGCTCCTGAAAACCGAAAAGCTGCAGCGGAGGCCCAAGAAGAACTAAAAAAGCACTTTAGCCACGGGCTGTTCACGTGATAGTCACGCGCCCCATTTTGGAGATTCGCTGCGACTCGCGTGATAGTCACGCGTTGTTCACGTGATTGTCCTCAAAGTTAATTAATTGTAAATACTTAGCTACACAAAATACAACACTACTCAAATTAGACTAAGATAATTGGTCGAGCTACATTAACATCACGTTGGGAGATCGCGACGGATTGAATACTACTTTACCGGTCAAATCCTTTCCGGACATTTAAAATTTACCCATTTAAAAAATAAATCCCAGTTTATTCGTGTTTGTGCCCTGAATTACACAAATTACACCATAAACCCACTGCATTCCCTGAGATAGGAGATCGCGTTATAGTGTTCTATTACACGATTAACCCTCTTTATAATAATAAGTATAAAATACAGTTTGTAATCAAACTGATGGTAATGCTTCAACCTCCAACGCCAATCGACTTCTACTTCTATGAGAAAGTAATACAAAAAGTTGACTACGGCTACTTTATTTATTTTTTCTGATATTACACAACTTGTTAAGTTTCCTGAGTAAAGTATGCATATCAAGGAGCTTAGAACTGTTACCAAAAGCTAAAGTTTTATATTGTGAGGCGTTGACATTGAAACGAAAAATCAGGAAATTGTAGAAAGGAACGGCAACTTTCCGAAAACTATTGTATGTAGCTCAAAAATTATCGACAAATTCATTGTTCGTTAACATTTGGAGTAATAGCGAAAAGTATTTGTGTTAACTGAATGTTGCACGGGTATATGTGCAAGTGCTTATACAAAATGCGCCCAAAGTCTGCGAACGGCGACCAATCGATAATACCCTGTCTTCAACCACACTATCACTCACAGCAGCAATATTCTCGTCTGAACGAGCGTCATAATGATGCACACGACTTTTCCTATATCCAATACTTCAAGTTTCCTCAATTTTTTTCACTATTTTGCCAATTGTTCCCTACGTAGGACCATTAAATTGAACATAATCTTCCCGTAAACGTTGATACAGAATTGTTATCACTGTAAAGCAATTATAACAACTGTAACAGGTGGTTAAGAGGTCCTTTTCGTAAATGTTTTATTTCAAACTAACATTTGACGTGAGATAAACTCGAATTGGATTACCCATTACTACTAGATCTATTACAAATAATATCTTATATAATAACAATATTTAAACAAAAATATAAAAATCATTATTAAATTGAACAGAGTATACATAAAAATTACACAAATACAAGCTATAAATAATTCCTATTATACAATTAATAGTATATTCTACCCGAGTTGGAAAGTGCTTCAATAAAGCCGAGGAACAACTTAGCTAACCGAGGCTAGCTATACAACGAGACGTAATGAAACTTTCCACCGATAATCGTATATTATTTTATAACATACGAGTAAATTTGAGTTTTTCTAATATACAAAGTTAATGTAGTAGCCTATGAAAATAGGTTTATACTTATTTGACATTTGTTCAATTAATCTGACATTTGCAAAGTTATGGCTGAATGTTCAAATAGTCAAATGGAGCATGGTGCTCTATCGGTTCCATCCAATTATATTTCATAAAGGTCCTCGAATATTGCTGAACATGTGATTACGCAATGGTTGGTAGCCCTGATCACAGGAAATTTACTTGTATTTTGATAATTATTGAATGAAACTCATTTTTCACATTTTTCCATATCTCGAAAACGGTACATGTTATATATGCATGTGTTCAGTGCAAACCACTGCAGATTTTTATATATAAATTCGCGAGCCGTGTGTTAAATTGAACTATAAGAAGAAGTAACAAATTATTATTTTTGTGTTTTGTAATAATATTGGGGTTTTGTTGATTCTGTAGTTTCACTTTGTAACATTTACAGTATATTTTATATAACTGTTTTATATATGTTTAATGCAACTGAAAAGTTTAATTTTATAATAAACTTAGATCAAACCTTTAAAGATAAATCACCTCACAAGATGGTGGCATTATTTTAATATAACTGATTTAATTTAAATTGTTTTTAATAAACCTAAATTAAACTTTACTTAATTGTTTTATATTATATAAAGGTATATTGCAAGCTCGAATCTAACTGAACGAACTACCCCTTTGCTTCGAACTGGCGGCAGTTTAATCTATAAATATTGTTCGAATTAGACGTTAAGAGTTTTGAGTGATTATCCGCGATTAACGGGAAAGCCCGGAAGAACAAGGCGAATTAACTACGAAAATCTAGAAATGGGCTTCGGGCTACGTACTACGTCTCTGAAAGGAAGGCCATTTAATGACAGTGTTACTGGAGGTGCCGCTGTTCACACTGTACCAAATCTACAGAGCTGCATAGACAAATATTGTCACATGTGGGAGTTACTGAAATGCCTTAAAAAACTGTACGTTTGAGACGATTTGCTGCAACCAGCTCCATTCGTTGTCACCTAATATCGTTTTCATGCGACTCCTATGCAGCAGGATAGAAGTAATGTAAAAAAATAACTAATTCAAAAATTAGCACATAGGGTATAATAATTTCTGCTTTGGAAAATTGACTGCGCCCAGTGGATCTACTAGATAGCTCGATATATTAAGACAATACTCGTGGCCTTCATTCAAAAACTAACATATGTTATACTAGTGATTGTGATTGTATACGTATGATATTATATTGCTATCCGAAACCTGACTTGCTAACTCTGTAATGACGCTGAGCTATTTCCCTCGACATAGAATATTGTCAGATGCAATAGAAAATTGTCAGGTCGGCTGGTGGTGGTGTGCTAGTCGCATTAGCGAATGAGATAGCATACGGCACTATACACCACTACTATTACAGCACTTGTGCCATGATCATGTATTTGTAAATGTTTTATTGGCTGTTTTGTTTTCTTTATAGTATTTCTACCACAGCACAATCGCCAAAGGAACTCTTCATCCACTATCCACTAGCACCGCCGGAACAAACACCAACGACGCCACGGCAACGCCTATGACGCCTGTCAAACAGGCCTCTTCACTTCAGGATCAGATGAAGATGACACCTCCGAAGGCTGACATCATGGAACAAGCGCCGGTAACGCAGTTACCTGATACCGCTAAGAATTTACTTTTGGACATCAACTCGATCACGATACTGCACACGGGGCTGTACCTCCGAGACGCCGAATTTCGACGCAGCCTCCGAGATGCACCGCACGTTACGCCGCAAGAACACGTCCTACACAACAACCTGACCTACGCTACGCTAGGTTTTGGAGTAGACAGATTGAGGCCTGAGATGTTACAAAAACCACCCCGACTCAGGAGTAAGCAGATTGAGGCCACACTCGGCCACACCCTAACCCGACCCGGCAGCGGGAAGATTGAGGCCTGAGTTGGCCCCAAACCGAGCGAGTGTAGTACCGGTACGACAGTTTTATGACAAAGTATGTGTGTTATTTCAGCCCCAAACACCTGACAAATGTCAACCCCAAGCTGATTGGTACCACCTTGGCGCCCAACGTGGGACAAAAACAGCCAAAAGCGACGTTGTGCAACGGAAACACCCTCACCCAGGTCGTTGTTGGTGACACTATTTTATACCTCGGCTGTATGAAACACTTCCCAAACCTCACCTCGGATGTAATATACTATTTTCGCACGCCACCGAGGAATGATTTTATAATTTCATTTGTATAAAAGTTGTACAATTTACACACATAACATTTATATAGAAAATAAATTTTTACGTGCACCTGTTAAATCAGATTATTATTAGAATTAATAATAATAATATTCTAATAATTCTAATTCTAATTCTAATAATAAAGCTATCAACATTAATATTGTATCGTTTTTCTCCAAAACTATGTTGTGATCATCAGTTTTAACAGAAAATCAAGAGTGGTGTATTGTGATAAAAAAATGTGCACTGTGATAAAAAATAGAAATATTAAATAATCAGCAACAACGCATTATACGCAAAAAACTGTAACGTCTATTAAGCTTGTATTTACATGTTTTTTCGTATGCACATTTACGAACTATTCGTATATCGTCAACGATCTCACTAAAAACTTAATAACGTGGTTCCACTAGGAAGAAAGAAAACGCTGGCATAATAAAATAATAAATGTATGTAAATTATTGTTTTGAGATAAATATGATACACAAACTATTTATATGAATAAGTCACATGTTCTATTATGTTTTTATTCAATCATCTATGATTTTAATAATTAGAAAAAAAATTGAACACATTTCTCATATAAAAATTGGGTAAATCGATCCAATATTCAACAATATGCCACTGTTGGTTAAAATCATTATTTATTTTTTATTCGGAAAATTATATACTAATAAGGAAACAGATTAATAATAATATTTGTAAATAATAATTGTTTTTCTCAACATGCTAGAAAGACACATATTCTTCGACCGTAGTAATTTATTCAATTCTACAGCTTGATGAATACAATGCTTTTGACACTTTCATTCGAATTTGAATATGAATCAGAATGTATTTTCAATCTTAGACAAGGACATTTTATCGTTTTCACTTTTGTTAATTATCATAATCGACCGTATTTATCGTATTATAATAGATATTTAAAGCAATAAAAAAATCACTTTTGCTTAATATTTTTATGGCTTAGGGACTATATTTCTGATATGCAATTCACGATAGATGTTTACTTCTCATGTTCGCTCTGTCATGCCCAAAGTCATTGTGACATCAAGACTGCATTATATGTATGATATTTATATATATATATATATATATATGAAAATTATGGTTTGAACATTAGTTCGAGCTTTTTCTCAAAGCTACGAGCTTTATTTCTCCAATGGCTGTCCCTGCTGTCTTGAGAGCGTGAATCATGCAACTACTATAAATTATGCTATGCAATCCCCTTCATGAAAAACCTAACAGAAAATAGCTTTCATAATAAATTTACAGCAGCATAATTACATTTCATATTTTTGAAACAAGTATTTCTTGTACGATTTTTTTTGTATTTTTTACATTAACCCCTAATCTACAATCAGCCTGCATTACAATATAATCACTCTCCTTAATTTCCATTTGTACCAAACTAATATTGAATCTAAAAGTTCATTTTGAATAGCTATTGAGAAGCCCGAGAAAGAAACCATTTTTACATTTTTCTCAGTATTAGATTTTACTATTTCAGACATTATAGTACTTCACCACCCTTGCTTGAGCGTGGCGTTTACAAAAGTAATATAAGAGGTAAAGGAGTACAGAACACACGTCCCAGATATTTTACTTCGGTTTACTTTGGTGAAATCGCAGCTATTGGACTGATATCTTGTTGAATGTGCCTGGGCTAATTCCAGTTGAAAGTGGGACGGGTTATAATTTCGATAATGACCAACACTTATTAAAGAAATGCTATGATTATCAAGTCGGACACATAGTCCTTCCTCAGAACGAAATATTATTAATACAAAATAAACAAATTATTTAAAAACTCGGACATCCAGGTTCAGGCCAAAGGAAATTAATGTTGCACCAAAATAAAATAATAAACAAATTAAACTTCACTCGCTCGATATGCTCCATGATTATCTAATCATCGAAGGCTAATCAATGCTGAAGGAATGAAATATACAAAGTACGTGTAATATTAATCCCAAATAGCTCGGAACAAGGAATTGCACAAAAATAAAGATTAATTTACCGTAACAGTTAGGTTAAACGCACTAGTTCAATACACTAACCGGAATTACACGTTGGCTTGAAAACACTGATTAAATTAATGGTCAGCTGTATGTTTGAAGTAATAACGTCGCGTTCGTAAATACACAAGTTCGTCAAATGATGTCTTCGTTCGACACGCAGAAATGACGGATCGCTGTTGAACGCGATCGAACTCCGCTCGATAGTGGGCCGTGATGTCACTGGCTTCTTGAACGATTTTAATACAGCAAAAAATTCGACCTTTCAAAATTCAATCATAAAATCCGGTACTAAGAATCCGGCGTTAAAATCCAGCGTTAAAATACTAACTAAAATACTTCTCTTTCTGTAAAGCCGAAATTATATCCACAACGGAATTGGTTTTCCAACAAATCCAACGTAATCTTGAACGATTATGTAAAGCCCCACACAACTGCAGCAAAACTCAAAAATGTAGACCTTCAATTATCCCAAAATATCTCTAGAGAACATTTACCACGATCAACCCAAAACGATCAAAAAGGACGAAGACTCACATACGATTTTCGCTTGTTCTTACCGAGCGCTCTGACTCGCGCGGGGCCAGCATAACCCGCAGGTTACCTCGGCCGAGCAATTGTTTTGAAACATTGCATTTACCAAAACCTTACTTAATTACTTAAAAAAATAACTGTATGAAAAGTATGGTACTTCATAATCTGCATATGCAAATTTTGTACGAGTTCCATTATTGTCTTTCACGGACTCACCTTAATTGAATACGTGCATGAAGTATTTTTGCCCCAAACCGTACCGTTGCCACGATTTAGTTTAAGCGCGTATGTATGCAAATTTGGCAACGCGTGTGCAGTTTACGGAGAGATTGGCCGCTACATTGCTCGTAGCACAATTGAAGAGAGACGATTTTTTTCATTTATATCAGTGAATACTTATCAAAGCGTTGTAATGGTTTATTACAATTTAAATTGTACTATTGATTACAATAGTCATTTGAAATTTTAAATACCAGTATCCCCTTCCACAATATGTTTTTTTATATTTTAAAACTATGTAGATATTTCGACAACTACATAGTAATCATCAGTTTTATTGGTAATAGTCTGGTTAACTGTAAATAAACATAAAACCAACACTAAAAATAACATTATTAATAAAATAATACTGATAATAAAAATGTCAATGTCGCTGTCATCATCTCTTGATTCTCCTGACAAAAATAGGTATTTACCTAGTAAATAGCCACAAGATTCTTGTTTTCGTCTGTAAATAAGACACTGGAGGATTAGAGAAGATGATTTAATGGATGCTGTCCCTTCCAACGCTAAATCTCAAAATTCACAAGGAGAATACAGAAACGTAAAAAAATTGATTTGGTAAACTCAAGTAAGAAATTAAATTTCCTTTGTGATATCCGCAAATCCTTAAAAAATGTAGAGCATTATAAAATCCATCGCACCAAAATTCACATTAATTCAACTTATGATTTTGACATCAACGAAATATCTAACAATGGACATTTAGATCATTCTCCTATATAAAGATGTAGAAGTAAGAAAAATGAATCCTTTAATGTTCTACGTACTTATTTGATTTATGGAAAAAACTCAAATTTAAAGATATACAAAAATGAAGATCTTTCATTAAGAATCCCTTGCTCTCGTTGTACCGGAAAATCATTTAAAGATAATAACAGATTGAAAATCCATATAGATAAGTATCATGCCAATTATTACCCCTTTGCTTCAATTATTTCTTCCTCATCTCAATCAACAACTGACTTACTCATTAATTTGAAACGTTTGCCAACTATCAGAAGAATTCCCAAAGCTTCTAGACACTTAGTTGCATATAAATTAAGTTCAATTATTAATGAGTGCCTTTTAACTAAAACTTCTTCTTCTTTTGAGAATCTTTTGCTATGGAACTTTTAATCTTTCAAGGAAATCAGATAAAGCCTTAAATAATCTTATAAAGAAAATCTTTCCATTATTGATTTCCATGATCTTCGATCATTTTCAAATAAAAATAAACGCAAACCTTTATCTTTAGCCAAAAAAGTTGAAGCAAAAGTCTCTGATTCCGACATTAAAGAAGCTGTTAAACTTTTGTCTTGGGTTGATTCTTTGGATCCTTTCAATGAAGACGTTGCTGAAGAACTTAAGAGTAAACACCTTCCTCCTTCTCGTGAACTTTTCTTCCCTGATGCCTTCAGCTTTAACACCCTTCTTTAACAGTCAATGAGCAGAACGTTCGTGATGCTATCTTTTCCTTTCCCTCTGGTTCGGCTACAGGTTTGGATGGAATGTGGCCACAATATTTGAAAGACATTACTTCTTTATCCGCTGGAGTTCGTGCTCTTAGAGCTATAACAAAACTTTGCAATTTCCTTTTATACGGCCAACTTCCTCCTGAAATCGCTCATTTATTTTATGGTGCTTCTTTATGTGCTCTTCATAAAAGAGATGGAGATTTAAGACATATTGCTATTGGTAACTGTTTTCGTAGATTGACGTGAAAATTAGCCTGGATTCAAAAGGTTAATGGGCTTAATACTCACCTTTATAATGAAGCTTTGGCAGAGTGGCATATCAAGAATCCGGAATTTCAGAAGAATTTGGACGATTTTAATTTAAATGGAAATAATTACAAAAGACTTATTCTTCAACTCTCTAAGAGACTTGGCTCGTTTTAAAGCTCTTCAATGCAGATAATCTGGTTCTTGGCTTCACTCAATTCCCTCTCATAACATCGGTACCTTTTTGTGTGCAATTTTGCATCGGCCTTAGGTTAGGCTGCAACCTTTGTACACCTCACACTTGTAAGTGCAACACTGAAGTTCAACAAATTGGCATTCATGACTTAAGCTGTCCGAATTAATGTGTATTTAACTTCAATACACATTAATTCAACTTTGGAACTGAACGGATTGTCAAGAGATGATCGTAAACCTCCAGAGGGTATGACCTTGGTTCCTTGGTTTAAAGGTCGAGCTTTAGTTTGGGATGTTACTGTAGTAGACACCCTTGCGGATAACAATTGAAAACTTCAGAAATATCTGGTTCAGCTGCTGAAATTGCTTGCAACGAAAACATTACGAAAACCTTAGGCCCTTGGTGCAAAAAAGCTATCGAATTTATTAACATAATTGGCGACCGACTTATTTATCTTTCTGGTAATTCCAAACAATTCCTTTTTGAGAGGAGTTGTCTCGCTATTCAAAGAGGAAATGCAACAAGCATTCGATGAACTTTCCCGGACTCCGCCTTATTATCAGAAATCTTTGTAATTTAAATGTACTATTTGTTATAATATTTACACGAAAGTTTCATTTAAATTATTAAATGCGCATTATAATGGATTAAATACATAAGTTAATAAATTATAAAATACTACAAGCAAATAGCTTATAAATTGTATCCTATAACAATACATACAGTTGGTATCAGCCCATAATGTGCATTTATTAATTTAAACCAATTTTGGTTCATTGTTTTGAGATATATTTATTTCTTAACATTTCTAAATTATTGAAACTAAATAATATATCCTGATATTTTTTAAATAATCCACTTACTCAACTAGCTAGAATAATCATTTATTAAGCCATAAAAGTTTTCTGAAAAATACTCTTGTGTATAATTGGTTGCGTAGCATTTGGCTTTAAATAATGAAAAATGTAACTCCGTCTATTTCCATGTCTGACAGCTTAAATTACATACCATATATACAAATTCATAACTTTCATTAAATAAAAATGTATGTATATAATATACTCGTAAATATGTCGTATCCTAAGCTCTAAGTTAAATAAAATGCAGACTAACAATAACAATTATAATACTCGTATCTAAAACAAAAACAAAATTGATCAAATGAAACAGTTCAAACATCTTTTTTGGTATACAGCGTGACTAGAATGAGTCAAGAATGGGCAACTTTTTTAGAAGAAAAACTTCTTCACTTTTAAAATTACACTGCATTGGATATTTCAAAATTATAGTTTATTCAGTAGATGTAATTACAAACAACATATCCAAAACCAGATTTCCCCGCTTCCTGGATAAACAGGATTTTTAACATTTCGGGTTGTATATTGTATTGTTCAGACAAATATTCGTTCCATCAACACGTTTACACTTATAAAATATATAAATCACGTTATATGTGACTGCTGGTGCAGGGAGGGCATACCGACATTGCCCAAGAAAAGCGAAAAACAAATTATTTGATTTATTATTTCTTGTTTGTTTGTTTGTTTGATGCCTCACGGTGCAGTACCACAAATTATGCTGCGGGCAAGCTCTCTATAAACCCTACAGTCGTTACCAAATTGGCCATCTATGCTCTTTAACTAGATCGTTTCTAACTAAATGTAGCAGTGGCGGCTCGTGGGTTTGCTACTTGAGGAGGCAAACTCAAATGTGTGTAATGTACAACGTCCTGCATGTAAATATTAAATGATTTTTATTTGTATTGATCGAAATATCGAAAATGTTTAAGATAAAAGATAAACTAGGTACTTTAGTGCTTACCGAAAACATTCCCATAAAATTACGAGGCGGATATTATGCATTCCCATTCCTATGTAGGTATATTGTCACCTTTACACAAGATTAAGGGACATCAAATTGTGAGTAGGTACAGCAACTAAAACATGCCGATATGTAAATAATATTAAACTAACGATAATTCACTCACCGGGACCAACCTGCCCCTTGCAAAATTTTCTATTTCACAATAAAAAAAAACTATGTGCTATAATTTAAAACATCAGATTCCTTGGTTTGAACTCCCGACCAAGTTGTTCATGAAACAATATAACATTTAAAAAAAAGTAATTAACAAACTAAAATAACTAACTAACAAAAAGTAAAGTAAACTATTAACAGAAAATAAACAAAATGCTAATAAAAATTTAAATTCAATTGTATTAAAAACTATATAATGCGTCACACAACTGCACGAGAAACAGTGGGAGAGTGGGGGAGTATTCATGTGCCGTGACGCAGCGTCTGGCGGCATGCCTCCAGCCGATGTGTTTTTATCGAGAAAAGTCTCTAGTTTTTGTATCGGTTTTGCGCTAGGTTTTGTATCGGTTCAGTGCGTCAAATGCAGCAGTTTGTGAGGCTGAATTTAGTTTGCCTCCGGCCGGCAAAATTTCACAATATTTTCGCGCTATAAGGTCTTGGGATGTTTGAAAATTGTAATTTCTACAACTACAACTATTTACTAAAATACGCGATTTTAATACAAAAACAACACTCATGTATAGAAAAATAAATTACAAAAAAATGTCATTATACAAAATGATTAAGGGAGGCATTGCCTCCGTTGCCTCCTCTGACAAGCCGCCACTGAAATGTAGTAACGCTGCACTTTGGGGTAAAACAACCTTAACCACATACGTCGGTGAATGACATTTTACTTGATACGATCTTTTACAAAAATATTTCGCTGAATCAAGTGCAAAATAGAAACCATCTTCATTATGGTCTTTCTATTCAATAATTAAATCTATGTTGAGAATTTATTGACGAACCTCCTGATCATTTTTTTCTTTTACATAAGGTAAATTTACATATATAATCTGATCTATTCAAAAACTCATATTATTATTGCTGGTTCAGGTTATATTAATTATTGAAATTATGGGCGCATGCCGCCCACACGAGAATATATGAATATAGAAGACGTGAAGGATCTCCAAACAGTTATTAATAGTAATACCCAAGATTAAAACAAAAATTGTACGAACATACACCAGAAACAGTACGTTTTACAATATCGTAAAGAGGTACAGCTTCGTCCTTCACATGTAAAAATCAATTCATTCTTTCTAAATTATCAAAAATCCAATTCCTAGACATTGGTAAACAAATTGCCAAATATTTAAACTTGCCAAATCCTCAAAGTTATACCGGCCATTGTTATCGCAGATCATCTGCCACTTTGTACATTTAAGGAGCAGGCGATATAACTGGACTAAAGCGATATAGCTGGAGATCTACACAGGTAGCTGAAGGATATATTGATCAGTCTATGAGAAACAAAGCAACTACAGCAGGTACTATTGCTAAACAGATAAGTATTGAAGCATCTTCTTCCGTTACAACAATCAAAATTCAAAATCTTTGTATTGAAAACTCTTCCGAGGTTATTGATAGTTCACGACCAATTCAGTTTATCAATTATACTATTACTAATTATAATTATAATTGTAAATAATAAAGTTCTTCATTAAAAATCTCAAATTTATATATTTTGGTCGTAGATAATGTAGAACATACTACTCGCAATAATGGCTATTATTCCCTCGAAGTGTTACTCCCTCGCGCTGCGCGCTCGGTTTGTACTTTTCCTCGGGAATAATAGCTATCATTATTGACTCGTGGTATAATCTACTACTATCCACTCAAAAACATTAAACTGTTTTTTGTGGATTAAATTCGACTTCGACACTGACTTTATTTATTTATTTATTTATAATTTATTATTATACCATAAATAGGTATTATCTATGACTATCACACAACCGTAAAATTGGGCTAAAATTGTTATGGTTCAAACATTTCATTGTCAAAATGAAGTTTAATTCAAACACTACAATAGTTGCCATATACATCACGTAGGTAAGGAAACACAGCCGATATAGAAAGAAAAGATTTCCTGGTGTACATAATGCAATAATTAATTTATAATGGCGATTCGAATTGATTCAAAAGTACAAATAATAAATCTTTTGTGTAATGAAGATGTGCAGATGAAATAAATTTACTAAAAGCAGTTTAAAAGCCATTGCAAAATTTTCTTGGCAATTTTCTACCGTATTATTAGTTACTATTAATTGGGGAGGGCAAATGTAACTTGGCCGAAACGTCGAAATAGCCCGGTCTGGGACAATTCAAATGAGCAGTTAATTACCCGAAAACCTGGAAGAACATATTTTACCCGCGAGAATCTACGAACCCTACATGTCTCTTGTCTTCTTTGGAAATTTTCCGGTTATATTTTACTTTATTCACATAAATGTCAGGAAAATATCACATTACTGAAGAGGAGCTAAATTGAAAATTGAGATTTTACTGACGTGTTTTGTATTAAAATTTTCCGGAAATAGTAAAAAAGACGAAATTTACAAATTTTAGAAATCGTTTTACAAATTCCACAAAAATCAAGTTTGTCAATTTTGTTGGCAACTATAGTTACATAGTATTTTGCGTCTTGTAAAGTCTTTAAAGTACAGTCCGGAAAATTGAATTTTCCTGCGCGTAAATAAGCAGGAAAATGTTTTCGAGACGATTTCCGGAAAAATAAATTACACGCTATGTCTGATGAGGCAGAGGTTTATTTTATTTATGTTTTGCCGAGGTTTCGAATTAGTATTAGTTCCTTTTAACTAGCTACCAATGACATTTTACCTAAAACTCAACAAACAAATTCTTCATATTACAACTATTTCATAATTTCAAACATTTTCTAACTTACATTTAAAATATTATTAGTACCGAGGCACGTTTCGTACATGTCGTTTATAAACATATGAAAACTTTATATTTACTCAAAAATTAGGTACATTTTCCATTTAAAGTTTAAATTTTTTGTAACATTCTTTCTGTTTTTAGATAGTATCTAAAATTCATTGTAAAATGTAATAACATTTAAGGAATCACTTGCATCGTATAAATGCATCGTATGAATGATGATGATATATCAGTATTAATTGTAATTATAATAAATTACAACTTCCACCTCCCATAAGGAGCGTGAGCCTTGCTGAAAAAGCAAAAACCGCCGCCCCTGTGCATCGCAAAATATTGCAGCCATACGTTAGTACATCTCCCCTTGAAAACAAACATGAGAGTCGAAAAATATGCGAAACAAAAATTTTATTTAAAATATTTTAGGCGGGAAAATATTCAACCAATCACTCTCAAGTATACTAGTTTGGTACATTCTGAATCAGAAGTAAAGGTAATAGAATATGCACTAGACACTAGTTGACAGATTTTATATGTTTATTTTGTAATAGCATAGTTATTTCTTCATATCGTTATTAAACTTTAAATTGTGACAAAACTTTATAGCAACACTACCTTTTAAATTTGCCGCCGAATTACTTTTTAACCTGAATGTACGTTGAAATGCAGTGACGCTCTCGCCACGCTTCCTCAACTGTCATGTTTGCTAAGGCGAGCTGTAGTTATTTTACTTTCCGTGAAACACCGCCATTAATCTACCGTAAAAATAACATAACCTCAACATTATTTGTAGGTTGTGAAGTCGGAATTATACACGTGTAGTGTATTTTAAAATGGCAGGACCACAGAAACGGCGGGCGGTAAGAAAAGAATCGTCAGACTCTTCACCAGAAAATAGTGAAGTGGAAAGTTACAATGGCCAAGAAGTAAATATATTTATAATTTCGAATTAAACTTATAATGCATAAACTGTTTGAACTAGGAAATTCAAGCGGATTTTGAGGGCAGAAATCCGGAAGGACAGGATTTTCATGGAATCAAACAACTGTTACAACAAGTATTTTTAAAGGCACATGTGGATCTGTCACAGTTGGCTGATATGTTAATTGCCCAGACAGGTATTGGCAGTGTACTTAAACAGAGCACTTACGATGATGAAGATGAAGATGACGATGACATGTCTGCTGCATCAGATGTTTTTGGAATAACCACTGTTCTTAATTTATCATCACACAAGGTACTTATGCAGTTATCATAATATGTTGGAATGTTGTATCATGAGCCAATATTCCTGTTTTACTTTTAGGAAACGCCGTGTGTTCAAGAAATAATTTCCCTCGTTTCCGAATTGTCTACGCAACATGCAGATCAATCGGTTCAACAGGAAATTGAAAGTATATTAAAACAATCTAAGAAATTTGGGTTGTTGATTAACGAACGATTCATAAATATCCCCCCGAAGATTTCAGATCCTCTGTTGACTTCCTTGATGACTGAAATAGACAGAATGAAGAAGAAAGATCCCTCGTATGATTTTGACTATCTATTAATGATATGTAAACTTCACAAGCCTAGGGGCGATAAAGGTGACATCGTATTTTCTAATGCCGAAGAAGAAATGTTTGATAAAGAAGCCAAAGTAAGTTTTGAATTTAATGTTACGTCTGAATCTGATACAACGGTTGGGGGCAAATGGACGGAAGATGATATAGAAATGGTTCCATACAGAAGAATATTGTTTATTGATGGAAAAAAATTCAATGACATTGTGCAACAAGTGAAAATATATGTAGCTTAAAATTAAACATATTCATTATCTGTGTAATAATTTTCATAATAAATAACAATATAATAAATAATCTTGTTTCACATTTGACTTGTGAATTATAATTTGCAATTCTACATAAAATATTAATAATACATTTTACTAGCTGCATGTTTGTACTACAGTTCGATTGATGACATCAAATTTATTGTGGGTTATTTCTGATGAGTTTGTAATGCACATTCTGTAATAGATATTCGTGCAGCAATTGTTGAAATTTCTGAATGAGTCTAAAGAGTGTAAATTATGAAAATATTGTGCTCAAGGTCAACGAATAGGTTGAGAAGGAAAACACTGCTTTAATTAATCCGATAATTTCTATCATATTACATTATTCATTTTCTAATTTGTTAGATACCATAAAAACGTAATTGTTAGTGTCCAAAGTCTTGTGTATAGGAACAGGATTTATTGTGGTTTTATGTATATAAAGAACTCTTGAGTGCAGTGTGTCAGTCAAAATTTGTTAGTACAGGAAATCATCGCAAGATTAATATAGACAAATTAATAAAAAAAATTGGCACGTTAAATAATCTCACGGAAGTTAATGGAATACGATGAAGAATACCAAACGACTTTACTTCCCAGGTCTATGGTTAATGTCATTATCAAGCGAGTAAGGAATGAAGTAATTGCTCAGTCAATGCTGGCAAATGGCAATGGCCAGATTTGACAAACAGGATGGGGCATTAAAGAGTCTCGTGTTAATTTTTTTAAAGTACATTTTTTGTTCTCATGTAAGGCAAACTTAATGATTAGTGACAATTTAGATGTCGATTTACCTTACTTGTGTCGTCATGCCTTGCGTGCGTCGTAATCAACATTACAATCAATTAACTCCTTTTGAAAGTGGTCTAATTGTGGGAATGCATGAGGCCCTTTCGAATAATTTATCGCAGAATTCGTTCGTATGGCTTAGCGTCATATCCACCAATTATTCGTCTTCCTTTAACCCCAGAGCATCGAGTTGCCAGGCTCCAGTAGCGTAGGCTGAGGGAGCATTCGGACGATGAATGGCATCAAATCATGTTCAGTGATGAAATCTGGTTTTGCCATCCAATTACCACAGGAATGGGATGGACGGTTGCGTGTCAGAAGACCTACAGAATAAAGAATAAATAATTTGCAACATAGACGCCATTCTGGTTTAACACCGGATGTTATGGTTTGGGGTGCAATACAATTTGGAAGCCAGTCAACTCGTGTTCATTCAAGGAAGTCTGAATGCGGCCCGTCACATCAATGAAGTTTTGGAGCCAGTTTTGTTGCCATACCTTCAAAGACATCGCAACAGTGTTTTCAAGCAAGACAACGCTAGGCCACACATTGCAGAGAGTCTTTTATGACAGTAATGTCAATTTACTGCCATGGCCTGCAAGATCTCCAGATTTATCGCCGATTGAACATGTATGAGATATGATCGGCAAAAGAGTCGAAGATTTTCCAGCACCCATAGACACTTTGGCTGAACTTCGAGTTCAAATTCAAAGAGCTTGGGATGAAATACCGCAGGCATAAATTGATCATTTAATTTTAAGTATACCCCGGCGCTTAAATGAATGCATTCGTTTTGGAGGAGATACCACGCATTATTAATTTTTTAACATCGTTCTTAAATACACATTTTCTTGATATTATCATTCATTGTCTTACTAAATCTCAAATTGTCACCAAAATTTCAAGTTCGTAGGGTCGTGCCTTCTGGGTGCTCTGCTCTTTTTTGGCGATCAGTGTAGATATCACAATTTCGTCTTGTCCTTATTATTGAATGAGAAAAGTACTAGTTCCATTATGTATAAACATGGTAGAGTAAGTAGATTAAGTGCACAAAATAGCGGTCGGTAATGTGAATGATGGGGTTCGTTTTTGTATTATGAATAAACCGTTAAAATTTGATAGTAATAAGATTTAATGGAGGACATGAACATATTTTTTTAAGTACTTACAATCTGTAAATTGCGGCACTCATTTTGCTGCAGAGAAATAAACAATGCGCATCTTAAGTGCCTATCCAATCGCAAACCCAGTGATATATTATCCATCTTTACCAATAGGCTATAATCAACATTGTGTCTAACAATGAAGTTCATTAATTTGGTTTTATTCGCGTTCAGCAAAAAAATAGTTATTCCTGCGCCTCATGGACATTTCAGAGAATACATTCGAAGCTGAACGCGAAGTTGAGGAAACAGAGTTAGATGACATTATGCAATTTGTAACATCTGCAAACTGTGCAGTTCAATTGCTACTCAAAGCGCACTGTAAGTCATTGACATATATCAGAAATAGAGTCGGTCCCAAAGTGGATCCCTAAGGTACACCACAATTAAATTCTCTTAATTCTGAAATAAATATTTTATAAACATGATTGCAATAAGCCATCACGCCAGTAGCATGCGATCTAGTACTTACGTAAGATCGAAATATTTCCGGTGCTATCCCCATAACACCATAACTTTCCATCATAAATTAATATATAATCTCTAAGAAACAACTATGATAATCACACAAAGAATTAGTATGCTGCAGAAGTGAAATAATAAAGGAAATGCATTACAAGGTGGAATAATGTATGGCATATTCAACATTTAAATACAAGATATCTAACTTCTAAGTTAAAGAGAGAATGTCATATACAGTGGCTCACAGCTTATTTGATACAGTCCATAGTTTAAAATCTAAAGAGAAGTGAATTTAAAACAGATAATTTTTTAGGCAACATTTGAACGTAATTGTTAAGAATAATATTTGTAAATTAAATAAAAACCTTTATTTATTACTCAAAATTCGTTTTTAATAATAAACCACTTAGAAAACTAAAATGATGGATAATTTTATGTCACAGCTTATTAGATACAGTTGAATTCAGGTAACTAACTTATAAACTGCTATTGTTTTTTTTTTGTCAATTTACTATTTAGTGTGGTTGCCTTTGGCATTTATCAGCGCCTTTAGTCGATTTGACATTGACTCGACTAGTTTTTTCGTTACTTGTGGCGTAATTTTCCGCCATTCTTCAAGTAGTCTCCTTTATTGGATATTTTAGACTTTCGTATATTTTGATCCAATATTGCCCATAGATTCTCAATGAGGTTCATATTTTCATATTTTGCGGTTCATGATTGTGCTGGTGGTGCCATTAAGCGAGGGCAATTCCAAATAAGACACGTGTGTACGATTCCTGATTTGTGTTTTGGATCATTGTCCTGATAAAAGCGAAAATTGCGTCGTATGCCTAGGCGTTCAGCATTTTGGACCAAATTTCGTTGTAGAATTTGGAGGTACATGTTTCTATCCATAATTTCGTCGATAAAGACTAAATTTCCTACACCGGCGGCGGATATACAAGCCCAAACCATCACGCTTCCACCACCATGTTAGTTAGTTAGTTATAATTGAGTGGGGCGTTTGTCGCCCCTCCACTGCGACCGCAAGGGTCTATTGTGGCTCACAACTAATTATAGTTCACCCTCCATACCCATTCTCTTTAAATAGAGTAGGATTTTAGTGGGTGAGATTTTGTCAAGTTCTCCCAGCTCCAGTTTTATCTTACCAAAGACTGTGAACCTGATTTTGTCCCCAGCGGGGCAGGCACACATCACGTGCTCCGCTGTTTCTTCCGTTTCACAGCATAGTCTGCACTCAGTGGTCTCAGCCACTCCCAGCCTATGCATGTGATGCCTTAGTCGGCTGTGCCCAGTAACCAGGGCTGCCAGAGTTCGCAGATCTTTCCTGCCCAAACCTAAGAGTGTCCTGGTTCGTGCCGCAGATGGGCCCTTTAGCACTAACTTGGAATGTCTCATTCCCTGGCATTCCTGCCAGTTTTTTAGTACCTTGTGCCCCATCCAGCTCTTATTCGAACTTCTGGCCAGGACTCTTGTAATCCCAAGAGCCGGTTCTGGACCAATACATTTTTGGTTAGCCCCGCTCTTTGCCAGGGAATCGGCGGCTTCGTTTCCCTCTATTCCAGCGTGTCCGGGTATCCACACCAGGCTAACCTTGTTGACTCTCCCTTACTTGAGAGAGTACTGCGCGGCAGTCCCTGACCGACATCAGTGTACACTGATTGTCGGCAAGGACTTGCAGTGCTGTTCTGCTGTCAGAAAATTTTTTTATCGTCCTGTGCTGCCGAGGGCTTTTTAATAGCTCTCGTGCGCACATTTCAATGGCATAGACTTCTGCCTGTTGGATCGATGCATGCCTACCAAGACTGAACTCTAATCCAGTTCTTGGTTTGCGGCAGAACACTCCAGCTCCTGCTCCTTCAGTTGTTCTGGAGCCATCCGTGAACCAGCTCGAATCTGCCTGTAACAGGGCGACTTGGTTACGCTCCCATTGGTCACGAGATGGAAATATGTAGGGCAGTCCGAAGCTGTATGTTGTAGACATTGTATCAGCCCTCATACCCAGGATGTCATCCGCTTCAATGTCGGGCGACAGCCTGTTCCGCATGAAGGCCAATGTCTGCGGCCTTTGCATCTCCGCATTATGAAATCGATGTGTTGCCTTCCTGGCCTCACTTTGCAGCAAAATATGCAAAGGAGGAAGATCCAGTAGCACTTCCATGGCAGCTGACGGCGTGGTGCTTAATGCCCCAGTCACCGATATGCTGGCCATTCTCTGTAGGCTTGCCAGTTTTACTCTGGCTGTCCTTCGTGAGGAGACAGTCCACCAGACAATACAGCCATACGTAATGATTGGTCTAATAACCACCACGCTTCTTGCAGTATTGCAGAGATGATTGCTTCATCGCTGCCTCTTACAAGAATAACAATATCATCAGCAAAGGCCTGTATGTCGACCTCCAAACTGCTGACAATAGCAAGTAGGTCGTCCACCAGAAGAGTCCACAGTAGAGGTGAAAGAACCCCTCCCTGTGGGCAGCCTCTTATCGCCCTAAATCTTACTGTTTCTCCACACAATGATGTGGTCATTGTTCTGGACTTGAGCATAGCTCCTATCCAGTCAGCCACCATAGGCGCCACCCCTCTCGCTGCAACAGCTTTACAGAGGGATAAAGGTAGTGCTGCGTTGAACGCTCCTTCTATGTCAAGGAAGGCAGCCACCGCAATTCCCTTGCACTCTAGGGATTGGGTGATCTTCCCGACAAGGTTGTTCAGCGCCAGGTCTGTTGATTTGCCCTTTTGATAGGCATACTGATGGACATTCAGGGGGTTAGTCGCTAGTACCTCCCTCCGTATATGCCCATCAACCACCTTTTCTAAGGTCTTCAAAATGAAGGACATCAGGCTAATGGGTCTGAAGGATTTTGGGTGTGGGTCTACTCGTCCCACCTTTGGTATGTATACCACCCTCACCTCCGTCCAGCTTGATGGAATGTAATTCCATGCTAGACTAGCTCTGAATAATCTAACAAGGTGCGGGATCAATGTCTCCCGTCCTTGTTGCAGTAGTACCGGTAGGATACCATCTCCTCCCGGTGACTTGAATGGTTGGAAGGACTTAACCGCCCAGCTAACCGTTTCATATGAGACGCCCAGCGTCGCCCAGTCCTCTTTTTTTGGTCGTTTGTCTCGACGTATATGGGCCGGGTTGACGTTTACTTCATCGCTCAGAAGCAGGCAATCAGGGAAGTGAGTTTGGGCCAGAATCTCTAACGTTTCTTTTCCTGAGTCCGTAAATGTGCCATCTGGTCGTTTTATCGCCCCTAGCATCTGTGTCGGCTCTCTGGATAGAATCTTGTGAATTCGTGCGCTGCTGGGGGTATCGTTTACCCCCTCGCAGAACCTCCTCCAAGATTCTCTTTTGGCCCTGCGTACTTCCTTATTGTAGTCCGTTAGAGTGCTTCTATAAAGGTCCCAGTTGCCTGTTTCTTTAGCCCGATTAAAAAGTTGTCGGACTTCTCTTCTTCTTTTACTTAGTTGATGGTTCCACCAAGAGACATTCCTATTGTCTTTCTTCTTCTTGAGTGGACAATGTTCATGGTAGGCAGAGACAACCGCCTCCCTTACTTGGTCTGCGGCTATCTCAATCTCTCCACAATTATTCATTGTAGTGATCACGTTTCCCGTAAGTTCACGGAGGGAACGCCTATATCCGTCCCAATCCGTTTTCTTAGGATCGCGATATTCCACTACAGGTCGGGGACCTACTTCAATACTAAATTGAATATTTCTATGATCTGCGCATGAGGGCACAGTAGACACTTTCCAGTCAAGTATCTTGGTGCTCAGATAATTTGAGCTGAACGTTATGTCCAGTACCTCTTTACGATTTCTCGTAACAAAGGTTGGTTCAGAGCCAACGTTATTAACTATTAGGCCCTCCCCTATGAGATAATTAAACAACGACTCACCTCTTTTGTTGATGTTTGTGCTTCCCCATACCGTGTGGTGGGCATTCGCATCACATCCAACAATTAACCACCACCACCATGTTAACTGTAGCTTTTAAATTCTCCTTTTTTAATTTCGTATTTGGTTTCCGCCAGACATAGGACAAACCGTCCGAGCCAAAAATGTTAAACTTTGACTCGTCGGCAAAAATTACCTCATTTCAAAACTCTAGGCTCTTCGAAACATGTTCATTTGCGAAGTTAAGTCGACTTATCTGATTTTTTTTATTTATAAAGGGCTTCTTACGTGCTACTCGGTCATGGAAGTTATGTTGGCGAAGTACTCGCCGAACAGTTTCAGCACTGCAAGATTTTCCCAACTCTTCTTGGATCTCGACAGCCAATTTTGGAGTGGAATTCTTAGGATTAGCCTTGATTTTCCGAATAATCAATCGCTCATCAGTCACGTTGAAAATCTTATTTGGCTGCACTTGATGCTATTACTTAGTTAGTATACATAGCAACAAACGTCAAACGTCATGACACCACTCACCTAGGCTCACTATGTAAACTGTATCAAATAAGCTGTGACATAAAATTAACTAAATTTTTAGTTTTCTAATTCGTTTATTATTAAAAACCAATTTTTAGCAACAAATAAAGTTTTTTATTTAATTTATAAACATTATTCTTAACAATTACGTTCAAGTTTTGTACAAAAAATTCTCTGTTTAGAATTCACACCTCTTTAGATTTTAAACTTTGTAGTGTATCAAACAAGCTAGAGCCACCGTATGAAGATGTACTATATAAATCTTATAAAGCGATATTAACGTGCAAATAGTACAGATTGTAACTGTTAGCCGATACGACTTCATTGAGGTAGTGACATTTACATGTAGTACTTAGTAACTCACGAAAAAATTGAAGGGTATCAAAAAATTTGTAGTAAATAAGGAAATTAAGTTTAATAATAATAAACAATGCTTATTTAATCAAAAAGAATATCATCATAACCAATCAGTTATTTGAAGTTGCATACATAAATTTTATACTGAAGAAGTAAATAAGCAATCCTTAAATAGATGATATTGAAGATTTGTCATAAACAAAAGGCTTCCTGAGTGGACAGAATACAAGAAATTCGACTCATCATAATTGCATTGAAAGATTAGATACATTTCCATTTTTATAAATTCCTTCAATTGATAATTTGCCCAGAGATATGCATAAATACCATCTGTCGCTAATTGTCCGTCCATATCCGTCACAAATCTAAGCTATGGACGAGCAAAATGTTCTACCCCACTTGTCCTTTCCTATATATTCTCATAGATCTTCTAAGAATGAAATAAAATAGATCTAGAAATATAATGTGTTCATAAATATTTTGACAAAACATCAAAATCTGAAACATGTAACGCAATAAATCCAGAAAATATGTATATATTGGTTTTATTCACTCGAAATATATTTATTCCTCTGGATCAGTTTCCAATTTTTTCAACATGAGATAATAATGCTTGATTGTTAATACTGAGAATAAATTAAGTTTATGTTTGTATTCTATAATAACATTTTCTGGTAATTTCTCATGTTTTCAGATAGCTTATCAGTCAACTCCATCTACAAAACCTATAATGAAACTTTCACAACATTTCTAATAATAATAATATTTTTTGTGCCCAATAGTAATATACACAAAAAAGCACAACAACAAAAGTGTATAGTGTGCATAAAATAATGAAATATAAAAAATGAAAGAAAATTAGGAAAGGTGAAGATAACAATATAAAAAGCAACAAAAATACAACCCAAAATATTATACTCTAATTATGGCGTTAGTCCTGCAGCTTCGAAAAAAGAAAGTTACACTGATTGTAGATGCAAGTCTCGGCACGTTAAAATTAATTTCTTGTAATTAATAACAAAACAATCAAATTTGTTATGAATTAAATTGTACAGGAAATTTACACCAGCGATAACTCTGCGACTGTCCAAAAGGCCATTTTGTGATCCAGGAGCAACAAGTTCAATACTCCTTATTGATATATGCCATCTTTCAACCACAAATTTTAAGAAGTGTCGTTGAAGTTTATTTGATGTGTAAATAAAATCCAAACTTTAGAACAGTACTCCAGCCCGCTACGAAACAGCATAGTATAAGCATTTCATGACATCAGGGTACGTGAAGTACTTGGTGTTCCGCATAACAAATCCAAAAGTTCTGTTAGCTGTTTGACGGATTTTCATTGTGGTCTACAAATGTTAATTTTCTGTGATACATTTTTAAACAATTTTTAATTTAAGTTACAATTACAAATTTCTTTCTTCAATTTATTTTCTTCGCACCATTGAGATACTGTAAATATTGCTTTGAAGGTGTGCATAATTTATGCCATTTATCTAAGCATAAATTTCTAGGCATCAGCATAAGCGAAAGTTGAGCAGATTAGCAAATCGAACGAGTCATTAGCAAATAATATAAAAACCCCACAGTCTTAAATTGGATCCCTGTATGCCAGACGAAGCAATAAATTCATTTGATTCAAAAACGTAACACAAATAATTAATCCTATTGCATAAATTAGACTCCATAAAAATTATTAAGTTCAAATTAAATCCAAATTAGTGTAGTTTTTTAATAATATATACTGAGTGACAAAAGTAAAAGAACACCAAGAATAAATTATAATTTTTCAACCAAATTTTGTATATGAAGAAGTCGCTATATGTGAGGGTACAGTTATTTATGTCACTTTGACGTTTCCGGTGTATTGTTCAAAATGCCTAGAATTCGTTGGCGTCCCAATTTTAGGCAATTAAATGATTTTGCGCGAGGTCGAGTAGTGGGCCTTCGAGAAGGGGTTAATCTTTTCGTCAAATTGCAGCCCGTTTAAACAGAACAGTGTCAACAGTGGCTCATTTTGAAGAAGCTGAAGTCACCCTTTTACCTTGGCCTCCAAAATCTCCCGACATATCCCCTATTGAATATGTTTGTGATATTATCGGCAGACGACTGGGCCAGTTACTTCATCCTGCACATCGTCGCATCATGAATACATGTTTTACATGAGATATCCTTGGGCAAACTTTATAATAAATAACCTTGTACAAAATTTGCAAAATTATAAAGAATCTATCTCCTCACTTGAAAATGGGACGTATTCTATCCTTATTCCCTTTTGACATGAAAGGCATGAGCATAGTTACAAACACCATTCGACAATCTCTATAAGAAACGAAAGTATTAGGTCACAGTGCAACTGGATCACTGATATTACTGATATGAAAAGAGTTGTGAAAGAAATCAGTGCCCTAGAAGTCTCCTTTATATCAGAGCCAGCAAGTGAATATACACTAGAAAAAACCCTTGTAAATCCCCCAACAATGTGGCCGGTCACATCATAATATACGTTGTCATCATACATTACTGACGGTATGCGAGAAATATTAGTTATGAAAATGTTTGTGGATCGGTTTGTAGTTTTAACTTATTGAGCTTGATGTAAAAAAGCCTCAATTCTGTTTTTGATAACTCTGCTTACTCTACTATACTCGTGGATGTAACATCCATTCTAGTAATTTCCATTTACCATGAGAGTATGCTTTTATCCTTAGAATGAATGCACTTTATATTCTTTGTGAACCAAGCTGTGAAGATATTATTTATAGAAATATATTAAGGGACCGAGTTATCAAATATATTGTATAAAAATTCATAAAAAACTTCAACACAGTAATAAGTATCCAGACATAATGCTATTAGACCAGTCGGCTGCATACAAAGTTCATTGTACAAAGCGACATAAAAGATATGGTTGTTGGACAATTGGAATTAGTGATATTGAACGTTCTGGGTGATATTCATCTTCAGCAACTAAAGACAAATTTTCATGTTCAGCAAGTATCTCTGCACTAACATTAGAAAGAACCAGATCTAGTAATTTTCCCTGGTTATTGTAAATGTAATTAAATTGTTTTAAGTTGAGCATGAAAAAATTAATTATCGTTGTTACTTTAGAATCCACAGGTGATGAATTTGCGAAATTTGTTATAATAAAATCACAAATAAATAACACAGGTGATCCAGCATATCACTTCTAATGCTTCAAAAAATGCTTCAATATTGTTAACGTTAAGACAATAACAATATAAAAGGTATAAAAGATGTACGTCAAAATACTACATTTCCACGACACCACCACCACATTTTCTGTCACAATGAGCCTTTAATAATAATCTATTAAGCCAAGTTTCGGAAAGAACAATAAGTAGTATAGTATTCTGATATATATCATCAAATTGGTAGTAGAATTTATATGTTTGGGCACGTTTACTTTTTCTTTCTCGCCATAATTTTAGACACACCACTCTTATATTTAATTCGCCATTACCAATCGGCTTCTGCCACTTTGTTCTGACATCACGGTTTAATTCAGATTGCACGGGAGTATGATCTCATGAAATAAATAAAATTAGACCAGTTAAAGTTTTTAAGTCTCCAACAGTTTCGAATAAGAGTAAGCGACGCAGTATCAAATTCAACCGTCGAATTCTTGGACGTCGTCTCTGTAGATTAAGGGAGATCTTAAATATTAATATAATTCTTCCCATTTTCCTTTGTAATTACTTAGTAGACAAACTTTTTCATATCAATCGAAGTTAGTTGCGTGAGAGAATTTCATAATTTCTTTTAATGCAGTTACTTCCTCCTTTAATCCATTGAGGCCGCAAGTCAGGTTCTTGTAAGTTTTGCAACACCATGATATTCCAGAATCCTGATGAATTTGATGAGCAAGATCACTACTTACAGAAACGCAATCAATCAACTAATTCAAACGCAGCAACTCACAATCTATAAGATTCACCATCCTTACAACCATACTCGCTTATTTCATATTAGGAATAGGAGGGATAGACACTTCATACCAGCTTCATATCTCTGTGACTTCCAAGAAAGAAACAAAGTAAGACCATGGAAGGTTAACAAAAGAAAGGTAAGAACGTTTACAAAAATCAAAACCCAGTACAACATATTGTTTGAGTGTCACAGGATAAGAAGACAAAAAACCACGGTACAATTAAAATAAGTGTAAGCGATAGAAAAGACTTACTTACAGACACTACGATATCAATTCTGTAAGTTAAACTGCCGCATGATAGAAAACATAATAATGAACAACTTTGCGTAAAAAGGATTATGGAAGTTTTTAATGAACTTTTTGTTTATTTCCAGTATGCTAAAATACTGCCCAATCAACTTTTGTTCATAAACATCATTGACCACCAGAGAGGTACCTGAAGAAGTATCATGTTCACCTGGAGTGGTATCAAAAGAAGCATCATCTTTTATTTCAACATCTAGTTCCGTCAGAATTTTTCATTTATAAAAAGAAAGTGTTACTTTCTAACAGTTATTTGGTCCACTCTCTTATCAAATAATCAATTATTTTTAATACAGTACACTTTTTGGGCATATATTATACATTATAATGCATATATTGGAGGTACTCAACCTACTAATATATTCTAGTGCCCTATGGCATAATATGAAATTTTTATTCATGTAATTTAAACAGTCCTTTTTCATTGTTAATTTCATTCTATGAATTGCATCCACGCCCTAGAGATGTTTTTCAAACATCAGTATACGCAATCGAGAATTTAGTTGTTCTTTCACTAAGAGATAGATATTTATATTTAAATTATCATGTTGTATGGGGGAACTTTGATGAAATAAAATCAAGGCAACTGAAATCTAGTATACGTTTGTGATCTATGATGTTATTACATTTCCAAAGTTCGATATAGCCAGTGGCTAATGGTGGTGATGGACACTTAGCCCAGAAATTGTCTACGAAGGTCTAAGAGTGGGTGTTCAACTTCTACCTGAATAATACGGATTGGAGTTGATTGCATTTGCTCACACATTTATACAAAGAGCCTTGTTTTGCACTACGTTCAATCATTATAGTTATAGTTGCCGTTTGCTTGTATTATCGTGAGAGTACACCAATAGACCGATCTAATACATGCACTGTAAGTTTTTTTCGTTATAGATACATCAGCACCCCATTTAATTTTACAAATCATTCATTATATCAAGAAAGTTTTTGCATTTGCACAAAATTGATATGTCTCATGATTTCCTCTACACTTTCCTTTAAATGCGTTATTTTCGGTTGAGAAGATAAAAAGCATACATCATCGGGATATTATTATTAAGTTTTATTCCGATGCTAAAATTTTAGTAAACCTGTTCAACAAATTGAACATGGTTGACTTAGTTTCTTTCTGAGATTTCTAAACTGACACAACTATAAGATCTGTATAATAGAAACCATGCTCGTCAAAGCATCTAATGTTCCTAGTTCCTTTTTAAAACCATATTGATTTGCGAATAGAATCTTATAATTTTCCGTTCACTACTCTAATCGATTTTACATTCTTTCGAATGTCTTAGTTATGCAAGATAGCAGAGAAATAGAAATACTTTAAACTTGAGATTCAAAATTGGATATACAACAATATCTTTAAGTTACCTTTTCGTTATCAAGCCACATATACAATTATGTGCCGATAACAACAATTCATTCTCTTGTACTGATAACTCTCTAATAATTGGGTAAGTTATTTCATTCGGGACAGAAGCACCATGTTTATTAATGTTTAAAGTTTCATAAAGTTCACATAAGTGGATGGATGGTCTTGCTAAAAAATGATTTGAGCAATGTTTTCCTTCTACATTTAATTTATATATATAATAGGTACAAAGACTGGAGCTAAAATATCTACCAGTTCTTTAACTTCTTTTAACATTGAATATATTGTCTATTAAATTTCCTCCATTTTTATATCTTTACTTATATTTTACAAATCTTTTAAAGCAGGCCATACTTTTTTCACATTTTAAGTAGTTTTCCAGTGTACAATTTGTTTCTTATTATACTTGAATCACAATTTCTCTTATTGAAACTAAATAGCGTGCAAAAGCAGGCCTTTAAACATTAGATAACAACTAATTCACCTACAAATTTTGAACAATGATAATTACATGGGTAATCATAACTATTATTAGTTATAACCTAAATGAATATGAAGCGTACAATTTGTGTTGTTTGAACAGTGCGGCCAAAAACATTTAATTTGTTCTCAGTGGACTCTTCAACCTAAGCAACATAAACTACCATCGAAGATTTCCATCCAACTTGCTGCTTAAGCTCATCCATTGAAACGGGTAGCCGATGAATTTCTTAGCATCTAGGTTCAGATATTTTTTCAGGTATATTAAGAATACTCTATTTCTAGGCCTCTAATCTTGGTGTAATGGATTATATTTCTTAAAAATCTGAACATGTGTTATTTTACAATTAAGTCAATTAAATTTTTTACCTTCCTGTCTTACATAGTCGATAATTAATAATTAAAACAGACCACTCTTTTGGAGTATTATGCAAGTTTGTGCACAATATTCACCACTGTGCACTTGTCATGAAACATGAAATTAATTTGTTAAAACAGGCAAGCATCGGGCACCATGTAGTTTTTGCTGGCCATCCAGTTGGAAAATTTGTATTTCTTGCAGTAAGTATGTTTAGATTTCTTGGGCATTAATCGCTATTCAGCTTTGTTGGTTAACATTCCAATCTCAGGTGAAAGATTTCATTCATTTTGTAATTCACAAACAAAAAAACTTCACAAATCGACAATTTGAAAGAAATATATATATAATGAAACAACAATAATTGCTAACCGTCCCTATATCAACAATTAATGACAGAGATTATGTCAAAAGAGAAATAGCTTGTAACACTTATATAAGAGCCTTTGAAGCACAGCTAAGTTAAAAGCACAGCTACGCTAAATATTGAGTGGGGCGTTTAATCGCTGCTCCTCTGCGACCGCAAGGTGTGTGGCTTGTAAACCAGCTACACATGCTTTAAGGCACTAGATCACGGTGAAAAATAATTTTTTTCCTTTTTTTCTTCAGTTTCTGAAAGATGCATTTGCCAAGAATGCTCTCACAGAATATTTTAGAGAAATTCATCAAATTGATGGAGATACAGCATTTTATGTGAACCGTTGCTAGCGTACGACCGCGCCGAATGATATATATACGAATCGTATGACTGCCTACGATTAGTATATATACTCAGTGACATATAAACTGCACCACCTAGAAGGGGTGGGAATTTTTGGACCAAATTTGGCAGGAATAGTGGACTAGTCCAGGGAAATAGTTGATTAAAATTTGAAACCCAACCATCAAGTAGTCATGGGATTTTTGACGTTTGTGCCATTTTTTAGAGGTGGCGATAGACAAGCATTTATCGAGTTATTTTTTGAATTTGTTCCACGTTTTCGGATCCAGTTCTTTAGTTTAAAGTGTTTCAAGTGTTTAATGATGCCTAGAGGAAGGAGACCTCAAGTTTACCAACAGTTGAGTGACTTTGATCGAGGGCGGATTGTTGGTTTACGAGAAGCAGGTTTTTCGTTTAGAGAAATCGGCAACCGTTTGGGACGGCACCATTCAACAATAATGCGTGTTTATCAAGCGTGGTCTGAACATGAGGTTGAACGTCGGAGAAGAGGCACTGGGGCTCAAAGACGAACCAATGAACGTCAAGATCGCCGCTTAAGACTAATGGCATTGAGAGATCGATTCTCTACAACTAAATCAATAGCTGATCAATGGTTAGGTGAACAAGGTCGTCCGATAGGCTTGCGAACAGTTTATCGTCGAATAAGAACCTTTGGCTTGCTGTCTTACCGTCCACATCTTGTGCTACCCCTCACTGCTCAACATCGCCAGGACCGTTTGGCCTGGTGCACGGAAAGACTTCAATGGAACTTGGAGTCGCAACGAGTTGTCTTTAGTGACGAATCGCGATTTTGTTTAGGAATGCATGATGGTCGGATGACTGTTAGACGAAGACGTGGAGAAAGGCGCAATCCTGATTTTTCGATTGCGAGGCATGTTCACCGAACTGTGGGGTTGATGGTGTGGGGTGCTATTGCTTACGTTAGTAGGTCACCCTTGCTCTTCATTCGGGGCAGTATGACCGCCCGACGCTACATTGACGAAGTGGTAGAACCACATGTTCTTCCATATCTTCGATGGGTGGAAGACCCACTTTTCCAGCAAGATAATGCACGACCTCACGTAGCAAGGGTTTCTCTTGACTTCTTTGAAGAGGCCAATGTTAATCTTTTGCCTTGGCCGCCAAGATCTCCCGATTTGTCGCCAATTGAGCACGTGTGGGACATAATGGGTCAATGAGTGTATCAGAAATAGGGGCGGACCAACACATTATTAAAGAAAAATCAAAAAGGTGAAGTGTTTTCTTTATCAAATTTTAATCAATTGTTACTTTAGACTAGTCCAATGTTTCTGCCAAATTTGGTCCAAAAATTCCCACCCCTTCTAGGTGGTGCAGTTTATATGTGACTGAGTATATAATACCATTCGATTTGTTCGGTCCCACATATGTATATATTAGCAATTAATTAAGTTAGTTTAGATATGCGCAATCCAGTGCAAAATATTCGCTACAATTCTTTCGTTTCGACCCTTAGAATATTTTGCATACGAAATTAGTCCAAAATTCACGGCTGTCCAGGTACAGATGGTTCGACAGATGCGCCAGCTAACGGTCGGTTCGATTGTTCACATTTATTACTCATTTTTCCAAATTAAAAACCCAAAAACTCTTGTACGGTCACGTACAAGACGTTATCTATTTCAATACAATTGCGGCCCGATATTAAGCGCTGAATTCCCCGTTTCACTAAGCCGTCATGAAACGGCCGCTAATATTGCATCAATACTTTTTAACAATGGTCACATTAAAAAGCCTACATTCGATTAATGGTCACATTGGCCTCATAAATGTATTGGAGATATTAGACATCAAAATTGGTGAAGCACTCTACCAATATTGTCAAAACATCGACGAGAAGCGAATATGCGAAGCCGAGCACGAAGCCGAAAAGAGCACGCATGAGGGTCATCTTCGTGCAAAACATGGAAAAAATAATGATTCTCTGGACGCTGAGCAGCTGTTGTATGGTCCAGGAATAGCTGACTAAACGTAAGAAACAAGAAAAAATAGACAAAAAAAATAGTTAGTTTGTATGTTGAATTATGCTTCAGCAAAACTTTGAACGCGTTTTTCTCGACAACTACTTTTTCAACCTGGTTGACAGCATATTAGAAAAACTGTATATTCGTTTTGCATGCACCAAGTCTTAAACTGTTCGAAAATGTAGTCTCTATGGCACCACGTAGGGTTTTTTTTATAATAAGTCTCCTTCTATTTTTTTTCATATGAACGATGAAAATTTTTCATAAAAATCGAAAATAAAATTCGCTGGTCCGACATTTCTTTTTTATTCTAGATATCAAAATTCCCCTATGTGATGCTGTAGACACATATGTCTAGTTTCTAAATATATTTTTATTTTATTTTTTAGATGAGCCGTATGGCTTAATCGCTGTCAACCGCTGCGCGGCAATTTCGTCGCAGTCTCCTCTTAGGAGCGGCGTATGCCGCAAACTATACTTTAGATTCAAGTATAAAAATTTGTATACAGTCTTCTATATGCATATATTGACAATAAACATTGATAAAATGAATTGCATTCATCATTCGCTTGAAAATAATTATGAAAGATACACCCTCGTACCGCGCATGCACCGTGGTCTAGTGCCTTAAAGGCTTTGTTATACAATTATATATATATGCTATTCTTTCATTCAACCACACTGGGGGAGGTACTAACTTGATAGTACAAGGTCTTTTAAGTACACACTTCATCCACAGCATTAATTGACTCCTTTGACGATATGGTATTTTATCTAGTACTATCTGAAGTCCTTTTGAAATTCGACATCTAAATCTCCAGGAGGGTGTAGAGAATAGCACCGCCACAATTTGGGCAATTTTAAGTTATCAAATGCAATTTCTAATATATTATGTCGCCAGTACAAAAATTTATTTATTTAAATTTACAAACTAAATATCAACTAGATGAAGGTAAAATTACAAATTTACTGTTTTAACAGGTATTATGTTCAGGGTTCGGCAGCAGTTAACCAAGTCATCCTCTAGGCCGAACTTACGCCATTAGTTTTCATTTCACACAGTTTCTGCCATACTATTGTGTAGACTTTATATATAGACGATTAATTTCAAATAAATTTAGTAAGTCATTTATTTTTCAATATAGCTCGATTCACTAACGTTCAATGTTTTTCCAATTTTGGATCCCTGCACCTAATCAAAATCTGGAGATATGGTGAATGAGGAAGAAATTTGTTCTGCAGTGCATAGAAATTTACATTGAATGTAACGTAATCGTCGTGCCCAAAATACCTACTGAAACATATGCATAATCAAGATAATAGCCCTCGAGAAATTAAAAGCCGTCTGCTATCATGTCGGACTTTAAACATTTTCTCATGCTATAATCTAATAGATTATGCCTCTAATACTTAAACATCCATTATTTTATTTTGACATGATAGTCCTCTTTATTGGTGGTATTCATGATTCTACAATAAAACGTCGTACTGCGTATTTAATCATCTTTTATTATCACTTCATATACAGACACGTGCCTCCACTGATACCGTACATTCAACACAAAACTAGAGCTCTGTGGCGATCCAATTATATACATATATATATACGTAAACTTAATAACATAAAAGTATCTATTTACAATATACTTCATCACCTTCACTTTATTCTGAAACTTGCACAAGCAAAATTAAACATTAATCATAGCCAAAACGTATCGGCTGTTTCGTTTGGCTATTACTACTTCTTGCTACCTCATTATCATCAGAAACATTATTTTCTACCACTGAAAAATTAACAAACTCAATTATTTGATTTAAATGTCTTCTCCAGGATTTTCTAATTTCGGATATGTCAACTAAGTACGTTCGTGGACCCAATTTCTTTACAATAATCCTTTTTATCCATGCAGGCTTATTTATGTTACGATAACTCGAATTGTAACTTTCTCCTTTATTTCGTATTCTAGCGCCCTCCTTCCCTGATAATAGTGCATTTGTTTATGAAGCTTAAGTTTCTGATGCTTATTAGTGCCCTTTTTTATTTTCAGCTTTAATCTAATCGTGTTCGGAGATATCTACCTAAAAACATTATAGCTGGAGATACCCCAACATTAATAGAAAATTCATTGTCCGCTACACAAAAAAATATACTATATACCAGTAAAGATTGAGTAGGACTTTCAAAGGAACAGGTTAAAGAATATTTCATGTGCGATATTCTGATATTCTTATTTGATGATACTTATAATATTACCTAGTATTTATTTCATCATAATATAAAGCGCTACTTCCGTTTTCAATTTTAATAGGGATGAAGTTCATATTATTTTATTTTCATTGAGCTACATATCATCGAACACTGACAATTTTCCTTTAATAATCAATGAAAGTTCTTGTAAAGCATCATGGTGTTTTATTTACTAATCAATTGTTGAATAGGAATGGAAGCATTTTGCAAGTGTTCTAATAAAATGTGTTGCCTGAGCGATCCTGCGACATACTGTGTCCTACGATACAAAGTTTGTTAATATCTGTTCTCTTTTAAAAAATGCGAATAACTCCCGAAGGAGTTGCGGGTGTGATGGCTTTAGTAGCAGATGGTCGAAGTGTTGGATATGCTGCTCTTGCTATTGGAAAACCGGAGAAAACGTACGTCGAGCACTGCAGAGGTACCGCGAGACACAGAAATACACCAGACGTCCTGGTTCAGGTTATCTGCGTTCCACATCTGCAGAGATGATAGGTTTTTGATGCTGCAGTGTCTCCGAGATCGTCATCAAACCTCGGTTGAACTGGTTCAGAGACTCAGAAATGTGCGTGAGACAGCTGTAGTTGCTCAAACATTTAGACAAAGATTGGTAGCGACTTGTTTGAATGCATATAGGCCGAATCGAGTACCTAGACTTATAGGACAGCACAACCAACACAGATTGGAGTTTAGTAGAAGACATCAAAATTGGGAAGAATGTGATTGGAGACGAGTTCTCTGCTCGGATGAATCACGATTTTCTTTGAGATCTCCGGATGGACGCCATAGAGTCTGGAGAAGACAAGGGGAGAGATGTTCTTCAGCTACCGTCATTCAACATGAACATTTTTGGGGAGGGTCTGTCTGTTATGGTTTGTGCAAACATATTAGACACTTAATTCAAGGTAGCCTTGATGAATTCGGGCATTGCTGGATGTTCGGGGAGTTAACACTCGTTACTGATACCAAGGTGATACCAGAAAATACATAAACTCTTCTTGCGTTTTTCATTTATCGTTCTTCTTTTCTGTATTCTGTTTTTCTATTTCTACATCTTATTAAAACCTTTTTTGCAAGTTAGTGTATATAGTCAACAGGTACTATTGTTTTAAAAATACCACTGAAAACACTGAAGAATAGAAGAATCAGACAAAATGTTCTTCTATTTCAAAATCTACCCGAAAAGAAGTAAATGTGATCTAAACGCTTCAATCTAAAAATTTAGTAAGACATATTATATGAAAGTGCTTTATTTTGAATGGCATTGATTTAATTATGCTGTAAAATATTTTCAAATGTGAAGCATGATATCTTCATATCATTAAATTGATCAATTCATTTAAAATGCATATCCATTTAAACAAAGTTTTACATATATATATATATCAATTTGAATTCAGTTTTTATTGGTAATATAATTGGTTGCAGTTTGAATTTGACATCTTGAAATGTGAACAGATTATTCATGTACGCTTTTTTTAAATCATAATCATTGATAGTGCAAATTCAAAATTACTGGGGATGACTTCAATTACTTAATTAGACAATTGCTAGTAAGCAGTTTAAAACGTATTGTCAAGAGGGGAAGCTAGTAGTTTGAAAATATTCCAAAGTTAATTTAACAAAACAGATGGTTCTTCTAAAAACATAATATATTATTATAATACATATATACAATAAACATAAACAAATAAATCAAACTACATAAAATATTTCAAAAACACAACTTACATGAATATTAGATACAATATTATTTTAGATAAAAAAATGTTCTGAAATTCAGTTTTCTTGTTTGAGTGTTCCCAGTTCCTCTAGTAATTGTTGCATTCCTTCTGGCACACGCCCGGCATCCAGTTCCTTGGCCCAATCGTGGTACTTAACAGAAAATAAATAACAAGAATTATAAGCAGTTCAAACAAATTGTTTATTTATAAGGCTATAAGAGTAGCATCGCCATACTTGACTGTTTAAATTAGATACTAAACAATACTGTTCATTATTAAAGATAATATCTAAATTTCTACATAAAAGTTCATCATCTCTATAATCGATATTACAATAGGTAAAAATTAATAATTAATAAACACTAGAAATTCGAACAAAATTTTAATAAATATATTAACAAGTCTACAGCAGTCGAAAAATGATTAGACAATCCTCAATTATAAGTGCATTCTTAAGAAATTGGCAAATCCTGTCAACTAAGACATTCAAGAACACGAAAATCTGTTGTTCTTGAATGAATATATAGGATTATTATTATAGTATTAAGACGTTAATCGATTTTTTCATTCAGGATGGAAAGGTGGATTACAAATTTGAAGTTAGTACTATGAAATTAACAAATTATCAAAAGACACATATCGATGCTTCATATGTTTATATATAATTTATTCAAAACTATAACCTAGTTTTTCAATAAACATTTTTTCGTTAACAATGTCGACTGCATCGAGTTCATTTGACTTGAATATGGTGACTGACTATGACATTTATTAAAATCTAATAAATTTAAGTCCTGTTTGGCTATTATAAAATCACATATTATATTCACCTTTTCCAATTCTTTTCTAAGAGCAAATACTGCCTTCTCTCTGTCAGCGACAAGTTCCTCCAGATACTGATACCTCAACTTCTTCCTAGCTCTACATTCTCGAGCACTTTGTCTACTGCGCTCTAAAATAAATATTCAATCCTTTTAGAGATCAAGAGAAGTATTTATCTCAATACATGTAAATAGTTTCTCAACTGCAATACAACATTGGGCATATCATTAATGAAACTCAGAAACTTCCAAGGATTTTACACGGTTATTTAACATTAATAATATTTTCATATAACTGTTGGCCATCGAAAGCCTTCATTATAATATAATAGAAGTGAATGTTCCGTTTATAATTAAATTAATAAAAACGTAATTATTGTATTTAATTTTCACAATGCATTCTACAACAATATTTTCTAAGAATCTTCACTCATTTATCGATTCCGAAGTATAACGTCAGGGTCACTGCAAGATAAACATTTGTAAACTTTATGCATTTCTATAAAATTCAATGCTAGTCTAGTTCTGCAATTTGGGTACATCAATTTCTTACTGCAATGCATTTTAATTTGGGTGTGTGCATTATTGTTTAAAAGCAATGGCAAAGTTGGTCATGAAGTCATGGAAACTTTTCTATCGCAATATTGATTTTGTGTAGCTGTTTGTACCATTGAGGGATATACCGCAGGAATTTAAAAAGCGTGTTTCCTGATAAGGTTTTTTTTGTTAAATAGTTTTATTTACTTACCTAACTTAGCTTTCATGTCCACTTTTTCAGCGGATTTCCTACCCGGCTTACGTCCTCGTTTTCCCGATTCCTTACGATGAGGACCCTCCTATAAAAAATAATGAAGCTAATATAATATTTTTTATAAATTACTTATGTAAACAGTATACGTCAAAACTGGCTTGCGAGCTTCATATAGAGCTATTATATCTTAGGCAAATGTAAAAAATTGAAAAATGTACACGTATGACATGCACAATACAATTTTTTCTACGTTGCTTCAATAACTTCAATTTAGCATCCAAAACAGTGTTAAAATGAAAATTCGAGTGTTAAAATTAGTTTGGTATAATTTTTTTTCTTTACGTTGGTCATGAACGGACGAATGCCCTGAATATTTTATACTATTTTTTCTACTTTGGGCCCTTTTTACGCGAAAAATTACCAACCCGCGAAAATATCTCTAAATGTTGAAATACTTAAAAAATAGTATAAAATACTCGTGGAGAAGGCTATTCAGTGCATTCGTCCGTTCGGGCTGAATTTCGGAGTCATGCCTGAAACAGTGCCTTCTGCAACTTGTTTTTCAATATACTATTTTAGGTGGTATTTTAGGTGTCATACATAAAGTATGAGAAAGTAAAAACGTTCTTTCTTATACTTTATGTATAACAAAGTATTATCACAATTTCGAACGTATTATTTATAAGACCTCCAGGACACAACGCAAAGGCGTAGGAAAGTCGTTACAGTCGTTGTAGCAAAGGAAGATACAATAAGTACGAGCATTAAGTCTTATATTTGTCATTAAGATATGACATTAGTGATTGTCGTTTTTACGTAAACTGAGTGCAGAAGGACAATTGGGGAACCATGCACCGTATAAACTGTAATGTGGTGTGGAAATGGTCACATGAACTAAACTAACAAAGTATACCAACAGTTGACATAAAAATAATGAGGTAAACATGTCAGAAATTAAGATAAAAAATAATATTGTATATGTAAGAAATAACATTATAACGCGCACACTCTGACCCTTGGGTGTTGCGGAAAAGTGTTTGTAGCCTCCCTTCTGATTTTGTGACGAGCCGCCACTGATAAATCAAATATCAATAACGATGTTCCTAGCAGAGAAACATATCTCGTTCGGCACCAGCGATATCCGAACCAATAAATAAAAATTATATCAAAACAAGAAGCTTTAAATTATGACTAGGAGTATAAACATTGTGGAATACGAGGAATGGAATTTTAAATTTATTAAAAATAATAAACGGAAAGTAGATGTCAAATATGCTAGAACACGTTGAGTGATTTTTAAACCCGGAAAAGTTCTTCTTAGAACCATGGACATATATAAATACATTTATAAATGGGTTAAGCATATATAGTTTTCAAATTTTGCACCGAAGTCGGAAGGCAGAAGAAGTTTATGTTACAGACTAGATCAAATAAATCTTACAATTTTTGCAAATAACTTTTCAGATTACCGAGCAATGTTGAGTTGCAATACAAATGATTCATTTAATCAGTGGTATACTCCAGGGTACCACTCCTTGTACCGCGGTAACCATTAAGGGTTTCCCAAGAAATATGTTTTTCCCTAGTAGTTAGTCAAGTAAGCTAGTTCTAGAATAATCGATAAGGAAATGTATACCGAGTCGCGCAAAAGTATGGAAACGGTCAAATATTTTTAAAACCACTTATCAGAATTAAATGAAATTTGGCACGTGAAAAATATTTAAAACAATCTATTAGCTGTAATTTTTTCAGATAAATACGCTGATTTGTTTCAAAGATCCAAGGTCAACTTGATTTTTTTTAAATAGCAACAAGAGTAAAATTTTACATTTTTAAAACATTTTCTTCTGATTTTGACAATGTAATACATGTTAACCTTTCTTTAACATCAAACATTTGAGTCAACAACAAAGCCTAATTGGCTATGAAATTTGTTGTGTAAGAATAGTCAAATAATTTATCTAAACACATAAAAATTCTGAAAACAACACTAGAACTTTATTAAATAATTTCTATAAAATGTTTTCCGTTTACCTCTTGGCAATAATAAAATCGTTGAACACAATTTTCGAGATAATTTGTCAACATGTTTGCAGGAATATTATTAATCTCCAGTCCTATACGTTCCTTTAACTCTTCAATATTGTGGGGTCGGTACGTAAACTCGATTTTTTAAGTAACCCCATAAAAAGAAATCTAGCGGAGTTAAATACGATGACATTGCAGGCCATTCTATAGTTCCTCTTCGTCCTATCCACCTAAATTCAACATTACATTAAGATAATTTTCCTCGTTTGTAACTTTCTTTGAACGTCCTGATTTTGGTCGTTCTCTAACACCTCCCGTATCGCGAAATCTTTTGAATGTTTTTGCCACAGCGGATTTACTAATTGATTCTCCGAGCTGGAAGAATTTCATTGAAAGTGTTTACTACTTCAGACAACTTCTTCTTCTGTCGCCATATCCTATAATCATGAGAATTTATATCCTTTCAGAGTCATTTAAATGAACCATTTATCGGTAAATTCAACAATTTCAACCAATTTTTCAATAACTTGTGAAAATTTTATGACAGCTAATTCCATAGCTAACTACATTTAATTTTCACATAAAATTTATGGTTAACAAAATTTTTTTTTTACATTTTGAAATTAAAAAAATGTACATGTATTACGTTGTCAAAATCAGAAAAAAATGTACTTTGTAAAAATGTAAAATTTTACTCCTGTTGCTATTAAAAAAAAGCAAGTTGGCCTTGGATCTTTGAAACAAATGAAAGTATTTATCTGAAAAAAATACAGCTAATAGATTGTTTTAAATATTTTTCACGTGCCAAATTTCATTTAATTCTGATAAGTGGTTTTAAAAATATTTGGCCGTTTCCATACTTTTGCGCGATCCGGTATATTAAGATGCTGTTTGTAACATTGTTTAATTTCTTTTGTTAATCTCGTGAAGCAATACCAAGTGTGTTTAATTTAATTTAATTTGTTAAAAATGTTTCACCAAGAGCCGACGATACAATCAGTTAAGACTTCAGTAGTGTTTAGCCACAAAATAAATAATGCAAAATTTCGCTACAAAATTGTTTCTCAAATTATAACAATCACAACATTTTATGAAGCATATCTTATACATTTCTAGCTAAATTTTTTAATTTGGATTGGTCTGTTTATATTGACGGACGACTGCTTAAATTTAAATAGCGCGTGTTTTTGCCTTTTGTAACTTAAAGCATAATAGTTTTCTTGAATAGGAAATCGATGATAAATGTAAATATTATGCTCTGGCATAAATAGTATTAGCCACCATATAATAATTTGGGGACAAGCTGTTGATCTGCGTCGTATATTATAATACAGAAAAGAAGCATGAGAGTGATTTTTTAACCTGGGGTTCTTGGAGAGCTGCCGTGATATATTTGTAAAATGTGAGTTACTGACTGTCTATATATTTGTATAAATTATTGCAGTATGTAATAAAATGGATTTGAAAACTATGGGCGCATAATCACGACACAAGAAATAGAGGTAATTTATTACTGCCATCACATGTATATTTAAAAAGTCGTCAAAGTTTGCTGGTGATAGTTTCTTTAACGTGTTAATTATGAAATAAAACAAATGACAACGTTTATACCACAAATAATTTATTGTTTAAAATATACCGGGTGGAAAGTATCAAACCCGAACATAGCAGAATTGCATTGGAATATACTTTTATGCATATACCTGTCCCCATTTCCACCGATAAAACATCAAATGAAAGAGAATAATAAACGGCGTCAATTGATACTAAAATCTTCTCTTAATACCTTATCATTAGTTTTTTACAAAGTAATTAATATTAAAAACCCAGGTGCTATAAACTATGGGCGGTCGTGCTTCTGTCGGCACAACTCACTATTTGTCAGATTTGACAACTGCATAATTGATTTAAATTGCTTTGTAAAAAACTAATGATATGGTATTAAGAGAAGATTTTAGTATCAATTGACGCCGTTTATTATTCTCTTTCATTTGATGTCATTATAATTTTTATCGGTGGAAATGGGGAGCAGGAATATGCATAAACGTATATTCCAATGCATTCTGCTATGTTCGGGTTTGATACTTTCCACCCGGTATATTACTAATGAATATATATCCAAACAAACACCACACGATTTAAGTTTGGACTTTTTCCGTTCATTGTCAATTATTGACAAGTATGACCGTAAAAAGTCGAAACTTAAGTCGTGTAGTGTTTGTTTGGATATATATTCATTAGTAATATAAATTTTTAACAATAAATTATTTGTGGTATAAACGTTGTCATTTGTTTTATTTCATCATTAATATGGACTACCACATAGTACAGGTCTCAACCATCATTTGCTGTAACTTGTTGTCTGGGTATATAAAAACAACAAAAGACAAAATATTACAACGCGAAAAACCCGCACATCAACATATAAAGAGACTACTAATTTCCTTAATCTACAGCCAAATTATCCCAGACTAACTCAATTAATTTAATTCATCCAACAATGTAATTGCTTACGAGAAAATTTATAATGATTATGCAAAAAAATTACACTTGAACATTGACATGATTTTACGTTTTTACAAAAACCACAATATGTTCAGGAGCTAAACAAAGGAATTTAATAGAAAATAAACTGAAATTATGACCAGAGCCAGTGGTAGATATGAACTATTCAACAATCAATGACATGATCACGCATGTTCTTACACGTAATTACAAATAATATTGCTTCACACAGTTGTTGAAATTATTTCGTTCCTAGTGTTATGATCGAGCGATCTTACTTAGGCACCAGTAATTAACTCGCTCGAATTCACTTTGTTGTAGGAATAAAAGAGATAAATTGAAATTGATACATTAAAGATTTACAACTTACTTTACAATATGCAGTCGTTTTATTATCTTGAAAATATAATTTACATGTTCGACTTAAGGGGGGGTCCTGCTTTAGAAGGCTCAAAAAAAAATTTTATTGCTCAAATCTATGCCTAATATATCTAAGAATATGTATAAAAAGTTATAGCGGCTAATTCGCAATATTTTGAAAGATACAGCACTAAACACAGTGAGGTGTCGAGAAAAAAATATACGAACGCATGAACGCTCGGACAAACGAAGCGCGCCCCCCTTCCCGCAGACACATAAGACCGAACTATGTACTGAAAGAAGTTCAATCGGTCGTTCGAAACAATAATATTTTGAATTCGTAAGAGCTATAGTAGGATTATAACGAGATATTCCGTAAGTAATCGACAATTAACATTTTTCCTGATCGTAAAAGAGTGCGTTTTCTCGAGTTTTCGTTTTTACGATTTTTCTAAACTGGTGGGCGTGATTGCGAGAAAACTAGACAAGCAATCAAAACGAAACAAAACTTTTCTTAGCTTTAGTAGCATTCTCTTCGATTTGAACTAAAAACATTAATGAAAAAAAAATTCTAAACAACTTTTTTAGCAAGTTGAAATGATTTTCTCTTCTTGCAAAGAGCACATTTATTTTCAAACCTGAGAAAAATCTTGAATTTCAAAATTTTGGTTTTTTTTAGTTCACATAGAAGAAAATATATGAGAATTACCATTTTCTTTGGTTTTTTTTGTTTCAGACAAAAATTACGAGCTACATCTTTCCCACCGATTGTAGACTGCAATTGAAAGGTGTTGCATAAATGTGCATAAAAAGCGGTTCCGTTTAAATATTTTTTCTTTAATGCTCAAATATGTAATAAAATGCTCTAAAAAGTTCACTAGACTGGCTCATTTTTTTCTGTCCTAAAAAAATTCCCCCAAAAACTATATTTTAAGTCCTCCTAAAGCAGGATCCCCCCTTAAATGTTTATGTATATACCGGGAACGGTCGTTTATGGGGCACATACTTTGAGGACATCCAAATATCGCATTTCACGGACTTGTAATGTATCGGGCGAATATTAGTTTTATTTGACAGTTATTTATTCTTCGGAAGGGATTTATTACTACACGCCTATGATAAATATACTATTATTATTATGTTATTAACTAAATGTATTAAAAATTTATGTGTGCAGGGCTGAGATCATAACACTAGTTCAAATAGGTATTTATTTGGATCTCGGTTCCTTGAAATAAAAATTTCGTTGATTAAACCTATACAGTGTACACTTTTATCTATGAGTCAACAATTAAATATTGGAATCAAACTTTTTTACGTTTGAAACAGTTTCGAAGACCGAAATGCAGTCAAATATTTACGCTCCCTGTGTAATGTGTGTAAAAGCACTAGGAGCATGAACACAAATCTTAAATTTACTTCGCGTTCATACAATTCATTCTTCCATGTACGAAATCCATCAAAGAGAGGATAACAATTAACAGTCCTTGCGAGATTAAAATGTAGTATATACTGTAAACAGTAAACACGTTGCACGATGGAAGGTTTATATACAAGTAGATACATTCGCTGAGTACACTGACCTTAGCGCACGCATGATGTTTCGAAAACAACGGCGATTTCATGCGAAATGCATAGGCGGCGATTTTATTGATGAAACGAGCTGCCAAAAATTCGTCTCTACCTAGTGTTTATTTGCAGCATACTCACTGAACGTTCTTATACGTAGACGTTATTAAAATGTTTTATCTACTTTGCGTTAATAATGGACTCATTATTACATCGAAAACAGTTTAACAATGAGTCGTATTATTAAACTATTTTTGGAAACTTTTACATTGGTTATGTTCGTGCCATGACATAATCTGTCATATATCCTCTTGGATATTACCGGCAACAAATTTTCAACAGCCTTTTGAGCGGCTTCACGTATGTACGGCGGGGTACAGGTAAATTCAGCGTTTTCCGCCTCCATTTTGCACACGTATTACAGAAATTATTACGGCTATTAGATTATTTTGAAATTTAATACAAAGTGTCAATATCAGTGAACCCAACCTACGCAAAAGTTCACAGTCTAATACGAAAACTTGAACAGGCGAAATTTCAAGAATTAGTAAAGCAAGGTAGATAAAATAGTATATTACTCTCGTTTAGAAAGGTAATATTGTCGCAAGCTCGTCGTGCCCGAAACCACTCGTGCGACAATCCGTTTCCTTACTAAACTTTTATAATAATATACTATTAATCATGTGCATTTTGAAAACTATAATTAACTACCTATTTTTATTGTGTACTTATTTTTTTCACGAAACTAAATTTACTTCCTACGTCCAGATATAAACACCAAACAATACAAAATACACATGGTAATCATGGAATGGTACATGTGACATAATTTGAAAAGCGATTCAGCTATAAATTATAACGAGCATTCGATTATTCAGACAAAGATCATATCGAAATTTCTTTCGAGTTCGAAATTCATCTAGCGCTCCAACAATTTACGGATTGGTTTAGCGTTTTCTGCAACAAGGGCTGTCTATGATCTTTCGCGTGTTAGAAGACCTAGTGCAGTTCGAGATGATGTGAACATTGTTCGGGTGCAAAAAAGTATTGAGGAAAATCCAGAAACTTCCACCAGGCAACATTCTCAGCAGTTGGTGATATCTAGGCGGTCTTTGCAAAGAATTTTACATGCGTTACACCTTTTCCCATATAAGATTCAATTGGTTCACGAGTTAAAACTAAATGATGCACAAATGCGCATCCCCTTACCGGGGGTGAACTACGTGGAATTATACATTCTGTTGCTTCCAAGGGTTCGTCCGGTGACGATGGTGTTCCTTGTTCACTACTAGTTAAAGTTTCGACCTATATTTTAGATCCCTTGCTGACCCTGATCAATTTGTCTTTTTAATAGGGTATTTTCCCTACTGCCCTTAAGAAATCACAAATTATTCCTATCCATAAAAAGGATGACAGGTCTTTAATATCAAACTATAGAGGAATTTCCATTCTATCAGTGTTTTCTAAACTGTTTGAAAAGGCTTATTCCGCCAGACTAGCTAATTTGCTCAATATTGAGAAAATTCTATCTGATAATCGGTTCGGGTTCAGGAGGGTCTTTCGACCCAGCACGCTTGCGACCCATATATTTAAGAACTTCGAGAAACGTAGGAAAATTACATGTATATTTTTCGACCTTAAACGTGCTTTTGATATAGTTAACCATGACCTACTTTCTAATAAATTATATGCTTACGGTGTTCGTGAGTTAGCACTTGAATGGTTAAAATCATACCTTCGTGGCAGAAGTCAGAAAGTTATTCTAATCAACAACGGTGAAGTGCATACATCCAAACTTGGCATGGTATCTGTGGGAGTAGCCCAGGGTAGCGTACTGCCCCCCCCCCCCGCTGTTTAATATATATATAAATGACATTGTTATTTCCTTGGAAAGCGACCTCACGGTCCTTTTTGCTAATGACACCTCAGCATCAGTATCTGCCGGAAGCATCGATAACTTAAGTAGACAAGCAACTTCGCTAATATCTTCCATGCAGGAATATGCTCACTAAACAGTTTGGCCCTCAATAATAGCAAAACTGATATGCTTTTATTTTCTACTAAGGAGCTTCAAATTAGCCTTTTCGTAAAGTCGAACAATGACAGTATCAAACAAACTGATGTCGTAAAATTCCTGGGAGTTACATTAGATTCACGTCTGACCTGGACCAATCATACAGATACTTTGTTAAAAAAGTTATCTTCGGCTTGCTTCGCCTTATGGCAACTTCGCAAGCATATAAATCAACACCTTTTGAAGATGTATTATTATGCTTATGTACAATCTGTTCTAAGGCATAATATTATATGCTGGGGTAATTGTAGTCGTGTTTCTGAAGTACTAATATTACAACAAAAAATCATTCGCACCATGACCCCAAAAGCGCTTCGTTATTAACGTCGGAACTTGTTTACTGAGTTAGGGATTCTGACTGTACTCTCGTTGTATATCTTTAACTCTGTATCTCATATAAAGTCAGAGTCGCAATTTGGTAATTACCGAAATGAAATCAACACTGGTGCAGTCGAGTAATATTTCTTATTATTCTAACCTGGTATTTCTCGTATTGCTATAAATTGTTATTACACCTTTTTTATTTTTTTTTATACTATGTAAGTGTATTTTTGTGATTATTGTGCCAACTCATGTATAGTTTGTATATTCTATTGACGATTTTTAAAACTTGTACTGCAAGTTTGATGGAAATAAAGTTTATTATTATTATTATTATTATTATTATATAGCCGCAGTTTTCAAGAATTGTGCTTAGAGAATTGTTTCAGATAGAAAATAATTCAGATTTGGGTTGGGGTGGGTTGGATTGCTATGGGCTGCTAATCTCGAAAATCGCACTGATTTTTTTATGGCTACATTTTCGAGGTATAAATAATTTTTTTTCTGGTGTAGTTTGACTATTTTAATAAAACATTAGGTTATTAGAAATAATCCATAAAAATAACTAGGAGACGAAGCAGGTCCTATTTATTTTGAGACCCGTCATAATGTCATGGTTTCTGTAGAGCACGTTCTTTTTACACTCGGCGTTTGTTTTGGGTTTATATGAATTCCTGGGAATGGGAATTTATCTAAATGCGGAGCTGGAAATGTGACAGATTGTACATTTGCATAAACCCATCGTTTTTTTCAAATTTTTCAAATTTATTCAAATTTTACAATTTTTTCAAAATTTCCATTTTTTTGAAATTGTTCAATGCGTATCTTCCAAAATAAAAAAAATAAAATTTTCAAAACAAAAATTAAAAACACATTAATGAAGAAAAATGTGGTTTTGGTACGTTTCATATAAACGTTCATAACTCTTGCGTTTATCCATAGATTTTCATGGTTTATACATTTTTCTTCGTAAAAGGCCAAACTGCGCTAAAGATGAAGTACTAATTTTGTTTCCTATTTTTTCTATTTTTTTCCCTCTACTACAACTAATTTTTAATTTTTATTTAGTTAGAATGTATCCATATTTTTTGTTCCGATTTTCGAATTTAGCAGGCCATGTAAGAAAAGTATAGTGGAATTTTAGTTTTTTAAATTTTTTTTTAACTTGTGTCAAACGAGTATGGGAATTTATGTACGAGCCATTAAGTGAGTGTTAAAAGTATACGAGTTTTAAAAGCACTTAACTTATGTGGTGGCATATAGTGTTTTATCTGCCATCATAAATATGACGAAATACTATATTATTTAAATAAAACTTACACCTGCAATAGGACATTGTATTATTGTAATTGTAGAATAATAAGTAATAGCATTCATTACGCAATGCTGTAGATAATATACATTACGTAAACTTTCAAGCCTTGCAATTTATATGTTTTACTAGGTTGTACATAAATAAACGCTGTGAACTACTATAGTAACAATAATATATACAAGTAAAAAATCCTACTCGACTTAATTGTAAAGGTAGGTTTCACGAAAACTCTATTTTGTAATATTTGTCTAAATCACATGAAGTTCATAAATAATATAAAGTCCTATTCTTAAGAAGTTTAGTTTAAACTGATTTCTTAATAATAGGACTTTACATTATTTGTGATTTAGACAAATGTTAAAAAATAGAGTTTTCGTGAAACCTGCCTTTACAATTAAGTCGAGTAGCATTTTTTACTTGTATTATGTTATTATATTTATTATGCTTTATGTTCAAGGACCCCCCCTAAATTCGACGGCTATGCATGGTGACGCAATTCATGTCACCTACAACATGTGAGAAATGAAAGTAACGAATTACTGTATGGTTTCTTGTCTTGTTGCACTGAAGGTAGGATTTCAAATGTGCCAAGACTTTACGCGACCAATAACATGGCGACGGTGACGCAGTGAGTAATTACGGACGGAGTATTTGTGCGTAAAAACACGAGCAAGCGTATGAAAATAGAAGCGCATTCAATGAGAAAATTGCTAGACATATCGTAAATTGTAGCGCTCGACCGAGCAAAATAATTGCGACGAACTTTGGCTCTTCTAGTAGGCAGATAATTATCACTCGTTATTTCTAAGTTAAATGTGACCAGTTTGAGTAGATTTTTGGTAAACAATCATAACAATTATTGTAAAATTTCTTGGACCGTTTATAAACAAGTACAAATATAAATTGTTTATTGTTTCAGTGTTTGAAACTATCTTAAACTTATTAAACTTAACAGTGGTTACTCGTCAAATACACCAAACCTGCAATAAGAAATGCAATAAATACAATCAATATATTATCAAAATACGAAACTAACGAGGACTTTCCCAAAATCAGTGAGTACTACAACAATGTGGTTATTACATCTTCGTGATTAACTAATTATGAAAAATCCCGGCAAAAATAACTCAATGTGGGTTTGAATCACTTCGCTGGAAACTAATACCCTATGATGGTACAAATACCGCACACACATTGAATATAACTCCTCTAACAACAGAGATATGCCTATACTAAAATATATATTGAGTAGATGTTTCCAGCGATGGCTTAATTTTATGCAGCGATTCCGATAACTGTCTAGCAAATCAAGGCAAATTAAGGGCATGATACAATTAAGTACCCAAAGGCTGGCTATATATTAATATTAGTGATATGGATTCATGTTTTCCAGTAAACAAAAACAAGAAGACTGTAGCAGAGTAAAAAATCTGTAGTGGTCCGCACTGAACTTTCTTACACTTAGTTATACTACATTTTTCGAAAAAACTATTCAAATGAAAGTTGTTTAAAATATCAATATCAATATGAACAATATCAACTTTTGTAAAAATATTTTTTTCGATAACATGCACAGTTTTCGAGATATGGAAAAAGGTGATAAGAGTAAACCATCACTTCCGGTTGAGATATTGCGTTCAAAATAGGACGTTTTCCTCCCTGGGACATACAAATGTTAAGTTTAAAGTTTCAGAGCTCTAGCTTTAATCGTTTGGGCTGTAGAACCCCCCCCCCGGAACCAAGCGATTTAGTAAGTGAGAATGATAGGGAACCTTTCTTTAATTATAACTGTATTTAGCTTAGACTGAAACCTTAGTTTTTTTTGTATGTATTTGTGAATATTGTATTTTATTTTCCAGTATAGATTAAGGGGTAAGGCCACCATGCAAGTTTTAAAAAATATTTTTTTTTTAATAGCTCAGAACCTTCCTCAAACCCTCAAGAATATGTAAAAAAAGTTTCGTAATTAGAAAATATCTCGAACAGCTCGTTTGCGATTGCTTTCGAAGACGCCTCGCGGCGCACCAAATGCATTTCGCGACCAGTACCGCAACTTTAAACGCGTTTTTCTCGAATCGTCATTTTTTAAATCGGGCGAACCGATAGCGCCTACAAATCTTGATCGATTGCCTTCTAATTTTGAGACTAGCTTGAAGCATATATAATCTAGTAGACCACGTAAGGATTTCTCCATAAGTTGTGTACTTTTGTTTTTATAAACAACCGAATATGTAATTTTTACGTAAAAATATCAACTTTCTATTCGAATACCACCATTTTTCGGCAAATTGATATTTTCAAAATTCCCTACGTGGTCCATGATATATGTATAGGTATAAGTAAGTATAGGAATCATGAAAAATTTCGACCTCGAGATTTTAACGGATATACATACGCGTTTTGAGGCCCCCTGAATCGTTTCTGACTATTTTCGGAATGACGTCTGTGTGTGTGTCTGTCTGTGTGTCTGTGCGCGCTCTAGCGTCCATACGATTATAGCTAGAGCTCTGAAACTTTAAATTTAACATTTGTATGTAGCAAGGAGGAAAACGTCCTATTTTGAACGCAATAGCTCAACCGGAAGTGATCGTTTACTCTTATCACCATTTTCATTATCTCGAAAACGGTACGAGCTATCAAAAATATGTTCGTATATAAGTTAGAGATTGAAATTATAAACAACTCTATTTTTTTCGAAAACCGTAGTATAACTAAGTATAAGTAAGTTTCGTGCGGACCACCGCGGATTTTTTTTTTATGGTTAGGATAAGATAAGCTAGTGTATAGATTGAAAACTCTTCTTTCGAGAGTTGACACCGTTTTGGAAAACACCATTCCCAAAAAAACGCCTTTAAAGTTTGGAGTGAGATATTTTCAGATGAATCGTTTACTTACGATCAATCGGCGATGCCAGGTCCATATAATATTCCTTCCACTTCATCAAACAGTTCATTTTGTGCAGAAGCTTTACTGTCCCTAGAGCTTCGGCGTTCCGCAGTTGCGATGCGCTCCTCCTTATATTTTGCAGCGAAGTCTGCGGCTACCGGTCCTATGGTGCACCCCATTGTCTCCAGGATTTTCAATATTGGATCATACCCTTCATTGAACGTACAAGCTGCACAATACGTCGCGATTTCCACAGTTTGTTTCCCACAGAATATATGCTTAGGAGCGAGTTGCCACACGCAATGATTGAAACTCTCACTGTTGTTTTGAGTGTTTGCGTCCGTACATCTCTCTAACAAATCATATGTGGTAAAATCTTCGTAAATCGGCTTCAAAACCTCTTGGACATCGTCATCGAGCGCTGGTCGATGAGAATATTTTTCCTGGAGTCCATTGGCCTCAGCTTTGCGCCATTCGCACCACGAATCTCCTCCCGACGGGCAATACTGATGCTGGGGATTCGCATCAGTTGAGCTTTTGTGATAAAACGTCGCCCATATTGCTTTCCTCATATTTTCAACAGAATCGGAGTTACGACGAATTGCTAAGCCATAATACTCAAAGATTTGTTAACAACTTTAGTGTCAATTGCGCTTTTTTTTAGTTCGTTAGCAGGTTTTTGTGTTTTATTATTTTTTTTTGCTTCCGTACTCGACCGAGTTCCTTTTTTCGATTCGGTCTCCATTTGTTTGTCTGCAATTTGCGTTTTGGCTTTCTTCGATTGAACCAACCTTTTTCTGGCTTCGTTTCCTCTTTTATAAATAGGTTTTTGCACATGCAAAATGCATTCCTTCTTTTTTACGGTGAGATTGTCACCATAAGGCTTAGCTTCCAGCAATATCTTGAATGTCTCCTATATAAAATCCGTATTTTGCACTGTGTACTTCCTCAGATCTCCTGATAATTTCGATTATGCCATCAACCTCCATCTTTCCAGCGCTGCCTTCGTGGTTCACATTACACTTCGATTCGTGCGTCGCATACCATGCCTGGTACTCGACAGTCTTCTCTCTTCCCTTCGAAAATAAACAAGTTTTGCAAAAGCTTGACTTGACAGCAACGTCTAGGACTTTGTGTATTTTCCGATCGCAGACACGATACCCATGCGCGAAGTATAACCGCGTTTCGACCAAGATTCATCACCATACACCGTGAGTATATCCGCCAGATTTTCCGCTTCCAAATTTTTTGCCTTTTCTTCGGTGCCTGGTTTCGGGTATCGGCGTCATATACCGTTTTTACAACAATCTGCACCGTTTTCAGTATTCCATAATAAGTGGTGCTATTGGAAGTTGAAGACAGATCCATCAAAGCGATAAAATTTCTGATGCCATGTATACCGATGCCGAGCATTCGCATGACGAAACACAAACGACGGTTGATTTCGTATGCATTGTTTATCAGCGGACAACAATTGATCTCGGCCGGATCCGAACACAAACATTCAACGCAAATTTTAAATCCCAATCCTCGAATAGATTTTTTTTTCTAAAACTTCACATCACTATCGCACTTTTTGCACTTGAGTATTTGTTGCAGAGCTCCGAAAACCAAGAAAATTTCTATGAAAACAGCTGAATGTTTGACCGATTTTAACCTCAAACTCCGGATTCTTTCTCGCTATTTTCGCCGTACTCGCAAACGTTTTTTCGGTCTTAATGAAGTGTCGATTTGTTCCCTTGAATCCTGCACGTCTTTTTCTTTCTCATCGTGGATGTACGCTCCTCGAGCCTTTTTACTTTCTTATACATTATGTATAAGTAAGTATACACGAAAGATGGTCTAATCTTACACCTCAATGGTGCAGTGAACATTAATTAAAACAGGTCCATGAAGACTAACTGGTGGATCGCTAGACAATATTGTTTCTGGGTTATTACCCTTCGTCAGTAGCGATTACCAAGAACCAATCACTCCTAACGAACCACTGACAACAGAACACTGACGAGACGATACCTTGTCTAACACCTTACGGAGACTAAACAAGAGACGATTGTCAAACGTCCAGTGTCAACATATAAAAGGATTGCTGCAATTAATTAATTGGTAATCGCTACTGACGAAGGGTAATAACCCAGAAACAATATTGTCTAGCGAACCACCAGTTAGCCTTCATGGACCTGTTTTAATTAATGTTCACTGGACCATTGAGGTGTAAGATTAGACCATCTTTCGTGTAAATTTTACATTTTGCTGTCAGATTTGACAAGACACATTTTTAATTTAAGTAAGTATATGAATCATGAAAATTTTCGAACTCGAGATTTCAACGGATATACACGTTTTGAGGTCCCCTGATTCGATCCTGACTATTTTTGGAATGACGTCTGTGTGTCTGTGTGTGCTCTACGGCCCAAGCGATTAAAGCTAGAGCTCCGAAACTTTAAACTTAACATTTGTATGTAGCAAGGAGGAAAACGTCATATTTTGAACGCAATCTCTCAACCGGAAGTGATGGTTTACTCTCATCACCTTTTTCCATATCTTGAAAACGGTACACGTTACGGAAAAAATATTCTTACATAAATTATAGATATTGATATTTTAAACAACTTTCATTTGAAATTTTTTTTCGAAAAATATAGTATAACTGAGTATAAGAAAGTTATAAGATATACACGTTTTCAGGTTACCTGAATCGATCCTGACTATTTTTGGAATGACGTCTGTGTGTCTGTGCGCGCTCTACGGCCCAAACGATTAAAGCTAGAGCTCTGAAACTTTAAACTTAACATTTGTATGTAGCAAGGAGGAAAACGTCATATTTTTAAGGCTATATGTCAACCGGAAGTGATGGTTTACTCTTATCACCTTTTTCCCTATTTCGAAAACGGTAAGAGTTATCGAAAAAATTACTCTTATCCAAGTTGTAGATATTAAAATTGAATTTATTTGAAAAGTTTTTTCGAAAAACGTAGTATAACTAAGTATAATAAAGTTTTGTGCGGACCTCCGCGGATTTTTTATTCTGCGACACAGATTTTCTAGGCGTTTTTCTCGTAGGTCTATCCATGTTGGATGCCGAAAACGAACTAAAATGCTTAAGGGGACCTTCTCCCGGATTCGGCCGAAAATCAAGCAAAGTTTGAGAATTTTTTATGGAAAAATGAAAAGACATACGAACTTCTACTTTTGATCTTTCATTCGTTTTGTTATTAACAATAACAAAATGATTTTTATTTTTGAAAAATTCAAAACGTCGGCTCCAATATGGCGGATCTCGTCGGCCTCTGCGCGCGAAACATCATCCTGCTTTGTCAAGTCTAGGGCCGCTTGTAGTGAACTGATATGAGAAATGGATAAAATTTATGAAAATTGATAAAATTTCCTATGGCTTATAGCTAATTTCAATAAATTTTGATAAAAAAAAAACAATTTTAAGGACGTTAAAGAAAAAAAGTGAAATGTTTCTCTTTTTTTTACCTGTAATCTCGTTTAAAAATTATAAATAAAAATTTTTTCATGTCAATGTTAGGTATAAGCCAGACAAAAAAGTATATACTTCCAAACATTTTTTGAATCAAGGGAATCAGATCAATAGAACAAGACCTGTTGTTGACGTTAGAAGAGAAAATATGGTTTCGAGAAAAACGCGTTAGAAAGTTTGCCTTGAGATTACTTTCTTGTTTCATAAGTTATGACGACCATCATCAGTTTTTATAGGTTCTTGGGGTCGCTGATTATGAATCTGAGTTCAAATTTACAAAATTAAAAATGGCGGATCCAATATGGCGGATTAAAAAAATGTTGCATTTACCAATTTCTAGTGGAATGTCTATTGAAAAGGTTTTGCGGTCGCAGAATGTGAATTTATCATTACTTTTTCCATATAAAAATATACAACATGTAATATTTTCAACAAAATAACTTTTTGTTACAAATTCTAAAGAAAATTTCAAATTATAGGTTTTTGCAATCGCGAAACGTGAATTTCTTGTCAATTTGTTGTCAAAATATCATACTGACATCAGCTTCCGCCGCAAACTGATTCCCCTGCAATCTCCTCTTCCGAGAACGAGAAAGTCGGACTCTACGTTTCGGCATTTCGAATAAAATCGACGAATAAAATCCTGAGCGTCCCGCAAGGCGCATGACATGGCTACGTTCGAGAAGCTCTATCTCAAGAAATACGTGTCGTATCGAAATATCCTTTGGCACATATATTCTACACATATGTAGCTTTCATTTTATGTAAAAAAACATTTTTCGATTTTCTCAAAAAAATTCAGGAGAAGGTCCCCTTAAGCTGTCTACTTAGCGAAGTTATAAAACTGCATTACCACAGGAAAGTACACGCGCAGGTAGGAACAAAACAAAAGAATAGCGGTTGAATGGCGAGACGGACGCGGCAGATGTTCCCTTTTTCTAAGGAATGCTATAGTAACCGAAATAATTCAAATTTTGATTTAAAAATTTGAGAGAATTTTTATGACAGTGTATACTAAAATTTCACTCTGTAATGATTCCTTAAACCCATTAAATACGATGGAATTTCGTGATTAAGTGTTTTAAGGTTTAGAAGACATTTTTATACCTGGGGAGTATGATTTCCCGAGTTTCCCAGGATCGAGGCTATAGGTAATAGCCGTCTTAACCATTTCATCACTGCATTATATTTATTACAATTATTTAACTATTTTTATTTTCCGTTACGGTTGATTTTTTGACAATTTAACACGTTGAAGACCGCATTGCAAAATCGTATTTCTCACATGGACCGGCATTTTATTTTTATTATTAATTACGTATATTATTTTTTAAATATTTTTTTAGTGTACAATAATTAGAGGTACACATTATTTAACCCCTAGATTTATTTCAATTAAAATGCCCACGGGTGGTCACCCAATCCCAACATGTAAACCGGTAATGTTGTTGCGGAGTGACCCACCGGTGGGCATGCGGTCTTTAACGTGTTAATGACATTTTACCCGTTTTGTAGCGAGAATTAAGTAATTTATTATTGCCTTAAAAAAAATAATTTTTCGTGTCAAAACCAATATGTATTGTCTACAATTCTAACGTTTTAAAAATATTAATTATGTTAAAATGGTTTATATAAAAGTTACCTTGCACTCGCAGGTCTAGCAACAAAGTTTAATTCTTTTCGATTGCTATATTTTTATTGGCCCTTTTGAAGGCCGCTTTCTTTTCTACTCAACCATATTAAACTCGCATATGACAAAATTCTTGATAAAAATTCATATTAAAACTAAAGAGATTAAATTTCCGTGTAATATTAAAATGCTTCTTACGGCGAACAAAATGGCAACTTATTACATATACAGTTAGAAGATGTTTTTCTCTCGGCTTCGTGTGGCTAATAAATCATGTATGTAGAAAAACAATTCCGATAAGAGACACATCTTGCAGGCAAAACAAATAGGCCCCTGTTGCCATGGAAAAGTACGCACAGAAGATATCGGTGTCCGTAAAAGAGAAAGTTGAACTTTTGCAATTACCAAGCACGAGAATAGATTAATAAAATGCACAATTAAATCGTAAAAAAGCGAATAGTAATTTGATGGTAATGGACACAATTACAGCCGCGATGCATACAAATAGGAGAAGTGACATAACTCGACAAACCATCTGAATAAGGTCAAGGTCGATTATGTTTCATTTGCAAAATCATGGTGTCTTATTTACTGTAACCTACTGAACTATAAATATCTAAAACATTTTAGTCATAAATAACAAAAAGTGGTTGTAATGAGCACATTTATACTTGTGTTTTAAGTTCCAAAACGATAAACAACCAGTAAAAAATCACAACAAGTATCAGCAAACCCAACTATCTATTTCAAAAGTTACACATTTTCAAAACGAATAATGCGTACGTAATTTAATACTCCCTAACAAATCTTTTAGAGAGTTCCGGTCAAAACGCGCGGCCAGGGCTTTATAAACTGCACCACCGAATCCAGAGAATGATGTGTGATTATTAAAAAGATCCAGTAGCCTGGTCCAAGACGTAGTGATCAACTGAATTTAGTGCAAATACGATAAATACGTCTGAACGAGGTTTGCTATTCATCACATGGTGTATTGATGAGGTTAGTTCGAAGTGAAGTCAATCATCACGTATTTATTACACATATTACACATAAATTAAATTTAACGACTAAAGTTCTTGGAATTCGTTGTTGACGAGAAACAAGAGCCAAATGTTATGGCCCAGCGATCCAATTGTGTTCTCTTTATACACCTTTTTAATCGCATTTAATTTGTGCACGATTTTTTCTGTAGTTAAGTAATTTACATTTTTGTCATTACTGACTGTCGTATCAATGCCCATAAAATTTAAAATTAATAAAAACTATTTAAAACATGCAATTTTCAATAGATTTTTTTATTTAAAATATGTTTTTATTAATTTTATGGGCATTGTTATATTAGTAAAAACTATTACGCAAAATAAATAAAATTAATACATTGCCTTTCAAATAAAATAGACCACCCCGAACCCCTGAACGTAGAATGATGAAAGTTGGTGAAAATATCTAGTGCACGTAGAAAAACAAATGATTACATTACTCTTATGCACTCAGCAACCCTTTTGGGCGTACTGGAAATTAGATTATTGATATCCTCTTGAGGTACCCCATCCCAGGCTATCTGTAACTGTTGACGCAACTTCTTTAAGGTATTGGGAGAATGGGGTAAACGCCACAATCTTGCCATCATATCCCATGTTCAATGGGGGATAAGTCTGGTGATCGTGGAGGCCAGAACAACATATTGATGTTGTTTTCTTCTAGGAATGCTGACATTACATGAGCAGTATGAGGCCTTGTATTATTTTGCTGGAAGGCTGCTTCTGGAAGGTTTTGTAGTAATGGCACAACAACTGGTTCGAGCACTAAATCAATGTAACGTCTGGCGTTGAGTGTGCCCGGAATGAATATTCGACGTGATCTTCTTCCTTAGCGTATTGCCCTCCATACCATAATCCCAGGAGTTAAAGCCGTACGGCGACGTTAAACAAATTGTAAATTTTGCCCCTGACCCCTAGGTCGCATAATTCTCGAACGTCCGTCAGAGTGCCATAAGCAAAATCTCGATTCGTCGCTGAAGAAGATCTCATTCCATTCATGAACCCAATATTGTCTGTCCTGGCACTAATGAAGTCTGATGGCTTTATGTTTTCTTGTGTTAGAGGAAGGCGAAAATAAGGACGATAAGAACGTAGTCCGAACGTGCGTATTCGGCGATAAATCGTGCTCATGGATACCAAATAGCCAATTGCTCTTATCTAATTTATTCTAACGGATCGTGATGGTTCTTCCGGTTTTCTAACTGCATTTCGCCTTAAGAGCCGATTTCTCGCTCTTGCGCCATTCTTCGTCGTCCAGTACCTCTACGACGAGCTTCTTGGTGTTCTTCCCGTCAGCCTCTAAAAGTTTGGCTATCTCAGGGACGGCTAAACCAGCCTCATGCAACCCGACAATTCGTCCTCGTTCAAAAGGAGTAATTTGAAGATAATTTGCACGTCTTCGAATTTGCGGCATTCTAACACCCGGTTTCACAAACGATTGTCAAATGATGAATTAGTTAACGAGCCTTTAAAGACTCGTTATTGTTTGTGAAATACAAAACAATGGTAATTTTGCTTTTAACGGTTCGTCAAGGTAATCAATCGTCAAATATTTGACGATTGATTAAAGACTCGTCAACGAATATTCAAACTTTTGACGATTCGTTAATAAGCTGTTAACGGCCGATTAGCGTTTGTGAAACCGGGCATAAAGGTCCTAACAGTTAAAACAAGCGAACAAATCGACGAATCTATGGTCAAACTAAAGGCACAGGCTACTGTTGCTAACTAGATAATGTATGTCAGAAGTGACAGATTAACTTCAAAAGTTAATCATTTGTTTTTCTACGTGAATTAGTTATTTTCATCATTCTACGTGGAGTGGTTCGGGATAGTCTATTTTATTTGAAAGGGAGTGTATATAAAGTTCAGGACTAATTTGTGAACAGAATTAGTGCATAAAATTTTGAAAATTTAAAATTTTTAATCCGATATTTTAATGGTTAAATTGTAATATGTTAAATTAATGTCATAATAAAATTAAATTCTGAAAATTTTTATTTTTTTAATATAAAGAATAGACATTAAAGAACCTTTTATAGGGGTTAATTTGCGATTATTTAAATTTTAGTAAAAGCTGAAAAATGACGATTCTATAGCAACGTCACATTAGAAGAACTTTAAAATTCATATAATTCATGATTTGAATTAAAAAATATACAAACTCTCTTGGTCATTTTTGCCAAAAAAATTGCAAAATGGGCAAAAATTTGTATTTAAATTACTTCGTATTTATAAATTTTAGAATTTAATTTTTTTATGTAATAATATAATGCATTTCAAATAAAGAAAAATGTTTTAACAGAATAGGCATAAAAGTACCTTCTCGTGGTCATGATTTTTTGTAAAAATGTGAAATATTATGATTCTATACCTAACTCAAATTAGAAAAAGTTCAATAGTCCCAAAATTTATGATTTTAATTAAAAAACCTGTAAAATTAGAGATTTTTTTTTTGCCAAATTTTTTTTTTAAATATTTGTATTCAAAATTCTCATGTTTATACATTTTAATAATAAAAAAAATTAAATTACACACTAAAGTTATGTTGGCCAGATTTTAGAATTCATAAAATTAATGATATGAATGGAAAATCTTAAACCCCTAAATTTAGTATTTTTTTGCCAAAAATTTTTGAAAAATTTTCGGAACATATTTATAGAAAATAGACTAGATTTTATTAATTAATGGTAGAGGTCTCTTTGCAAGAATAGCCGGTTATTGAAAGTCCTAAAATTCGTGATTGTGGTGCAAAATTTTTCGGTCTATTGCTTACTTTCGTAGTTGTGTTGGGTACTTAGATCAGAAAATTTCCAAAAATTAAATTGGGTTTAAAAAATTTCAAAATTTCTCTTTCTTTTCACTAGTTTCGTAGTTGGGTTGGGCACCTAGCTTAGAAATTATACAAAAATTAAATTGGGTTCAAAAATATATAAATATATATAAATAAAATGTGAAAATTTTTAAATGTATGGAAAATCAACATCAACAGACGTAACAATACAGTTTGGCATATTTGAGAAAAAGGTAAAAAAAGTTCACAACTTTAAGCAAATGTATTACATTATTGGAAATTACAATTGCCAAATAATACCACCACGATTGTAAAAATTGTCAAAGTTAAAATTATTGGAAATTGAGAACATTAACGTCGCAAATGTGATAATGTAAATAACAGTTTCAAAAGAAAAAAAAACTGAAGAATGTAAATATTGTGTAAAATGTCAACCCCGTCAGAATATCAATATTTGAACAAAAACTGTTAAAACAGTTAAATTTAAAACCACACAACGACGAATCTGATAGGGTACTACTCATGGATACAATAAATAAAAAATCCGCGGTGGTCCGCACGAAACTTACTTATACTTAGTTATACTACGTTTTTCGAAAAAACTTTTCAAGTGAAAGTTCTTTGAAATATCAATATCTATAATTTATGTAAGAATAGATATGGAAAAAGGTGATAAGAGTAAACCATCACTTCCGGTTGAGTGATTGCGTTTAAAATAGGACGTTTTCCTCCTTGCTATATACAAATGCTAAATTTAAAGTTTCAGAGCTAGCTATAATCTCTAGCTATAATCGTTTGGACGCTAGAGCGCGCACAGACACACAGAAGTCATTCCGAAAACGATCAGAAACGATTCAGGGGACCTCAAAACGTGTATATCCGTTAAAATCTCGAGGTCGAAATTTTTCATGATTCCTATACTTACTTATACATAAAGTATAAGTAAGTAAAAATGGGCAACGTATATTTTTCTTGAAGAACATTTTGGCATTTCGGTTGGATTGTGGTAGTTACTAGTAAAAATTGACAAGAAAAAAGTTTCAAATTCCATAAATGACACAATATCAAAATTGTTGAAATTTGTGCAATAAACGAAATTAAAGTTGTTAAAATGGTTAAAATTAGAGGGAAGAAGAACGCGTGGCAAGTCAAAATCTTCATAAACCACAGAAAACCGAGTCAATTTTTTTCTCAAAAACTAAATTCAGTTTAAAATTTTTCGTTGTTGGGTTGCGCTCCTAGCTTAGAAATTTTTCAAAAATTAAATTAGTTTGAAAAATTCTCATAGTATCATTTTGTATGATTAAAAAAGGGTCACTGCTTGGTGGTAATTTTTGCAACAATAATTGGTGCAATTTTTACCTGTGTGTAGGTTTCATCTCAGGTTTGTTATATACGAATTAGGAAAGCGATTATTTGATTTTACACGATATTTACCTACATCGTAGATGTAAATCATCAACGTGAACATGAAATATAACTATTATTATCCGAAACCCATAAAAACGTCTATACAAAACCTTATATAACTGACTGAAGGAGATGTACGAATATACGTAAATTTATTATACTATATTAGCATACAATCTGCAGTTAAATTTATTGGATAGTATCAAGGTTAATTCTCCAAAAAGTGGGGGTGACAATATCCTGCCCCGCCCAATAATGTCATTGTGCAGCTGTGTGTACACATATTGCCTAAGGAAAAACGCTAATTGAAATTGACAAGGTAACTTGAACGAGAAATGGCGCGACAAACGTAAATAGTAAATGGAATGTTATGATGTCAAATCATATCATTAAGGGGGGAAACCAGTTTAGGAGGCCGAAATTTTTGTGTTTTCGTGAATTTTTTAACAGGGAAGGAATAATTAGAATTTACTCAAACTTTGAGAATATTTTACTCATGTTTTCAAGCACACTTTGTATTTTTTTCAAATCATTTCCGCCGGAAACAGTGGAGTTAGAAGCTGCTGTTCATGGACGATCGCCATCCGCGTGTTTTGCTGGTGGGCATTCCTGAAGTCACATTTTTTATCTGCCATCACTACAATTTTTTTTCTTCGTTAAAAACATATTTCCTAAGAATATGAACCTAAATATGATCAAAAATGTTGAAAAGTGCATGTTTTTGAGGTGTTTGAACACAATGTCATCTTTTTATACCATGTTTTTTCACCTTTTTTGCTCTAAAAAAAATATTTTTAATAATAATATCATCCCAGAGTTAGGTTCATATAGATTGTAATTGAATAAAGAATATCCACACAAATTTTCAGAACGATTGATCAATAATTTTTTGAGCTACAATGTCCACCAGCAGAAAAAAAGTCGTTTCGAGAAAAACGCGTTTAAAAACAAATGTAGAGAACACGAGAAATTTAAGGCAGTAATTAATTATATAAACTGATCACCGGTTAATCAGCTATTTCAGCACCATATAGCTACCCCTTTTCTTCAAACGCATCATTTCGGGCTTGCATCTCCTCTTGACGAGCTTCCCGAGCTTCCTTGGTCTCCCACGAGCTGCGCCTATTCAGTCTTTTCACGTGCTGCTCCTCGGCATGTTCCATGTTCACGGCAAAATTGAAGCTCTGCGAGCCACCTACGAGTTTTAATTCATCCAGTAGCATTAGAAGGGCTGAATTTCCTTCATTAAATAACGCAGTAGCCAAGAATATTGAAATCTCCACTATTTTCAGGCCAGCATGTAGGTGTTTTAGAGCCAATCACTAAACGATCGAATTTTATTATCCCGTAGTACAGGGGTATTGAGCCAGGCACTGAATAAGGGAGCCAAGCGACGGGTGGTCACTTAAGTGCCCGTAGCATCGGAACTAGTGGGAATTTTTCTTTGAAATTTTGGCGACATATTCTTGAATAGTTTTACTAACAATATATGAAATAAAAAAAAGTCGATTTTTTGACCCGTCTAAACTGGTTTCCCCCCTTAAGAGAAACTTCATTACGAGGGCATTTAGTTTATTTGAGATGAAGGAGGCGCTGATCGAGCAACAACTTCATTTCTTATGTGCTCTTGGAATTTAAAAATTTAGTTTAGTTGCCTCAATGTACACTGACATCAATGCATGAAATGCAAACACTAAACCAGTATAGTAAACAATTCGGCCAAACAGTTTCTGAACGTGCATGTCACACCGAATTTCCATTTCAAGCTTCGTCCCTCCATTTATTTATGCAACGGTAAACGTAAACGTACTTTGTTGGTAACAATTTTCTGAAAAACTCAAAGTAACAAAATGATCTCTCACTTGTGCAACCTATTCATTTTTTAGTTCTCTAATTGTGTTGTTCAAAGGATACATTTCACTAACTACTAAAATCCGTGATATATGTTATTATTTATGGTGTAAGGCCGTAGTTAGCCATTTCTAGTCGATGGTCGGCTTCACCATTTAAACTACACCATTCATAAAAAAATATGTGAAACTTCATCTGGAAGTACACACATTGTATCGAGCAGAGACGATATGTTTACTATTTAAATTTTTAGTTTTAGTTTTATATATTCTGTTATGTCCGCGCATTATAGGATGGCGAGAGCCGTGGACAAGCAGTGACGATGGTAACACGGTAAAGGACCAGTTTGAACTTGATTTGCGACGTCGTATTTTGGGAGAATTATTTACCACTTTGCGTTATTCTGTAGGGGGGGGGGGGGTAGTCTTATCGAAAGTATGTTTCTAACTGTAAGACAATTACAATACTATAAACGATAAGATTATCCGAAAGTAAAGTAAAATTTTTGATTCCAATTGTTAACGTTACGAAAAATTGGTAAAAAATTAGGATTTAGTTTCCGGAAAGCAAAGGATAATGGAAAGTTATTAATAGAAATATTTGAAATCGCTCTATAGTTTTCTTCGATGAAACATACAAGAGGTATACTATGTCAAATCGCTCACACGCTACATACAAATTATAAAACAACTTCTATTCAAACTTCGCGCACTTGTGAGGGGAGGCGCATAATTATATCTAATGGGTAAATGGATCTTAGTAATCACGAAAAGCAGATATGATAACTTGGTTTACCTAAAAAATTACAGTTTACACCTTTTCATAAATTGTAAATATGTATTTTCATAAATTTATATATTACCATTAGTTACATAATTTTTAATTGATTTTATTTCCTTATGTCCATTTCACTATGCATAATTTACTTTCAAAGTTGCGCCACTGAATCTGAACCGCCAAATTTTCCCCGCAGTTACTCGGTTTGCGCAGGAATTTGCCATCCTATAATGCGGGCACTGTGTATCAGTAATTAATTAGATATCGCACAAAAACGGGGTGCAGGTCAATATAATATATATTTAATTAGTTAAGTTAATAAACGTACCATTGCCCCAATAATTGTGGTGAATGTTGCCAATCTTGTTTAAACAATTTATCAATATCTGCCGAATTAGCCCCCAGTTGAAGGGGTAATTCTCCGAATTTTCTTACAAAATGAATAAGTAGCATTCCGACAATTGTGTAAAATATTATTTAGGTTAGCAAGCGAATATAAAAAGCAACCGAGGAATAAATATTTCATTACTATTATCGCTCAACGTCATCTTGTCTAGAATAACGTGTATATATATAATACAATAAATCAATGCCAAAGTCAAAACCAAGCTTTTTAAATCGCATATTGTTAATATTTTATTTATGCGTACAATATTTCCTGCATTAGTATCAGTACATAATAAAATGAGGTGCGATTGTTTTACACTATTTCTGGTAAAGCATAATTAAATATTTTTTAAAGAATGTAATGCTGTCTTAGGAAAAAGTTTAAATTCCCTGCGAATCGCAGTTTGCAACAAATTCAGTGTTGCCAGGCGTACTGTAATTTACTTTATCCACTAATGTCATATAATATATGAAAAAAAAATACATCGATATTAAACTCATTATTAAATAGTTTTATATATATTGTATAGTATATTATGTAAGAAGCAAAAATGATGCACATGTTGCACGAGTTTGAAAGTTTGCGACACGAGCCGAAGGCGGGTGTTGCAATTCAAACGAGTGCAAAATTGCTATTTTATGCGAGTTGCATACTATACTTTTTCTAAGACAACGACAATTATAAAAATAGATACAAATAAATATGCAAATATTTTATTTATTGCTTTGGATTGATGAAAATACGAAATTACCTATTCATTAGCAGAGCTTGGATAGCAGTGCGCAACCAATTAAGAAGAAGAACTATGAAATAACTTCCTACCTACGTATTTTATTTATTAAAGTTAAATGTGCAATTATTGAAAATCATATTGGGAGAACTTGTTGCAATAAATTTAGTGTTGTTAAATTCGCTGCTTCTGTTATATTTGGAGGTGTCAATTCCAAGTCACTATCACTTTCCATATTAATTATCTGATTTCTTGGAAATAACTACGAAATTATTTGTAATGCACAAACTGTAACAAACTGATGACATTTGTCGTGTGACGTTATATTCTTTAAGCCACCTTCGTTTTTGTTATCAAAAACAGGAGACCGAACACGAAATATTTCATATTGCATTTGCTGCCTAGCAACTTGCCTACCAACCGATGTGAAATGAAATTCAGTACAAAGTGTAGCTTCTTATGGATCAATTTACACTCTTGATATGAACATTTTTCGATGTTGTCGTAGAAAAAAGAGTTTTTGATTGAATAGAAAAGTGTTGAATAATATTATTCAATACTTACAGAAACCAATGACAAAAAATCCGCGGTGGTCCGCACGAAATTTTCTTATACTTAGTTATACTACGTTTTTCGAAAAAACTTTTCAAATGAAAGTTGTTTATAATTTCAATGGTTTTCCGGTTGAGCTATTGCGTTCAAAATAGGACGTTTTCTTTCCAGCTATATACAAATCTTAAGTTTAAAGTTTCATAGCTCTAGCTATAATCGTTTGGACGCATACACACCCACGCACGCACGCGCACACACACAAACACACCCACGCACGCCCACACACACACACGCGCGCGCACGCACGCACACACAAATTTATATCGGAAGCCCCAGACAAGGAATATTTATTGACAAAAGTAAGAAATATTTTTACTCGGCATTTGTAAAATTTATTTATATATATATATATATATATATAGTTTATTTATTTTAGGTTATTTTAATTATGGGAGTAATGGGTTGTCTACGAGGTAACTCCATTCCCTACAAAGAAATAACGTGGAAGATTTAGGTGGGTCTTTGAGAGTTACTATTATAAAAAAAAGCGACAAAAAGTAACAGGGTGCGACCTTTCGTTGTGACGATATTTTCAAAATTCCCTACGTGGTCCAGTAGTTTATGATATATATTGAAAGAAACTTCTTGAATTTTTATTCTAGGTTCACATTTGGAGGTACAGTCGGTTCGCCCGTTTTGGATCTCCAAGAAAACACATCTTAGGAACCGCACCCCAGAGCAGTCATTTAAGTCAAAAAACTAAAAAAAAAAATTGTTTGTGCTCATAGACAGTTCATAAAGTACTGCATAAAAAAATTCCACAAGTTTTTCACCGTACTTATGTAAAAAAAATCCTAAAATTGTCCTTTAATTTTGACGCGCATGGTAGCGTTACCCCTTAAATGTGTTTGCTATTATAATTAAATGCCGACGTTACCGGTTCCACAATCTGAATCGCAATTCAGGATGTGCTTAAGGGGTAAAACCACTCTGGGATTTTCTTCGCTCTAACGATACTTCAGGAACATGAAAATATGCCAATTGATTTATAGTGGAAAAAGGGTTTAATTATCGATCGGTCGCAGCGTTTTAGAGCGCGTGCTGGGCGCTCGCGCGGCGCGCTATGATGAATCACTTTCGTACAAATGTAAATTTAATTTGCATCCACGCAAACCCGTGTAAATATTTGTTACAATAATTCGTCCCAAAATCACGACCCTGTGCATGCATCGAAGATTAGAGGTAAACAAAATTTCCAAGGATTAAAGTGTTTATGAAACTTCTCTAATGAAACTTTAAACACGTTTTTCTCTAAACTACTTTTTCCAAACTGGGAGGACAGATTTCTCGGAGACTATTGCATGGACCCATTTAAAATTTTTACAGTAGCTTCACAATAGTGTTCTATATGGAAGTACGTAGCCGATTTTTGATTGGGTGTAAACTTTTCTTATAAACAATTTATCACTCATTTTTAGGGCAAAATATTGACTCATTCTTTAAAAAGGGTACAAAAATTTATAAAAACCTACTTTTTTATAAATTTTAAACCTTACGTATTTGCAAAGCCAATTGTACATTACATGTAGATTATAAATTTGTTTACTTTTTTGCTCCAGGACTCATACAAGCCAAGAAATCCGTAACACAGAATTGTGACGAATATTTACACGGTTTGCGCGGATCTAAATTAACTTAATTAAATGCACATATGTAGGTGTGGGACCGAACACCGTATTTCAGGACGTGATACAAAATAAAAGTTTCTTAGACATTGTTTAACAACTAATGCCGACACGGGTAATAAATAGAATTTCCATTAAATGGGGCCGTAAATGAAAAAACCGTTAACACTTTCGCATATGGCCATGTCTTGTAAATAAAATTTAATTTATGATGGAAATGACTGACAAAGATTGCTTAATTACCTGAATTTCTGAAATATGTACATATGCGCCCAGACAAGTTTATACGATAAATAATCCACACCGCGTTCGTTCGAATTGTCCGATTTTTTTGATGTTACCGACAAACCATCGGTTTTCGAACGAACGCAAATGAACCTAGTTTCCATCACTAGTCCGTCCATTAGCTAGATTACCAATGGGATGCCGGAAAACAAACCATACTCTGCTTAGCATAAATAAGTTAGAATTCGGCCATTAAAATTATCATAAGTAAAATTCAAGGGAGTGTTAATAGTTGTATTTACTAGTACATTCGCAAATTTATAATACGGCACAAGTGAGTATTTCGGCGGTGGACATTGAATACCTCTCCTTGGTCGAAGCTAGACCGATCCCATGGGATAAAACATTTGCCATTTATAAAGACAAAAAGCAAAAACGGAATGCATGGATAGAGGTGTACATTGCTCTAAAACCAGATTTTGAACATGTAGACGACACAGAAAAATACACATTTGGTAAGTTTAATGTTTATTTAAAAGCTACAATACAGAAAGCTTATATTTTTGATAATTGCCAATCGACGGCTCCAGCATTTGTTAAGAAATAATCAGACAATATATTTCTTACGTTATTTGCTATAATTTGTTCTCGTTGGACGTCATCAAGCCCAGATATTGTCAATGTGTCCTCAATCTGGTAACCATCTCTATGGCGAACAAAAATGTGTAGAACAACACAAGCTTTTGTTATGTCAACTGCAAACTCTGGCTCCAAATTAATGAGTCTATGAAATATTCTCCATTTATTGCTGAGAATACCAAATGAGCATTCTACATATCTTCGTGCTCTGCTCAAACGATAATTAAAAACTCTTTTCTTCAACGTCAAATTTGTTCCCCTATAAGGTCGAAGTAGATGTTTGTGTAACGCGAACGCCTCATCTTCGACTAAAAAATACGGTATTGTAGTAGTCTTTCATTTCTCAGCCGGTAAGTCTTGCTCATTATTTGTGATAGCTGACCATAATGAAGATGTTTTAAATATTTTCTAATCGCAATCTTTTCCATAGCTGTCAATATCGACATATATAAAACGGTAGTCAGTGCCCGCTACCGCCATTAGCACCACCGACGCACAACCTTTGTAATTGTGGTACATTGAGCCAAGTGGGTTTACTATTCTTATATGTTTTCCGTCAAATGCTCCCAACCAGTGTGAACAATTTGCTATGTCGGAAAAATTTGATGCAATCGTTTTCCACCTCTCTTTTGTAGGAATTGGTATGCATTCTAGCCGCATGGTTATTCTGCTTGCCGTTGATATTCCAATTCTATAGGAATAATGCAACTCTGTGAAAGTACATCCACTCGCCAAATAGCTGAAACAATAGAGTTGAATATTTTATTGTTGTCTGTTCAGTTGGAAAACAACTTTATTTTTCTTAAATATGTCGCACCATAGGGTGTTCTGATCTATTCAAAATATCCAATAGTGCACCGGCATGGACTCAGTTTGAGAGTTTGAGGTGATTATTGGCGCCAATGAGCAGGGGCGACAAAATATTCTAATGCCGACTAACGATTAAGCACACCGAAGAGACTAGCACACCATATATTATTTATTCATTTTAATTTCAACTAAAGATATATTAAAAAAACGGGGAAATATCCATGACGCCTTTTTAAAATTGAAAAGGAAAGAAAAAGAAAGCACAAGATCTGGAGCTGGTGTGTCAACTATTGAAATATATATATATGTTGTGTTGAAATATATATATATATATATATATATATATATATATATATATATATATATATATATATAACCAGCAGCTTCAATTTTTGAACGCGACTTTAATAGATAGGCCTACCCACGACAGTATTTCGGCAGATCCGAACCGCAGATCCGCAACAGACAAGTTCAAATTTGCAGACCCTTTTAACCCGAAGTGCCCTCCAGCAACCGAAGTTATCTCCCTCGACGTCTACAAATTCACCACCAGATTCATTTGGTTTTCCTCATTTATAAATTATTTGTATACATGTCGCTAACTCTGTACACATAATATTCATATATAGATATATATTATTCCTGTTATAATTGTGCAGTTTCGATCTGGTTATTTTTTTATTTATTTAACGAATAAAAAATTAAAAAACTAAAAATCTAAAATTCTAATGTTTTGTAGTTTTACTACGTTTCGAAATGGTATTATTTCTTTTCAAGCTGCAAATATATTACTAATATTAACGTTAATGTCATATGCTTACACACAATACAAAGGTTATGTTATTTTACCTGTATTAGTTAATTAGTTATAACGAGTGGGGCGTTTATCGCCCTTCCACTGCGACCGCAAGGGTCTATTTTGGCTCACAACTAATTATAGTTAACCCTCCATTCCCATTCTCTTCAAATAAAGGAGGATTTTAGTGGGTGAGATTTTGTCAAGTTCACCCATCTCCAGTTTTGTCTTACCAAAGACTGTGAACCTGATTTTGTCCCCGGCGGGGCACGCACACATAACGTGCTCTGCTGTTTCTTCAGTTTCATAGCATAGTCTACACTCAGTGGCCTCAGCCACTCCCAGCCTATGCATATGATGCCTTAGTCGGCTATGCCCAGTAGTCAGGGCTGTCAGTGCGCAGGTCTTTCCTACCCAAGCTTAACAGTATCCTGGTACGTGCAGTAGATGGCCCCTTCAGTACTATCTTGGAATGTCTCATTCCCTGGCACTCCTGCCAGTATTCCAATACCTTGTGCTTCATTCAGCTCTTATTCGAGCTTCTGACCAGGGCTCTTGTAATCCCAAGAGCCTGTTCTGGACCAATAAATTCTCACTTAGCCCCGCTCTTTGCCAGGGAATCGGCGGCTTCGTTTCCCTCTATTCCAGCGTGTCCGGGTATCCAGACCAGGCTGACCTTGTTGACTCTCCCTAATTGAGAGAGCACTGCGCGGCAGTCCCTGGTCGACATCAACGTACATTGCTTGTCAGCAAGGATTTGCAGTGCTGTTCTGCTGTCAGATTTTTTTTTATCGTCCTGTGCTGCCGAGGGCTTTTTGATAACTATCTTGCACACATTTCAATGGCATAGACTTCTGCCATGTTTGCCAAGGCTGAATGCTAATCCAGTTCTTGGTTTGCGGCAAAACACTTCAGCCCCTGATCCTTCAGTTGTCCTAGAGCCATTCGTAAACCAGCTCGAATCTGCCTGTAATAGGGCGACTGGATTACACTCCCATTCGTCTCTAGTGGGAACTATGACTTTGTAAGGCAGTCCGAAGCTGTATATTTTAGACATTCTATCAGCCCTCATACCCACGATGTCATCCGCTCCAATGTCGGTCCTGAATGGGTTGATTTAGTGTATCAATCTGTACATTTCTCGTTTGTGTAGTAATATTGTCAATTCAGTTTATGGAATTATTATTTTTTTTCCTTTGTGAATTACTATTTGTAGTGAAAGTCATTAAAAGTTTTATTATTCGACTTAAAGTGTAAATAATTACTTAGTACAAAAGTAATTATACAAATTTAATGTTAAACTATATTGTGTACGTAAAACAACATAATCTCTGTTGCACATTGACGTTTATATTCGTACTATATTTGCAGCTTGAAAACAGAAATAATACCATTTCGAAATGTAGCAAAATTACAAAACCTTAGAATTTTGTAAAGTTGTCGTCAAACGCGGACGAAAAGTAACCGTTTTTCGTCCGCTTCCATTTTCGGCCGCAATAGGGTGGCGCCATCTACCGACAGTTTACGAAATTATATAAAAATAATCACATTGCCGTCAGTGTCAAACTGTACATCTTGTTTACATTAGTAAATACGTGTTGGTGATAGATTTTTCAACTGATTATTGGGTAATTACTGCTTATAAAGCCGAAATAACTTCGAATGTAAACAAAGAAAACATAAACATGTCTGAAGGTGTCACAAATATGTACACTTCTTCAATTGTTATAAATAACTATATCAATAAATTATAAGTAAATGTTGCAACAAATTTGAAAATTATATGAGAGTCGCCTAAAAAATTTCGTGTGCACCACGACCAAAAAGTGTTTTTTCGTCCTCGTTTGCTTTCCGACACTACTTTTTGCCCCAGATACACAAAATACTATTATTCGTTAAAAGAATAAAAAAATTACCATGCCGAAACTAACCAATTATAACAAAAAGAAAAACTATACATAGTTCTACCGTCAACTCACCCTAACTAATCAAGGTGAATTAAAGTTGTATACACATATACATACCTGATTGTAATAACTAGTATGAACAGGTTGAATCTCTCGTCATGGTATTTGTACGTTGTAGGGTATCCTTTAAGCGATAAAGTAGTTCGTCAAAAGAGGAAATTGACATTCTAAAGTAGTTGAAGAATTTATCTTTACGTGTTCGCAGGTCCTCGATTAACATGTAAAATGCACCAAACTCTTCTCCTTTAATATTAATCGGATGCACCCAATAAAGTCTTTTTCTTTTCTGACGACGACCACGACGGCGATGCAAAAACCACAAAAATAGTACTTTTTGGCCTTGGTACACAAAATACTATTGTGTACCAAGGCCAAAAAGTACATCTTTTTCGGCCGAGTTTTCTTTACGACCGAGGCGGAGCCGAGGTCGGAATGCAAACGAGGACGAAAAAACACTTTTTGGCCGTGGTGCACACGAAATTTTTTAGGCGACCGTCATAAAATTTTCAAATTTATTGCAACATTTACTTATAATTTATTGATATAGTTATTTATAACAACTGAACAATTGTACATATTTGTGACATCTTCAGACATGTTTATGTTTTCTTTGTCTACATTCGAAGTTATTTCGGCTTTATAAACAACAATTACCCAATAATCAGTTAAAAAGTCTATCACCAACACGTATTTACTAATGTAAACAAGATGTACAGTTTGACACTGACGGCAATGTGATTATTTTTATATAATTTCGGAAACTGTCGGTAGATGGCATCACCCTATTGCGGCCGAAAATGGAAGCGGACGAAAAATGGTTACTTTTCGTCCGCGTTTGACGACTGAAATTTCAATTTTTTGTGTCGGTCGCCTAAAAATAATATTATATTGTGCAGCTTCTTAGTGAAAATCTCTTTTGTATTGATGGGGCGGGCTTTAGTAGAAAACGAAACAACTGTATAGTTAAGGTTGATATAACGGGTGTTTTTGGCGTCAAAGCTGGTCGTGAATGTTTAACTGCGAACGAACCATCATTATTAATTTGACATTTTAACTTATGCCTAACGGTCAAAAGTTGTTACTTAAGTGACGTTTGAGTGTATGTACAAAATTGTGATCAACTTCCAGACCAAATAAAAAAAAAAACACCCGTTATTTGGAAACTGTAATGCCAGTATATAATTAATAATTGCAATGCTCGCTCCCTCGTCGCGTTCAATCATGTGAGGTGTCTTAAAATCGTGTCGAAGCAATTTGACGCGCAAAGCAAAGCTTGGAAGAACATTAGTTGCTGATCAACATCAGTGTAATGCCAGATATAACGTGTGAGCAACAGAATTGTGATTCAGGGAGGGCTTTGGAAGTTTTCGCGTATGTCTTAGATTAATTTTAAGTAATAGAACTACTCGCCGTTACTAACAGGTGTACCAACTCTTTTCCCGGTAACTTAAATTTAGATTAAATCAAACTGCAGCAAAGCTGTAAAAACTGAGGTTATGTTGGCAATAACATTTTAAAATAATACACTTTAATCATGACAACCAATAGTAATTATCAAATAAGATGAGTTATATGGCCACCACCGACATCACAATGTAACTCTTCCTTTAACGTCGTGCAACATGTTCACAAATGGTGTTAAAATTTCATTAAAAACTGTTTTACAATACTTCAAAAAGTGACAGTTCAAATGAACTACTTTATTGGATTAAAATTACACATTCATGGTATGTCTATCTCCCTCTTCCAGGGCCAACTCTAAAACATAATTCCGTTGCTCTCACGTTACAAGCATGTGTATCTCGTGTTGTATAAGTCCGATCGGGTTACAATTTATGGCGTTAGAAAGATGAGATTTCGACAGTTGTGATTAGTTGACTCACTTTTGTTTGAGCGCGCGTCAAAGGTGGACACTAGCAAAGAGAAAATATGCTATATTTTACAGTTTTTCTTCGACAAAGGCGAAAACACAAGTCAGGCCGCTGAAAATGTGAATAGTGTTTATGGTCTTGATACTGTAACAGCCAATCATGCACAATTTTGGTTTCGTCGATTCCGTTCCGGCAATTTCGATGTCAAAAATGCACCACGCACTGCAAAGCCAATTGTCGAAAATATCCATAAAATCATGGACATTGTCGAGTCCGACCCTAATGTAAGCACTGTTTCAATTGCCCAAGAGCTAAAACGGCACAAAAAGCCGTTTAGAACCATTTGAATAAGGCTGGATACTAAAAGAAGCTCGATGTTTGAATGCCACACGAGTTAACGCAAAAAAAAAACACCATGGGCCAAATTTCCATCTGCGAATCGCTGCTGAATCGCAACAAAATCGACCCATTTCTGAAGCGGTTGGTGACTGGTGATGAAAAGTAGATCACTTACTACAACGTCAAGCGAAAACGGTCGTGGTCGAATCGCGGTGAGCCGGCGGAATCGGTGACCAAGCCAGGATTGACGACTAGGAAGGTTTTAGTCGGATTGGCAGGGAATTATCTACTATGAGCTGCTCCTTTACGGCACTACTCTTAATTCGGACCTGTACTGACAACAATTGGACCGTCTGAAGGAAGTAATCGCCCAGAAGCGGCCAGCCTCGGCCAATAGGAGGGGAATTGTGTTCCATCAGGACAACGCCAGGCAACACACATCGATAGTGACTCGCCAGAAGCTCCGGGAGCTTGGTTGAAAGGTTTTTATGTATCTACCTTATAGTCCGGACCTGGCACCAAGTGACTGCCATCTGTTCCTGTCCATGTCGAACAATCTTGCTGGTGAAAAATTCGCTGCAAGAGAGGCTTGTAAAATCGACTGTCTCAATTTTTTGCCAATAGGGACGAGGGCTTCTATGAGGGAGGCATCATGAAATTACCTTCAAAATGGCAACAAGTCATCGAACAAAACGGCGCATATTTGACCTAAATCGGGTCATTGTAACTATGATAAATAAAGGTTTCAATTTCATGCAAAAATAATGGATTTATTTTTACTACACCTAATATTATAGCTGTTTATAATGTATGGTCTTAACGATACACACATAAAAGGTGTCATTATTTATGAATTCAATAGGAGATGAGGGGAAGGTAACAGAGAGGTAGGAAGACTTTTTCGAGGAGCTAAGCAAATAGAAGAACTAGACAATGAGATGGAGGGAGTGGAAATACATCCACCAACAGCGAAGGAACTTCACATTTAATTAGTTCTATGTTGTTTTCTCTTGCACTTTTATGATTTTTTATTACATCGTTAAGTTAAGGAGACAATCTGCAGAAAATGGTAGTAGGGAACAAAGGAAAGGTGCCAGAAGGGTGGACTAATGCAATTATACATAGTTCCATTGTATAAAAAGGCGACAACTGTATTCAACAATTACAGGGAAATTGATCTGTTAGATGTAGTATATACAATATTAACCCACAGTATACGAAATAAATTAACACCATATATATAAAGCAACTGGGGAGTATTAATGCGGGTTGAGAAGGGACAGGTTCTGTGGTGGTTCCAGCACTGTTCAAAGGACAGCGCCACAGGAACCACCACAGAAACCGCTACAGGTCATCACACGCCCACTACACCAAGATCCATTAACCAGGAGCCGAAGTAAGAAGCAGTCGAGCGTAGTCAACCCCAACGACAAATCGGAATATAAGGATCAACGAGTAACTCCGAACGTCAGTTCATCTAAGTCAGCGAGACCTAGAAGAGCTTCCTGAAGATGGCAGATGGGACTCTGCCGAAACGTCGAAGCGACCCTTCGGGGAACATTTCTACAACGCGGTTCACAACCCGAGAACCAAGAAGCACATTTATATATATATATATATATATATATATATATATATATATATATATATATATATATACACACACTCAAAAAATTCATTTGATTATTTGTGAATGTATAATAATATAATGTAAATATTAATTTTGTAACTTTTACATGTTGTCTGATGATGCAATTTAATAAATTGCGAAACGTTACATATGTACATATGTTTAACCAGATGTCCCAAATTTTCCGAAAAATTTTTTGAGTTTATACATACACTCTTTTCAACTTCCCCTCGTATTTCATGCATTGTCATATTTATTGGAAATTGTTTTTAAAATTGTGAATTTTTTCATTTACACTCTTAATTTTTAGATCTAGGAAGGTGATACAATTATCTGCTTCCTTTTCTACTGTACATTGTATGTGGTCGTTTATGCTATTTATATGATTAATGTCCGGTTTCTGAAAGAAAGCGTTAACTAAAAAAAAACAACCTTTATTTGGCATACTTTGACAACATCTCTCGCTACATTTCATTCGAAATCTCCCTCCTGTTCTGTTCTCCTCCTCCCCCTCTCTTTCTCGCTCCTATCTTCCCCAGCCTTTCTCTGCCGTCTGCCTCCTCCCTTGCCTGCAACATAACAAACTTTAAACCCTTTCCATCCCCCTCCTTTTCCTACCATCTTCTCTATTTTCCTTCAACTTTCTTAATAGCTCTACTCCTGTTCCTTCCTCTCCCAACATCATTCTCCAATCTTTGCCCTTCCTCTCTTCCTCCTCTCCCCACTCCATTTCTTCGCATTCTTCCCATCAATGTTTCCACTCGTCCGATTCTTTTCCGCATACTTCGCACCTCCTATACACCTCCCCCATCCAATATTTGTTTGCCCTCGTTTCCACATCTATACCTCGCAATCGTCTTCTCTTCTTCCGCTGTCTTGCCTCCTCCTAAATACTTTGGCGTCGTTCCTTTTACTTGTAATTCTTTATATTTTTCATTATATCTTGCCCTTCTTATCTTCTCCTCTCTCTTATGTGCATCTCTTTGTTTCCATTTCTCTTCCAACTCTCTCTCCACCCACCTCCCCTACCTTCTCCTCTCTTCTGCATCCCCCACCGTCATCGCCGCCTTCTCATATAATCTTACGCTTGCTAACTCCCAATCTGATAGATCTCTTCCCATCCTCTCTCTCCTCTCCATTTCCACCACTACCCTTTTCCCCAAGCTATTCTCCCTCCCTCCTTTCACTGACATGTCGTATCTTACGGCCCTCTTCCCCGCCTCGATCGCCACCTTCTCTCTCACAGTCTCCTGCCTCACCATATAGTCTGGTGTCGACCTTTCTAACTGCAGAGCTCTTTTTATCTGCTCTACTTACACTCTCTCCACTCTTTTCTGTTCTCTAACTCCCCATATCTCGACCCCATACATCGTGATGCTCCTGGCACACACATCCCATATTCGCACCGTTTCCTCGAATTTGCCCTTTCTCTTTCCCCATACCATGCTTCTCAGACCTTCCTCCGCTTTCTTAGATTTTCTGCTTACATGCTTTATGTGCGCCTCACACGAATTATTTTCCCTCATCACATACCCCAAATATGCCCATTCCCTCACCTGCTCAATGTCTTCCCCTTTCCATGTCATCTGTACTTCCCTCCCTCCCCATTTCCTGAACACCATTAACTTTGTTTTTCCTGTGTTCAAATCTAGCCCTCTTCTATCTAAGAACCCCCCCCAATCTCTTTTTCATCTCCTTCATCCCTTTCTCTGTCTCTGCCAGGATGACCACATCATCCGCGAATGCCAGTGACCAGATCTTCTCATTTCCCAGTTTTACTCCCCCATCCTGTCCTCTTCTTAGCGTCTCCTCCAGCTGCGATATGTAAATGTTAATGAATAATTTCGGACTCAATGGGCACCCCTGTCTCAATCCCCTCGACGTCCTGAATTCCTCCGACAGCTCATTCCCTACTCTCATCCTGCATCGCGTCTCTTCGTATATCTGTTCCACCCTGTTCACTATTCCCTTCGATATCCCCACCTTTTCCAATGTCTTTATCAGTATCCTTCTGTCCACTCGGTCAAACGCCGCCTTCAGGTCTACGAACAGTGCGTACACTTTGCCCCCCTTCTATGTCAATTCCCTCTCTATTATAAAATTCAACACATACAAGTTGCCCTTGTGCCCTTCCTTGCCCTAAATCCCGCTTGTCCCTCTGGTAGTATTACTTTTTCTTCTACTTCCTCTTCCAATATTGCTCCCACTAGTCCTGTATATATCTTGTATCCTACATTCAGTAATGATATCCCTCTGTAATTTTCTTTTTTACAAAAAAGTCCGCAAGAAGTACGGCCACGCTGCCGTCCGATAACGCGATCGTCCTGTGCCGCACCTCGTCTTTCTATTACTCCCGTTTACTCGTCCGCACTTCTCACTACCGCTCTGATTTTAACTAACTGGTTCATTAGTTTAACGAGTGCATTAAATTACATTGGGTTTCTGAAAGCCATCTCTAGTTAACTATTGACTCCGTTAGCTAATCAACATATAAATACGGTGACACTAACCTAACAATTTATCGAAACGTAATAGAAACGATATCACATATGATACGTTTGCATTTGTTAACACAACTGCGCAAGCGTCATTTAACTTGTTACTTGTTTTATCGAACAGTTAAACTAGATGGCTCATTAAATTCGCTTTCAGAAACCGGGCATTAGAAACGTATCTAATTGTCTGTCCGTACCAGACCATAAACAAATTATGTCATCCAGATATCTATACCAAAATATGACCGATCCGTCACTATCAAATAGCTTTTCTTCGAAGAAATCCATAAAAATGTCTTACATAAGTGGCGATAAAGGAGAACCCATAGGTAGACCGTCGTTTTGTTTATAGAAGTTCATGTTGATTTCAAAATTGGAGAAACGAGAAATCACAAACAATAGTCAAACTTTATTAAATGACCAGTTGAACCTACTCACTACACAGTTAATTAACCCCGGAATATACCATTCTTTGTACCGCGCTAAGGATTAAGGGTTTCCCAAGAATTATATTTGTTTCCCTAGTAGTTAGTCAAATAAGCTAGTTGGAGAATATTCGATGAGGAAATTTATATATTAAGATGTTTTGTAACATTGTTTAGTTTACTTTTGTTAGTCTAATGAAGATGCCGAAGAGCGAAATGTGCATCGAGAAATAAAATACTATTTTAGGCGACCGACACAAAAAATTGAAATTTCAGTCGTCAAACGCGGACGAAAAGTAACCGTTTTTCGTCCGCTTTCATTTTTCGTCCGCAATAGGGTGGCGTCATCTACCGACAGTTTCCGAAATTATATAAAAATAATCACATTGCCGTCAGTGTCAAACTGTACATCTTGTTTACATTAGTAAATACGTGTTGGTAATAAACTTTTCAACTGATTATTGGGTAATTATTGTTTATAAAGCTTTAATAACTTCGAATGTAAACAAAGAAAACATAAACGTGTCTGAAGGTGTCACAAATATGTACAATTGTTCAGCTGTTATAAATAACTATATCAATAAATTATAAGTAAATGTTGCAACAAATTTGAAAATTATATGAGGGTCGCCTAAAAAATTTCGTGTGCACCACGGCCAAAAAGTGTTTTTTCGTCCTCGTTTGATTTCCGACCTCGGCTCCGCCTCGGTCGTAAAGAAAACTCGGACGAAAAAACAGTACTTTTTGGCCTAGGTACACAAAATACTATATTGTATAACAATACCAAGTCTGTTTATTTAATTTAATGCAGACGATGCAATCAGTTATTTTTTACACCTTAATAGTTATTTACAGTCGAATGCGGGAAGTTCAATTTTACAGCGCGACGGCTTCATTTTCCGGAGCGCTGTAATAGTATATTACGTAACAAGAGTTGTAAATAGCATTTTACGTACGAGTGGAAATAGTTACATACGAGCGACGAAGGAGCGAGTATGTAATTCCACGAGTACTTAATTGCGTTACAACTCGAGTCCCGAGTTATACTTTACCTACGACCAGCTTCAACCACTAAAACAACCTCTATACAAATCCTCTTTTAATATCTTTTTTATTGTTTAATTACATACTATTTTATTTTATAAAAAAATTTCTTATATATATGATATAAGTAATTATTGCTTTTTAATAATAATTGTTAATGGTAACATTGCAGTCATTAAATATTGGACAACTATCTTTGTTGTTAACTCATGCTGTTACAGTTTGCTAATCTGGCATTTTTAATAATCTTCGGAGGAGTGGATCTGCCACTGTCGTTGTCACACATTTTAATAACAATAAATTATAATTGATTCATAATAAAACTGTTGTGGAAATTAGAATAATATTGACAGCTTACTGACAATTGGATAAATTCTATCAATGCATTTCGGTAACTAAGCAACTTCAAACTGTGCGATTACTTTACGACTGTGCGATTAGTTTACGGCTGTGCGTAATGACTTATTTACACGGTCTGTGTATAGTGCAAAAAAGGGCACTTTCAACAGTGGTCGTAGGTAAAATAACTTAACGCATGAGATTTGTATAGAATTTTTTGGCCGATAGTTTTATTTTAAATTAATAAGTCATCTTTTTATACCTATATATTTTATTTATTCAACTTGGCAACATTGCATTGTTTATGACAGATTTGTTACATTTAAATAATTGTATAAAAGTTAATGGTTATTAGGTAGATAGGTACGTTTATTATTAGGTATTTATAATCGAATGTAAGAAATTGCATTTTGCTGCATGAAGTTTATATCTTAAACCCGATGCCCAGCGGAGTGTTTGGACTAATTTAATATTAAATTAATATTTAAATTTTGTGTATTTTGTTAAACTTATTGAATTAGAAATTAATATATCTCGTTCTCTGAACATCGGCTTCATGATTTCAAAATTGCGTATTTTTCCTACGTCTCTGAAGTTTAAAAAGAAGGATTATTTACTTTCCCGCATACTATGCGGGAAAACCCACAGTCGTCGTAAACACGAAGTTACATGTGACATGAACGGTGCATAGTGCATAGCATGTCGGGAGGCCAAAAAATAATATACAGGTGGCAAACGTCAAAAGTCAGTGCAACGCAAGTTGTAGGCGCAACTCAACTCACAAAAGTCGAAAATAGATTAATGTGCACTGGTTGTGCCACAATTGTGTGCCAACCCAACCATATTATTTTTAATGAAACACAGAATATTATTAAATTCTTGAATACACTTTTGAATGCTTATTTATCTGACATAAACATATACACATATAAACGTACATTTACATTTAACATTTCTGGGCCTAGTTGTTCATCAACAGCATCCACAATTTCTGATACAGAGCCTTTAAAATACCAAAGACAGCACAAATTGCAAATAAGAACAGCAAATAAGAAAAATGAATTGACAGACGTTTTCACATTTGTAGGCTTTGGAAAAACATTTCATGTTTTTGATTGGAACATGCAATTTTTTTCACATGCATGGTCCAATCAAAGACAAATATTTCCACAGGCTACCTGAAAACTTTTTGTCATCACACGTTACGTGGGGTAAGATGGTACTCGTAACATTTAATTGGCACCAAGTACAAGGTTTCAAATATCATCGCACAAAAAAATTGCTTTAATTACCACGCTTACTGCTAACGTAGCACCGCCACCAAGCAATTACCAATACAACACACCAACAGCCAACCGACTGCCGTGGCACGGTACAGAAGTGTTGCTAAATGTCAACAAAAGTGTCAAGCTATACATTTAGCAACTAGGGTTTGTGTCGTAGGTTTGGCGGTCTCTTTCTGACGAGTTCATTGGCTGCACGATCGCAGAAGAATTTAAACTGTGTCATTTCTACAAATCTAATCTTATTGATAAATTTCATAGTATATTACATTGTTAGATATTAACATCATGAAGCAATTTCATCCATTATCTTTGCTGGTCATATTTGAGATGATTCATTTTACAAATTTTTACGTAATATTTTGCCAGAGGTGCGATACTTTTGATTAATTTTGCACAATTAATTTTAATGGGTTTATTTTTTAAGTTCGACGGCCACTTCCTGGCAAGTTCATTGGTATACCATATTTATGCACGATTAACATAATATAGTAAACAACCGTATAAAGCAAGTTCTTACAACGCGAATTCACACAACGCGCAGAAGAAATCTGACATTTTTTAATATACGTATATATACTTTTTAATCGAGTATAGCATATTATCTCCATCGTTTGTTAGGTTTCGTACCAAATTGTTTTAATTTTCAGTCGCCAAACAATCATTATACGGGTATCTACCATTACTTGGATAATTAATACAGATCTCCATTTCTTGAGATTTAAGATATAATACATTTAACGTCATCGAGAAACATCAGCCATCTAACATACACTTCATGAATTGAATTCCTTAAACAACAATTAATTAAAACTAGTCTAATTGTTGCATATAAATAAAAATATGTTTGCAAAAATTTCTTGCACATAATATCCCATTCTAAAAATACTTGAAATTGGACGCTGTATAAATATGGATTCAGCAACTTACCCAATTATCACAAAAGTCCTCCGGTATAGATTTACTAATATTATTTTCATTATTGAATCATTGCACAATGAGTGATAAGAAAATAATAAATAATGCAAACCTAGATAATTTTGTACAAATTATACAAAACACAACATTCATGGTTTCTAATATAAATAAACCGCCCGGTGTAATTAAAGCCTAGAGCCGGGTGGGAATCTAGAAGTACGACGCACCGCCTACTAAGCGTACGGGATTCTCTAAATTAGTGACCATAGTTAAAATACCATATCCACAACACAAAAGTATAAAATAATTAAAATATAAATTTGCAATTAGGCAGTTAAAAAAATGCTCATTACACCATAGGTACAATGTACGCTGTAAGTTTATTAATGAATTTCGTTGAACCGGAAATGATTATCCATTTCATTAGGTTACGTTTAAATACGTTTAGGTTACCCTGGGCTACCGCAATTATTTTTCATAAATCATTGGTACTCGGATTAAATTACAATGTAGCACATACTTAATTCTTTAACATATTAATCAATTACATAACAAAACATTGGTATGTTGCGAACGAAATAAAATGATTAACAGAAATAATAAAAAAGTAAAAGTAAATGCACGACGCAAAACAAAAAGCTCGGCACAAATGAACGTTAAAATTTCACGCACAAAATTCTTCAATTGCGAAGTTCCTCTCAACTCATGAACGCTGATAAAATGCTTAGTTTATTTAGTGACAATTATGAAAGATAACCGTTCATTTACGCGCATATGCGATTTTACATCGTACTCGCATTTAAATGTGTGCATGCGTGTCGTACACAATTTGTCGTTTGCCCGACCGGAAAACAAAACACTAAATAAACGCCGAATGAGAATCGTAACACAAACACAAATTGTCAAGCATGCAAACCTTTCGATATCTTACGAACGCTGGTTGTTGCGTTATAATTCTATTAATAAACGAAATAAAAAGACGGAAAAATCTCTCACCCAATATCGCAGCGCAATAGACAAAGTTGCAATGGCTGGAAGCCTGGCCGTTTAGTTTTGCGACGTGACCGCACCAGGAAGGATATTGCGCAGTTCGACGCCGTGCCGTTGAAAACGAGTCGATACCTACTTGCCTGCGTGCGTACGTGCATACGATGCAACGAAACGCTTGATTGTTACTGAGCGGAGCGAATGAACTGGTGCATCCAACAAAACAGTTGCTTATAGCGTTGATGGTAACCAAGGCACTTGTTCTAACCCGACTATTTGATTTTTAACTCTTTATTTTTTTTTTGTTAAACTCAAGGAAACCTGCTTGACTAAAATGGTTGCTTTTGCAACGCGTCCCCATTCTCACTGTTTCGTCTTTATTTAACTTGTAGCGTCAATTTCATTAAAATAAGTACGTTAAATCCAGTCAACTTGGCTTGCTATTACGCAAATTTTAGTTTTTGATAAAATTAAGGCTGTAAATAAACAACGTACATAATAATACTGCTATCATTTAATTTCGATAATGACGTGTAATTTTGATATAAGTGCGTAAAATATTATCGTCTACATAAACTGATAAAAAAAATACTCCGTAAGTTTGACCTGGGATTTTGTCAACAGGTAGTGAAGTTACAGGGCCGGAGTGTTGTGATCTCAACCCTCCACATATAAATTGTAAAATCGGTGCAGATTTACCGATTTACCGAGTTGGGATGACTTACGGATTTACATTGATACTCTTTTGGTTCGTGTCTGTGCAGACTTACGAGAATTTTGTAGAATGCTTCACAACATTCCAGAACTGTCGATTGCGATCACGTGGCAATGTTTTTGGAATAGAATCGCGTATATCCAAAATGATCCATTTAGTATGTGTGTCGATTGCGATCACGTAGCAATGTTTTTGGAATAGAATCGCGTATATCCAAAATGATCCATTTAGTATGTGTTAATTAAGGAAGGGCGGGCTAGCCGGCTGATCGCGAGCGGAAGACCTCTTCGGAATCGTTGTGACAAAGGATATATAATGCAAACAGACAAATCGCCAGGCTCGCAGAAGAAACCAGACAAAATGCCAGGAAGGAGTCAAGTCGCGGAAGGAATACGAAAAGATGGATCGATAAAAATCCCACTGGATGTGCAGCAATGGCGAACAACAGTGGCAGAGATGCGCACCAAAATTCGCGGAACACATCGATGGTACGTTATTATATGAGGTCCAATGATTACGAGAAAAATATGAAAAAAATTCCATTACTGTTAATTTCCAAGAAATAAATATTTAAAGTTAACACTTTTGATGTCGTTTAACTAAATTACTGGAAAACATATCAAAGATTGGTTTTAATATGGTGAATGGAATAACAATTTTGAACAATTACAACCAAGTTTGTGATTAATCACTATTTTAATTATACCATTTCCAGAAAATGTTTTTACGGTTAGTTTACCTGAAAAACATATGGCAACGTTGAGGTGAAGTTACACTATTTTAACGTAAAAAATATGACAATCAAGATTGTGTATTAATGTCATCGCCACATCCTGCTTGTGTCAACCCTAATACTAACTTACTAATTTTCGTTTCGCATTTTGGATTTTAAGTTCTTCGTTGTATTTTCCATTGACTAGTTCTTCAGTGTTTGTGATAATTTTCGAATTCTGTTGGTTTGTGTTGGTTTTTTGTTTTAAATTAATGTTCAAATGTTTTCAAACGACGAATATGCAGACATGTATTTGCTGCTGGGGGAATGCGGAAACAATGCTGCTGCTGCTGCTAGAGTCTATCACGAAAGGTATTCTCTGAGAAGACATCCTAGTAGTCATATCTTTAGACATTTAGACCGAAGAATACGAGAAACAGGAAGCGTAGCACCAACAGGTGGCTTTTATCGGGACAGAGGTCGTCCAAAAACTGCAAGGACTCCTCAAGTAGAGGACGCCGACTTAAATTTATTAGAAGACAACCCAACAACATCAACACGTGCAATCGCTAATCACACAGTTCAGTTCGCCGAATTATTAAGGATGAGCGGTTGCACCCTTACCATTACAGAAAAGTTCAAGCTTTAATACCTGAAGATTTTCCACGTCGTGAGAAATATTGTAACTGGTTTTTAGAACAAACACAAAGAGATCCTCAATTTTGCCGAAATATCTTCTGGACGGACGAAGCTAATTTTGCACGAAATGGATTTTACAATCATCGAAATTCACACCTTCTATAATTAGAAGAGCGGAGATTTGCAGAGATCAACAAGGACACAATTTTGAACATCTGTTATGAATTTTTCCCACGACCACATAAGAAAGAGGTATATTCCATACAATCAAGTAGTCACGAAAATTGCCAATATCGTTCAACTGTGCGTTATTATAACAAACGTGTTTGTTATAGACATTGTTTCATTTTCTAGTAGCCTTGTGTTTACTTTTTGACAGTAAATTAATTCCCTGTCATCTCTCTTTTCATATTGCATTATTCTCATCATGAATAACAGCGACGTTTAAAGTGATTCGTCGACACAGTGTACTCCGCCAAATATAACTGCAGCGGCTCAAAATACATCCCGAAAAATTACAATAGAGGTACAACATAACGTACAAGCAATTCATGGATTCGGAAAATGTGTTCTTAGCGTACTTGAATTATCCGAAAAGGTTAAACTGGATTCTTTGTGGGTACAATACTCTATGCTCAGAAGTACGCTTATTGTCTGCCATAACATAATAATATTAGCGAATACATGAAGTTAAGAGCAGTACTGAAAAGGAAATCAAATTTGGTATAAGCCGACTGAGGTACATGAAGACTCGCAAGTTCCATTGGTGGAATCCAGAAGAACTATTGACATAACTGTGACACAAACACACAAAATATCAAACAATATGATGGATAATCAAACTGTTACACATCCCATCTCGTTTACTAATTGTTATAATAATAATGTTACTATAAATTTTATAAATAGTGACAAATAAATTGATAATGAAAATGTCTAATATTGTTGTGGTCGTGGGAAAAATAGCGTCCATAACTCGCTGGAAAGTAATACATATCGTACTCGTTTTATTGCCAAACTCGTACGATATGTATTACTTTCCGCGCTTGTTATGTAATATACTATATTATTATTATTTCATCTCGTTGACAATACTATTATTAGGATAAATTAAACGTGTTGCCAAATTTACTTTTAGAAAAAGGCCAGTATCTTCTAAAATAAGCAACGTGAAATTTTTTAAATATTTTTTCCGTGTATTTTTTCGCTACTTTAAATTGTAGTGTAGAGCTGTTCCACGAATTTTGGGTCACGTTGTATATATAAGATGCGCAAAAATCATGTTGGGGAAGCCATCAAGGAACAATATAGGAATTATTTCTCCTATTCATATAAAGTGTAGCAATTTCAACAAAATTTCATGTCACTGCCCATAAGATTTTACCTGAAATTTTCTCTCTTGCTAGGTTATATCACAATTACGTTAATGAAAATTAGTTACTCCAAAACAGTAGAGAATTAATTTAAATGGAAATGATTGTATTAGTTGAAATTAATTAATGTGTTTCTTTAAATAACTGTGTAGTTTTGTCCCCAAAATGGGGACAAAAGCAAATATTATTATTATCATCAAGTAGTTGGGCTATTTTCGTTGGGGTAATCGTTACAGATAGATTCGATTTTTTAAACAATAAATTTGAAGTTTCGGGTCTCTGATTTTTTTTTAGATAACTGGACAAGGACAAGGAGATGTTATGAAGAAAGTACCATGTGAAATAGTGAATCATAGAAACTTCTTGTAATGCTGGTGAACGTAAATAGAGGCTTTTATATGCCTTTAGGTTTAGATAAAAAGGTAAAGATAAAATAGGTCATATTTTGAACATCTGTTTCAATAATACGTAAGTTTCTTTCAGCAATGTATTTCTTTAGCACCAATAATTTTATATCGTTTTTTCCAGGAATTATCGGCAATCTAATTACTTTCATATACTTTGTGCAAAATATTCGAATCAAGGGTTTTAAGAAGTTGGTCACGGGAACGGTACGATGATGTATGTACGATCGAAAACTTAACTAGCCATTTTAGAATGTGCGTGATGACGTCACAGAAGATATGAAGAAACGTAACATATCACGATATCTCCAATACCAGGAAAGATCTCATGCTACGTTATATACGAATTCGAAACAAGGAATTCATGACGAATCTCACCACATCTAAATCATGACAACTTGATGAAAATGAACAATAAACGAACCATAAATTTGAAAAAGGGTTAATTTAAGCCTGCGTGAGATATGTCATGAAAAAAGGAAAATAAACATAAAAACGCGTATTTTGATATTAAATATATATGCAATATGAAATGTGTAGAAAACGTATATAGAATCCAATGCGTTCGTGTCACATACATTGTAATTAAATAGAAAATGTCTGTTTTAAACCAAGTGCTAGTGCTTGTGAAGTAAAAAATCTGCAGTAGTCCGCACTGAACTTTCTTATACTTAGTTATACAACCCTATAGTTCCCTAAAGTGATTTCTTGATTTTTGCCATCGCAGGTTGCTTTGCATTTATGGACGACAATTGGTTTTTTTTTTGCAGTAAATAGAGCAATAAGTATTCTACGTTTGGAAAAAAAAATAAAATTGGACTAAAAATAAAAAAGATATGAGGGTGTTACACTCTTAAGTAAACACACTGTATACAGTACATAAATCATAAAAGTGTGGTAACAACTTTATATTTTCCATCAAAATTAACAAATATTAACATTTGGTACATCATTTTATTGCAAGGAAAACGTGAAATTTGTTTTAACTCTTTATACCGGAATTGGATAAAGCACGTGGTAAATGTGCACTTTTATTGCAATTGCTTTTATTATTACTCTAAGTGTTGTTCAATATTTACGTATCGTAATTACAACCAACATTTTCCACTTTATAAATAGCTATTTCCTACAGATGTCCAAAAATTGCAATCTATTTTTGTTTTAGTTAGGATTCGAACAGCTTTTGCTCTTTGTTTTATTAATTTACAACGCGAGATTGCAATCTCACTTCAGTTAGTCACGATCAACCTTTCCCGCGGCGTGCCAATGAAATTAGGGACTTTTTCTAATGCAATGTATCACGGAAATGTTTGCTTTTGGGCAGACAAAAGTAAATCATAAATAAAACTAATAATACTAAACCAGTAGGATTATTTTGGATTAATAAGCGCCAGATCGTTTCGTTCGGCGAGGGAATCCAAGTATACAAACAAAATAACATGAAATATGCTCCGTGATTGCCCAGACTGTAATACTACTCCAGTGGAAATACATATTCGCGAACTTACGAATTGAGCAGATTCATTAAAAAATACAACATGCACTTCAAGAGGAACAATATTGAAAACGAAAACAAAATTGCGACGCGGAGGTAAGGGAAAGGCTGTATTTCATTTACGTATTTCACAGGTGGCCCTATAGATTTATTGAAGACGATTGCTTTCTTATAGAGTTTTTGCAGACTTTTTAAAGATTTTCTAGTTGCTTGGGTAAACAGAATACATACGGTGCCCCACGATACATGCATACACATTTTTTATCCTAATGGCTTCAAATATTCGAATCTAATTCTACTTCTATAACTACAATGGTCATGAATTGATTATAGACCCGCTCGTTGAATGAACGTTAAATTAAGTGACTATGCGTGCTGCGGGCTATAAACTACGTATTGCGGGCTACAAAATTTATACGAAATTTAAGTCTATAATAATATATATCTTAGGTGTAAAAACGAAACAGATGTTTTTCGAAAATTACGACATATTATTTAATGCAAAAATAGATTAAATTAGGATAATAGTTTCGTCGGTGATTGAATACAGAATGTAATTGTGTATGGATGCACGGAGATAAGGAAACTCTAATAATGAAAACTAAGAAGCAGTGAACTATGAAAATAGTTATATACTAGCGAATAAACTAGACAGATGAATGGTACGCTGAAAAATGTTTTCCTGAACTGTTCAGTAGACTTCCAGACAAGGGCATTATGGTGCGCCATGATAATGCATCGTCCCACATGGCAGATTTAATTCTTCAGTTATTAGCTGGAAAAATGTACAAGTAAAAGAACGCCCACCGTACTCATCTGATTTAGCAATGTCCGCCTTTGCCTATTTTTTAGTCTTAAAAGGATTTTAGAAGGTTTGCCTCAAGCTGGTGATTTCATCATTTATTTACCATAAAATGCATTCTGTTTGATTATTTCAATCTTATTATCAAAAAAAGATAAAACATAGGAAACAGTTTAGGGAAAAAGTCAGTTTGTCAATTCGATAGCTCCAGAATCACAAAGAATCGAGTGAGCGACTGTAAATTTATTTATTATTAGTGCTTGTTACTAAAACCGTGTATCATGTCCATAGTTTGGAATCGGTACCTGGAGACAATAAGTTATGGTAGAAGAGATGGCCAGGGTTGGAAACGTGCGACAACGGCTCGGCAAAACAGATTTTTGCGAAATTGTGCACGTAGACGACGCACATCTACTTCTAGAGACCTGCTAAATGACCTTAGGATTGCAACGGGAATTTGTACGGAAACCGTGAGAAAAAGGTTACGAGAACATAACTTAACGTCAAGGAAACCATTCCGAAAGCCACGGCTGACTTTACATCAGATAAAAAAAAACTGACTGGCGTTCGCTCAACAACATGCAGATTGGAGCAAGGAGCAGTGGACCTCAGTGCTTTTCAACGATGAGTCCAGATTCCGGTTGACACGTTGTGATAGTCGTCTTCGAGTTTGGGAGCGTACAGGTGAACGCCATCGTGAAGGACTGGTTCAGGTAGTGGACAAGTTTGGAATAGGTTCCGAGATGGTGTGGGCTGGAATCTCATTCGTTGCTGTAGCTGGCCGAATGCATGCTGCCCTACATATTGAAAACATTCTTACAAATCACGTGGTACCTTCTGGAGCTCTTATAGAACATATAATCCCGGTTATAGACTCGCCAGCTTTCAGCCCAGATCTCAATTATATCGAGCATTTGTGTAACAGCCTCGATCGGAAGCTCAGAAACAGACCTGCGGGCCCAGAAACTCTTCAACAGATTATGGTAACTCTTCAGGAAGAATGCGTAAATATACGCCACGAGGTATCCAGAGGTTGATATAAAGTATGCCACGAAGATGTCAGGTAATTTCGCCTGAACACATTCCTCAATAGTTGCCTTAGATAGAAATATGCATCTTCAGTGATTCAAGCTTCCCTGTCAGGGATTCAAAATACTCATCGTTGTGATTTATATTAATGTAATTATATCAGCTCTAACTGTTGCAATACACTGCAAATGAATGTTATATTGTCAGGTAATGAAACATATTCATCTGACTCCTCAAAGATTACTTCTTTGCCTGGGCATTCAGCACACTTGTTTATCACGCAGTTGTAGTTACTCGAATCACATACACATTTGTCAATGAGACCTTTCTAATCTACGTGAATCCCAGAAACTCCTGCACTTGGTCTTTAAATCACTAAATCCTATTTTACAACTGGAATATTTCTCTTTAAACGCAATGTAGAGTTCGTTTAAATTACTCAGTATTAAACGCTTCTTCTTCTTAACCTTTGAGTGAGCTAATAGGGGGACCGGAAAGTAATGTCGTTTTTTTACATTACATTCAAAAACATATTTTTTTAAAAAGTTGTTATTTTATATCAATGATGTTATCACCCTCGTTATCAACTCGTTTCAACCTTTCGCCGTCTAGTGTGCAAATTTTCAATGGATAAAATTCTATTGGTTTTTGCGCAAGATATCTGGAGAGCGCATTCTTGACATTAATTTTTTTTGCCACTTAGAAAATGTTGTAGCGACCGGAATAAGTGGAAATACGATGGCGCAATATCGGGTGAATATCGTGGGTGAGGCAGTACCCCAATTCATTAATTTTTTCCATGCTACGTTTTACTCAGTGTGGTCTTGCATTATCATGTTGCAGAATAACGCATATTCTGTTGACAATCGCTGGGTAGTTTCTAATTAAAGATTGATTTACTCGATATAATTGTTGGCAGTAACGGCCTGCATTAACGGCCTCTGCTTATTTTACTAGTCTGATGCAAATAATCTTGGATGGTCGACCAAAGTTGGTCAAGAGTATTTGACAGTTCCTCGATAGTCTGACATGCATCCACTTCCGCCCTTAACACGCCATTGTCTAAACTTGTTGGTCTTCCTGATCCATACGAGTAGGAAAGTTCAAAATTACCGGATTTGAACTTAGAAAACCACCTTTGGCATTTACGAACGTCTAATGCATTTGGATAAACATCGCAAATGTTTTTGGTAGCAACTGTTGCATTATTACCCTTGCGAAACTCAAAAAGCATACAATGCCGGATATGTACGTCATTTGGTATTTAGCTGGCCATTTCACCACAAATTGTAAAGAAAAATTTGAGAATTAAATATTTACGAGTAAACAAGCCACTCTAACCATAGAATAACTTTAACACGATTTTGTACTACAAAATGAGCTGATAGATGGCAATCGAATATGGACATGCGCAGAAACAACATTACTTTCCGGTCCCCCTAATATTTTAACTGATACACAATCTTTTTTGCCAGGATATATTCTACTATACTCATACAAATCCGCCACTTTTTTCACAGTCTCCTTATGAAATTCCATGGCCTCTCATTTTTCCTAACTCTGGGAGAATACCTTGCTATTTGACTGGTTCTCTAGTTAGCTTAGCAAGACGACCAGAAACATTGAATTTTCATGTTATCGTTTTGCGAGACATTTAACTGAGCAGTAAGCTAAGGATTTTTACTTTATCTTATTTGAGAGCCACAGAAAATTCTCTTTCCGCTTTTCAATTAGTTCATTGCACTCATAAGAGAAAGTCTGGGGATTTTCATCTGCATCTGCTACAATAACAAGTTTTCTATTTTTTTCCAGTGTTTCAGATACTTGCCTACTTTGGCTTTTAAAGCATTTGGTCTTTTGTTATAACAAATTTTTTTTATCTTTGAAGCTGGCGATAAACGTAAGAGGCTATAAGTAGCTATTTTGGCTAAGTTTTCAGCAGATGAGAGATATTAATAGTATCCTGAGTAAAGTTTTCTCTTCTTCACTTCACTAACCCGAATATTTTAGAGCAACAATCGCATATAATTACTTACGCGATACAAGGTTAACAGATAGCTGGTTTTTTCTTGAAAAAGTGGTCCAGTTTGTCTCTTAACCCTTTTGAAATAGATTTCTTGTGTCTGCATGTCTGACCAAAATGATGATGACATTTGCTTAGATATTTTGCTTCATGGTACCTGCAGATAGTTGAAATCTAAATACACTCTTTTAAAACAATCTGTGATTCTCTTCTCCATAAACAGTAATAGAATTTTATTCCCTAGCCACAACCCCATAAACACTTTTATGACAATGTTCTTCAATATAGGCACGTATAAAACACAGAGTGTCTGTCATGATGTATTTTACAATATCTGCTGAGAACCACCTTACCGTGCAGCACCAGCCAGAAAAATGACTTACTAGAAAGGGGACAGTTCACTCCACCGATGCTGCATGTGTGGGATGGCTTGTCTGAACAGGAATATGCAAGCCCTGTATATCTGGAGCCACCAACAGTTTACGCTGTACATGTTTTTTTCAAAAAATTATTTATCTTTAAAATAGACAATTACTGGAAATTACTACCATATTTCCACTGTCCGTAAAATGAAATTTTTTATCATGTCCCCCACCAGTGATACCTACACCTAAACTTTACAACAAATTTGAAAAGTAACAAAATTTTGTGGGCCTTGATTTGTTTTTTACATAAACTAACCTAACATAGGTACTTGCAAAAAATGCGGCCTGCTATTTTAACCCCTCCCAAAAAACATGCCTGCCAAAATTTGGATTTTTTAAGTTCGGTATGAACACATTAACAACAATGGCGGCCACTTTAAAACAAGTTAATGTGAAATTAAAATAATCTTAGTTTTAAGCTACACATACACAGAGGTCTGCACCCACAAAAATGAAATTTTTGAAAATTGGTCAAGCAAAAGGTATTACACCACTTGAACATTTAATATTTTAAATTCTACTGTAGATGGCAATAAGTTGCCGAAATACGTATATATTTTTTTTAAATCAATAGAGTTAAGGTTTTGATTTCAAGAAATCAAAATTTTCGGAATTTTTTTTCTTTTTCCTCAGTTACTATCACAAATCTGTCATTTGAGAAGTAACAAAACGTCTCTACGAGCACTTTGCGTTAATCGAGTAATCAACATTTTCGGAATTTTTATCTTGTTCCTCTGTTACTATCACAGATCTGTCATTTGAGTAACAACGAAACGTCTCTACGAGCACTTTGCGTAAATCAAGAAATCAAAATTTTCGGAATTTTTTTCTTTTTCCTCTGTTACTATCACAGATCTGTCATTTGAGTAACAACAAAAAGTTTCTACGAGTACTTTGCGTAAATCAAGAAATCAAAATTTTCGGAATTTTTTTCTGTTTCCTCTGTTACTATCACAGATCTGTCATTTGAGAAGCAACAAAACGTCTCTACGAGCACTTTGCGTTAATCGAGTAATCAACATTTTCGGAATTTTTTTCTTGTTCCTCTGTTACTATCAAAGATCTGTCATTTGAGTAACAACAAAACGTTCATATATTCAAGAGTAATTTTTTTAGACTTATAACAAGTTAAAATTTAGATAGTTTTTAGCAAAGTAAGGATCCAGCGCAAGGAAATACACTTTACACATTGGCTACATGTGTGCTGATATAAACGCTTATGAAATTCGTTGGCGATTCGTAATTGAGGAAATACTTGCATGTTGGGTTGGCGTATTTCAACCTTGCGTTTCTGAGTAAAAACAAACGTGAAAACAAATCAATATCAATTACTTATTCAATATTATGTGCATACAGAAATAATTAATGCACGCAGAAAACATTTATGTAAACGTTAAAGGAAAACCTTTCAAGGATTGAAGATTCAACGCATTCATTCCTGGTAGAGTTTTACAAATGCTATTTTTTGAATTTTAAATTTTATAAATCGTTTTACGCAAATGTCATGCCGAACATTGCGACTAAAAACTTAAACAATAAACTTTAATATTGCTAAAAGTGTTTTATTCGACGATTGACTGCTCATGATACAAAATACGTACCATTTTATGTGATTTACAGTCGAGAATTTGTACAATTATATATAATCATGACACAAGACAATTTAATAGTAAACACCGATCTGACACACCTAATGTTCAAAGTCGAATTTATTGCTAAAAATGTGATGTGTAAAAATAAAATATGAAAATTGTATTATGTATATCCAGAGGGGAAGATAAGATAACCATTACGATTTATATTGTTCTCAATTCATCAAAACAGAGAAGCCTACTTCGTCTTTATAAAGACTACTTGGCAACCTACGCGATTATAATTTACGCAAAAAGATCACCCAAGAGTTGCCCGTATGTCCAAGCTTGCCTATTTTGCAAGTCTGCATTGATAAAGACGAAATTTTCAAGTAAATTCACTCAGATGTAACTGCAGTAGTTAATACAAAATCCAGTTTTATGATCATTAGTAGTGGTGTAAGCTTAAACCATATTTTACTTGTGACAAACACTTGACAATTTATGTTATTTAAATTATTTTACCAATAAACGGTCGATATACACGTTGTATGGTCTACAGCGAATCATAAATCAATATGTTTCTAGAATTTAAAAATAAAGGTGCAAAGTTGTAGATATCTACACCTGGATCATTTTTGCTGCAGACTGCTAGATAGCGCTCAAATAACACTACAAATAATGAAAGTCATGTGTTCATAATTCCTTTGTCAATGACCTATCGCAGATTACGTCACAACACAAAATTGCTATTAACAATTTATATTTATTGTCAATAGTAATTTTTAATAGCATAGATTGATTAATTAATGTAATGTATGAACTGAAATCAACAGTTCCATAACTGTTTAACTTAACAATATTAAAATTAATAAGTGCGTTTCGTGTTTTTAAAATGGTCCAGTAAATGATGAGTGGCGTTTTTGCCCAAGTTATTTTAATAATTTTAAAAGGCCCACAATCGGAACCAAGTACGCATGCGCATTAATATTGCCACCCTACCCGCCTCATGTTGCAATAATATCATTAACATGTAGTATTAACAGCTTATCAATAAGTCATAAGCATCATACATAGATATCAGTCTTTTGGTGATGTTTAGGTTTGTAACCAAAGGACTGCCATCGTATATCAGGCCTGTCGGACGGCACAAAATGGGAACGCAAGGTCGACTTACGGTTATGTTGTTTTCGTCGATGACATGCATTTCTTGATACTCCATCGTTTTGTCCAGATCTTTCTTATCGTTGTCCTAACGGGCACGAACGTTATTTATAAACCGTCCAAACAAAAATTTAAACACAACACACATACGGCACGTCAACGTGTATTCTGTTTACAAACATACACAAGGTCACAGCGTTACGTCACGGCACGGACTCATTCAATAATGTAGGATGCCTGCCATCTATTGTCGAATAACCTGGATTTAAGTAAATTCAATAGGCAGTGGTAACACATATTCCTTTATACATCTGATGTACACTCGATATTTATAAATTACCACTAATTTACATATTTGTGTAAAATTCAAATTCCCTATAATGGATACATGTTTTTAAAGAATGAAAGAGCAGCCTGTAAATTTTTTTTCACTGCATATTCTTGAGCTACTACTCAATAGATGTCTAAAACGTGTAATATTATAGAATTGTTATAGTTAATTATTTTTAGTATTTATGAAAATATTTTTTTATAGATGACAAGATTTCCAGGGTATTTTTACTTGTTTTTGCTTAATTTAACTGTGCTGATTACGAAAATTACGAAAATAAGACTAGGTTTTTTTCCAGTAGCTTTAGTTTCAAATATACACTGTGGTTGAGGAATTAAATGTTTTTTTATAAGATTTTCTTGAATGAGGTGTTTGTATAAGATCCCGACAAACATTCCAGCAGTAATCAGCCATCATTTGTATGTCTCACCTCCCTTGGTAACGTTTTTCCATTGTGCGAATGTCCTGGTGAAACCTTTCACCACAACTAACTTTTTACTGTAATCTCCCAGGTTTTCAGGAAATCGGTCCAAATGAGTATGTAAATAATGTAGTTTAATACTCATGTTGCACCTTAGGTGTTTTAAGTTAGACAACATGTCGTTAACTAATTGTAAATAGTTTTCTGATTTATGATTGCCAAGAAAATTTTGAATCACAGAAACGAAACTTTGCCAGGTTCGTTTTTCTAGTTCATTCATAGATTCGACAATATTTTGGGCCTTTTATCAGTTGTCTAATTTGTGGTCCATCGAAAATGCCTGCTTTTAACTTTTCGTTGCTCAGACCAGGAAACTTTTTCGACAGATAAGAAAACATTGGTCATCTTTGTTAAGTGCTTTAACAAATTGCTTCATAATACCAAGTTTTATATGAAGTGGTGGCAATATAATTCGATTGTGATTAACTAAAGGTGGATTTACTACATTTTGCTTACCAACAATAGCTGACTCCCTCAGTGGCCACACCTTTGGAGTCCAATGGTTCTTTTTATCGCGACTGTCCCACAAACATATGAAACACGGGTATTTAGTATAACCTGCCTGTTGTCCTAAGAGGAAATTTACCATTTTCAAATCTACACAAATTTTCCAGTTGTGTTCATCATACTTTAGTTTTTCTAATACTAAAGAAATATTGCCATATCGTTCATTCATAGAAGTTGAATGTCCTACAGGTATAGAACCGTACTTATTTCCATTGTGTAACATTACACACTTTAAACTTCTTTTATGGCTATCAATAAAAAGCCGCCAATCATTTGCTTTGTATTTTTGTAAACCCATCTTTTGCACAAGACCTTGAACATTATTACTGTAAACTAAATTCTCTTCAGAGGAAAAATATGGCAGTAAATCTTTTTTACGAGTACGATAAAATGTAATTTTTGTTTCTGGTGTAAGTAGATATTTCTCGTTCAGACGGGATGCCAATACTTCGGACTGCTCCTTCGATAGATTTAGATCCCTTACTAAGTCATTTAACACACTTTGATTGAATGGTCATCGCCTCCGGTTCAAAACATGTTAATAATGTCGATGGTACTGGCATTGATGAGGCGTCTGAGCAGAAGTCAACGTCGGATATAACCACTTATCCCGGTTTACAGAGTGTATGCCCTTAGTGTTTACCACCAAAAATAATAACAATCATCATGATGATTACGAGGTTCCCGCCAAACCATGGGTGTGTTGAATTTAAGAGCATACCGTTTTCCATCTGACCATTGTCGCAAAGAGACAACACAATTTTGACAAACAGTATTAGGCATCCACGGCTTCCGTAAATTACTAATAAAAAATAAAAAATAATAAAAGTGACTTATAATGCACCGTAACCTTAAATATGGGTACTTTGAAAAATCTCAAAAGCTAGAGCTGTTACACAAATACTACTGTTATTTTTGAAATAATCACACCAAGATACATCGAATATGATAGTAATCTTCTTGGAAAACTTTATAAAGTAGATATTTGATTATACGATTCTTGTACTTGTAAATACTTTCTTAGCACGCACATCAGATCGACTATGTATGTATACATCGCTTTACCAAATATCGAATACAGAAACTAAGAAATCTTGGGCGCGATTTATATTAAATCTTAGACGCTGTGATTTATAGCATAAAGCAATTAGGATGGCTGAATATACGCAATAGGCGGTTACATTACTTAGCTTGTTACACACACTATATTCGAGTAAGTAAATTGCCAGTTTACTTATACAATTTAATTGTACCTAGATTTTACGTTCATAATCATAATTTGCGGTGCACCGGCATTTGCACGGTGCACCGCCAGTGTTAAGTGCAGGTTGAGATCAAGCATCTTCTTGTTTATATTGATGAATTTAATTATTTCTGATTTTGTTTTTAATATTATACAGAGGTTAAGTGGTGATTCGCCTTCCAGCGAACTTCGCTTTAATTAGGGTTGTACTTGTACGTATAAATATAATTGTATTATTCTCTTTTACTATTGTAATTGCATTATTATATTTTGCTCCCGAAAAATAAAGACATGCTATTATTCTGACTAAGTTTCCCTGTATGTGTTACCACATTTTTCCATATCTCGGTACAAGTTATCGAAAAAGTGGTCTTAAGCTAGACACTGAAATTATAAACAACTTTTATTTTATCATCAGATCCTGATCCTGATGAAGCATCCGTACAGGATGCGACATATTGGTTTATGAAAAAATAAAGATAATATAATACTTCGTCGTTTAATCGCGGCAATCCCCACGAAACAAATTAGATATTTTTTTTTACTTTTTATACATTATGTATCAGTAAGTATAGGAATCATGAAAATTTTCGAACTCAAGATTTCAACGGATATACACGTTTTGAGGTCCCCTGAATCGTTTCTGACTATTTTCCGAATGACGTCTGTGTGTCTGTGTGTGGTCTGTGTGTGTGTGTGTGCGCGCGCTCTAGCGTCCAAACGACTATAGCTAGAGTTCTGGAACTTTAAACTTAACATTTGTATGTAGCAAGGAGGAAAACGTCCTATTTTGAAGGTAATCTCTCAACCGGAAGTGATTGTTTACTCTTATCACCTTTTTCCATATCTCGAAAACGGTACACGTACGGAAAAAATATACTTACATAAATTATAGATATTGATGGACCATGATTGTTGGAGCGTCGTTGGAATGTCTATTTTCTATGGATCACTTCGACGACGTGTCGTGTATATTTAATCAAGTGCCAGATAAATTTCATATCAAATGTAATTTTACATTTGCGCAGTCTTTCGTTTTTGTTTTATAATTACTAATGATTACTAATAATTTCGATTTAGTTCGTTGCATATAATTTTACCACTACATACTGATTAGCTACTGAAGGATTCAATTATGTCAAGTTAATTTCTGGTATGAGACTCTGTGTCGTTCATTTTTACGAGTCTATTTTAATGTATTTCGACTGGAATATCCGCAAAATATTAATATTGACGTTAGATTGCTCTGACTTCTATTTTGTAAATTGTATAGTTTGACAAAAATATTACAAATATAAATTAAAATATCTATGTAATGTACATGTCCAACTAATTGCACTACAACCTACTCTATCTGCAATAGGATACGATACAATATGAAGTTTCAAAATTATAGACTATTTGCGACTCTCATCAATAAAACGTGCTGAGGTACATACCTTCAAACGCAACTTGTTGCGACCAGGAGTAGGATAATCGGGTCCAGTGAGCCATAATTTATATGTGTGAGGGACTTTGGGGTTTCTAATGGATGGGCACTGTGCGATACTCACTCATAAACAGCAGGCTAACATGGGAAATCTATATGCTTCTTTATAAACCTTACATATTGCCGAAACGGTATATTAGTTTTTGCATAACGTGTCAAAATATTAATATTAAAGCGTCAAAATCAGAATATTTAAAACCCATTTATTACAATTTACTATTATTTAAACGTAGTACATCAACGACACATCTTTGCTATTTTATTATTAGTTGTATATATATATATATATATATATATATATATATATATATATATATATATATATATATATATATATATGTGTGTGTGTGTGTGTGTGTGTGTGTGTGTGTTATATTAGTTCTTAACCTCTTTATTGTAGATACATTCTTTCAGGCTTCTTAGGTATGGAGGTTTTGCGGTTATCATATAAAAAACGTTTCAATTTTTTTTATATACATGTATATCATATTACGTTTCGGGGCTAGATTCGCCCAATTTTCAAACAATCTGTAATTTATTCATAAAAAATAACCTATTTACAAAGCGTGCGATGCACTTATTGATATGGATTGCAATGTGATTTTTGTTTTTTTATTTGTTATTATGTATTGTAATGAAAATTATGTGCTAAAATTTTTTTTCAAACAATTCCACTTACCAATTTATAAGTTTTTAAACGGCTACCAGGAAGGATTCGTCTGCATGTTGAACAATCGAAAATCGAAACACTCGTCCTTCGTTGATGCATTATTTCACTAATCGTAGGAAGTGTCTCTAATTGTTGACGAACAGCATGTCGACATAAACACAGTTTTATTGGGGATTGTATGTTTTTGACAGTATTGTACCAGCTTTGCATCCACCGATTGGAACACAACCAGTTGCGATCAATTACCAGGAGCTTCTAATAAATTGTAGCTAATCAAATCCACTACACATTGCAATACTGAAGTCAACCTATATTGTACGTTAAATGGTATACGACTTGTACTTTCTCACTTTTGAACACTGTGTTCGTTAATGTGTCGAAGCTAGAACTAATTCAAAGCCAGCTACTTAATTAATCAATTGCGATTAAAAATTTTCTCGACGAATCATGCGATATAAACTTCCAATTTTCCAGGTGCGTGACAGATTGCAAGAATTACTCGAGTTTACTAGAAAGGGGTGTCAGTCAAGCCACCAGCTACTAGCAGCTGCTATTTACCAACCGTGTTATTGGATTATGTGTTCTTAGTTAACTAATAGAATGTATTTTATAATGGTTACACATCATATGATTTCACTACTACGTATGAAGTGACGCAAGGATCGAAATTGGGTCCCGTGCTCTTTATCTTATTTATTGTTCTTCTATATTCGTTATCCTGTTCTACGCTTTCGTATGCTGATGATATACAAATTTATTCCGTAATTGGAAGTCAGTCCGATGTAAATAACCTGCAGATGGATTTAAATTAAGCTGCTGGTGAAAAAAGTTTAAACTGGAATTAAATGTTAACAAGTGCTATATGATCTTATGTCGGAAAGTTAACAAACTTGTATCAACATACGTCATAAATGATGAGCATCTGAATAAATCGAACTTAGTACTGGACTGGGTTTTGTTTGACTTACAACTAACATTCACTAGTCACATTGAAACTATGTCATGTCAACGTCATGCCATGGCAACGTCAAGATATTTCGGAAATGCGAGATTACTAAAGACTTTTTTGTACGCATTTGTGACCAGCAAATAAGAATATATATCTGTGGTTTAATATCCGCATTACACTACATACACAATGTGCCCTAACTAGCAAATATTTCTGATAAAGGCAAAATTCGACTCGTGTACTCGTTTATATTATTCAAATCGCCGCTGGCTCATGTGTCGCCGGCAAACTATACCCTGATATATTCGTCAATAATATGGTTTAACACATTTTGTATCTTTTTTGTATTATTATTTTCTATTTTGTATATCCCATACTATGTATTTTGTTTTTGTCATGTAATTGATTTCTATTGGCAATAATATCGTTGTTATTATGTAACTCATATTAACTTAGACATGTAATGTTCCGCGGGGACCGGTCCGACATTTCCAGTTTGTACCCTCAATCTAATAAGGTGAGCGGGAAAGAAATAAAACGATGCAAGTTTAGCGGCAGTCAAACGAGATATTTCTGACGTGCATGTAGTGGACGCCTAGGATAAACTTGCAATTTTTAAACCATATTGTACGTAATTGCAGGACAACTTATTGGTTAAAATTCTTATAAATTTATCCAATTTATACCTGTTAAGTAAACTAGAATCATGTTCACGGTATGGAATGGAATGAATTTGCATGGTGCGAAGTTACAAATGTTTTTATTTCGAAACATTACAGTACATTATGTGTACGGAACAATTTTCATTATAGAATAAAGTTAACTTCGAAACTGTAATATTGTTCGTTACAGCTACCAACTGCTCGAGTAATATGCACGTTTGACAAGTTAACAAATGCAAATTTCTTTAAGTTTGATATGAGGCGCGCACAAAGCTTTGATGTTATCTCTTCAACCGTTATAATTTATTATGAATTGAAACCTCTAGAGTGGAAGAATATGCGGCATATATATTATATACGAGTATACACATTGCCGTCTGATAGCCCTCTTTGTAAGTTTCTGCACTACGATTTTCAAAATGTTAATGTTTACATGTAATATTATCTACGTTTCAGCTTTCAGAAATCCTTTCTCTGTGAGTGGAAGCGCCGCAAGGAAATTGCGAATTATCACAATGCGTGTGTTTGACCATTGTGCTGTAGCAGACAGGGCGTCTTTTTGTTAAATATAATTGTTATCTATAAGTTAAAACACATCTAAAAACACTACTAATAAAATTCGACAATTATAAAATTCTGTGCTAGCAGAATATGTAGAATAGTTAAAACACATCTAAATACACTACTAATAAAATTCGACAATTATAAAATTCTGCGCTAGCAGAATAGCAGAATATGTAGAATAATAAACAAAATATGACTTCACAATCAGCGTCTTATACACTCGGGTGCAATAAAAAGTTTCCATCTAATAGCATGCACGTAATTGGCAAAATGAGTAGCATATTTCACTGAATAATAACACCAGAAACTTGTGTGTAGTATCAAATATTTACCTCAAGGCCTACTGCATATGTGTTTCATTTTTTTTCGAAATGGCTGTAACAGTTGTCTAAACATCAAATTTATTTGTCAGACAAGGTCTAACATAATTGTGCGCTTATAGATACTGTGCTCTGCTTTTGACTTCATAATGCCTCTAAACGCCGAAGATTCTACAAAGGCTGTTGTTGTTGTTGAACATGGTAAAAGTTTGCGGTATGTTGCTAGAGTTCTTCACTGTACTCATACAGCGGCGCGAAAATGTGTCCAACGATTTGCAGAGATTGGCAGAAACACGCGAAGACCAGGATCTGGTAAAAAAAGATAAACAACTGTAGCAGATGATCGTTTTATCGTACTACGAACGTTACGAAATCGCGCTTCTACGTCGGTTGAGGCTAGGAATCAACTCAGAGAGGTTCGCGGTGTTGACAATTTTATGAATGATTTATAAATGTAAAAGTTAAAATTCATTATAGAGATGGAAATAAGCTCACATTTCAATGTGTGGTTAAAATTTCATGAAGATCGGTGAAACGGTGTAAGAGCCTATTCGGATTTGGCATCTACAGGCAGGTCATCTAGGTCGAAGTGACTAGAACTAGACTCTTCATATACTGCAGCTTTGTCCCGCTTTGATACAGTTGCGCCTGCGCTTAACTGGTTTCTACTTTAAGTCCCGGTTACTGGACTGCGACGGTTTTGCTGCTCAGCGGGTCGTGAGGGTTGCGATGGTGCCTGTATACGTTTGATCCCTGTGGGATTTGTCAGGCAGTTAATTGCTGGTCGCCATGTTCTTGGGAGTCGTTGAGCATCGTTTGTTCAGGTGTAAAGTCTCTTTGAATTTCTATAGATGCCCTTATCATTCTTCCTATGAAACGCGGTACATTAGGAGTTTAGGTATTGTATTCTATTTTATGCCGTGTCTAACACATATAATTTACGAAGCATGACGTGTTTTTTTTTTTGTAGAGCTTTGCTTGCGGACTTCTATTCGTTTGTTGGATTGTCCAATATACTTTTAATCACAGTATCTTCGTGTACGCACCTTCCAGGGGGTTTTTGGTTTTAAGCCTGCGTAAAATTCTATAGATAGCGTTTCTTGCTTTGTTTCTCGCTTCGTTTTGCTTTGGTTTCGAAGCATTGTATGTATATCTTGATTTGAGTAGCTGTTCATGAATGCTTTATGTATGGTTTCCATTTCCTTAGTTATGTTGATATTGTCTGCGGTTGCATGTATTTGCTGTTCCAGGAAAATCTTGCGAAGAGGCAATATTTAAAATTGTTTAATTTATAGAATGATGAAATTTACAGAGAATTAAAGTAGAGGGTATTTTTGACTTGACGACGGCATTTGATTGTATCAATCATAAAATATTCCTTGATAAATTATATCGTTATGGCATAGGGGTATACCTTAATAGTATATTATTATACAAGTTTAGTAAGGCAACGGATTGTCGTACGAGTGGTTTGGAACACGACGAGCTTGCGAGGAGTGCCCTAATAGAACGAGTGCGACAATATTGCCTTACTAAACGAGTGTAATATACTATTTTATCTACTTTGCTTTAGTAATTCTTGAAATTTTGCATGTTCAAGTTTTCGTATTAGACTAGGAACTTTTACGTAGGTTGGATTCACTGATATTGACACTTTGCTTTAAATTTCAAAATAATCTAATAGCCGTTATAATTTCTGTATTTTGTTTGCAAAATGGAAGCAGAAAACGCTGAATTTACGTGTACCCCGCCGTACATACGCGAAGCCGCTCAAAAGGCTGTTGAGAATTTGTTGCCGGTAAAATCCAAGAAGAAATATAACAGATTATGTCATGACACGAACATGGCACGAAGATAACCAAACTAAAAATTACCAAAAATAGTTTAATAATACGACTCATTATTAAACTGTTTTCGATGTAATAATGAGTCCATTATTAACGCAAAGTAGATAATAGTATATTATGTAACTAGCACAAAATGATGCACATTTTCCACGAGTTTGAAAGTTTGGGACACGAGCGGAAGGCGAGTGTTGCAATTCAAACGAGTGCAAAATTGCTATTTTGTGCAAATTGCATACTATACTTTTTCTACGACAACGACAATTATAAAAATAGATACAAATAAATATGCAAATATTTTATTTATTGCTTTGGATCCATGAAAATACGAAATTACTTATTCATTAGCAGAGCTTGGGCAGCAGTGCCCAATCAATTAAGAAGAAGAACTATGAAATAACTTCCTACCTACGTATTTTATTTATTAAAGTTAAATGTGCAATTATTGAAAATCATTTTTGGAGAACTTGTTGCAATAAATTTAGTGTTGTTAAATTCGTTGCTTCTGTTATATTTGGAGGTGTCAATTCCAAGTGACTATCACTATCACTTTCCATATTAATTATCTGATTTCTTGGAAATAACGAAACTGATGACATTTGTCGATTGTCGTCAAAAACAGCAGACCGGACACGAAATATTTCATATTGCATTTGTTGTCTAGTAACATGCCTAGCAACCTATGCAAAATGAAAGTCAGTACAAAATGTAGCTTCTTATGATTCAATTTACACTCTTGATATGAACATTTTTCGATGTTGTCGTAGAAAAACATTATTAGAATCGTATTTAACTCAATATCGGGATTTTTGCTGTTTTTAATATATGAAATGACTTAGTTTTGGATACATTTAAATGCCAGTTTGCTGATGACATCAGTTGTATTAATGTAGAAATATCTATGGCGGAAGTTTCATTATTATCATAGAAATACACAAATAAAATACGTATGTACGTAAGTAAATGCGGCAAAAACAAATTTGTTATTTATCAATACTAAGCAAAATTGCGAATCTCTATGTTAAATGTGGAGATCTGATAATTATTTTATTGAATAAGACAAGCAAGGGAACTATGTATTTTGCCGCTACCATATTTTTACGTATTTAAAATAGTAGTGTATCAAATACATTTTCTTATAATTATAAGATAAACAAAGAAATAGGAATGGGGATAATCTAATTGTACCACATTGTAAGAGAAGGACCCGTATCTCAGAGCGATCAAAGCTTTTCCAAAACAAATTAAAGCTATTCAGCGGGTTTCAGTTTTGAAAAAGGCAAATATTGTCTATATACCGGTATACGTATGTCGGAAGCTCATAAAGTAAACATCGAGCCATCAGAAAATATTATTTTGGGCCAGTGATGGTGTATGCCATAATCGGCGGATCGGTGTTCACGTGCGACCTGTAATTACGCAACCCGGTGCTCCCTGGTGAGCACTGGACCTTAAGCAGGAACATGAGCTGTTATCTCATCTTCTTGAAGACGGTTGCGGATAGTGTGTGCAGAAAGTTGTACATTCCTAGCCCTTAAAAGTTCATTCTTGAGAAACTTGCATAAAATGGTCATCGCGTGAGGTAGTAGCTCTTTTGCGACCTTGTATAGTCCCCAGTTTACCTAAATCGTGCTCACTATCAAATAATTACAATCCAAGTTTAATATCCAATTTAAAATTTAAATACCGAATTGTTAATCGATGAGACAAATGTTACTCACGAACATTTTTAAATTGAAAATTCGAATGCTTCTATTATCTAATTATTCGTGCTAAATAACTTCCCTGATGGATTCGGGAGGGGAATTATTTCATCTGTATGCTAATACGCCGCAAATTAAATGATCCGTTATAAGTGCCGTAACATTCGATGATAGTTCAAGTATCTTGGGTACAGTTACGACAGATGAGCGTACGTTAACTAAGTCAATAGGCGTAAATGTGTGCAGAAAATCCAATAAGTAAGTTTTGAACATATTCTGATTATCGTTTGAAACTTCAGTTTGTATGAGGAAACTCTACTCTCGGGAGATGTAATATTAACAAATCGTCATAAAAACGTGTTATTATTTTCTATAAGTGACGCAAAGTAATTCGCTTATGATCAACTTAAATTGTTACTAATCAAGTTATGATATCGACTATGTGGTAATAAAGCAGTTAAGTTGGGGCATGAAATATTAATGCTGGAATCTAATACAAAATTTTAAAAAGCATGTTTATAGTTAATATATGCAAAAAAATCACAGTCGTCCTTATTTAGTCACAGCAATGTGTTAGACAGGGATTCGTCTTGTCAGTGTTCTGTTATCAGTGGTTCGTTATGAGTAATTGGCTCGCGCCAAGAAGTTTTGATGGCCACTACATGTAAAGGTATTAACAATTAATTAACAATTAAGGTTCTTAGTAATCGCTACTGACAAAGTGTAATAACACAGAAACAATATTGTCTAGCGATCCACCAGTTAGTCTTCATGGACCAGCTTAATTAATGTTCATAACACCTTTGAGGTGTAAGATTAGTCTTATAGTCAATCATGTATATATATATATATATATATATATATATATATATATATATATATATATATATATATATAATGTAATGTAATACGCACGACCGAAATAATTATAATTAGTTATTTTACGGAAACACTCCGTTGGGTTTGCGGTCTTAATAAGGGCGATTTATTCTATATCTTTATTAATAGTCTATATTTCGTGGATCATTATCCACATCATCAGGACTTCTACAAAAATTATAAATAGAAGATGTAAAATAATTATGGTATAACTTACTCAAATTGATACAATATAAAATTGGACATCCAATACAATAAGAACTAACAAAAAGGTTCAATTCAAAAGTGTCACCAAAATCAAATCTTACAAATTAATAAATAAATCAATTTTTGACAGAAAAGCCTACTAATTACAATATCAAAATAGGAAAATGACTTGAACACGAAAAAACGATGAGGAACAATCGATGAAAAATTCAAATTAAAAAAACAAAAGAGAAACGAGTTTTTATTAATAGTGTGCCATATCACTTGGGATGTGATGGGTAGGCGACTCACCAATTTAGCCAATTCTCTGCAGACGTTAGATGCTTTGAGACATGAGGTACAAGTAGCCTAGGATGAGGTGCCTCAAGCAGATATCGACCACCTGATTAAATCCATGTCTAGACGGATTTTATATTTTCAATTTGCCTTATATTCCAAAAGTTCATTTCTTTCACCGAGTCGACAGTTTGGTCGCAAGCTACAAAAAGTAATTCTACCTCTATGCTATACTCATGTGCCTTTTCTATATATATATATTTGTGTACTTCGGCTCTGTCGATGTCTATTTTCACTTCTCGAATTAAGACTTCTCTTGGATTGTCACCTATTCTTCTACCAACATTCTACCAGGCTGAATCTCTTTTTTACGTTTTTACGCAATTGGCAGATGTATTAATATACTAGGTGACATAGAAATCTCAATATCAAGGAAGAAATAATTTGTTTAATAATTATAACACCACATAGTCGGCTACCATAGAAGAACAATCGATGAAAAATTCAAGTTAAAAAAGCAAAAGACAAACGAGTTTTTATTAATAGTGTGTTTGATCACCTCGAAGCCGCGTACACTCATCCGTCTAGACATGGATTTAATCAGGTGGTCGATATCTGCTTGAGGCACCTCATCCTAGGCTACTTGTACCTCATGTCTCAAAGCATCTAACGTCTGCAGAGAATTGGCTAAATTGGTGAGTCGCCTACCCATCACATCCCAAGTGATATGGCACACTATTAATAAAAACTCGTTTCTCTTTTGTTTTTTTAATTTGAATTTTTCATCGATTGTTCCTCTATGGTAGCCGACTATGTGGTGTAAAAATTATTAAAAAATTCCAACTCTTTCTTGGTGTTCGGATTTCTATGTCACTTAGTATATTTTCAATTTGCCTTATATTCCAAAAGTTCATTTCTTTCACCGAGTCGACAGTTTGGTCGCAAGCTACAAAAAGTAATTCTACCTCTATGCTATACTCATGTGCCTTTTCTATTATTTGTTTAAGAATATGTATTGCGAATGATGTTGGTTGTCCCTTCACGAATCCGCATTGATGTCTAACTAAGTTTTTTGTTTTATTTCCAAATTTTTCTTGTATTATTGTGGACAAATTTGGCCGTATTTAAAATATTAATCCTTTACAATTACTTCATATTTGCTTATCAGATATTTTAAGTAAGGTGACAACCTGTATCCCACTTTCTTGTAATTTTCTTTTCTGTGCGTATCTTTAATGAATTTGTTTTTAAACCTATTGTTTTTCCCTTACATATATTCTTATATAAGCAATTCTGCCGCTTATCGACTTACAATCAATTATTATTTCTTTTAGTTTTTTAATATTTTAGTTTTGCTTCTCGTTTTCATTTCCCGAGCAGTATACTGCATAGTTGCTTCTTCATTATTCCACTGTTATCGTTTCATAGGATTTCCTGTGTTGCCACTATATAAATCCTAATTTTTTCGTACGTACATGCGTGTCGCAATTATAATTTGCTCTTTCTTTTTATCTGTTTCGTTCGTTCCTTTTTGTTTTAATGCTCATTTTTAAAATACATTATTACTTTTTTTTACTATTCCCTTTTTCATTATTTTTTGTTTCCTCCCAGTGTTATTCGTTATTCAAATTATTTTCCTTGCCATTGTCGTCTTCATTTTCCAATCCCATATTTTCTTCATCTAATAGTCTTTTCTTACTGTTCTTATTGTTCTAGTTACTTTATTTACGTGTTAAATTGTTAAAGCCCCCTTCTTCTTCCCCTTCTTCTCTTAAACTTCACAATCTTCGTTTTACCCACACTCACTCTCAGCTTTCTTCTTTCAAAAAAAAACCTCTCAAATTTCGCAACCATCACCTTCATGTACGCACGCGAGCACCCAAACTTTCACACCTCCTACCACGATTACACATTGCTTGTTCTTTCCTTATGATTTGTTCCCTTTCCGGCATATATTTACATACTGAAGTGACTCATTGGATAGCTATGTCATAAACTTTAGTTGTTTCAAATATATCCTCTTCTCTTACTGATCTATCTGATATTCCCTTTCACTCCATATATTTCAATGTATATACCGAATCATACATCGCTTCGAAATCTAAAAATAACCCTAAAAATATCGCTTCCAGTTTCCAGTGTCCATTTCCTTAACTTCCGCCTTCTCCATCTGTTTTTTCCACTGCATAAGTTTAACAAGAACTGGTCTCGTTTTGTTGTGTTGAATGGTGCTTTTGTTTTTTAGTTCACTCACTGCCGCGTCCAGATTTACATTTACCCCTTTACTATATTTTCTTCCTTTACTTTTAAGTTCTCGGAATACACCTCTTCACTGAAGATTCGTGTAGTTCTTTTACCTCTTCCATGTCTCCCATATTATAGCAATTACGTTAATTCCGGAAATATCTTGAAGCAGGGCCCAACTCTATACAACTATATTTACTTATTTGTTACCACTCAAGCCGGTCAACCCGTTCAACCTTGACCTGTATCCTGTTATTAGTCTTTGTGTTTATTACTGAATTTAACGTATAATACTAGATTGCTTTTATTTGTTGAAATGCACCGAACACACAGTTAACACCTTTAATATTTTCGTTGAATTAACTTTCGCTGTTGTAAATTACCTTAAAGTAAAAGTAAGTAGAAGCATATATCAAACTAAAATCAAGCATTGCGTTTAAAGTTTACTATGGCATATTAGGTACAACATTGGAAACCATATGATAATTGCAAGGATAATAACCAAACCACATTAATCGAGAAAAAATCACGAGCATACTATTAAATTATTATAAACTTTTCTAACTTGAATGTGTCTTTTTTAGCTTTTAATGTTATGACGTTAGTGTATTTCTTAAATAAGATTTTTCTATAATTCTTAACTGTGTTTAGATAAAGCTGCATTTATAGATAATTAATAGTGATACTGTATTAACGTACGCATAAATACTTTATTGTTTAACCAACAGAACTTGCCAAACAATTGGAACAACTTTGATTGATATTTGGGGGTAGGTTTGAAACTTTTACCAGCAATTAAAATATTTTATATTCTATTTTGAGGTTATTCATATTCAATTAAATGTTTGTCAAATAAACTAATTAAGTTCCTTTTAAATTTTATAGAGTAAATGCTGGTGTACAATAAAGTCGCCATGTAGACAATACTACTGAAACAACTTATTGGATAAAATGATATAGCATAATAAATTTTAGTATTGCTTAAATTATTTTATTTATTGTTGATTACAACAAGACACGATATGTAGTCGAAAATATTTACAATAATAATTTTATGGCCTATATTCTACAATGCCATATTCTGCACAAGAATGTAGAATATTAAAAATCATTTTCTTCTCACGCAAAAATGAATGTTATCAAACGACATGAAATATGGGAAAGTAAATTGACGTCAAATTATACATCGACGAATTCATAAATTGCTAAGGGGAGGATATTAATCTTAAGTGGAACTTGATTATGGGGAATCGATTTATTGCCCCTGGATGGCTCAGATTTCGAATGGGCAAAGTCAGAAGTAAAGCGAATTACTACCCCATTCCGAACCAATAAAATCATTTTGTCACTTTCAATTCCCGGTAATGGACCACTTGTGAAACTTAACGGGCTTTTAATTAAATGTTTTAGATCCCCAGAGGGCGTACACTTTGGTCAAGCAAATCCGTTTCAGCTGGAACAAACTGCCAGTAGGTATCGTGTATTACGTGAATTGTGTAAGATTTTAAAGTTCGGTGGTTTTCAGTCTAATTAATTATATTTCATTGAAAAGCATACTTTTGTTAAATGATATTAAAACTTGAGAGTTACTTGAGTATTGCATAATTATTGGTGTATATTATATGTTCTTATGACTATTTGATTTTTTCAGGTTCTCGGCTAATGAAATACGCGATTCAGTACCCGAGAACCTATGTGTATTAACCTGGGTTATTACCCTTCGTCAGTAGCGATTACCAAGAACCTTAGTTGTTGAAATACCTTTACATGTAGTGGCCATCAAAACTTCTTGGCCACACCCAGAAACAATATTGTCTAGCGATCCACCAGTTAGTCTTCATGGACCTGTTTTAATTAATGTTCAGTACACCATTGAGGTGTAAGATTAGACCATCTTTCATGTAAATTTTACATTTTTCTGTCAAATTTGACAGGGATAATTCTACAACGCGGTTCATTACCCGAGAAAAAAGCAGAACATATATATATATGTTGACACTGGATGTTTGACAGTCGTCTCTTGTTTAGTCTCCGCAAGGTGTTAGACAAGGTATCGTCTTGTCAGTGTTCTGTTGTCAATAGTTCGTTAGGAGTGATTGGCTCGCGCCAAGAAGTTTTGATGGCCACTACATCTAAAGGTATTTCAACAACTAAGGTTCTTGGTAATCGCTACTGACGAAGGGTAATAACCCAGAAACAATATTGTCTAGCGATCCACCAGTTAGTCTTCATGGACCTGTTTTAATTAATGTTCACTACACCATTGAGGTGTAAGATTAGACCATCTTTCGTTTCATTTTGCTGTCAGATTTGACAAGATACATTTTTAATATATATATATATATATTGTAAATGTGTCTTGTCAAATATGACAGAAAAATGTAAAATTGGACCTGTTTTAATTAATGTTCACTACACCATTGAGGTGTAAGATTGTTTTTCGTGTATATATATATATATATATATATATATATATATATATATATATATACACGAAAATACTACACCATTGAGGTGTAAGATTGTTTTTCGTGTATATATATATATATATATATATATATATATATATATATACACGAAAGATGGTCTAATCTTACACCTCAATGGTGTAGTGAACATTAATTAAAACAGGTCCATGAAGACTAACTGGTGGATCGCTAGACAATATTGTTTCTGGGTTATTACCCTTCGTCAGTAGCGATTACCAAGAACCTTAGTTGTTGAAATACCTTTACATGTAGTGGCCATCAAAACTTCTTGGCGCGAGCCAATCACTCCTAATGAACCACTGACAAGAAGTTTTGATGGCCACTACATGTAAAGGTATTTCAACAACTAAGGTTCTTGGTAATCGCTACTGACGAAGGGTAATAACCCAGAAACAATATTGTCTAGCGATCCACCAGTTAGTCTTCATGGACCTGTTTTAATTAATGTTCACTACACCATTGAGGTGTAAGATTAGACCATCTTTCGTGTAAATTTTACATTTTTCTGTCATATTTGACAAGACACATTTTCAATATATATATATATATATATATATATATATATATATATATATATATATATATATATAAGACATTTTTTTCGTATTTGTCGTAAACTCGATAATAAAAATAAATAAATTGTTGGGGTACAACGACACTGTAACGACTGTAAAACACTATTAAATTGTAAAGTTCTTAATTTTTTCACCAATATTTCGCATCTAAATGTATGCTTCATCAAGGTCACTACAATCAAAAAGGCAAAAATACAATAATTCCAAGGCAATCAAAAACAACAAACTTACAAACGTGAACAAGATAAGGGAGAAATAAAAACATTAAACTATCAAAAGGAACACAAGTAATTAGTACGAAATTAAAGTACATTGCAAAAATTAACGAAAATGCACAGGAACAAAACACGAGGTGTGGCTGTCTTAATACACATGGCGAACGTAAAAATTCATACCAACTTAAAGTATGAAATCTAAAAAACGAAAACATAACAACGTTGAAAAAACGAAATTAAATTAACAACAACAATTGACATTTAAAACAAAATCAAAGAATTAACACTAATCAACATTTAAAATAAAACGAAAATTAATTAAACAACTGCAATTAAAAATAATAAACAACAAGTTAAATACAAACAAAAAAAAACAAAATTTATTTAAAAAACTTACCAAGGAAGGGGGACCAACTAAATAAGTGAATCAAAAGTATTATCGATCTGACTAGAAAACTTCTTATTAAAGGTTAATAGAAATGCATAAATCACATTTAGATTATCAGTATCAGATTTAAAGTTCATAGATTTAGGTTTAATATTATTAATTTCAACCATCTCGAGGAACTCCCTCGATTTTTTTCCCTGAGAGAATCTTAAGATCTTAGTATTATCCATGTCCACAGAATGATGTTCCAAATTCATGTGTTGTGAAAGAGCACATCTGGTTTTTTTAGTTCTAATATCACTCGTATCAAGTGTTTATCTTGTTTTAAGCCAATTAGAGGTCTGTCCTATATATATTTTGTCACACTGATCACAGGGTATAGCATAAATTATATTGGAGTTCATTAACTTATCATTCTTATCCTTGATCCTACTAAAATAATTATGAATAGTACTAACATTATAGAAGGCAAATTTAACATTACCATGATTTAAAATCTTTGAAACTTTAGGTGTAAGATCAACAATGAATGTTAATCTGAAATATTTAACTAGTAAATTGTTAACAGAATCAACGTTTATTGAATTTGAATTTGAATTGAATTTGTTAACAATTTACTGGTTAAATATTTCAGATTACCATTCATTGTTGATCTTACACCTAAAGTTTCAAAGATTTTAAATCATGGTAATGTTAAATTAACTTCAAAAACAGATACATTAAATAAATGTGTTGTAGTACACATATTTTAAACTAATTATAAAATTTTATGGAAACGTTTACATCGCCGAAGTTAATAACTTGAAAGGTAGGGTCGTGTATAAGAATGATTGTCGTAATTAATATTATCGTTTCTCTTTACACGGCCTTTATGATATTAAACGGCGTTCCCGATCACAGGGATTATCTACTCATATTAAATGGTTTAAAAAGACTAGCGAAAAGGTACAATGTACTTATGGGAAATTAATAATGGCGAGATTATTCTGCAATAATAATCTAACATTATTACAAGTATTATTCAAAAGACGTCACATCATTATTAATAAAAAAAATAATTACTGTTGGCATGAATATTAATGAAGCAGATCTGCAATATGTATAGCATTTTACAAGATTTATATATTGTTATATTATTAGCTGCCATTGCTATGTTAATAATATAGAAGAAAAGATAAATATAAATTGGCGAAAGATAAAGTAAAAATACTAAAACTAAGTATATCTATTTACTTTCGAACCAAAACTTTAAATATAAATAAAAAATGGATATAGTGTAGGTACTATTAACACTTCTGGCGACGATTTGGATTGCAAGAAAAGCGATCTAGAAAAATCAGATCTTTTTTTTAGATTTTCTTTCGCTTTGACCTAGAACACCTACTTGAGCATGGCAAATGTGACTACGTCGGAATAATACCGGAAATTGAGAGGTTGCCAAATTTATCTAGTGCATCGCCTCGAAAATGACCGCATTCTACCTCAAGAATGGGCGCTTCGGTTAAATTGAGATTTTGCAATGCCATAACTGGATCACGCAGTTGATACGTGGTTTATGAAAAAAATGGCCGACATCTTGAAACAAAATGGCGGCATTTTATCGCTGGAAGTTTTACATTAACATAGCTGGAATACCGACTTCATTCGGTCGTTACAAATCTAACTCGACCTTCTATTTTTTTCGAATAATTTGGACCAGCGCTCTTCACGTAATTTACAATGTAAAAATCTCAAATCGATCTCTGCGCGCATGCCATATGACATCACAGAAAATGATAATTATGGATTAGTAAGGTTAGTAGTAATAAATAAAATTTAGTTCAAATTAATTGCACTTTTAAATTGTTGACTTAATTGTGACATATTAGCAGATGATTGAACTGACTTCAAATTGTAGTGTTTCAATGGCAAAAATAATATGAGTTATATTGTAATATTGTAATATCACAAACCTTAATTACTGAAATATCTTCATATGTAGTGGGCATTAAAACTTCTTGTCAAGGTATATATATGACTTTTTCAGGTTCTTGGGTTCATTACCCGAGAACTTGTAGAATCAGATTTTACCCACGAGAATCTACGAATCGAACATATATATAGAAAATATATCATGTGTGAAAAATGTAAAATTTACAAGATAGGTGGACTAATCTAACACCTTTAAGGTGTTATGAAAATTAATTAGACAGGTCTATGAAGACTAACTGGTGGATCGCTAGACAATATTCCAAAGAGATTTTCTCATGAAAGGTAAGATGAGTATCCGTGGTTACAAATTTGTTTACTCTAGTTTCCGTTTGGTAGTTTTAGCCTTTTTTTATTTCTATCTTTAATTCTTGTTTAACAGAGCTTTCATTTTTCTTTTATGTTTTTTTATTCTCAAATTATACCGGTATTGCTTTAATTAGCAACTTATTTTAATTTTCTTCGGACACATAGCACTATCCTATACTATATATTATTAACCCATATTATTTTTTGTGTTTAACCCCACTCCACTCTAACAGGTGTACGCATTAGGCCAATTGTCATAAAATTTATTAATTGGGACTACACATATTAAAAAAATAAATATATTATATTAGGTAATGCATATTCAAACTCAAACTGCAAAGCGGGAGCAATTAGAAGGCATTTTTCGCTCTCTTAACTTTGCTTTAAGTATTCGTTTTCCAGTCACGGAAATAATTAATAGAACATAGAGAAAATGTTAATTAGAATCCAGAGAGTCGTGTCGCGAAATATTTTATAAAACGGGTCGATTTTTTCCTTCTCCATTCTTCAAAAGGAAATTAGCGGAGCCCAGTAAAATGAAGGCGACTGCTTATTATTAAAAAGAACTTTAAGCTTTAATTAGAACCTCCTGATTAGAGCGAGTGACTGACTGTGTGTCAGTTGCTCTTAATGCGTCTCGCCTGTCGCTTTGATCTTATAAGTGCAGGAAACGCACTAATTAGTAATTGCTAATCCGACAAACTTTACGGGTGCTTTCTTTGACGTCACACCTCTTTAAATGCACGGTATTTGTAAGTCAAAGTGTTTCCTTTCCGAATGCATGAATAAAAGGTTCTACTGTTGGAGTTTAAATCGACACGACGCATTTTGCTAAATATGAAATCTTTTCAAAAATTAACGTTATTTGATAGGATAATTTGACATTTTGCGGTAATTATTCTCATATAATATATAACGATAATTAATATTTTGCATGTATTTGTGTACGTACAAACGCAACTGCACAAGACATCCGAGTAGATAATAATCTACACGGTATTAGCACGGTTGTTTTTATGCACATATATGTACGTCGAGTGAAATTGCGTAAAAAAGGAGTAGCGTTTAAGTAGAAACATTAAAAATGTAACCAGCAAAATATTTGACCGCGACACACGTGGTTTGAAAGCTTACGTTTTTATCCACGACTATTGCGTTATATATACGTTACGCAATTACTTTTCTACAAATAATGGTATCTACAACTACCCAGCGGGAGTTATAAGCGTGAGTTATGATAACTCACGCCTAGTCGCCATAGTAACTACTTACGTAATGTTATCTAATTGGCCGATATTAAATATCATGTCAAACAATTAAATGTCAAATTGACAAAATGAGTTCAGACAGTAATTCAAAAATGTGTACACCACCTGGAATAAGAAAAATCGCCGAAATAGCAACTCGCAATCTTCTGCCGGATAAATCGCACAAGAAATATAATGTGGCCTACCAAAACATTTGGATTGGAGTACAAGTAAGAACGTAAAATCATTGTCAGAAACTGTGCTTCTGGCATATTTTAAAGAATTGCCAATGAAATATAAATGTTCATCATTTGCTACTCTATGCTTAGAAGTACACTCAGTATAAATAAGAGATTAAATATTGAAACTTTTACGAAACGAAATTACGAGAGTTTCTAAAAAGTCTAAAAAGTTTTCGGCTAAAAAGGTAAACGTTTTCGCCAGAAGAATAGTCGTGGATAAAGTATAGTATTCAACTCGAGGTAATGGCAATAACTCACTTGGATGATTACAGCGCTCGCCTGCGGCTCGCGCTGCAATCAACCCGTGAGTTATTGCCCACATTACCTCTCATTGAATAATATACTATTATAGTATGAGTGCATGTATCATTTACACTAATTATGTAAAATTTATCAAATTATACTGCGTTAAATTTCCTCGAGTTCACGGATGTAATTGGCCGGGAGAATTACATACGGTTTTTGTTCTGCATCTATTGAAAAAACTGAAACTGAAAAGAAAATGCAAGTAAAGAAGTGTTATTGCTGTATGAAATGTTTCGTAACAATTTTTTGTCATGTCTATCCAAACACCTTTCTCATTTTTGATCCACAGATCCAGTCCAATAATTTAATACTCATGTAACGCTTGTTGTAGTTATTTAGTAAGTAGTATAGCTGAGCTGGTTCTGGGACAGTTCGCTGGCCATGTCCATCCGAAACGACCACGGATATGGGGTTTCGTGTTCTTTAGAGGTCATAGGTTGCCGAAGAAGTGATGTCTTTCAAGGTCATAGCTGAAGAAGTGTCGTCAATACCAGAGGCTGTTGAAGCCGTCGTGGTTGTAGTTTAGGGTTGTTTTTGCGTAAGAAGTGGATGCTGAAAAAGTGACGTATGCCGAAGAAGTGTCGTCAATCTTGAAGCCGGAGGGGTGGCTGAAGAAGTCTTTCAAGGTCATTGCCGAAGAAGTGTCGTCAATACCAGAGATTGTTGAAGCCGAAGTGGCCGTCGTAGTCGGAGGGGGTGCCATTACCAGAGGCTGCTGAAGAAGTATTTTGCCTAAGAAGTGGATGTCGTCCAAACCAGAGACTTCTGAAGAAGTGACGTATTAATCAAGGACTCCTCATGCCGAAGAAGTGTCGTCAATACCAGAGGCTGTTGAAGCAGGAGGCTGCTTTTGCCAGAAGGTGGCTGAAGAAGCCTTTCAAGTTCATTGTCGAAGAAGTGTCGTCAATACCAAAGGCTGTTGAAGACTGGGGTTGTTTTTGCGTGACGTGTGCCGAAGAACTGTCGTCAGGAGTGGGTTCATTGCCGAAGAAGTGTCGTCAATACCAGAGGCTGTTGAAGCCGTGTTTTTGCGTGGCTGCTGAAGAAGTGCCGTGTGACGGGTTGCCTAGCCTAGCCCAGACTAGTTGTCGTTGTGGTTGCCTAGCCCCCAGACTTTTCAACGTTAACCTCTTTGTAAAATTGGTTGTTTCCATTTAACTTATGACAAATAAAGAGATTTGAATTAAAATATCGTTTTTTGGGGATGTGTGTGATAGGGTTTCGCATAATGAGAAAACAGTTTCAAAAATTAATTTTATAATTATTTAAAAACCAGACATAAAATTTTTACATTTTGCTGTGCTCATTTCAATGCATTGTCAATGTGGTGTTGGTTGCAGTGGAATTTTTGAGCCGCTGCTGCTTGGTACTTCATCAGTGTTGCGAGATTAGGCGAGTCCAGTATGATGTTCGGCGATAGTAATTTTTCGAGCACTTTCTTCTTGTTGTGCCCCTTGACGATGACATTCGCATCCAATATAATCGTCTTTAAATATGTACATACATGCTCGTGCGGTAAATAACCTGGAAATTTTGTCTTCCAATCCAAACCGTGTATGTGTATGTGTATGTGTAGTGGTCCAGTCAATGTGCCATTTTACATCGTCGACTAGCCAATCATCCATTTCAGGGTGGTTAACAATTGTGTGGAACGTCAAACCATTGTTCGTGTTTAAAATTTCAATTCAATTTCCCGTATGAAGAAATCACTGTTTTTAAATTGGAAGCCGAAGTCCACAATGAACATTCTGAAAAGTGATATATAAAATTGACTGACGTTCGCATCTACACGTTTTATATATGTTGAAAGAAAGTGGGGGGACGACTAAACTTACGTTGTTGTCGTCAAGGACTGATGAACATGGTTTCATTGCAAAATAGATTTCTCTTGCAATTTTTAGGATGAAAATTACAATGCAACTCGATGGAATCGTTGCAGAAACAAAAGTGTTTTTTACATTTGTTGCACCATCACCTCTAAAGAACACGACACCCCCCTATCCGTGGTCGCTTCGGATGGACATGGCCATCGAACCGTCCCAGAACCAGCTCAGCTATACTACTTTAGTAATCAACTTATTAGCTGGTTTATTTAAAATAAATTATGAGATCTTACAAATAAAATTGAACCTTGTGAAATGACATATTCATTCATATATATTAACACTAATCAAAAAAGGATTAAAATATACGGTATACTGCTTCAAATACATGACTTCAATAATGACAGGAAAATGTAGAACTGCTTTACTAATGGAGGAATCTCATTCAAAAATTTCTATGAAGCAAGTTTACTAAGAGAACGCGGTGGATCGCTAGACAATGTTTCGTTGAAATTTCATCTCTCTTCAGCATCGAATATCATTTCTGGGTTATTACCCTTCGTCAGTAGCGATTACCAATTGAACATTGTTGAACAATATTGTCTAGCGATCCACCAGTTAGTCTTCATGGACCTGTTTTAATTAATGTTCACTACACCATTGAGGTGTAAGATTAGGCCATCTTTCGTGTAAATTTTACATTTTTCTGTCATATTTGACAAGACACATTTTCAATATATATATATATATATAAAAGGAAGACTTTTTGGGCAAAGCCCGCGTGGAAACACGCAACCGCCGACACGTGTTTCTGACTTATTAGTCGTCATCAGGACGGTATAGCCAAATTAAAAGATGGACAAAATTTGGAGATACAAAACAATCGGAGTCAACACAAGCAACCGACCTCCACATTATGACAACAGTCAAAATACCCACAATATTGTGAGAACATTCAACATAGCCACGCGGGAGGACATAGCCACCTGCGTGAACAACCGAGCCCAGGATATAATAATGAAAAAAGGTTGTTGATGCGGGAACAAAGATATATAAAAGGAAGACTTTTTGGGCAAAGCCCGCGTGGAAACACGCAACCGCCGACACGTGTTTCTGACTTATTAGTCGTCATCAGGACGGTATAGCCAAATTAAAAGATGGACAAAATTTGGAGATACAAAACAATCGGAGTCAACACAAGCAACCGACCTCCACATTATGACAACAGTCAAAATACCCACAATATTGTGAGAACATTCAACATAGCCACGCGGGAGGACATAGCCACCTGCGTGAACAACCGAGCCCAGGATATAATAATGAAAAAAGGTTGTTGATGCGGGAACAAAGATATATAAAAGGAAGACTTTTTGGGCAAAGCCCGCGTGGAAACACGCAACCGCCGACACGTGTTTCTGACATATTAGTCGTCATCAGTTGATGACGACGTGCTTCCACGCGGGCTTTGCCCAAAAAGTCTTCCTTTTATATATCTTTGTTCCCGCATCAACAACCTTTTTTCATTATTATATCCTGGGCTCGGTTGTTCACGCAGGTGGCTATGTCCTCCCGCGTGGCTATGTTGAATGTTCTCACAATATTGTGGGTATTTTGACTGTTGTCATAATGTGGAGGTCGGTTGCTTGTGTTGACTCCGATTGTTTTGTATCTCCAAATTTTGTCCATCTTTTAATTTGGCTATACCGTCCTGATGACGACTAATAAGTCAGAAACACGTGTCGGCGGTTGCGTGTTTCCACGCGGGCTTTGCCCAAAAAGTCTTCCTTTTATATATCTTTGTTCCCGCATCAACAACCTTTTTTCATTATTATATCCTGGGCTCGGTTGTTCACGCAGGTGGCTATGTCCTCCCGCGTGGCTATGTTGAATGTTCTCACAATATTGTGGGTATTTTGACTGTTGTCATAATGTGGAGGTCGGTTGCTTGTCTTGACTCCGATTGTTTTATATCTCCAAATTTTGTCCATCTTTTAATTTGGCTATACCGTCCTGATGACGACTAATAAGTCAGAAACACGTGTCGGCGGTTGCGTGTTTCCACGCGGGCTTTGCCCAAAAAGTCTTCCTTTTATATATCTTTGTTCCCGCATCAACAACCTTTTTTCATTATTATATATATATATATATATATATATATATATATATATATATATATATATATATATATATATATATATATTAAAAATGTGTCTTGTCAAATCTGACAGCAAAAATGTAAAATTTACACGAAAGATGGTCGAATCTTACACTTCAATGGTGCAATGAACATTAATTAAAACAGGTCCATGAAGACTAACTGGTGGATCGCTAGACAATATTGTTCAACAATGTTCAATTGGTAATCGCTACTGACGAAGGGTAATAACCCAGAAACAATATTGTCTAGCGATCCACCAGTTAGTCTTCATGGACCTGTTTTAATTAATGTTCATTGCACCATTGAGGTGTAAGATTCGACCATCTTTCGTATATATATATATATATAGTCTGTTTCACTTAAGAGTGTAACACCCTCATATCTTTTTTATCTTTCGTCCGATTTTAGTAATTTTTTTCCCAAACATAGAATACTTATTGCTCTATTTAATCTCGAAAAACCAATTGTCTTCTTTAAATGCAAAGCAACCTGCGCTGGCAAAATAAATGGAAAAAATCACGAAATCACTTTAGGCATTTTTTTATCGAAAAATTTTACTAGTAATAATTGTTCAGAATTGTCCAAAAACACTGAATCCAAAATTTCATGAAAATTAAAAATGTTAAAATTTTCTTCAAAAGCAATTCCAATTCGGTAAATATCATTTGCACAGGTGGCTGCGCCGAAACAACAACAACTTTAAACAACTTTGACAGTTTAGGTTTTATTTCAAACAAAATTTTCCCAGTATACTTTGTTCGGCGCAGCAAATAATAAGTATTTACGGACTTTTACGGTAAATTTTAACATTTTCAATTTTTATAAAATTTTGGATTTATGGTTTTTGGGCAATTCTGATCAATTATTACTAGTAAAATTGTGAGTGATTTCTTTATTTTTGCCGTTTATTTTGCCATCGCATGTTGCTTTGCATCTAAAGAAGACAATTAGATTTTTGATATTCTACGTTTGGGAACAAATTACTAAAATTGGACTAACAATAAAAAAGATATGAGGGTGTTACACTCTTAAGTGAAACACACTGTATATCAAATTGAAAAATTATTGCGAAAAACAGTATTCGGGTTTAAACGATTGGGGAAAAAAGCCACCAATTTGTTCAATCTGACATTTCACTTCTTTATTGAAGCATTTTCAAAGGTATACAATACTATGAAAATTTATTTAAACAAAATTACTTACATGAAATACTAGTTATATGAAATTGTGATTTTAAATAAATACAACAAATCTAACTTTTCAACTCCCCCTCGTAACTTGTTCAATACTGGTGGATTTTTATTACTTTAAGTTTCGCAGGTAGATATTAGGTTCAATTTCATTGTTTTTTGTGCCCATAAAATTCTCACACGTTTACACTTAATGCGTTGCAGTTTTTGGACGCATCTAATTCACAATGTGATTTATAAAATCTAAATTAGTTTTAACCTGTGTTTTTACGTAAATGTAGTTAGTAATGCTATATTTATCACTTTCAATTTTATACATCTAATATTTCATGTAAGTGAAAAATGTTTTCCTTTGTACTTTATTTAAATAAATGATAATAGTATTGTATACCTTTAGGCTTAGGCTTTGAAAATGCACATTATGGGATTAATGGTTATTATTGAATATGTATTGATTTTATTTATGAACTCTTTCATCGTCATTATTGTTTTAAGAAATTTATTTCAGAGGTGAGTTTAATTGTTTTTTTAAATTATACCTATATTGTAATTGTGTTAGTTGTTGATTGTAGCTCTGAAGCTTTTAAAATTAAAGGCGAAACGTTAGCAATGAAATAGCTTTATTTTATTTTGTGGACTGTCCTAATTACCAAAGAATATTTGTTCATATATATATATATATATATATATATATATGATTCTCACTTCTTGTCCACTGGTATATAACGAAAATGTTTCTTCGGAAATTTTGGACAGGTAACGAAATTAAACAATAATCTTGTTGAGATTGACTGATCGCTAGGCACTTGATGAAACATTTTTAATAATAACAAAATAAAACACTTGGTTAAGTTTCACACATTTCACACATTAAATGTGTGAAACTTAACCAAGTGTTTTATTTTGTTATTATTATACAATAATCACATTAGTGACGTTTCGCCTTTAATATGAAAGGCATCTTCAGACTAAAAAAATGATTACAACATATTACTATGAATTAACCTTGAATTTTATTTTATTTAGGAAATAACTCACAACTATATAATTTTTTTTGTCAAAGCTATCCTTTTGCTCAGGTTTGGTCAGGTTAAATAATACAACGATATTTTAAATTAAAATAATATATTTTCCAAAATCAAATTCTCTAAATTCTCCAAATTAATATACAATATTATATAAATTCCCTTATACGCGTTTAAATGTTTACCGTCAACAAGTTCTCGGTGCCTGTTAAAAAAAAAAAAAACAAAATTCGTATACGCAAATTATTTACACATGCCGGGTATGGGCAAGAAATGCTGCGCGACTCCGATGCGTTAACCGGTCCGTCCTTATCCTAATCTAATCCCGCGTCAATATTTGTCTTATTTCTCATGCATATTCTGATTTTAAAACTATTTGTTGTGAAAAATTCTCTCTGTGCTCAATAAGTTGCAATTTACGTTTATTGAAACAATTTGTAAATAATTTTCTTTACTTGCTAAACAAATCGCAAATAATATTTATTGATACAATTTGTTATTATTTTATTTACTTGCTCAACAAGTTGCAAATTTATTGAAACACTTTGTTAATATCTTTTTATATTTGCTTAACAAGTGCAAATAATATTTATTGATACAATTTGTTATTATTTTGTTTATTTGCTAGACAAGTTGCAAATAGGATTTATTGATACACTTTGTTGTTATATTTTGTTATTTGCGAAACAAGTGCAAATAAACTTTATTAATACAATTTGTTATACCTTTTCATATTTGCTTATCAAGTGCAAATAAAATTTATTGACACAATTTGTTATTATATTTTGTTATTTGCTAAACAAGTGCAAATAAAATTTATTAATACAATTTGTTATACCCTTTTATATTTGCTTATCAAGTGCAAATAAAATTTATTGACACAATTTGTTACTATATTTTGTTATTTGCTAAACAAGTGCAAATAAAATTTATTAATACAATTTGTTATACCCTTTTATATTTGCTTATCAAGTGCAAATAAATTAACACCTTATGAACTAACATAATTCATTTTAAATTTATATTTTGCCAAACAAGTTGTAAATTATTCCATTTACCGCTTATCTAGCCATTTGGTTGCCCTGAATTCAGGCACCATTAATATAATATTAGCAAATTTAAATATTCTTACCAAATCTTCTGCCTCCGGCTGGTCACTGGATCGAACTCTCTCTGCTTCGGGCTGGTCGCTGGCTCGGACTCGAACTCCTTCTTCCTTCTTGGGCTGGTCACTTCGTGGAACTCTTTCCCTTCCTCTTCGGGCTGGTCGCTTCGTTGAACTCCCTTCCCTTCCTCTTCGGGGTGGCCACTTCGTTGAACTTCTCGTAATTTGCTGTGCGTTGGCTTTTATAGCTCAGCCCCTACCTTCTTCTCCCCACACTTGTCTACATCCCTGCTCTTGGTTTACCAGGTGATCACCCAGGTGATCTCCCTACCACCTCTATCCCTTCTCGTCATCGTTTTTAAAAATAAAATAATTTTCTAATTTAACTAATAACTTCTTCTAATATTATTTATAAAAAACACAACAATATGTTAACATACCAACAATTAAGTCAATAAACAACTCACCTAATGTAATAATAATTGAATAAACGTATGACATGAATAAAATAACATTCAACACACAAACAAATGTAAAGATTGTTCCTCAATCACCTATATTTGTTGACAACGCATACGTAAATAATTTAAAATTGTTTAAAATTGATGTGAACTCGACACAAGTCAAATGTAAATTAAAGTAAAAGCAAGACTTTTTTAATAAAAACGCCCAGCGCGTGGAAAAAGCGATATTATTTCTTCAGCTAAATAAAATTATTAAACCCCAAAAAATGGAATACCGACTACCTAAATGTGTTTAGTACATTATTATAAATTGATGAAATTAATATATTATCATTCTTTATGTTGCAAGTATTGGGGGTAACGGCAATATACAAGGATTCGAGATTCACATCAATTTTAAACAATTTTAAATTATTTACGTATACGTTGTCAACAAATATAGGTGATTGAGGAACAATCTTTACATTGGTTTGTGTGTTAAATGTTATTTTATTCATGTCATACGTTTATTCAATTATTATTACATTAGGTGAGTTGTTTATTGACTTAATTGTTGGTATGTTAACATATGTTGTAATCATTTTTTTAGTCTGAAGATGCCTTTCATATTAAAGGCGAAACGTCACTAATTGATTATTGGTTAATTTCGTTACCTGTCCAAAATTTCCGAAGAAACATTTTCGTTTTATATATATATATATATATATATATGTATATATGTATTGTTGTGTTTAGGTCCAATTTATAATGTTGTGTTTCGGTTGATATGTAGGTAAGTGTTATTAGAGAGCATTAGAGAGTACTCTTAATCTCGGGGAGACGCCGCGGAACGGAAGAATATTAATAATCGAGCTATTTATTAAAACAAGCGATTCCTCCTTATAGGGGTATCGGCAATTGACCATACAGCCTACAGGTTTACTTTGCCAAGCAACGGCTAGCGGGTAACACAGACGCTCGGTAGGTCACGTACGCAATATTAACTTACGATGCAATAACTTATTCTAACAAATAAACTGGTGTAGGTGATGTAATTGAAGGTGATTATAATAATAATTTAACTAAGCAAAAGTGTAAGGTGCTTAAAATTTAGTTCCGACCAGTTACAATTAGTCCGCGGGATTACTAAAAGCACTCTTGGTTTGACGCAGAATCGGCCGAACCGTTTCAACGTTCCGATACAGCTGCGGACGGGATTCGGGCTCGATCAGGATACAGGAGCTGCGCCTAGGATTTCCGGATCGGGTCCCCGTTGAAGATTTTAGGATTTCCGTACCGTTTATCACTTGAGGTTATATTAATCCGATATAGATTTTTCCATTGATTTTCCACTATCAGGTGAGTATAACACGTTGTCTTACAGTTTATTAATTAATTATACTTTTTAGATGGTTGAGATAAAAAAGTTTCGCTAATACTCTGGAGCGATATCGACACGACTGACTCTCTTCAGAAGCTTTTTTCGCCCCCTTGTTATTTGATAGTGTATTGTTCGTTACCTGGTCGACAGGCACGTCATTGGTCAAAAGGTAAAATATTGTTACTAACGAGGTTGCCATGATTGTAGTGGATGTCTATATTTAGTGCTATGTATTTAGACTCGAAGTTTCTGAATTGTAAGGTCTGGCTACTGATGAAGGGTAATAATCCAGAAACAATATTGTCTAGCGATCCACCAGTTAGTCTTCATGGACCTGTTTTAATTAATGTTCACTGCACCATTGAGGTGTAAGATTCGACCATCTTTCGTGTAAATTTTACACTTTGCTGTCAGATTTAACAAGACACATTTTTAATTTAATATATATATATATATATATATATATATATATATATATATATATATATATATATATATATACATATATACATGAAAGATGGTCTAATCTTACACCTCAATGGTGTAGTGAACATTAATTAAAACAGGTCCATGAAGACTAACTGGTGATTCAACAATTAAGGTTCTTGGTAATCGCTACTGACGAAGGGTAATAACCCAGAAACAATATTGTCTAGCGATCCACCAGTTAGTCTTCATGGACCTGTTTAATTAATGTTCACTACACCATTGAGGTGTAAGATTAGACCATCTTTCATGTAAATTTTACATTTTTCTGTCAAATTTGACAAGACGCATTTTCAATATATATATATATATATATATATATATATATATATATATATATATATATATATTGAATTTTTACGGTCGATACTCCTGCAAAGATATATATATATATATATATATATATATATATATATATATATATATATTCCGAAAGTTAATTACTTGACTGTACTCACAGTACATCTTAAACATTTTAATTTGTTGCCTTAAAGTACAATGTAATCATTCTATTTGTTCTATTTGTCCGTTGATATTTTTGGAATATTATTATTTTGCAAGCGTATTTTATATGCGTATTATGTGTTTGGAAGATTACTTTAAATATAACTCGTAGCATGTCTTCAGCACTTGTTAAGGTAGTATTAGATATGTATACAGTGTCACATGTCACCTAACCCTCACCTCATGAAATTAATTGAAAAGCCCGGTGAATAAGCAAAATGAATTTGCAATTTTAACGGCTTTATATAATGCATCGCTGCAGTTAATTTTCTAAATGAAGTGCTTTCAACCATAACTAAAGCGCACTAATGAAAATGAAAATGTCAAGTCACGTGAAAACTAGATTAAATTCATTACAAAATATTATGGATAACCGGTCAACATTTAAAGTTGAACGCAATTTCTTTTAAACAAAAAAATTCATTAAAGATTAAATGCTTTATATTCACTCAAATTTCAATTGCTAATACTTTGTACTATTAGTTTATAATTTAGTCAGCTCATTTTACTTTACGTTTTAAATTCTTTAGAAGCGAATTTCATTTTGCATAATTTTCTTTAAGAAATATGCATTAGGAAAATTAAGTATATAACTACGAAACGTGATGTATATGAAATATTGCGAACTATTTCAGCTGCTGTTATCAAGATTTCGATAAATTCACAAATACGTATAATGGATTTTTGACAGTGACAAATTCATCTAATTCATTTTGTTTGCTGTCAACGGACACAAAGGTCTAGCTTGAAACATACTAATAATAGGTTTGGTTATTACTTGTCCAATCAAGTATACGACTCGCTAATATAATCAACACTAATGCTTTTACCATTAATTTGATTTTGTAACGTGTAACATATTTTAAATTATGCCTAAGCGGTAACATGTGGATACAGTAATATTTAACGAGTAGAAATAAGTTATTAATCCTATCATTCTTTACTTCGTAGTAAAAGTAAGTTCGTTGTTTCAAATCGGTACATGGCTTTCCATACCTCGGGTATATTGCGACCACTTGGTGCCCGCATTATTCACCAACTGTTTTCTTTTCTTAGTTCAAAACGATCTTCATTATTCATTATGTTTATTCTTGAATCGGATACCTCCACCACTGATACCTTTATTGGGTATCAATGATTATCATAAATCTAGGAGGTTTTGCTGGGCATTAAGGATACACTGATACCCGGATACCATAATTACAAAAAATCATTAAAATTGTCCTTTTATGTTTGGTATTTTGAGTTGAGTTTGGGAGGTAAACTGGACAAAAGTGAACAACTATCTAACTTTCATGATTGAATATTTACCAATATTGCAGCCATGATCTTCCCTGGTACACTATTTAAGGTTATTCCTCTATTGTTATTGCAGTTCTTCTTGTCGCCTGTCGCTTTTGTTACTTCTTCGATTCTTATTTCTTCAAAATCCGTGTCATCTTCCTTTCCTTGAAATTCAGATTCCACCTCATGTTTCTCGGTCGTTTCTACTTCTGCTGCTGTTCGTTCTTTAAAATATTGTCTCCATCATTCCATAATTTTTCTTCACTAGTGATTATATTCCCTTCTTTATCGTTTGTATTCATTATATTAAAATCATTCTTTCTGCTCATTTGCTTCAGCGCCGCAGAAAAGTTTTTGATTGTCCCTATAATTTCTTGACATTTGTTTCCCGAACTTCTTCCATGATTATTTTTTCGTATTTCCATTTTAACTTCTTTCTCTTAATCTTGTATTCTTTATTCGGACTGATTTTTAATCTAGTGAGTCATTGTAACTTGCCCCATGTCGCTTGTGAATGCTATGCGCTTTCTAGAAAAGAACTAAATATGTAAAATAAGCCACAGCCGATGGTAAGATCAACTTTTCAGTAATGATTTGTATTGTTTATGTGATTTTATATAAGAGCATGTAATACTAGTGTATACTATATATAATATCAGATTATTGAAATCTAATATGTATTTTGGCTCACTTTTTGATGGTGCTTCCAAAACATTTCTTAATTTTAATCACGTACCGTTTAATGGAAGTCCATGTATTGGCGTCCCCTGAATCGATTGTGAGTATTTTCGGCATAAAGTCTCCCCCTCCATCATCTGCGTCACAGACATATTAGAATTAGACACCGATCGCAACAATAATAATCAAAAATCTTCAGTGGTCCGCACTGTGAAGTAAAAAGGGACCCATACAATTTTGCATAATTAAGCTTTTTAACGCGGGAAGAATAGTCGTTAAATGGCAGTATAAAGAATACATGTATATTATACGTGTGCTAACAACATTGGATTCCACAATGAATTAATTATGACATAAATTATTAAGTGGACAATTCTCGGCTACTTTAACGACTGGAAGACAAATCTAAGATAAACCAACCATAAATCTCCGCCAATGTGTATTCACGGCGTCCAGTATCAGCTATAAGGAACGAGAAATAAGCTCTCGCAGGAACGAAAGGGAAAGTGTTCCTTCCGATGCGGCGACAACGGTTATGAACCTTCGGCAAATATTATTTTTGTGTTCAAATATAGCGACATCGTGTCCCAGTTCTATTTCAAAAATTTCATCTTAAGGTGGAATATTGTTTGCCCTCGTGATTACTTTCTCCGCGTGACAATACAAACTGTCGGTTGGGTCGCACTCTTTTGTTTCTGCCAGCGATACGTTGCCCGGAAAAATCATGGAACGCCCCTTGAATTTTAAAGCGGAAGTTTAATTACAGCGGCGTTGAACATATTTGTTTGGGAAATTGTTTTTGATGATGGAAAATTAAAACTTAACTGAAAATATAAGGACGATCTTTCAGCTTGGAGAAATAGAAATAATTTCTCTTAGGTTTTAAGCAAGAAATTTATGAGATTTAATTCATATTACCTTCTGCAAATATTAAACAAATGACTTCTATTTAAACTTAATTGTTTCAGTAAATGCTTTATAATTTTAGAACTAAGGCATTTTATTACAGAAATGCAAAAAGGTAATTACATCAACTTCAGTATTCTAAAACTTCATTCACAATACTAATAATTATACTATAATTGACGTTACAGCATTGGACAAGCTATAAAATGTAATCCTTTAGTTTTAAATAAATTACTATTATATCAAATATGATCAACTTGCATTGGGTTGCGATAAGAATAACACTGAGTGATCCCGTTGTGTTTACTTACTATTAACCCACACTAACAAATAAACAACAATATACCGTAATAAATAAAGACAACTATACCGTTTACCCATTAGATGCATCTCCACACAAGTGCGCGAAGTTTGAATAGAAGGTTTCTATTGGTGGAATTTCTCAATCCCAAAACACGCAACTACAAAATTCGGCAATCGTGATTGCGTTTCGATGTTTTTTAATTTGTATGTAGCGTGTGAAACTGACTGTTGACGCCGAGACCACGCCTTTTCTGCATATGTTCGTTAAACGAGATATACTGTAATCAGTTGCCAGTAAGTATACTCATCGCTAAAAAAAGCAGAGCACCCAGAAGGACGATCGTACGAACTTGAAATTTTGGTGGTATATACATCGCAAGAGAACGAATAATTGATTAAAATTTCATCATGACCAGTCAACTTTTTGTTTGTTTTTTGTCTCGTGTTAATTTTTTTAAGGTACATTTTTGTTCTCGTGTGTAAGGCAAAGTTAATGATTAGTGGCAGTTTAGACGTTGATTTACCTTACGTGTGTCGTTGTCTTGCCCCAAGTTCGTCGTAATCAACATTACAATCAATTAACTTTTGAAAGGGGTCGAATTGTGTGAATGTATGAGGCTGGATTACCCTTTCGCGAAATGACCAGAAGATTGGGTCGAAGTGACTCTACAATCATTCGACCATAGAGAGCTTGGTCCAACGAAGGCTCATAAATACGTAGGAGAAGTAGTGGTCGGCCAGGAATTATGAATGAACGTCAGCAAAGGCGTCTTCGGCGACTGGCCTCAATTAACCCGTTTATAACAACACGGTCGGTGGGGGCTACTTGGAGGGCTGTTTTGGAAAGACAAGTGTCTATGCGAACAATTCATCGCAGAATTCGTGCGTATGGCTTAGCGTCATTTCGACCAATTGTTCGTTTTCCTTTAATCCCAGAGCATCGAGTTGCCAGGCGCCAGTGGCGTAGGCTGAGAGAGCATTCGATCGTTGAATGGCATCAAATCATGTTCAGTGATGAAACCCGGTTTTGCCTGTGGCAATCTGATGGACGGTTGCGTGTCAGAAGACATACAGGACAAAGAGTAATTATGCAATTTGCACTTAGACGCCATTCTGGTTTAACATGGGGTGTTATGGTTTAGGGTGCAATACAATTTGGAAGCCGGTCAACTCTAGTCTTCATTCAAGGAAGTCTGAATGCCGCCCGCTACATCAACGAAGTTTTGGAGCCAGTTTTGTTCCCATACATTCAAAGACATCGCAACACTGTATTCCAGCAAGACAACGCTAGGCCATACATTGCAAGAGTAACGCAGATAGTTTTTTATGAGAATAATGTCAATTTACTGCCATGACCTGCAAGATCTCCAGATTTATCGCCGATTGAACATGTATGGGACATAATCGGCAAAAGAGTCGAAGATTTTCCAGCGCCCATAGACACTTTGACTGAACTTCGAGTTCAAATTCAAAGAGCTTGGGACGAAATACCGCAAGCAGCAATTGATCATTTAATTTTAAGTATGCCCTGGCACTTAAATCAATGCATTGGTTTTGGAAGAGATACCACGCTTGATTAATTTTTTAACATTGTTCTTAAATACAGATTTTCTTGAAATTGTTATCATTCATTGTCTTACTGAATCTCAAATTGTCACAGAAATTTCAAGTTCGTAGGACCGTCCCTTCTGGGTGCTCTGCTTTTTTTTGACTATCAGTGTATATTGTTGACTTGATTTTACAATTTTTAAGGTGTTGTGTTGTGATTGTAAACATATTATGAGTATGTAAACAAGTAAAGGAAACTATGAAAGAAATAACAAGAAAAGAATTAAATATTGCTGTGAATTAAATATAGTAGTTTCAAGAAAATGCTGCAATATGTATCAATGTTCAAATTACACAACGTATTTGTTTTGAATTAACAACATAGTCAGAATTGTTATAAAATTTTTCTTACCGAATCGCCCTTGTGCATTGATACTAATATAAATAAAAACCTAATGGCTTCGGTTATGAATTTACAAGAGCTCTCATGTACATGTACAAAAATTTGAAAATCAAAATTCCTAGATTCGAAAAAATTTATAATTAAAATTTTCAAATTAAAGAAAAATTAGGAACTAAAATTTTTAGATTAAAAAAATTTGAAAATCAAGGTTATCAAGGTTAATGTACGTTGTTAACCAACGTGCTTTCGAACACCTTGCTATTTTGTTTTCTAGCACTACTCATTCTCAGTTACAAAAGAAAACAAATTAATGTGGGTAATAGAAGCTCTGGAAATGCAATAGTGTTACTTTGCAACTACTGACAGCTAACTCGATATGTTATTTATAAAAAGCATACCAAAGTTGAAAATTATTTTCTAAAATTCAAATGTCAACATTTATATCATATTAGGCCATCGAACACAATTCCGTACTCATGTAAATATAGTGTAACGTCAACGTAATGTTGTTTTATCCATAACCACCATGACCTTGGCTCTTGACTTTCCTCAACGCGTCAGTAACCAACGCCATTTATACGGAAAATACACGCGGGCCGAGATAAGGTGGATTTAATTAAGGAATGCCGCCTGATACATACACATGCAGCATTGTGATATAGACACTGGAGCTAATGAAGCTCGACTTCTAATTACTACAACAGCAGGCTTGAAATAGTGATAAGTGTTTTAATTAACATTTACAAATTTACCCCTTTAATATTCAGTTTATATCAAGTCTGCTCCGGTCGGCTACCAACATTCGGAGTAGTAAATTGGTTTCGTAGTAGTGTGTCGGGCGGTAAATTAGTTTAAAAGTGAAATAAGATTTTTAATTTTGTCTGCCAAGTGAAATATTGGCTGAAATCTTCTTGCGTCGTTAATATAATGCTGAGAACGGTTGAATTTGGTTAACGTTGATTAACCAATCGGTCATTAATTAAATATAAATCGGTAATAATAATACATCTATAATTACATGGTAACCAATTGCTGATTTCTGTTTGTTATGCGCTTGCAATAGCTCAAGATTATTGATCATGAAATAATTCCATGACATTTTCAAAATACTTATCACACTGCCCGAAGAATATTCGATAAGACAATTAAGCGCAAAAAACCTAGCTGCTATATTTCAAATATACAACCATGCAGTTGTATTTTAGGCTGCAGACACTACGTTATTTACGTCATATAGATATCATATAGATGGTATTGATAATAAATTAATTCATTTAAATGAAATAATTATGCAATTATTTAATATTAATGCATATTTAAAAACTATAAAAGTTGCAAAAGCCAAGGAGCAGATGATATAATTTTGATGGTTCAACTCAGCGAGGCGGCACTGAAAGATTATAAGCGATCTGAGTTCAAATGGGATCAGTATATAAACTTCGCAATTTCGTCCGCCTCCATTCGCAGTGAAAAACGTACGTATATTGAACATGTTTTAAATATCAATCAGAAATATTCACGGCACTTGTCGAAATCTTTAGACAAATTAAATATGCATAAAAAGCAGGATTATATTAATATTCCACCTCTTTTGGATAATCCAAATTCATTACATAATACATTTGTGAATGCAGTAGGAATTATGAAAGCTAACGCAGACACTTCATTATTTTAAGTCGAATAGAGTGCATGCCACTGCTGGCGATTTTTCTTTACAGCCAATAACCTCGGATGTGGTTGACAAATATCTGCCATCGATTCGCATAAACGCTTTGGGAGTGCACCGGAAAAAAATCAGGGCCAGACAAGGTACAGTATTTTCCGCAGGACTGTGGTAAATCCACCAGTATGCAGCTTGCTGACGAATTGTGGGAAAAACATGACCCTGTGCGGTACACTACGTAAAAATAAGACATTCATTCTTGCCAGCTTGATATCCAGTGAACACCGCCTGAATTAATTTTACACTATAATAAAACGAAAGGCGCCGTTAATGCCACAGATAAACTGGTCGAAGAATACTCGACGCAGAGGAAAACTAATCGCTCGCCGATGGCAATATTCTATCACCTCGTACACATTGCAGTCATAAAAGCTTATAAGCTATGGCTTTTACCTAAACCAGATTGACTGAGGAACAGATCAAATGGCCGTAAAATATTCTTATTGGAATTAGGGAAAAATGTCATACGCCGATACGGTAACAAACACATTCAAGCAAATAGGAAACGATGTATGACTTTTTCCCTGAGCTATTGGAAATTAATCAAGAAACATCCGGGAATGCAAGTGATGGGAGAGGACGTTGCTATATGTGTCAATGAAAGAAAGATCGAAAATGTAGAAAACAGTGTGTCAAGTGTAAAAATTTTGTTTGCTTAGAACATTCTGTTCTTGAAACGTTTTGTAATAAGTGCCAATATTAATAATTTGCAAATTTAAAATGATGATAATAGAATTGATACATTTGTTATTTTTAATTATAAAAATCTGGTATTGCAAGTAGGAGCAACAATCCTGTGAGTTTTTATTGCGGGACAAATACCGTCCGTAGGTATTTTATGTCTACTGCTTGTATTTTGGTTTTATTTTGTTCTACTAGTGTCCATGTTTCATTTCCATATACAATTCGTCTGAATATTGTCTTAAATATTGTCATTTTGGTTTGCGTTGTTAATTCCTTCTTTCTTTTAAAGCCTTGTCTCATCATATGGTTTATCGTTTTTCCAATTCTGTTCATTATGTCTTTTTCTTGTTTCCCATTTCTCTCAATTGCTGGATGTTACCTGTTCTATTTGTCTCCGTCTACTTGTGTATTCAATATATTATTTCTTCCTGTTCATTTCATATGTGCATTTTATTTTGTAGACCTATCTCTTGCCATAATCACAACGTTATCCGCATACGCACACTACGATGTTTCCAGTGGCTGCTCTCTTGTATACCTTACATTTAATCTTTGGTTGACACTCCTTTATAATTCCATCCATAAATAAATTGAAAAGGTAAGGGCTCAGCACTTCTTGTTGCCTTAGTCATTCCTTTGTTTGGAACTCATTTGGTCTCCTATTACCTATGTAGACATAATTCCTGCTTTTTGGATAGGTATTCTGTGTTGCTCTTATTAGTTTCATATGTATTTGCCCTCTCTATTTGAAGCTTCCTTTACATATTGAAACGTACTGTCCAAAATTCAAAAACGCTGAAGTTCGTCCAACATAGTCATGTAGCTGCGTTCTTAAAACATAACCCATTTGAGGAATTTGGGAATCGTAATTCGGATGATCAGTATCCCGAATATTTGTCCGAATAGCTGCAATCATAACTCAATCGTAATTTGAATCGAATATTTACGTCCTAGTTAGAGTCCTTAAAAATATTCCCAATCAACTGTGTACCATTATCACATATGAGGATCTGTGGAGGGCCACACATAAGTAACACGTCAAAATGGGATGCAGTAACACAAATTTTTAACCAGCCCGGTATATCCAATAAATACGAAAATCCTTTAATTGAGCCAGGAAGGGGGGCCAGAATATCGCCAGATATCGTCTGGAATAGAAAAGATACTCGCTTCGTTATTTGGATAAAACCGAGTTTTGGGAGTGTTCAACACTTTTTGCACAGAACAAACATTACAAGCTCTAATATAGCGCCTAATATATTTGCGGATGCGCAATAATGTAGAGTGCCACTAAATCGGTTATAGTTTCAAATAATTTAATTAACGAATAATTTTAGTAATATCGGCCGTTTTATATACATTATATTTGCCTAACTGGAGCAAATTTCACTCAATACGGCGGACTTTACTATTCATTGGATCGTTAGATCCGATGAATAACCTAAAAAAAGAACAAAGAATCGTATACGATAATTTTTCTTGCCGGAAGTCTGTATTTATATAAGGCTTGCAGAAAAATAATTAACGAAAAAATATATAATGTTGCGCTCCTAGCTACGTAGCATAAATAAAGAAAATGAAATAATTATTTCCATAAAACAGTGGTCCTAAAGAGATCATGCCGAGGCGACCAATCCGTAAAAGTATACAGATTAATAAACTTCTTCAATGGACAAAACTAAGGTACGTCCGGCCGAAAAGAAGTTATGAAATAATAATACATATCAAAAAAGAAGGAGTTGATGCGTAGTAACACTGGCTGAGTTATAATCGAACAGTCATTATCATCACGCGCGAATGGCAGGTTAAGTTAACGACAAACCCCGCGAGGATTAAGAGTGGGAGGAAACGGATTGCGGTCGTCGGTTCCGCCAAGGGACTGCAACATTAAAAAAAAAGTGAGTAATTAGTTATAACGAGATATAAAGTTTCGGTCTCAAAACTTAACTGAAGTGGACATTCTAATTATTAGAAATCAATGTTGTTTTCTTTCTCTATAAATTCGCGAGTCGTTAAATTAAAGTGCGCAAAAGGAATATCGAAAAGAGATGATTTATCCATCTTTCCACCAACAAACAAGGTCAGTTTCTTCTTCTTCTTCTTCTTCCCTTTTACTTCTATGGTTAAAATATGTAATAATTGTGATTGTGACCTATATTTTATATAATCATTTTTAATGTAACTGAAAAAGTTTAATTTTACGATAAACTTAAATTGAACCTTTAAGTTAAAATCATTGTTCACAAATTGGTGTAAATTATTTTGATATAACTGATTTAATTTAATTTTCTTAATAAATATAAATAATCTAACCAACCTCTGATCCAACTTGACGAACTACGCGTTTGCTTTGAACTAGTGGTAGCCATAAATTTTAAATATTGTGTGAAACAAAGGCAAATGGGGTATCATCCGAGAACTGGGGAAGATTTTTCTGAACCTTATTATAAAACCTCTTGTACCATAGATCGGACTTGCAATCGTCCTCACTTATATTGACAACGCACAGTTGAATTGTAGACCGTGATAGCATCCGGTACAACATTAAGAGCCAGTTTTTCAATAGTGGTTTAAACTAAGTTCAGAGTTTAAACTCAGTTCAACCGAAAAAACCAGTTTTTCAAGCAAAGTTCAGAACATGATCTTGGATTAAACTCTGTTCAACTTGAACCCACATCCGTGTCCGTTTAAACTCGGTCTAACGCTAAACTACACCACATAACCTCAAAGTTGAAGTGCATCTCTGTGTATTCGTCCGTGATTGTAGCGTGTATTCGTTTAATTTTACGATGGATATTGATCGATTCTTTGAAATAATAGAAGATGATGCTGATATCGAGGAATATGTACAGTACATTAATCGATCAAGGCTATTATTTTATACAACGCTTAGCAAAACTAAAGCAGTTTTGGTTTTAATTCACGTTGCTTACATTACGTTAAATTCAATTTACAACAAATATCCATATGTTAATCTCGAAATATGTGCAAATTTACAGTTGAAGATTATTTCAGACGCCAAAATATGTAATTACATAGAATATCTAGACGGTGGGAAAATGGTTGCGGTCACGGCTGCTTTAACTTTCATTAGCTAATGTGATGAAAAAATATGTTTCTGGTGAAGCTATCAACTATATAGATTAACTAAAATATACATAAATATAAAATGCCTCCTTCAGACTGGTACGATTTATTTTATCATTTGTGACATTAAAGTTTATAATTTAACTATAACCAAACCGTACATAAACATTCGCCACTTGCTAACCATAGATAAAATAAGAAGGTATAGAATGCAAAGCAAGCGACAAATTTTGTGCCACTAGGAATTGCACCTTCCACACGCCGTAAGATGGCGCAGATTTGCCGCGTTATTTTATAATCAAATCGAAGTTGTCTTGTACAAATAATCTGACTTTTATAAGCTTTTTTATAAAAATAAATATAAAAATAATGCGACTGTGCAGTGTGCGTGCATGTTACCGTCCCGGCGCAACTAGGCATAGATTTCCCAATCCTGGGAAATACCCGGAGCGTTTTAGTGAGTGGTTGAGCGGGCAGATAATACTCAATTGCTCACACTGGACCGTTGGAAAGTATACAATCAGCATACTGTATGTGGTCCACACTTTGGAAAAAAGTAATTTGCTGTTAATAATAAACTGCGGAATACCGCTATACCCACCTTAAAGATTTCCTACAGTAAGTTTAATCGTACATATTTATAAAAAAGGTTAGCATAGAAACTTTTTTAGATCAAACGCCAAAAGACGAAATACTTGTTCTGCGTGACGAAGTGATGCCTTGCGCCGCAGACACATCATCAGTTCAAAATTTAATGTCGTGCAGTAAATTCAACGCCACTTCACTTCAGGGACAGTTTTAAATCATTGCTTATACGAGACTTTTTTGGTTCAAAATCAATAGGCGCCAATTGTGAGAATACTAACATACCAGATTTGTTTAATATTAGAGGACTTGACAAAATGCAACACATTCCTTGTGCCACAAATGAAATTTCAATGGAGACCTTTAACGTGTGTAAATATATTTCAAAACTAAAAAACTTTGAACTGGAAAAAAATATCCACAAAAGTATAATTGGTTACGTTTCTGGATGGGTTGGCAAAACTTTAAAAAATATAAACTGCGATATTTGTAAATCTCACATTTTTTGCGACTTTTCACCTGATGAGACTAGTCACCAATTAATAAATGAAAGAGAGTATGACGATCACTATAGGAAACTTAAATATTGTAACATAGAATCTATCAAAAATATTAACAAAATTTATAACATAGCAAAAATCGTTTTGGCCAACTTCTTTTAAAAATGCTAAACATAATATTAATAGTGTAATTCCCCACCACGTTAAATTTTCGCTTACATGTGTCCATAAAGAAAAACTTGAAACTGAAATCATAAATAAAATTGCTAATTTAACCATATTCTCATACGCTAAAGGTCTAAATTTAATATTAAGCGGCAAAGATACGAGGTTAACGCATTATCAAAATAAAGCATATAATGAAGCTGTTGCATGTTACAAAAAGAAATTAAAATTAAAAAATCGTAAATGAAATTGTGTTGTTCTTGCCTATTTTTGAATTTAAAGATAAAATGAAGTGGCATATGAAATTGCAGTAATCGCATAGCAGGCTTTGCAATTTTGAACCCACCACAAACCGATAGATGGCTTCAAGCCTAAAAAATAACCTTGAGTTTGCATTCTATACGTTCTTATTTTATCTATGCTTGCTAACAAAGACGCAAGGCTACTACGCCTGCGAAACTTTTTAACATGAAAACTGTATTTCTTCAACGTGAAGTGAGGCGCGCAAAGTGGTTGGGAACACGACTAGCAGATAAACCGCGTTCAATTGAACTAGTATGAGAATTAAATTGAGCAACGCAAAACAAGTTGAACCGGGTTCAATTATTGAACCCGGTTCACATGATCCTACAGATGAACCATTATTGAAAAACTGGCCCTAAGTGGCTGCAGGGCGGCCAGCAGTATCGAATGGTGGTCCCTAATCACTTTAACATATGGACGAAACTTTTCCACTCCAAACATACTTTTTCTGTCACTGTAGTGTGCTAGTATTCATCTTACATATAAGAAGAGATTAGTTATGAACATAAATAACGCTTTTTAAGTTTGGCATATGAGGATCATAACCGGCTGCAGTCCTAGAGGTAGTGCATTTTCATGTTTTTTTTTCTGCGTTGGGTGTCAGCCACAAAGCGACAGAAGAGGAAGGGAAATGCTACTTGCACCGGTCACACCAAGGACACTCACAGTGGGAAATAATGATATAATCACACAATCAATAAAAAAACATAACGGGCCGAAGGGTTTTGTAGTTGGGTGTAAGAGAAAATTTATGACCTCGACCTATCAATATAAATCAAACTGGATATTTTTATTTACATAGAGAGGGATACTGGGAAACTGTTCAGTTATTGCCCGGCCTCTTATTATTGCTGCCCTGTTGGGACTGGTTGATATCCTCACCAGACGCCATGATTTCACTCTCAGCAGCAGCACCGAAATGGGACCGGAACCCAAATCGGCTCCCCACCTTAAAGTTCTAGGTGCTCCCATAGGGTGCTCTTGGGATATGGCTCTTGGATCTAGGTTGCTCGGAATTGGTGAGGCTGGCTCGATGGTCGTCGACCCTGGGAGTTTTCTTGTTCCATGCAGACGCAGCAGCAACTAAACGACGGGATGGTGCTTATAATTTAATTGACGCCATAAAAATTTTCCTTTCTATCCTTACTAAGTTAAATTAAATGCGTTATTTATGCACAAGAGTGCCCGACAGAAATATCGGCACCACGTGCTCATGTAAGTCGAATTCTCTTTTATTGCTCTTAAACGTCTAACCTTTACTTATATATAAGTATAATAAACAAATAAAAAAATTTAAGGCCATTTAATCGTTCTTTCAAATATGGTATGGTTTACCCTATATAACATTTTTCATAGTGTGAACAGGGTATTTTGTAAATGTGCTGTTTTGAGTAGGTGTGGTTTTTCTTTATAGGTGAAGTTCTCTATTAGTTCTTCATATGTGTTTTTTATTGTATAAGAATATTGTGCATAACTAATTAATTTATTATTGTTATATTTATTTGCTTGAAAATTTTATTAAAGAAATGTTTTGAGTAATTGCTTTTGTCTACTTTGCGTTAATAACGGACTCATTATTACATCGAGAACAGTTTAATAATTACTCCTATTGTTAAACTGTTTTGGTAACTTTTAGTTTGGTTATGTTCGTGCCATGTTTGTGTCATGACATAATCTGTCATATATCCTGTTGGATTTTACCGGCAACAAATTCTCAACAGTCTTTTGAGCGGCTTTGCGTATGTACATACGACGAGGTACACGTAAATTCAGCGTTTTCTGCCTCCATTTTGCACACAAATTACAGAAATTAGGACGGCTATTAGATTATTTTGAAATTTTTGCAGAGTGTCAATATCAGTGAACCAAACCTATGCAAAAGTTCCTAGTCTAATACGAAACCTTGAACAGGCAAAATTTCAAGAATTACTTAAGCAAAGTAGATAAAATAGTATATTACACTCGTTTAGTAAGGCAATATTGTCGCACTCGTTATACTGGGGCACTCGTGAGACAATCCGTTGCCTTAGTAAACTTGTATAAAAACATACTATTTATTAAGGCTTCTTTTGCTTTTTAAATAGTATTGTCGCCTTATTGTATGTATGTCTCTGTCGATGAGGCTAATTATTCACACTTTTTATATATCAAGGGTTGTATTGAATTGTAGTTTAGATATCAACTATGATGGTTTCGTGTACCATTTTATCAAAATTTTGTTATTTTCATTTTACGAATGTCATGTCTAACGCATTTGATTGATTTTTATGATGTTTTTAAATTGATTTGTTATGTTATTTATGGTTTCGTTTCGAAAAAATATGGTTTAGAACCTAGGGTGGTCTTCTATTACAAGTTGTGCTTGATGTGGGAACCACATGGCTAAGCCTTCTATTTGTTTATAAAAGTAGTAGGTCAGTATAATTTTGAATTTCATTTCATTTCAATTTTTTTATGATTTTTTTACTAAATATATGAGGATGTTTGGGTACATTGATTCTATGTCTAGTGAAATTAATACACGAGTCTTTCATATACTATTGTTTTTCTCCTGTCACATTTTTAGCCATTTGGATAAATATTTGAATAAGTTGTATGTGGGGCTCTGGATAGAAGAAAATATTGGTCTTGATATGTTTAATAATAATAATAATAATAATATAACGAACCGACAGTCTCGTTACAGATTTGCTATTGATCTACAAAGTACAGAGATCGCGTTGAAAATATTTAACGCGAAATCTGTTCGATTAATAGCAAATCTGGCGTACGTGACCGAAATGCCTGACGTCACCGCGCCGTTTTGCTTATAAGGCGTTCGGGTGCACCGTACAAGACATTCCGTCCGTCCGCTGCATCCGAAGCAGACATTCCGTCCGAGGCATCCGAAGCAGTGACTTCGTCCGATCATCCGAGCCGTAAAATCCCATCCCTTAATCCGCCACCCCGTAGCACATTGTCTGCCACTACCAACATTGGAGTGGTGGGTAGGTGCATCCCTTAATCCGCCACCCCGTAGCACATTGTCTGCCACTACCAACATTGGAGTGGTGGGTAGCTGCATCCATTAATCCGCCATCCCGTAGCACATTGTCTGCCACTACCAACATTGGAGTGGTGGGTAGCTGCATCCCTTACTCCGCCACCCCGTAGCACATTGTCTGCCACTGCCAACATTGGAGTGATGGGTAGCTGCAAATCCCGTAGTCCGATCTCCGAACGCGACCGTCGCGCGCAAAGACCATCCGTCCCAACGTCCGAGCCGCACCGACGACCGAAAATAACTATTTCGCGCCGGCAATAATATTTCATTTTCTGTTTATTTAGAGTTTCCGCTGTTTATTTTCTTCGTTATCCGGTTATAAATATATATATATTGTGTTCGTTTAGTTTATTTAGAGTTTCTTATTATTTCACGGTTATTATTTTGTTATTTATTATTATTAAATAAAAATCAATAGAAACCAGAGTACGGTCTTTAAATCGGAAACACGAGAAACGTAGCCATTTACCTGGAATCTCCACTGCAAGCTACCAAGGAACAAAAAAAGGGTCACTGGCCGAGCCGGCTGTTTGAACACGTCCGTAAAAACATTTCGGCACAGACCCGTATAGTAACCCCAATAAATCCACCCGCCGTCCGTCCGTCCGCAAGGGAAGCGCGTTACAATAATAATAATAAGTTGTATTGTCATAAGATCTAGACATTGTCAACTTAAATCTAAGATAGTATCAAATATAAATTCACATATATCAATTAATTAACAAATAGGCCTAATGCAAATTGTCGCCGATTTTATATAAAAACTTGTGTAGGAATAGAGACGGTAATGTCAGTATTTTGAAGATAATCTCATATCTTAGCAGAGATGCAATATTACAGTGGCAGAATAGCAGTACTGTCATATTTATCGCAAACTCTTACTCTTCTGGCCGCGAAGAGTAATAGTCCTAATTTTGAGCATACTTGAGGGACGTGAACTTCCTATGATAGGTGATTGTCTACCTGGCAACCTGGAAACTTTGTATGCTGTGCGCATTCTAGTGTGGTACCACACAGCCTCACGAGTGCTGATGAATCTGCTGAGCGCTTGTACGCATCGAAAATCAATAATTGAGTTCTTGATGTATTGAGTTTTAAATTATCCTGAAGACACCAGTTTGGTTTGTGTCATTTGGGTTGCCCGTAAATTTGTGGTGGGGGTGCATAATCAATTTTTATATTTTCATGTTCATCTGTAAATATGTTATTTGATTTAAAAACGTTGATTATTTCACATATTTTTTCTTGGTGTTTCGGGGTGGGGTTTTTATATAATGGTTTCAATGTTTTTGTATCATTAAAAATTACCACTTTTTACTTTTTTATACTTTGTGTATAAGTATAGGAATCATGGAAATTTTCGAACTCTAGATTTTAACGGATATACGCGTTTTGAGGTCCCCTGAATCGATTATGACTATTTTCGGAATGACGTCTGTATGTGTATGTGTGTGCCGTGCGCTATAGCGTCCAAACGATTGTATATTAGCTACAGCTATTAAACTTTAAACTTATGATTTGCATATAGTAAGGAGAAAAACGCCGTACTTTGGAAGCAATATCTTTTAAGTGGTTGTTTACTCTTATCACATTTTCCATATCTCCAAAACGGTACATGTTATCGAAAAAAATATTCTTACAAAAGTTAAGGTAAGTATCGGGTTTTCCAATAGGTACTTGACAACTTTGAATTTAATTTGTGAACGCACTATTTCACTGATCATCTAACTGTCACTTTCCTATTTGTCAGTAAACTCAACATTTTCATCATGGTAAAGTACACGAACGAACAACGTATGCAAATTATAAAAATGTACTACCGAAATTCGGAGTCGGTGGCCGCAACTTTAAGAGCGTTAACTCCAATTTTCGGTCGTTATTCTCGCCCTAGTAGACAAGCAATAACAAGTTTAGTGCAAAAATTTGAGTCTACATATTCATTGTGTGATGCTGCCGTGCCAGTGAGACAACGGGTTGGTCGAAGTGACGAAAATATCGCTGCCGTTCGGGCGTCCGTAGCAAACGATCCAAATCAGTCGATTCCGCGGCGTTCTCAAGAAATGGGCATCGCCAAGACCACTTTATGGCGAATTTTGCGTAAAGATCTTGGTTTACACCCATACAAGATCAAACTGACTCAAGAATTAAAGCCGATGGACCATTTGACGCGACGTACGTTCTCCGATTGGGTTCTGGAGAAGATGCGCCAAGATGATGAATTTCATCGTAAAATCATCTTCAGTGACGAAGCTCATTTTTGGCTCAATGGGTTCGTCAATAAGCAAAATATGCGTTATTGGTCTGATGAAAATCCACATGTGCTTCATGAATCACCCCTTCATCCACAAAAAATAACTGTTTGGTGCGGTTTCCATGCCGGCGGCGTCATTGGGCCGTATTTTTTCGTCGACAATAACGATCGTCACGTTACTGTGAATGGCGATCGTTATCGCGCCATGATTACCGATTATTTTTGGCCCGAATTGGAAAACATGGACTTGGACGACATGTGGTTTCAACAGGACGGTGCCACAAGCCACACAGCACACGTTACAATCGATTTATTGAAGAGTAAGTTTGGTGAGCGTGTTATCTCAAGAAATGGACCAGTCAATTGGCCACCTCGTTCGTGCGATTTAACGCCGCTAGACTTTTTTCTTTGGGGCTACGTCAAATCATTGGTCTATGCCAACAAGCCGACGACGTTGGAAGAACTCAGAGCCAACATTGAACGCGTAATAGCGGCCGTTACGGCCGAAATGTGTGACCGAGTCATCGAAAATTGGGTCCAACGAATCGAGCGCTGCCGACGTGCCCGCGGTGGCCATATGAACGAAGTCGAGTTCCATTCATAAATGTTTTGATTGTATTTCAAGTCGATCATAAAGTTTTGGAAATATCTCAAATGGTTTGCGTTTTATTTAAAAAAAAAGTTGTCAAGTCCTTATTGGAAAACCCTTACTTATACTTATAAGAAAGTTCAGTGTGGACCACTTTTTGGATTTTTTTAAAGAAACTCTTTTCTCTTCACAATTTGTTGTGTTACTTTTGTCGGGTTTAAGTATAGTTATTTGAGGGTTGTTTTTAATAAAAGAATTCCCTTTTGAGAAAGGCATTCAAAACAATAAGAAAATTATTAAAAACATATATTTCATAACTACAAAGAAAATGATTTAATATTAGTAAATAAATATTTTATATCTACTGATCATAGTGACTCATGCAGTAGGTTAAGTTAATAAAAACTACAAAGAAAACAATGTTTTTAATTATTCTGCAATATTTACTACTTTTAACAATAAAAAGAAACTTACAAATGATAATTATAATAATTTAGTAAAATTGCAATTACGAAGTATCAAATGTATGCGCTAATGTACTAAATTAGTTTCTCTTTACCAACAAATTCATGTGATACCTTTGTAATGGAATTCGACTATTTTTTGCGAAATCTAGTAAATTATTATATATTTTACGTATGTACGAATATGTATTTTCTAGCATGAGGTAGCAGTGTATTTCGAACAATTTCACTTGTTGTATAGCTTCTTAGCATCGAATGAGAAATAATGACGATTCAGCTTTAGCCATTTTTTGTATAGCTCTTCGCGTAAGCCAAGTTGCCCTTTCTTAAATCAAGTTCCAATCCGCTTGTGAAAATATTTCTATTTCACACTTTACTTATTGAAGGAAAGTGTGAAATGTAAGCATATATCCATGGGATATTTTTACGTATCGACTTATACCTCAAGAACATATATTTTGAAAATAATATATTTACAATTGGAGCAGAGTTTGCGGATGGCTTGGACGGGAATTATGTTTATTTCAAGATGGCTTAAAGTCGACCTCAAAATACTATGTTATCCATGCGGCCGGCCTCCGAGTTCACAGTTCTCCACATATCCTTTAAGCCCACCAATTCAAATATACTACGTTTAGAATTTGGAGAGCAATATCCGCCCTCTGAACTTGAAGTTTCGCGTTATGCCGCGTGCCGCACAATAGGAGCGAAATAATAAAGTCATTATTAACATTATATTAAAATAGTTCTATTCATTGTTGTATTGATAATCGTATGTATTGTTCGGGCATTTAAGAGTACAGACAAACAAACATTCCGTCGAATGGCGACGAAATTGTTTATTTGAAGAACACTGGCAACAATTGTTTGCTTTTGACGCAAAGATGATGATAACAACGAAACATAGTAATTTATTCAATTGTATAATATTGAATTTTATAGCCTAAAATTTTCATATTGTAATTAAGAATCTATGGTATTTTATAATGTGACCACATAAGTTCGATATAATTACAAATGTTATAGTACTACTAATGTGTCCATTAAACTGTTAATACTAATTGTTAAAAATTGTGTTAAAAGGTACTAAACATTTTAAGTTCCTATTCAGGAAGGTTTGCATTAGCAATAAAAATAACGACCACAAACAAGTCAATCAAGGAGCTTTGCAGCTTATTTCTGACTATACTGGATCTGTAAGGATACGGCTGATATTTCTGGTGAATTAATTCCGCTTGAATGGAGAAGCTTTGAAACGGGAGTTTAAAATGTCTTTCTACGCTCGCACCTTTGTCTCTGACACAATGACCTACAGCGATACAGGCTCTAAATGTAGAATCGATATATCAAGGGTACAAAGGCCTCAAGTTTGCTGCTTGGATTTAAACGAGTCTTTTAAAATTTCCAGTCAAAAAGGTCAAATAACGTACGTGACAATTTTAAGCTGTGAACTCTACTGTAAGATAATGTGGTTGATGAAGCACTAGCTGCAATCAATTATGTTACCACTATACCTCATTGGCACGAAACGTAGCATATAAATAGTTTCTCCTATTGAATTATTTTCGGTTTTTATATTTCATTAAACTTTAATTTAGAATTTATATTTATTTATTATCCGTATACATTTTATTGACGTACAGAAGGTGCGGTTGCACTGTGTATATTATTCAAGCCGAATGAGTCATGTCATTCATTACAAATATTAATTTTGCTGTGTTTGTGGTCATATAGGCTATAAAAGAAATTTTAATATAGTAAGGATACATAATTTATTTAGACAGTGGAACAGTTTTATTTTAAGAAACAATTTTAATTTTAAACGCAAATTAAAACACAATTACTTTGTTAAATATCACGTATATGTCGACACTCCGTGACCGCGGTTTCAACCAACTTGGTCATTGACGAACGGTAAAACAACACTTAAAGTTTAAACTATTTATACAATATCTATATACAACATTTGAAGAGTGGTGAGTATATCAGGTCAGTCTGGTCGTCCAAATTACGGCCGGCTTTAAAGATTTCTAACGATTCTAAGAGGGTAAGTTTTTTCCCTTTGTCGGCAAAGTGTAGTACTTGTAAATTTTTATCAGCAGTATGATTGTGTTCTAGCAGATGGTTTGCAAAAGTAGAATCTGATTTCTTGAGAATAAATGAACGCGTGTGTTCTCTTTCACGAATGCTAAAATTTCGTCCACTTTGAACAATATACACACCATTACAATCGTGACACATTAATTTATATACACCGGATCTAGTCATCGGATTGATTTTGTCCTTTGCATTATACAAAATATTACATATTTTACTATTAGACTTGAAGGCTATCTGAACATTGCTTCTTATTATTTTCGCTACATCTTCTGTAAGTTTCCCAAAGTAGGTAACCGTTGCAAAGATTTTTGGATCTAGTTTGTTGGGGGGATATATGGATTTTAATGCTACGTTTAATTGTTTGTTGTGGAGGATGTTTTCGATTGTGTTAGCATTTCCCGATCGAAGTTTTCTTTGGATAAGGGTATTGACAGGGTTCTATGTATCATTGAATGAAAGGCTGCTAATTTATGGTTATTCGGATGTAGCGAATCGTTGGGTATGCAGGCATCTGTGAATGTAGGTTTCCGGTATATGTCAAAAATGAAGTTGTTGTCTTTTTCAGTGATTGCAAGGAAATTTATTGACTTGTCTTTTTCGGTTTCTATCGTAAATTTAATTTTTGGGTTTATTGAATTTATGAAATTTATAAATGATTGTAATTGCCTCGGTGTGCCTTTAAAACATGCTAGTATGTCATCGACGTATCGCTACCAAAAGAAAATTTGGTATCGATACGGTTTGTTTGTAAATTTTTGAATCAAAACTACAATAATTTTGGTTTATTACTACAGTCATAAGTTCTAGGATTTCTTGTTTAATGATTATATTGAATTTTCTGAATAAGGATAGATTCTATAAGTGCCAGGCACTCTTGGGGTGGTATATTGTGCTTGTGGTTTTTAATTTGGTTGTTAGTTCTATAGAATTTTTAACGGCGAATTCATCGGTGAAATTTGTATATTCTCTAAATAAAATGTTGAGTTTTTTGGTTAGTTCCCTACTCGGGCCAGTTCTTCTAAGTCAGCGAGACCTACAAGAGCCTCCTGAAGATAGCAGATGGGACTCTGCCGAAACGTCGAAGCGACCCTTCGAGGAACATTTCTACAACGCGGTTCACAACCCGAGAACCAAGAAGCACATATATATATATATATATATATATATATATATATATATATATATACACACACGACAGTATGGTATTACTTTGAAATGTTGTCTACATAAGAAATGCATAAGCTTCAAAAACTATTAGTAGTGTGGGGTATTAGTAATAGCCATTAACATTTCATGAAACGTCAAACAAAAAAGATATCCGTTTTTGGTCTCTCGTAATATTTATTACATGCCTGAACTCAAAATTAAACCAGTATTAATAAATAAACATTAAAAAATAATATCATTCTCATAACCGAGAGGTCATAATAAATATACCTATATATAATCGTTTTCGAATTTGTACGTTGTATCGTTCTATGTTGTAGTATAACTGTTGCTTACAAATTTATAATTATCTTATATCTATTACTGCCGCATCTCAATCTAATATTTGTTAGATACCGCAACAATGGTTAAACGCATTTTCGATCATCTGCGAACGCAATATTGTATATATCCATTCCATATTCGATCAGTTTCACATATACGCAAATTACAATATTTATGCTTTTCTCAAATATGACACAATAAAATATCTATACGCTAAGTAATGCGATGTGCGATGTTTCCTTGATGTTTAATACAATAGGAAAATCCCCCTGCGGAGAGCATATTTTAAAGTTCCAAATCGTAAACCCTCCGCGAACAGGTAACCATAAACTTTAGCAGCTATCCTATTAACATTTTTCAATTTCAAACAAATCTCCATATATCCGTTTATGAATTATTATCCTAACGGTCAAAATATAGGAATACGAAATATATACCATTATATTAATTATGGTATAATATGGTACAAAATGTTGTTTCAATTGTAATCCTTTATCTTGTCATATAGTCGTCAGCATTGCCACGGACGCCTCCATATTTTAAATTGATCGAAGACGGAAGGCATTTGATCTCAGAGGTACTAAACAAATAGCGATTGTTTGGTTTTGTTGTAAGACAATCGTGACAGTCAAACACTTACTGTGAGATTATATCAATAAATGTTTATTTGTTTATTAATTACAGAAGATACTCAAATTCGCTATACAATTATGATGCTTTAAATTGTTAACACAAGAGGATAGTTGCCGGAAATGTATTATTAGAAGGCTTATTTGAATATTACGAAAACGAAGCAGCGATTTTCGGTGACCCGAACTGAGCTGGCTTTTCCATTAGTTTGGTAAATCGGTCTTAGCATTTTCGGCGGCAGTGCACACAGTTGGCCCTAAAGGATCCGACGGAATGTCTAGGCATTCATCACTGGACTACACAGAATACGCGGAGAACGCTATATCAAACTGAATCAAACAGTATTCGAAGTTCGCAGAGTGAATGGAACTATTCACATAATTCATATGTGGACAGGTAAGGAATGATCACAAACAATTACAATTCACCCTTCATATATCATCGTAAGTACTTCGGCAAGACGTAACTTCGCCCACATTCGTGCAACTGCAGATAACGTACTACATCATACCCACGACAAGATTTTACGCTTGATTTAATAGCCGTAGATTACACCTGTTCACTCTCGCGTGGTTCGCCAATGGTGCAATGTTATTTAGTGAATTACTCAGTTGTATTGATATGTAAGGATTTATAGCGGAATTGAAATAAACGTCAAATAATTATGTCAAAATGTGACAGAAAAATGTAAAATTTACATGACAGATAGACTAATGTTACACCATAAATGCACAATTAAGGTTCTTAGTAATCGCTGCTGATGAAGTGTAATAACAGAAACAATGTTGTCTAGCGATTCAGCAGTTAGTCTTCAGGCCTGTTTAATTAATGTTCACAACACATTTACAGTGTAAAATTAGTCAATTTATTATGTAAATTTTACATTTTCTGTCATTTTTGACATGGCGTATTTTCAATATATATAGAAAATATGACAGAAAAATTTACATGAAAGATGCACTTATCTTACAGTTAAATGGTGTGGTGAACATTAAATTAAATTAAAACAGGTCCATGAAGACAATATTGTTTCTGTGATATTACACTTCTGGGCGATTAACAAGAACCTTACTTGTTGAAATACGTTTACATGTAGTGGCTATCAAAAGTTCTTGGCGCGAAACAATCACTCCTAACGAACCACTGACAGAACGCTGAGAAGACGAAACCCTGTCTAACACATTATTAAACATTATTATTAAACATTATTAAACAATATTATCTAGCGGTACACAACAAAATTCCTTTATACAGTAACATATTTTTCTTGGACATATGAAATAATACTGAGATCGTAAATTTAATACATTTATATTATGAATAAATTACAATAATACAAATCATTTGGAAGTACGGCACTGGTTAATAATCTTATTTTCGCCATCAGATGTTCATCTCCAGTCTTGTATTGCATTATCTACGGAATGCGGTAGAATTGATCTTTGCCCGGCCAGTTCTGGAATGCTTTCATGAATAATTGTAATTAAACATAATAATTGATCATGTTCAAATTAAATGAAACTACAATTGCTTATTACTTGTGTATGTTTTCGGTACATTATTATAGTTATCAAAAATTTGCGTTGTCAATTTTTTTATACATGACTGGGAAATTCTTGTTGTTAATCTCACATTTCCAGGTTAATACACTTCAAATTGATTTTAACTATAAATAAATTATCATAAATTAATGACCATTTTTTAAAATTACATAGCAGAGATACGAGCATATTAGCGTGGATTTACTCTACTTGTTGTTACGAAATTTGAGCTTACGCTTGGTTTAAATGTTGTGGTGTACTTTAATACTTGCAGCTTCTTAAGGGACTTTATTCCATTTAAGAAATTTTGGAACTTTTAACGGAACTGACTGTTGCAGCTTAAGTTTTTCATTTGATGTATTTTCCAAAACCATCTCCATGATTTTCCCTCCTGCTCCCATAAAAGTAAATTAAAATATTTCCTAAAATAACGATTTCTAATAAAAATAAATCATTTTCTCCTTCATTCTTTATATATACAATTTAGAAACTATATATTATGTATCATGACCAGAAATACAATATGTTCAATTTGTGGCGGCATAAAACCAAGTAGCAAAAATAAAATCAATAATCAAGGTATCGATATATAATATAATAATAATAATAAGTAACTTTATTTTTCACCTACCTGTTATTGGTTTTTCGTCGCACTAGATCGTACGTAGCGAATAACATGCCACATTTCAAAAACGTTAAGCTATCGATAATTCCCTGGCAACACTAAGCGGGCTGTTATGAAAAGAGGGCCGTTAAGGATCCTTAACGGCCCGCTTTTGATATCAGCCCGCTCTTAATCGATCGTACAACATTTAGTTGTCACGGAAACAATGACATCTATCATTTTAAAATTATAAATTATAAAATTTTTCATTCCAAATTTTTACCTTCTTGGATAAGCTAGTGCGACGAAAACCGTTGTACATACCACGGGCTGTTAAGGGCCATAACGGCTCTCGGTAGCATTACTCAAACGGCTACCTCAGCCGTTATGGCCTTCTTAACAGCCCTTGGTATGTAAATAACTATTTTATCGTATCATCGATTATTATGATCGTTTTATGTTAAACATTTATTGATAATTATAAGGCACATAATACCATAGATACTCATAATACGTTAGATACAATAATACAAATTCTAGAACACAATTATTTATGAACATGAACTTCAATCTTTTCACAATTATTGTTAGTTGAATGATACGCATTTCGTATCCATCATCATAGTTAAGTCTTCTGCAGCTTTACTGGCATCATTCGGATGGGATGATTCAGTATACATTAAATCCAAGCCTCTTACTTCCTCCAAAGTTTTACTTGTACGTGCAAATTCCATTGATTCTGTAGTTTTTGATCCACTGCTTATTGAATCGTTTCCGACCTGAATCTTTTTCGCAATTGAAACCTTCTTTGTCAGGTTTTCTTCTAAATATTCCTTTGCAACTTTGCTTGATTCCCAACCACCCAGTTCTTGCAGCTGTAAAATGTCTCCACCGGCATTAACAAGTAAAGTTGCTGAAGATCTCCGAATACAATGGCCGGTGTACATAGCTGGATTTTCAAGTTTGAGATATGACGCAATCTTCTCAGGAATTTTTGAGAAAAAATGAATACCACAAGGTTGAATCGTACACTTTCCATTTCTGTACGATACAAACAGTCTTTTGTGTGTAACATGCCGCGGCCGTAATGCTATATATTTCTGAAATAAAGCCACTAGATTAATATCACCTTCAGATAAAACGACAAAAAATCTTTTCTTGTGAGTTTTTGAGTAGGGAATGATAACAACTATCTTACTCTCTAACATCTCAACATCGTCTGTAGACATTTTCACTAATTCATTGGTTCTGCAAGCTCCACCTAGCCCAATCAAAAAGGCCACTTTCATCATTAAAAACTCTTTATCTGGAGCTGTACACACAAATTCTTTAACTTGCTCTCTCGTGAGTACTTTGGATTTCTTAACTCGATGTCCAACATTTTTCTTCTTGATGAATCTTATCAAAGCACCATACTTGTCGATTTCCACTCTTTCCTTCAATTCCAAACAAGCTCGCAACATACTGTACTTTGGCCACAAAGATGAAGGAGAATATTCATTTGAGTTTCACAAAATAGGCCAGCAAGACCGTTTCCGACGCACCTTGAATTTGTTCTCGTACTCGCCACTCGCAAAACAGACGATATTCTTTTTCGTAACATATTTTCGATTTTTCTGGAAGCAAGTCTAATCGTGCACTATCTGCTGCTTCCAAAATATTTGCAGGAATATCGAAATCTTCCATGATATATTTCTAAATTACAAAAACGTGACTTAAACTAACGAATTTTTTTATGACAGAAAATTGTTGATTTGTTTAATTGTTTTTGCATTGCCCTGATCACACTTCAACGATGATACGATAAAGCTTTGAATATAACTCGAATATTAGCGATTTAAACACACTCGGACGTTGCCTAAGTGACTCGGCGGCTAGCGCCGCCTCGTCACTGTAGCAACGTCCTCGATTATTATAAATCGCATAATATTCTCGTTACATTAATAGCTATAATACCTATGATACGAAATATACAAACACATCTATAACACCCGGGCATTATAAGAGGGCATAATGAATTTATAACGCCCGCTCATAATTAATCACTATTATGCTTCATAAACGTCAAAACCTGATCTCCTGTCAACACTTTCGACTTCTTTTTAACGTAGCCTTTCGAGTTTTGCTTAAAAAATGACACCAAATTGTAATTGTAACGGGAAATGTCATGGTTGTCGTAGACAATCAAAGTCGATTTCAAGAAGGAATATTTAGTCCACAACGAGTTGGGGCTGTATATTTCAGACTATAAAACAATTAAAGGACTCAAAGAATAATAAACATGTATTGAAGTCATTAAGCAGTAAAACAATAATAACATACCAATCCTTGAAAATACACCATCATCACTGTCTCGTTCACAACCGTCACTGCATTTTTCAACTTCCAATTCATAGAAATGTTGAATTCCTTATCGTAACTTGCCCTCGATTTCTTCGGTAACAAATTTTCGCCTTTTTCGCTCTTGTCATAATATTTTCATAAAATCATAAAACTCTTCCTGCTTCATTTTAGAAATGCAAAATGTAAAATACATAAATAAACAACTACAGTCAACAAACATCGTTAGCAACGCCAAGCTTGCTACTCCACATTAATATAATGACAATAAAATCATTATAAATTAACACGGATTTAACACATTCTGGTGAAAAATAAAATCTTGTATGAACCACGAGCGTTACTAGATGATAATGCCTCGGGTGACCTCCATGACATCCATCCCTCGCGCCAAAGGTCCTCGGGCTGGATCATCGTCACCCTCCGGTCATTATCATCTTAGTAACGCCCTTAATATATATAATAAAATACAAAACCTAACAAATTTAAATATTAAATATACAATAAGTATATAAGTATCTTAGAAATATACATTTAAGTAAAATGCATTTGTGATGCTGCATTATTCCTCTTCACTGTGTAGATTTTTTGTTTAACTTTATTTCTTGTAAGATAATTATTGTAAGGTAATTATGATTACCTTACAATTTGTGTCAGACAACGAAAATATTTACTTATATATTTGAGAATAGCAAGAATGTACAACTGTTTTAGTGTCAATAACTCAGACATGTGGAAAACTTCAATTGACGAAAAACGAATAGGTTTTTTTAATACAAATTTTGATGATAATTTTCTGAAGAGTTTCAATTTTATTTATTAAAGTCTTTGAAGCAGAACCCCAATTAAGTAAACCATATTTAATGATTGATTGAACCAATGCAAAATAAAAAGTTTTTAATATTTGTGTTGACATAATGTTACTTAATTTTTGAATATAAAAATCAGTCTTCTTAGTCTCTTTGTCGTTCGTAATATATGTTCTTTCCATTTTAAGTTACAGTCAATCAACACACCCAAATATTTAATACTCTTAACAGCATCAATCTTAAATGAACAATTTCAGTTAATTTTACTACACGCTTCATTGTGAATAACTATATTTTTCTCTTTTGCATGTTTTCTACTGTTAATTGAAAATTGAATTAAGGATGATTTTTTGATATTAAGGGTTAGAATGTTATCTTCGAGCCATAATTGTATAAGTCCTGACTTGTTCTGATATATACCTCATTTCAATTTGTCCCTTCAATAAAACAGTATCATCTGCATATGAAATAATTGTACCATTTAACTTAAGTTTTAGCATATCATTTATATAAATGAGAAACAAAAGCGAACCCAGTACAGTACTTTGCGGAACACCATACTTAATTAGCAACCGACTACTGTCTGCTTTCCCAATTCTGACAAACTGCAATCTATTACATGAATAACGTTTAAATAATTTCAAGGGAATACCTCGAACACCGTATTTATTCCACTTTTGAAGTAAAATAACATGATCCACAGTATCAAAAGCTTTAGCGAGGTCCAAAAAACTGCCAAGCACTGCGCCGTATCATTAAAACATTCGTTGATATAGTTGGTTAAATGTGCGACAGCCTCATTTGTTGATTTGCCCACAGTAAATCCATATTGATTAAGACAGGAAATATTTGATGCCTCAAGTAATGACGTGAGCCTAGATTTTAAGACCTTTTCGAGTAATTTTGCTAAAGCGCTAATAAGACTAATCGATCTGTAGTTGGCCATATCATCCTTACAGCCTGATTTAAGTAATGGAATAACCACAGCAATCTTAAACACATCTGGAAAGTAACCTTCCAATAAACAATTATTAAAAATCTTGGTCAGAAGTTTCGTTATTTCATAACAAATTAATTTAAGCAAATCCGTAGTAATATTATCCACGTGGCATGTTTTGGTATTTTTCAGTAATTTTCAGTAAGTCCTACTATTTATTCCTCTGTAACATGCTTCAAGTAAAATGATTTACTATTTAGTGGTATTAAACCAATCATTTCTTTTTGTCCCTGAGCATTTGTTATTATCTTACTACTTAGTGAATCAGCTACTCCTACAAAATATTTATTAAATGCATCAGCAATCTTCTATGGACATGTAATAACTTCATTTTGAATTTTTAGTTCACAGCCCTATAAAGTTGCACTCTTGTTATCAAAAAATTCGTCGCACAATTGCCTGCGCTTTTTAGATTCCTTCTTGCTATTATTAACTTTATTAACAAAATAAAACATTTTTGCTTTTTTAATTAATATCTTGATGGAATCTCTATAACGAATATACACTGCATAAATTGAGCGGGTTAATCAAGTGTTGTTTATATAATTTATACCTGATGTCATCCATGGATTTCTCTTCCTGTTACTAGAGTTTACAATTTTTTTAACAATGACCGCTTCCGTTTGATCATTAATTATCCAATTATTTTTTTTATACTACAATCAATGTCATCACCCACGTAGTCATCCCAAACAATATCTGCTACATTCCTTTTAAGCTGAAGAGAATCTATTTTACATATAAGATTGTGTTTACTTGTCTTATGTTCGATTGTGTTTGACATAATGATAATGATCAGTAAGTTTACTAAGCAAAATAACCAGTAATACATCATAACAACGTTTAGTTTTTAAAAATATGTGATTAATACAACTTTCACTGCCTCGCACCGCCCTAGTAAATTTATTAATGCAAGATTTAAAGCCATTATATGACATTACATTCAAATATCTACTCAATATTGCCTCTTAATTTGTAGGCGCAATATTAATATTAATATCTCCACTTATTATTTCAATTGGTAATTTACAATAGTCCAATATATAATTTTCCAATATATTAATAAAAGTGCCCGAATCAAAAGAGGTCTATAAATTGCCCCTAAACCAACCCTTGTATCAAACAATTTTGTCTGCAAGCGCATAATTGTAAAGTTGTCATAATTATGAATTTCAACATTAGTGTTTGAGTGTGTATCATTATTTATGAGAAAAACAATTCCATCGTTCTGATTCAGATAACTCTAATTGTAGTAGGTGACATAGCCCGCTATACCAATGCAGTCAATAGATGGCACATGCCACGTTTCCGTTAAAATAATCACATGGAAGGAAGCATCTATCAAGCCAAGCAAAACATAAAACTCATCAATATTCTTAACTATGCTTCTGATATTAAGTAACCTAAAATTATTGATATTACGCGAAAAGTTTTGAATTGTATTTTTGAGAGCTTTTACTGAGAGACATAAATTTCACTATCTAAATCATCTATTAAATTAATCATCGAAAACAACTTACAGCCAAATATCACACACACTCGACACAAACCCATTTCTCAGTGAAACCAGTTGATGTTATAATTTTTCTCTCAATATCCAATTCATTCGGTATCCTCATAGCCAATGAGTCGCTGTTCTTTTTAACAAAAAGTTTGTTCTTCCTGAACCACACATAACAATAACCTGCTTCTTTCGCTTTAATATTTGTAAGCCTCAATAAATTTTTATTTAGAATCGTTAAGTGTTCGTTGTTATAAATTTTATTACCGATAATAGTTCCCTTAATGTTTTTATTGGTTATAACTAGTGATCTCTTGGCAAGCAAATTATCTCTTTTTTGTCTAGATAAAAATTGAGCTATTATAGGCTTCGGTCCGCGATTTGCCATATTTGCAATAGCCAAATATACTTGCGCATATTACTGGGTCCCAAAAAGTTGATTTTAGAAATCTGCAGTGGACGGCAGGTTACTTCCTTAGACTTTGTTATGCTCAATTTTTTTGAAAAAACTTTACGAATGAAAGTTGTTTAATTTTAATTTTTGTAAGATACATTTTTGGATAATTCTTACTGTTTTCGAGATGCGGAGAACTGTGTCATTTGCTTTCCAAACAGGACGTACTCTTTTTTTGTGTATACAAATCGTAAGTTTAAAATTTCAATGCTCTAGCTATAATCGTTTGGGCGCTAGAGCGCGCGCGCGCCCGCGCACACACACACACGCACGCACACACACACAAACAAGCGCGCGCGCACGCACACACCCACCCACACACACAAACACAACACACACACACACACACACATCTACACGTCGTTCAAAAAATAGCCAGAATTGATTCAGGCGATCACAATTCGTGTACACCCGTTAAAATCTCGAGGTCAAAAATTTTCATAATTATGCTTATTGTTTCACATAAACATTGGCATTGGTAGTACTGCTGTCATCTTGAGTTTTCTTCATACAATTTCAAAGAAGCCTACTTCTATACTTGTTTCATTATTCTTCGTTGAAATAGATACTAAAATATAGCATACATTTCAAATTTAAACAATGATTACAAAGCCAATAGCGCGGCAAAGCTCACATTCACGTATGACTTACCAAGAGGACATTTACAATAAGGTTCAAATATTTCGAGACTATCCCGGACAACAACTGCATGCACGTTATATACGAAGCCTGTCTCGTTTGCAACGTTCCATTTCGGTCCCACTCATCATAAGATAGCAATTATGAACACGACCCTCTGAAATGGCGGAGGGTCCGCCGATATATTTATTTTATATAAATTGTAAATGAAAGGAAAATTGTAAATTGTTTAAAAATGTGTTTTGCTAGAATTTTTTGAAACAATTAATTATATAATTAATAATAATTATATTTATTAAAAATTGCATTGCATTTGTTTTTAATTATTGTCAATACATTTGACTGTTATAGTTTCTAAATATATGTGTCATCTTTAAAACTACGACGATAATATCTTCTTTATTTGGGAAATTCATTTGTAAATGTTGGCACTTTTTCTTTTTTAATTTTATTGGAAAAAATGTTGCTAATGGTTTTTAAAATGTATTTTGCGAGTGTTTTTAAGCAACAATAGATGATGTGCTTCATACAGTTTTAAGAAAATCACAAATTACGATTTGCGATTCAATTACACATATTACATAGTACTTTTATTAGACGAAACTCAAGTGGTTCTATTTCAATATTTCGCAATAGATTTCTTCTTCAGGAAAAGCTAGAAATACATCAGAACATGACTGTAATAAAAAAGGAATTGCATAAATTTATATCTTATAACGAGAGACGAAAAACGAACTTGAAAAACAAATAATGTGAAGGTAAAACGGTAACGTGGCGCTCGTTAATGTAAAATATAAAAGGATAATATTGTAAATGTCAGATTAAAATACAGCGTAATCGTTATTCAAAAATTTATAAAAACAAACTTTAGGAACAACGACTATCTGTTAACATTAAAAGTTCATGAAAATATTTCGTTGAAATAAATAAAATTTGTAAAAATCATCTTGATGGAAAAGTTATAGTACGGATAATATCTGCTTCAATTGGAAAAATCTGAAGCGATTCGTGTTAATGATATTCGTCGAGTCTGACCTGTTGTGGCTATTTTTCCACACTCCAACTGAAATAAGTGTTGCAAAAATTTACTCCGGTCAGTTGGACGAACGAAGGAACTTTTAGGAATTGAGGAAAAAGTGTTGATATGAATGTATGTATCACATTGGTATATATACTTCGGGACGATGAAGCCTAATTAAATGTCTCAACATGCACTCGTCAGTTGAGGTTCGTCAGAAGGTAGTAATTCTTTTCGATCAAGGAGTTGTTGTTAGACACATAATGCAGCAGGTCGATTTATCTGCAAGTATTTGATATTATTCAATTATTCAATGGAGCAATATCCGTTCACAAAACTGCATCAGCAATAGTTCTTCTACTGCAATTTCTTCGCCCTGATTATTATTACTTCTTCAATAATTTTATAAAATGTTTGTGTACACAGAAGCAGGATATATGAATGGATCAGGCGACATAGAGAAGATAATGAGGAAGAACATCCACTGCGCACGGTTGGTAGAAGTGGTCGTCCCAGAGTAATGATGGAGGAAGACATCGGTCGTCTTATCGTAAACGTTTTGGGCCGGCCTTTCGCCGGCGGTTCGATGAACTACGGGTTCATCCTTTTAAATCGATAATCCATTAATTAATTTTTATTATTAGTAATTGGATACAATGATTTTGGGCAAGATAACAATGTATTAGTATATGGAAATCTACCATGCTAGTGAATGTAATTGGAGGAAATTGAAAATGATTACATACCATGTATTAGTAACAAACGGTAAGAGTAAATTTCAATATATTTAGTTCAATTAAGCCTTTAGGGTTCACTAATTCTTTTCATAGATATATGAAACAAAAATTCACATATTGTAATCAAAGTGATTTTGAAGATTACTTTTACTATCTATTAATATTTTATTTTATGGGGGGATTTTAGGGGGGGGGGGGCAAGGAGCACAAGAACATAGAGAGGACGCACCTAGGGCATCTTAAAAGGGTACTGCACCTTGAAAGGTCGACGCCCGATTACATTGTGAGGCAAGAGACGGGGTGCGAGAGGCTTACAGTAGAGACGGGGAGGAGAATGCTGATATATGAGTGGGAATTGAGGGAGGAGGGGAGGAGAGGCTGGGGAATAAGGCATTGGAGGAAGTAGACAAGAGGGAGAGGATGATAGCAAAGTTATCAGAGTGGGAATTTGCAACGATCAAACTCCATGAGAATGCGGGGCTATCGACAGGTGAGGTGGAAAGGAGGAGAAGAGAGGGGAGACATGTGGAAAGTGAGATGGTAGAGAGGTGGAAGCAGGCGGCATCGCAGGAAAGAGAAGGGAAGATAAGGGAAGCAAAGGTATAATGGGAAATACAGAACACTACAAACATATGGAAGGAGGACAAGGTACTTGGGAGGGAGGTAAAACCGCAGAGGAGGAGCCGTTAATAGCTAGATATAGATGCGGAAACGAGGAGAGGGCAAATAAATACTGGATGGGGGAAGAATATATAAGGTGTGAAGCATGCGGGAAGGGAAGGGATGAATGGAAGCATTGGTGGGAAGAGTGCGAAGAAATAATGGGGTGGAGCAAGGAGGAGGAGAAGGAGGGCAGGGATTGGAAGAAGGCATTGGGAGAAAATGGGGAAGGGGTTCATATATTAGAGGAGTTAAAAAGAAGAAGGGAGGTGGGTAGGAATAGGAGGGTAGCAGGGGAACATAATGATATGTTGCAGGAGAGATAACAGTCGAGGGCCGGAGATAGAGGGATCGGACACAAGGTACAAAGAGGCGAGAGAAGGAGGAGGAGATGGAGTGGAGGAGAGAGATCAAGGAGTGGAATGTATTGAAAAATCTAAATAGGGTGAGGGGAATATGGAATTTGGAATAAGACATGGTATATTGTAAGAGACAAATGCCAAATGAAGGTTGTTTTTTAATTTTATTTCGCATGAATTAATTGATGAATTAATTAATAATAAAAGATATCAGATAAAAATCATAAACATGAGCTCATAATTGTGTAATTTTAAACTGCAATATATGATAAATAATAGAATGCTTGCCAATATATCGCTGCGCTCAAACAAAATTCGATTAATTAACCAATCACTAAACAACCTCTCATTTTTAAGAGTTCAAGTGATCGCCCGGCGCAATTTTACGACAATTAGACGTTGAACGACCATTATTGTGTGCGGTTGCCGAACACGACTGATTTTCGAACTGCTAAATTCGATGCGTTCATTTCGCGAGTGTAAATTCAAGAGTGTGGGACGAAAACCACGCCGATATTAGATGTAAATGGAATTGTTGATACCGTCTAATGCAGGGTGCCGCAGACCAATAGCAGTGCAGAGTGCTGATGGAGCGACTTCATTACCATACATTCACACTGCATTCTAATTAGAATACGTTTGATGTAATAAGTATGCCGACTGTCACGTAACGAGTGTGACGAAAGTGGAAAATCAACAGGGGTCGAGTATTTACACTGGAGGACGCCATTAGATCTAGGAGGTTTTCCTTCGGGCCATCGCCTTGTAAATTACTACGGTCGTTAGTTCTTTATCGGGTAACTGATAAATTCAATGGGAGGGAAATATAATGCCTACAAATTGTGTGCTCGCATAGAAAACCGATCAGTTCTCTTTAAATTTCCTCTTTAGGGAACGTTCACTTAGGACAGATTTTACTTAAACTTAACTTAAATTGATAATTATAAAAAAACCATACAATGGAGAAATAGAATTGAATTAATTATTCATTTTGTTCTATCACGCAGCATGTAAATTCTTGTTATAGTATGGATTTCAGTGTGCCATTTTTTATTTCACAGTGTCCTTAAAGTTGTAATGGCACGGATATGCAATTATGTTTACCCAATGTGTGTTCATTTCCTTACTAGTACGAAAATGAATTTCACATCGTCTTAAATATTTATGTTGATAATATTGGCAGCCTAAAATATACATAGTACTGTACATGAAATTAGAATAGCAAAAGCGAAAATATCAAGTGGGAATAGATACGTGAGATCTAGGAATAGTATATTAAAATACAAGTTCCAGAAAGCATCGATTCAAGCAGGCGTTTGAAATACCGACACGAGCCGCGTAGCGGCGAGTGTAGAAACAAACAAGTGCTGGAAGAGCTTTCTGAACAAGTGTTTTATACTATTTTTTCTATTTTTCACTTCATAATTCCTTCTTACATAAGGGATAAAATTTTAAAATTTAGGGAATTTTGTCAATGTTGGGTAAAATTAAAGTTATACCTACCGTTTTTCATTTATTACAGTTTGACATTCGAAGTAAAAACAAAGTAGCAATATATATTTTAATATTCTTCATAATAGTGTCTAACACTTCCACGGTACTTTCCGTTGTGACAATTCTGTTAACGTTGATAATAATTATTGTACATTTCATGACAATCGAAGTTGATTTATTTTATATTATTATTGTTCCCATTCGCAGCTTTACATTTGATGTAAGGGTAAAATTTGGAAGAACGGCAATGCCTCAAAAAAACAGAAAAATAAAATACAGTAGCTTGGTAAAGCATCCAAAATTCTCAGTAACGAACCCAAACGGGTGCGTTCTAGTAGCGACGAAAAATAGAAAAATATTTTGTGACCTAACGGCAATGTGGTAATTGAATGTAGAATGTTATCAGCTTCAAGATTAAATTACAGGAAGACCATTTATTTACATGAAATACGTAGAAATAACTCAAAGATCTAGCACTAATTTCTTATAACCTGAAATTAGAAATAGTTATGAACATATTTATTAAAAATAAATAATTTGTAACCAAACATCTCTAGCATGTATTATCTCGAATGAAATCACCAGATTGCATTTTAACGTAGTTGCGAAATAGCAGTTAAACAGTCAAAAACAATTAAGGTAAATTTTTTCCATGCCAACGCATGTTTATCGCGGCACGTCTCAATTTCGCATTGAAATTACATTTTACAGAATACGAACATTGATATGATATTCTTAAAGTAAAAGCTACACATTTTAAAAGCTTGTTTGCTTTTGAATTATGAAACGTTTGATCAACAGATTGTAACACATCACAAGAAAATGTGTGCCATTTGTATGAATAACAACGCTCCACAAAGACATGTATGTTTTAGACTTTACTGTTGCGACAAGATCAAGGATATTTTACATTACCTCCTTGTCAAAGGAAGCGTATGTATGTTTCTGTTAACGAGTAATTATCTAAATGTACCTTCTATATGAAGTTACTTTGCTGAAATGAATAATGCCTTTATAAACATACATTATCATTGTCAACAGATACCACACGCAGGATAGAAATTTGTGATAAAATGCTTTAGAGTTCGTACTCACACATACTAGCTTGATAGCTCTATAAGTTGTATATGCAATTTGCGGTTTTCATACGACTTCGATAACATACTGCTGCATCATTTAATAATAGCTCTTTTCAACATTGACAACTGCGAGAAAAACAGAGAAAATGTACCTGTAATAAAACAAGCGAGCAGTTCGAACTATCCACTTTAAGGGGGATCCTGCTTTAGAAGGCTCAAAAAATTTTTAATGCTCAAATCTATGCCTAATATATCTAAGAATATGTATAAAAAGTTATAGCGGCTAATTCGCAATATTTTGAAAGATACAGCACTAAACACAGTGAGGTGTCGAGAAAAAAATATACGAACGCATGAACGCTCGGACAAACGAAGCGCGCCCCCCTTCCTGCAGACACATAACACCGAACTATGTACTGAAAGAAGTTCAATCGGTCGTTCGAAATAATAATATTTTGAATTTGTAAGAGCTATAGTAGGATTATAACGAGATATTCCGTAAGTAATCGACAATTAACATTTTTCCTGATCGTAAACTTTAGAACGCGTTTTCTCGAGTTTTCGTTTTTACGATTTTTCTAAACTGGTGGGCGTGATTGCGCGAAAACTAGACAAGCAATCAAAACGAAACAAAACTTTTCTTAGCTTTAGTAGCATTCTCTTCGATTTGAACTGAAAACATTAATGAAAAAAAATTCTAACCAACTTTTTTAGCAAGTTGAAATGATTTTCTCTTCAATTTCAAAATTTTGGGTTTTTTTTAGTTCACATAGAAAAAAATATATGAGAATTATAATTTTCTTTGGTTTTTTTGGTTCAGACAAAAATTACGAGCTACATCTTTCCCACCGATTGTAGACTGCAATTGAAAGGTGTTGCACAAATGTGCATAAAAATCGGTTCCGTTTAAATATTTTTCTCTCGAAATATTTTTTCTTTAATATTCCAATATGTAATAAAATGCTCTAAAAAGTTCACTAGACTTTCTCATTTTTTTCTGCCCTAAAAAATTCCCCCAAAAACGCTATTTTAAGGCCTCCTAAAGCAGGATCCCCCCTTAAAGAACAGACACCGGGCGACCTGTCATAAAATGCAAATACGCTACTATCCCAACTGCGATTGTATTAAAACTAACAATTTAGATATTCGTATAAACGTAAATATACGTATATTAGTTTGCATTTAAAAATGTTTTTCTACTTTGCGTTGGTAATAACTTCATTTTAGCACCCAAAACAGTGTTAAAATGAAAATTAGAGTGCTAAAATGAGTCTGGTATAATTTTTTTTCTTTATGTTGGCAATGGTTTGGCAGCCTCTAACGTCAACGAAATGTCAGTTGTAAGTAATAATCTTTGCATTGTTTTCGTTGCACCATTCTTTGAATTTTTTATATTTGAGTTCGTATTAAGAACGCGACTTGTTCGGAAATAAATTCCCAATCGTAGTGTGTCCAATTTCCAGTATTTCGGGTGGAGTACATTGCAAGTCTTTGCAACTCATATTGCGTCAAAGAAAACTGACATTTCAAATTAAACGTTCGACCGCCTCCTTATTTAATTTCACACAAACGTTACCAACCCGCGCGAATATCCCTAAATGTTGAATTACTTAACAAAGTTTAATTTTTCACGTAAAAAGTGCGCAAAGTAGAAAAAATAGTATAAAATACTCGTACAGAAGGCTATTCAGGGCATTCGGTCACTCAGTCACTCGCCTTCGCGGCTCGTGGCTGAATTTCGGGCTCATGCCTGAAACAGTGCCTTCTGTAACTTGTTTTTTAATATACTATTATTATTTCCGAGAGCATTTAATCAATTATGCAAATACAGATATTTCGATATTATGTTGATTTACAACAAATCCTGACGAAATGAAATATATGAAATCTTATACATTTTTGTAGACACTAATTTCATCGTTTTTTGAAGAATAATAAGATTAGTGCATAGAATTAAATAAATGCATACCTGTTTCGCCCCCACGCTATAATTCGTAGAGGTACATTCGAATACTCGAAGATATTGTAATCCCTTCAGAATTGTCAACCGAGAAGATGATTTATGAATTGTTTGGATGATCAAAACGATATTGAATTGTTGGATTGGCCGGCAAAATCTCCGGACTTGAACCCCATAGAGGAAATGTGGGCGGCAATGATGAGATCTTGGGAGGATGTGCCTGGATTCGGTGTCAGGGAAAGAACAATAGAGCAGCTGACAAATCAGGTTAACACCGCATGGGAGAGACTCCAAGGCACAACGTTTTGCAGCAACACCGTTCAATCAATGAGGAATCGCCTAACCGAATGCATTGGAAGCAATGGATATTATACAAAATATTAATCAATGTTTAGTTTTTAGACCTACAATCTACATTTAAGTTTCCTGTTTTGTATATGTTGCCGATAATATTATTCTTTGAGGAAAATATATGTCACAGTTTAATATAAAAATTGCATTTTTATGTTGTACTTCTTGCAGCAGCGCACAATGGCGTACTAAATCATTTCGGATCCTTGTGTTTTATACCTCAGGTTTTGTCGCTCTATCCGAACGCGACAAGAGTAGCTTTTCTACGTGTGTACTTTTGAGATATATTTCAGATTACTGATACATTTTTAGAAAACAAATCAAATATTTCTAATTAAAAATATCCATTGGACAAAGTTTCATTGTTATGAATTAAATATTGGACGAATACTGTAAAGTTCCCGTGTATATAGAGAATGCATCGTTATTGCATAAGTTGCAATAATTTTATTATTCATAATTAGGCGCGAAGTGAACAATATGTAAACTATATAAGATTTTATTCAATTTTTGTACTTCCGTACGGTTTGTTATACGTTTATATTGTATTACAATGAAGAATAACTTAATAAAATAATTAAATTTACTTGTGATATATGAAATTAGAATAAATAAATAATTCAAAGAAATATTTAAAATAGACGAAAAATATACATATTTCTATATTTTGAATATCCAATTATGATTTTTTTAACTGTTGGAATGATATCAGAAGAAGGGGAAGTTAATAATTGGAAGAAGTACAAAACAAAAACTGATCCTACTTGCGTTTATTAGAAAACTTCATTAAAGGAATATTTAATTTGTATTCATTAATATCGTATGTGACTCACAACAGAATGTTAACAATTTTTTCAATCTCTCGAATTCTTATTTCATAACAAGTAACTGGCTTTTATATTTTGATCAAGGTAAGTTTGTATACTGATCAAGCGGGATTTGCTACCGTCGTTATTGGGAAGAATATACTTTATCTAGGAAACATTGTGGTTTTACGACAAGAAAAAACTATATTCAGTATCTATGTTATATACTAATGCAAAATGCATGTAGCATAAATTGAAGCAAGTGATGACAATATTCAATCAGAGAAACAAATATTATACAAGTACAAGATATATTTTAAATGCAAACTAATATGCAATTTACGTTCATATGTTTTACTTTGATGTTAATCACTTTATGCTTAAGAACAGCAACATTTTAAGCTATAGCTAATTAGTACGGTGATCGAAATGCGTTTATCATTCTTCACAAAAGGATAAATGAAATTAATGGTTTGACAAGTGTGCGAGACATCTGAAATGTTTCACGGAATTATCATATGTAATTATATTTGTATTTGCGTAATAGATGAAATGATTTCAATAATAATAAATAAATCAAAGCAAACATTTTTAATACAAACTAACACATATTTACGGTTTTTCATTAAACGAAAATCTAAATCGTATTGTTAAACGCAATGGCAACCGTAATACATATTTGCATTTTATGACCGATACTTACTTTTTAAAGGAGATAGTTCGAACTGTTCGCTTGTTTTAGTACAGGGACATTATCTCTGTGTATGATAGCTTCCACTGAATTGGATTTGTTTCTTGCAAGGATCACGATATCATTGGCATAGGCCATTATTTGTTTAGCCTGTTATAGATTGTTGGCTTTGTTTTTAGAACACTTTATCTATCACAGCCTTTTCCAAAACATAATTAAACAGAGTTTTAGACAATGGGTCTAGCTGTCTCAAATCCTTAGATACTCGGAATTTTTCTCCTAACTGTCCGTTAATAAACACTTTATAGTCTGCCTTTGTTTGTGCCTTATTATTTTTCTTGTACTATAAATCCTCTCATTGGTTCGTTTAGTTTTTCTCTATTCACTGTATCATATGCTTTCTCATATCTCATTGGCATCTTTTCCTCTGTCCATACTTTCTCTATTATATTATGGAAATATTCTTCCATATCGTCTCTTCTCACCTCCAAAATTTTAGCTTAGCAGCTCACGTTTTCACTCGGAGTCTGACTATACTTCAGTGCTTTTATTATTTCTCTGATTTTATCTTTCGTCGGCTCCCCGGCACTGGCGCTTATTACACATTGTTCCTCTATTCCATATTCTGCAACTTAAAAAATCTTCTTTATTCCTATACCTTAGTCTTACTATTAAAAGAAAGTGATCCGTGTCCATGTCCGCCCCGCGGTAGCCCCAAGAATCCATTACCTAATTTGTATGTTTATTTCCAATTAAAAGGTTGTGTATTTGATATATTATTTTTCCACTTGGCGATATTCTTTGTATGTATTTTTGCATTCGAAGTATGTAGTCTGTATCTGTGGGTCCTTTTCTGCCGTAAGTTATATCAGTTTTCTTCATTTCAATTATTTTCCTCGTGTTTACTTTGGTCCCTAGCACTCGGTTTATATATTTCTTCTCCCCCCAATTTCGCATTGAAATCTCATTTCACTACTTTAACGTCATATCTAGGAATTTGTGTCAATTTTGTCATGGAATTTTTCCATTTCTTCCTCCTCTTTTTCTTCCGTTGGGCAGTGAACATTTATAATACCTATTTTCCTATACTTACTCCGTATCACTATTTTACACAGCCTTTCTGATATCGCTGTAAAATGCCCAATCTCCTTCTTTTATTTTTTATTCACCAAAAAGTCCCTAGTTGTTTTGTTTCTTGAACTATCATTACATTCATCACACACGCACACACACACACACACACACACACACACACACACACACACACACACACACACATACATATATATATATATATATATGCGGGTGATGAATCGTATGATTGAATTTTCCGGACTTGCATTGAATGGTCATTCCGGCAAAGTTACATTGCCCATCTTTAGGATGGTCTTCTGGGTCGTAGTGATCTAGATATTCAGTTCTTAAAGGCCTCAGGCATTTGCATGCATTTGTATTGAAATGTCACACTAGCCCACATTATATGCGAATATTTCCCCAACCATTTGTACAATTTTCTTTTCTCTTTCTGAGTAATATAATGTAATATATTAGAAGCGCGAGATCAAGACCTTCTCGCACGTGTTCATGTGTCTGCGGCACGAACTACGTATTTCATAGGTCCACATAACCAGGAATGAATATCATTACAAGCATACAGCTAGAGCAAATTTATGTCATCAAACATTACATTACCGGGTAAAGCGCGATTTAATTCGTCTCATTTGACTAATATTTCAATCAGCTAAACAATTAATATCGCATTACTAAATGGCGTACACTTAGTCAAAGCGAGCGGATATATTAACTTACTAATAAACGCACTCGTGAATCGTGGCATAATAAACAAACCATATGTGCCTAGCTCATAATATGATGTAGAAATTCCGCTCCTAATTGTTATTATGTCCCAAAGTTCTAATAAATTTAATAGTGTCTATGATTTACTGGCTCAGTATTATATATCATTATATCTGATTGATGCACTCACGTATCTGGTAAACTCTCTGGGCTTGCCTCTAATGCATCACAATTTGTTCTACAACGGTACATAAAAGTAGAACAAGGCTTGTCGTATTTATCAGCAGAACACGGCAGTAATATTACACTACTTTCTACACGAAACAGTAATTACGAATGTGAGAAAATGTAAATGGCGGAAAAAGTATCATGATTTCAGTACCCACAATCTTATATAAAGACATGTATAAGAAAGAATAAATATGAAAATTTTCAAAATTTAAACTGAAACACACCCTCCCTGTTACTTATTTTCGGAATGACGTCAGTCTGTCTGCTCGTTCATCCGTGCGTCCGCCAGTCCCTCCATCCGTTTGCATATTGGTCTACCTGCCCACCTAACTATTGAAGCTAAAGTTATTGTTCGTGTCTCAATCTGTTTTGTATTACTTATTTGAAACTTGCAGAATATTTTTGTCACGATTCATTATACTTTGTCAGATGTAGTAAATTTGTTTATAGCTGCAATTTATATTTGCCGCACCATTCTGCTGGCATTATTCCTTGTACAAATTTTAAATCCATTTAGGGCTGTCGGCGTCCTTTACCTATTCATATTTTTTACCGTTAGCGTCTGCCGCCTTAGTTATTTCGCGCGTCTCATTTTGTGACCACATGCTCGTTCTTTGTCGCCTACTATTTTGTAATCGTCATTCTAGTATTATTTACCTACCCCCACCCTCCAATTTAGGCGAGTTGCATTTTTATAATTTGGCAGTAAGCATTCTATTTTCGATCAGTCGTCGTGCGATCAAGTGTCTTTTCTCATGTATTATTATATAGATTTTTTGTATTAATATTGTTAAATTTAGGTTTGTGTTGCAAATGCAAATTATTTTAATTAAATTTCTCGTGCAAAAAGTGAGTGATTTATTTAAAAATCAACGAGAAAACTCGCAACACCAGAACAGTTATGAAACATCAAATTTAAGAGTTGTATATAGCAATGAAGAAAATCTCATATTTCTTAAACCAATATCTCAACTGAAAGTGATGGTTTACTCTTATCACCTTATTTGTATCTCGAAATACGAAATACGTGTTCCATCGAAAAATGCTCTGGTTATCGCGACAGTAGTTTGGCTGCAATTTGAAATATTATAAGACTGTTCAGTGAGAGCCAATGCAGATATTTTACATTACATTTGAGAATTATTGATACGTTTTTGTAGTAATATATGGTCGTTGTTGAAATATTGAGCAGGAGAAAAATATTTAGATAAAATTCCATATTACTATAACATAAAAAATCGACTGAAATATATGTCACAAATATTATCTTGTTATCATGGGCAGTTATATATTAAATTAATATGTAGTAAATAAATAATATATAATATGCAATATCATATATCCAATAATATTCGATAAACCCTGTAATTTAATATGGCATATTTACAAAGTGCTAAATCTATGTACTTTTTATTTCGTCGCAGTTTTAATTACGGCAGAGAGCCATAAAACGATCTTAATCTTTTTATGTCGCCCTGGGTATTACGTGTTGCGTGGGTTAAATCGTTATGAATATTCCCTAGGGTAGAGGATCAATTTAATAAATTAACGAAACGATAGCAATTACTTACCGAAATTATTTCGTAATTATTATATACGCTGGCAAACATCTACGCCCCAATTCCGATATTAAAGCAAATCAACAAAGTTACTTGGTTTTCGCTTCGCGTGCATTTGTAGAATAATAATGCAGTTTTGTCAATAATGAAATAAATTAATTAGTATCTTTTGGTACATAGATCTACCATTAGTATATTACCTTTTTTGTCGTTCATTACGTCATACATTTTAAACATAACATTTCTGAATTTAATTTGATGTGTAATATGTGGGAACTGAGTCTTTGACGGTGCGCAAATGAGGTCTAATATTGCTAGAGTGTTTTTTTCTTAAATGTTTCGTCTGAAATGATCAGGGTAATAAACCGTGTGTTTTGCTAATGCTAATATGCCAATGCAAGAATCTATCTTGAATAAACATTTAATGCAATTCTATTTAAAAGTTGTATGGACCGCAAAAATGTTGCCATATTTACACTAAACATAAATCCCATCATCATTTATTGACCGTATAAACAAATAATCATTCATTGACAGATATCATCTAGTGATATGTTGGATTTGTTTATATTAAATTTAGTTGTTTATCAGATCATAATTCTCCAGTCATTTGATTACATAAATATTAAAGTTATCAATAATTTATCACATGGACTGCATAAATTATACTGGCATAAATCTTAATTATTTATTAACTCTATAAACAAAAAATCATTCTTCACCGATAGGTATTAGCGACAAAAATGTTTTACTTCTTTATATTAAATTTGAGTTTAACATTGGTTTAGCTATTTTTAGACTATGGGACTGCGGAACTAATTTTTAACACCTACATTTCCCCATTTAAATTAAAATGTTCAACTCTCTAAATAAATTAGATATCTTTACAAAAACTCAACTAAATTTCTTTCTCCTTCAATCTTAGTAAATTACAAAATATATATTTACTCTTCCATAAAAGAATATACAGTAGACAGCCGCTAATTTAATACGACACAGAAATAAAATTAAAGGACGAATAGAAATATTATTAATTCCGGCCCTATTTATTAATGTGCGGCCACGCTTGAAATATGCTAACGATTGCGTCTGGAAAGAAAATTCCATCGAACACGATAAGCCAAATATAAATGAAATAAACGGACGCTGAGTTGTGTTTTTGGTATTGTTTTTTATCATGCCCATTGACCGACCGGATGTGGGTATTTGTAAAAAAAAACAGATCAGATTACCGAACATTACAGTCTCAGCGATAAACAATAGATTACCGCAAATAGTGCGGGCAGGCAATAAGATCCGCATCTTGCGTAGGCTAGGCTCCCCGCTCCGATTAAAATTTTGGAAATTTTTAAGACGGAGTTTTAACGAAAAGGAGTCAGTCACTCGGTGCTCATCCGAAAGGCACCGTGGATGGATTAAATTATCAAAGTCTGGAGTCATTCACGGGCTCTTCAGAAGTCAGTCGTGGATGAACTCTTCCGATAAGGAGTTAAAGAGTGCTCCTGGCCCTTCGGGAAGCCGTGAGTCGTTGAAGATGTCACGCAGTATTAAATTAAACTATCGAAGTCTAGAGTGACATCCAGGAAAATAATTAAAATGATCGGCGTCGTTTAAAGTTAAAAACATGTAAAAAGTGGAAATTTCTATTATTAGAATTCAAATAGATTTGATTTTGTTTACGAATTTCGGGTATAAATAAAGTGCAAGAAGATTAAACAGAGACGAATAGTCCCTTTTTCAATCCATGGGTACAGGATCAAGAGGAAATGTAAGAAATTTTTATTTGTAACAAGTGCGAAATTATATGGATTCTGTTAATTTTTATTTTTGATTTGATGAATTGAATTTAAGAAGGGCAATCACGAACAACAAGGGACAAACACTAGTAACAAATCAAAACCTGATAAAACACAAAAGAGTAATTTAAAAATCTAAAATAAACTTCGAAAACTGTGAAAGCGTTTGTATAAGAACCACATCCCAAACCCTGAAAAACAGATTAACCCAATACAGATCTGGCTAAACACACAAATCTAATAGCACAGACTAGCTTAACAACTAAACCAAAAAGGACACAACTTTAATTATAAATGCGTTAAAATACTCGATATGGAAAAGAACTCAAAGAAGAGACTTGTCTCTGAAATGTTGGAAATTAAAATGGAAGAGCACGGAATTAATAATAAAAACTATATAGGGGATTTGCCATCCTAATTTCAAACATAATTTTTCCGTTCCGTATTTTGTTATCTCGGTGGTTTTCTCCTTGTGATTGTAATGTTTTTTTTATCTGACCACATCAGCATAATCACTGCACTGATACTGAGTAGTTATCATCCGTACCAATTTGTAAGTTTACTTAAGCTTTCGTCTTCGTTCGTAATGTATTTCGTTACACATAAAATGTGATATAAACAACCTTGTTTATATTACAAATTCCTTGCTGCGGTTTACAGAAATAAAACTACACGCCTTCTCTGCTTTAAGCACAATTCCAAACATGCGAGAGATAAAAAATAATATTATGGAACAGCAGTACACACAAAAAGTATAGTATAGTATAAGAATGTAATATTTTGTAATAATTTTTCCATAAATCGCAAAACACAATTTCACGCGCACTATGCACTTTAGCAATGTCTTTGTAGCAGCGTGATCTGCTGTGACGACCTTTTCTTTACCCGATGTTGGTGTTCCACGGTAATGTAGAGTTGGGAATTAGAACGTGATGTTCGACGCATCGGATGTTATAATCAAGACACTATCATGGATTAACGCCTCCGCTGTTTCGGCCAACAGCTGTCCCACTAAATTACATTAGTATAGACACCGTCGATTACAGTAATTCTATTACAAGAGCCTTATTTGATAACACAACAATGTTTGATGCGAGAATCGATACTAATATATGTGCACGTCCATTGTATAGACGTAGATAAATGGATAACTGATAACTTATATGGAAAGTTTCCTAATGTGTCGCGATACGGAGTGCTGCTATTTATATTGTGATGCCTAATACAAATAGGCATAGTCTTGCATTAAATATTAAAATGTAAATGTAAAAAATAAGCAATATTTAAATTTCGATAAATATACCTTAAATACATTATCATCATAATTCTATATGAATAAATTTATTTGCTATTAAATTTTATCGTAGCATATTTAAATGCTTCGTTTGCTCGAAAACTACGTATATAATAATCAATTAAAATCACGAATATTTGTAAATTTTACTATTTGAGTTTGTCAACACATTATAAAGCATCTTCCAACTCTACCCTTTAAAACAATGACATAAACATGTTACTATTTTTATGTATATAATTAAATTCCGTTAAGTACGACTTATTTATTGCTACAAGTGGAGCAATAAATAATAATTTTGTTGAACGCTCCTTTCATTTTTAGTTAAGAACGATAGCAACATTGAGGCATTACTGAGGTCTTCGCATATTTTAATACGCGCATGACGTTGAAAACTTAACCCATTACAACAATGGGTGATACTTTATTCGCTAGTTCAAGAACTGTTAAGCTACTCGACCAAATCTCGGGTGAAATATCAAGTAGCGCGTCCTTTATCAAAAGTCGAATTGTCTCGAGAGTTCCCTTTTGAAACGTTTGCGCGAGAATTCAAAAAGATTCGAGTGGAACTAATACAGATTAATGAAACGCTTTGTTCTAATGTCGCGCCGTTATCTTTTGTTTATGAACTTCTCCGTTCGGCGGAGTGCCGCCCCATCGAAACACTGAATTCCTCAACATAATCGGATATTTTGCATAGTTATTGTCTGTAATTATAGTTTGTTAACTCATTTTGCATAGTGCAGGTTATAAATTACCGCTTCTTGTTATGGAGAGCGTTAAAAACAAACAAAAAAATCATTATATTTTCTGTTGAGTGCGGTAAGGTCTGGTTTATGAAGTTTTGATGAGTGCCGTCGATGTACTTTAGATTTTCATTAGTTGAATACGTTTAAATATACAGTATGTATATGTATGTATATATATACATATATATATATATATATATATATATATATATATATATATATATATATATATATATATATATATAATTATTGTACACATATATATATAATTATTTGAAATTCGTAGGATTTTCGGTGTGTTTCTTTTTATTTTCAATTTTAAAAAGTCATTACGCGTTTCGTTTTTATTTAAAACATCATCAGAATCTACAAAATGTATAAAATATAAAAGACATATAAGATTTAAAATTGTAACTATAAAATATAAAAGAAAAAACATTTTTTTTTCTTAGATGGAAGTGTGTTTATGATATAATTAAGGTTAAAAGTATGTAAAATAAATTTCAGAATAGTTGGGGGACATCAGGAAACAACATAAGGGGGTCGCTGCGACAATACACTAAAGGAGTTGCAATTATTTATATTTAATTCCCTTTATATTTTTAGTATTCTATGGTTGAATTTTATTTTACAGGCGAACATGGCGAAGATCAAAATCAAAATCAAAAGAAAAACTTACTTGTTGTAGATGGAGCACGTAGTTTGGTATAAAATTATTGTAAAACTTTTCATTTTAACATTGCGATGCAGCGAAACGTGTTCAATCGCTGTGCGAACTGTATGCATGAGCGGTGTTTACTGGAATGATCAGATTTGCTGGTTTTTGCTTTGTTAAAATTTGGTAGTTTTTGTTTTGAATTTGTACTAAGGTATATGTCACGTGGAATTGTTTAATCTTTGTGATGATTGGTTTTATAAAGTTTATTTGAAATGTTTGTAATGGTTTGGCGAAATGTTGATAGGAGATTTTGTGGTTTTAAATATACATGCTTAATTTGAATTTAACATAGATTGCCTAAACTATTATAAAATAGGAAATAAACAAATATAAATTAAAATAAACTAAACTAAACTAAAACAGAAATAATAATAGTAAATAAAGTAATCTACATATAAGTTATTTCCAAAGTTCGTTCAACCAAGTTTTAGTTAACTGAGGTTTAATAGGTTGTTATATATATTGTTCAGATTGTTTGTGTCTGTTTTATAATTTATATTTGTTTTGTGTTTGTGGATTTGTATCATTTCTTGTATAATTCTATTTTTATATTTTTTCTCTATGTTAAGGATATTTACGTTATTGAAATCAAAATTATGTTTTTCTTGGATAGCATGTTTTGATAGAGCTGTGTTATCGCCCTTTCCTGTTGTTGAATGTTTGTGTGCATAGGTTCTGTTTTTTAAGTATTGTTGTGTTTGTCCGATGTAGACACCTGGGCAATCCAAACAAGAAATTTTGTATATTGTGTGGGTTTGTAGGGGTGGAGGTATTTTGTTTTTTAGTTGTGTATAATTATTTTTTGTTAATTTATTTGGAATGTGTGCGATTTTTATGTTGTATTTATTAAATAATTTTTCAATTTTTTCTGATGTTTGCGGGATGTACGGCAGTGGTATATATTTTTGTTGTTTGTTTTTATATATATATATTTATAATTTATTTCTTTTCTTTTTTCTTTTGTCGTATTTCTTCTTAGAAATTTTATTTCTTTTGATGGGATTTTCGACAGTTAAATGACAAAATGTTTGTTAGAACATATTTTACTATTAAAATATAATATGTTTATCAACAACGTTTCGGCCAAAAGTGGCCTTTTTCATAGTCTGCAATTAAATAAAAGTATCATACATATATAAATGGTCAGCATAATACAATTGGTGGTAATAATTTTATTTACATTATTAACTCAATTATATTAAGTGTCAAAATATTAGTAAATTGAAATGAAAATATTATTATTGAGTTAATAATGGTTATTATATAATATTCCTAAACTTATTATTTATTACAGTATACATATGCAAAATTTGAACATAATATTGAAAATAAAATTGTTATATTACTTACTTTTATATTAGTTATGATGTATAATAATTTGGCATATTGTCATAAATTATGCATGTCAATATTTTTTTTTGGTATACCATATATATATATATATATATATATTAGGGCGGGTTAATTTTTTTTTTTGATGGAGCGTATAGCAAAAACGTAATCTATAGGTGATTCTGAGAAATTTTGCTCAAGAGACCATAGCTCTAAGTCGGATTTGGAGCCCCCCAAAATTTCAAAATATATATACATAGAATAATTTAATTAAATTCGTCATAAAATCGGATAGCATTATAGTAGATTTCTCAATCTGGGCTTGTTTGAAAGGTATTTTTATCACCTTTCAGAATCTGTATTGATACCAATATTTTTTTTATTTTTAGTAGAGATATTAAGAATTTTTTGTCGAAAAATAGCCTAAAATGAACTTTTAACTAATAAATTCTGAATTTTCTTCGATGTTTTTCGAGATTATGAAAGTTCAGATAATTTCCAACAACTTTTATTACGATCAATTTTTTTGTTTTCGAACTCCTTTTTGTAGGAAAATCGATTTGAAAAAATCAACATTTTCAAGGTTTCAACAAAAAAACACTATTTTGACATTTTTTATTCAATTTATTTTTAAATATTATTCTCGACCTACAATTTAATGTTTTAACGTGGTAATATTATTTTTTAAGGTCCTTTTTACTTTCCATTCGAGGAGTTTTCTTACGACTTTCTAATGTCACTGCCATAACTCCTTCACGATTCTTTTCTATAACTCGTTTTGAAACACTCGTTAATAATTGTACATGTCTTTCTGTTCCTTGTATGTGCATTGGAATTTGTGGATCAGCCAGTGGTGGTTCAACGAAATCTAAGTATTCTACCAAGTGATCATATGGAATCTGTCGAGTAAATGCTGGTTCAAATAATATATCGTCGTTATTCATATCAACCATATTGACATAATCAGTAGCATTGAAATTTAAGATATATTTTTTGTAAACTCTGACTTTAGTTGGATCGTACCATAGTGGTATGAAATTTGTCATTAATTTTCTCTGTAGTTAATGAGTCATTTTTTCTACCATCGAAAGAGAATGCAGTTATGGAAGAATTTGTATGTCGTGTACGAAGCACTGCATCTCTAGATTTAACTTTTTCTCTAGCCACTTTTGATTTATCCATAATAACAAGATTACCATGAACATCTCTAAAATTTATATCTTCGAATAAAGCTGTTGCTAAACATGAAGCGACTCTATCTGAAACACCGAATCTATCACACATCATAGCAAAATTTAAGGCATCGTATCTTTGAGTATAATGACCTCGTCTCATTTGAACAGTTGCTTCTGGAACTTCTGTTGTTGCTTCATTTTCATCTTCATCCATGTGTAATTCAGGTGGTTCGTAACTTGGATCATCGGTACCAGTTGTAAGTGTTGGTATTGTTGTAGCTACTTCTTCAACGTCTTCCGTATATTCAGGTATTGTGAATTTTCTATCATTATGCTGGTCCATCATAAATTCTTTTAGATGTTCTGGAATCAATCCACACGAGCATTCGTTTATTGAATCAACAAATGCTTTATATTCATCTCTTTTGTTTCTATGTTGTACATGTTTCTGGTATTTATCAAGCAAACAAGTTAATTTTTTTAAAACACTCTTTCTATTAATGATTTAATTTACACCAAATTTGGATCAATTTATCTGTTACGTGAGGAGTAAAAGTTTTATACGAGAACATTTTGTTTTCAAATTTAGCACGATCACTTAAAATGTCACATTTAGTAGGCAAACTAAGATCATTTAAATCACTTGATAAACCAAAAACAACAATATCTTGATGAGGCATGTTAGTCCATCTGGAGTCAAAACTTGTTGATGTTGTTGCTTCCATTTGCGAAGACACCGCAGACGATGTTGATGGTTCTTGATTATCCATAATAACTTTGATATTATCACTGCACTCTTTGATTGTGTCACACTAAATCTAAAAATAAAAAAAAATATTGGTATTGTGATAACCGAGTTTTTATTTAAGTATTTTGGCAAACTGCGTGCACATTGCTCGATGAACGATTAAGGAAGAAGGAAAAGCAAGCTTGGCAACGTTTAGTGTTGGTAAACGTCATTATTTTGTAACGTCATTATTCAGTGTTACAATGTTGTTCAATTGAACAATGCTGCCATTGACTACTTATTCTACAGGTATCAATAAATACCTTTCAAACAAGCCCAGATTGAGAAATCTACTATAATTCTATCCGATTTTATGACGAATTTAATTAAATTGTTCTAGGTATATATGGAAAAATTTCTATTTTGAAATTTTGGGGGGCTCCAAATCCGACTTAGAGCTATGGTCTCTTGAGCAAAATTTCTCAGAATCACCTAGAGATTGCGTTTTTGCTATACGCTTCATCAAAAAATACCGTTCCATACAATTTGACCCGCCCTAATATATATATATATATATATATATATATATATATATATATATATATATATATATATATATATATTGAAAATGTGTCTTGTCAAATATGACAGAAAAATGTAAAATTTACACGAAAGATGGTCTAATCTTACACCTCAATGGTGTAGTGAACATTAATTAAAACAGGTCCATGAAGACTAACTGGTGGATCGCTAGACAATATTGTTTCTGAGTTATTACCCTTCGTCAGTAGCGATTACCAAGAACCTTAGTTGTTGAAATACCTTTACACGTAGTGGCCATCAAAACTTCTTGGCGCGAGCCAATCACTCCTAACGAACCACTGACAACAGAACACTGACAAGACGATACCTTGTCTAACACCTCGCGGCGAGTAAACAAGACGACTGTCAAATGTCCAGTGTCAACATATAAAAGGATTGCTGCAATTAAGTTCAAAAACAATTCAAATTGAAAATGTGTCTTGTCAAATATGACAGAAAAATGTAAAATTTACACGAAAGATGGTCTAATCTTACACCTCAATGGTGTAGTGAACATTAATTAAAACAGGTCCATGAAGACTAACTGGTGGATCGCTAGACAATATTGTTTCTGAGTTATTACCCTTCGTCAGTAGCGATTACCAAGAACCTTAGTTGTTGAAATACCTTTACACGTAGTGGCCATCAAAACTTCTTGGCGCGAGCCAATCACTCCTAACGAACCACTGACAACAGAACACTGACAAGACGATACCTTGTCTAACACCTCGCGGCGAGTAAACAAGACGACTGTCAAATGTCCAGTGTCAACATATAAAAGGATTGCTGCAATTAAGTTCAAAAACAATTCAAATTGAAAATGTGTCTTGTCAAATATGACAGAAAAATGTAAAATTTGTTTTAATTAATGTTCACTACACCATTGAGGTGTAAGATTAGACCATCTTTCGTGTAAATTTTACATTTTTCTGTCATATTTGACAAGACACATTTTCAATTTGAATTGTTTTTGAACTTAATTGCAGCAATCCTTTTATATGTTGACACTGGACATTTGACAGTCGTCTTGTTTACTCGCCGCGAGGTGTTAGACAAGGTATCGTCTTGTCAGTGTTCTGTTGTCAGTGGTTCGTTAGGAGTGATTGGTTCGCGCCAAGAAGTTTTGATGGCCACTACGTGTAAAGGTATTTCAACAACTAAGGTTCTTGGTAATCGCTACTGACGAAGGGTAATAACTCAGAAACAATATTGTCTAGCGATCCACCAGTTAGTCTTCATGGACCTGTTTTAATTAATGTTCACTACACCATTGAGGTGTAAGATTAGACCATCTTTCGTGTATATATATATATATATATATATATATATATATACGGTATACAATCTCTTATTAAATTAGTTTATTTGGTTGCCTACAGTTAGTCATATTTGTCAAGGTATTATTGTGAAAAATAGCATAACAAAAAGTCATATATGTATGATAATAAAAAACTTTTACTTTTCACTGCACACATTCTTCATTGATACGCCGTTATTTTAATTTGTTTGTTTTTGAATCATTTATGTTGATTTTTGTTCTGCGTCGTCCTGAAGTTGATTTGAAAAGTACGATCTTATTTCTTCACAAGAAAATGTTTTTTAATTATAAACTTGATTTACATTTTTGGTGTTTGTATATTTTTCATAATTATTGAATAACATGTGTTACTTTCGTACTCTTTTTTAGTCAGATGATGCTTTTTATTAAGAAAAGGGAAACGTCACTTATGTAACATTGTTTGTTTTATTACAAAACCTGTCCTAATCATTCCGAGGTTAAAATCCCCATCAAGTATTATTTTGGACAAGAATATTATATATATATATATATATATATATATATATATTATATATATATATATATATTATATATATATATATATATATATATATATATATATATATATATATATATATATATATATATATAATATTCTTGTCCAAAATAATACTTGATTGGGATTTTAACCTCGGAATGATTAGGACAGGTTTTGTAATAAAACAAACAATGTTACATAAGTGACGTTTCGCTTTTCTTAATAAAAAGCATCATCTGACTAAAAAAGAGTACGAAAGTAACACATTGCTATGAATTATGCCTTGAATTTTAATTTTTATTTTTATATAGCGATTACCAAGAACCTTAGTTCTTGAAATACCTTTACATGTAGTGGCCATCAAAACACTACTGACGAAGGGTAATAACCCAGAAACAATATTGTCTAGCGATCCACCAGTTAGTCTTCATTGACCTGTTTTAATTAATGTTCATTAGACCATTGAGGTGTAAGATTTGTCCATCTTTCATGTAAATTTTATATATATATTGAAAATGTGTCTTGTCAAATATGACAGAAAAATGTAAATTTACACGAAAGATGGTCTAATCTTACACATCAATGGTGTAGTGTAATTAAAGCAGGTCCATGAAGACTAACCGGTGTATCGCTAGACAATATTGTTTCTGGGTTATTACCCATAGTCAGTAGCGATTACCAAGAACCTTAGTTCTTGAAATACCTTTACATGTACTGGCCATCAAAACACTACTGACGAAGGGTAATAACCCAGAAACAATATTGTCTAGCGATCCACCGGTTAGTCTTCATGGACCTGCTTTAATTACACTACACCATTGATGTGTAAGATTAGACCATCTTTCGTGTAAATTTACATTTTTCTGTCATATTTGACAAGACACATTTTCAATATATATATAAAATTTACATGAAACATGGACAAATCTTACACCTCAATGGTCTAATGAACATTAATTAAAACAAGTCCATGAAGACTAACTGGTGGATCGCTAGACAATATTGTTTCTGGGTTATTACCCTTCGTCAGTAGTGTTTTGATGGCCACTACATGTAAAGCTATTTCAAGAACTAAGGTTCTTGGTAATCGCTACTGACTATGGGTAATAACCCAGAAACAATATTGTCTACCGATCTACCAGTTAGTCTTCATGGACCTGTTTTAATTAATGTTCACAACACCATTGAGGTGTAAGATTAGACCATCTTTTGTGTAAATTTTACATTTTGCTGTCAGATTTGACAAGACACATTTTTAATATATATATATATATATATTGTTATATTATTAATTGATTTGAATTGAGTGTAACTGGGTTGTTGGGCTTTTGGGTATTTGTCTGTTATGTATATGCCGGCGTATGTTTAAATGTGTTTTATTTTGTTTAAATGGGTGAGCGAGACTCTTTTTCTCCGTGGGCTTATAAGATGTAGCAGCAACAATAAAAGATCCGATAACACTCTAAATTAAAAGAGGTATAATAAACAAACTTGCAAAACCAATGAACAATTAAAATTCTACAACTTTAAAACTTTTTATAAACGCTACATATGGGTGTGATCGTCAAATAGAGAATAGTTAGCCGAGATAACTTCTTTATAATTAAGTAAGGATTGCGCGCCCTCTATTTGTCGATATGTATCATCTAAGATCGATCTTTCAGCTATCTTAAATTTTAATGTGGAAGTCTGTAATGTAAATCTAACCAAATAATACAATTCTATTTAATATAATTAGTCTGATTTGTGTCAATGTTCGTATTCTTAAATTACTGTCCTTATTCGTTATAGTAAGTTCTAAAATGGTGTCCTATTTGTGCGTATTTTCATCGATTTTCGTCCGGTTGTCTTGTTTAGGATGTAGTTCTTCTACCTATGGAAGTGTTCTCGGGACTCCGTAGCGGCGTATCTGGTGGTTTCTGGTCCGTTCTTGTAGTAATCTGGATTCCGGAATTTTCCGTAGATCGATATCCACTTCAATTTGTGTAATTATTTATGATTAACGTTGCTTATTATTGAATTATCGATTTATGTGGTTTTCAGGTACAAAAAACTCGATTTCTAGGAGAGGATTTTATAAACGTCTTGAAGCTTTGTTTACCAGAAAAATCAACAACACTCTTCTGTTTTTAAACGCGTCGTTTTTTATGTCCATGGCATGTTCTTCAAAATTATAATATTCGTATCCTTTTTTAATTATGTGTCGTTGCTAAGCGATATGATTTTCATAACTTTTGACATTTGTCGCAGTTGTTGAAGGTTATTTTTATATTTAACTTACTCTAACGTTACAATTACATATCTCTAACAGTTATAAATGAATTTTATCATCGTTCACAGTCAATAAATAATTTTAAAATTTCATACATTGTCTTTTATTGTTACTTTACTACTTTATTTAAAATTGTGGTGTGTACAGCTCTCGGAAAGATGTTAAAAATTCCGTAGGTCTGCGGTTTTATGTATGAATGTAAGTGAATGTTAATAAATGTAATAACATTACAATATATATATATATATATATATATATATATATATATATATATATATAAAATGGTACTTATCTTGTATCATGAGCAGTCAGTCGTTGAATAAAACACTTTTAGCAATATTAAAGTTTATTGCGACACCTTTTTTTGCAATAAGGTGTTTCGGAAACCCTTGTCAAGCAATTGTCAAATTGCTTGACAAGGGTTTCCGAATTCCGATTATTTACTTTACCGCATAATATGCGGGAAAACGCTCAGTCGTCGTAAAAGTTACATGTGACGTGAACGGTGCATAGTTCCAATGTTTACATCTCGGAAGGCCAAAAAAAATGTACATGCATCATAGAATTTCAATTTCGAAACTTTTACAACCTCAAGAAAAAGTACATATAGCTTTTGATTATATCCAATAACGTCGAAAGTAAACAATTCTTTACAAAGATTGAAATATTAGCATGTACGTTTTGTGATTGTTCTTTTGCTGCACTATAATGTATGTGTCTAATTTTAACTGGGTGTAAGAAATAATCTAAACGTTCGGTATTTGACACATTCGCATAATTACCATAAAATAGTGTGGTGTGTGGAAAGTACTAAGAATTTAATTGACTTATGGTATGAAGACACAGATAATGCGTAACATCATTTTGTGCAATTACTACGTTAAAAATATTAGTGGCGTCACGGAGATATAAACTAGCAATGTTTACGGTTCCTTGTCGCTTTGTGTGTTTGGGCTGAAATAATATTTGCCATGGTACAAAATATAGACCGCTTGGAGAAAATTGTTACTGTTCGGGTTGTGTGACATTTTACACAGATTTCATTATACTAAAATTTATATAGTGCTTTTATTCGAACTACAAATTGTATGATATAATTCGTATTCTTATAAATCATGCAGGGCAATTATTTTTATGAATGGATAAACTTAAAAGTACCGCTGACAATTTAGTTATAGGTTGTAAACGAAATAGTTACCTGAAATTGATTTGGTAATAGAACTAACTCATAAAGTAAATCAGTGATAAAAAAATTTATTGAAAAACAGAAGCTATTTTAAAATCACAGTACGTTTACCAAAAATATGCTTTCCAGTTACATCTAGCTACCCCTGCATTCCTTACAACGAAGGGCGGATAATCTCCGCTCCAGACGGTGCACCGATTAAAGTTGACTCGCTAACATTATAAATTATAGCAAACGGCGTTTCAAGATTAGTATTAGAGTATATTTCGCACTCAACACATTTATATTATATTACATCTGCTAATATCAGTATAATAAGTGTAATAGATAATTAAATTATTGAATATTGTAATCAATAAAAAATAAAGTTATTAAAAGTGTTATGAGCGAACGAAAAATATATTTTGCCGCCGATATATGTGAGCAAATAAAAATTCTTATCAAATCTACAACTGTTCAAAGTGGGCATCAAAGTTAGATTACCAAGAATTAGTTTTATAACAATTATTATTATTTACCAATCTTATGTTACAAATTAAAAATGTTTTTTTTTACTTAAGGAAAACTGCTCATATTCACACACGGGCGATTGGCCATGAATTATATCTTTATCAATTTGCCAACAATATTTCTGCAGAAAATATTATTCATGATACAATGAACTAGAAACTACAATGTAATTTCAGATATTGCTTATTTACGAACTAAATCTTATCGGTGAATGTCAATGTGTGAAGATTTTTGCGACCACAACCTCGTCTTAAGTGGACGCAGGTGTTCCGCATTGCGCACATTCACATATGGGTGATTTAGCAGGAATAGTATAATGATATATAATATAATGGAATAATAATAATTTCCATAAAATTGTTAACAATATTATAATACGTAAGAGTGTGCGATACAGTTGCATAGCGCAGAACCAAGTGCAAGTTATCGACCTTGACGATCATAGTATTACTTAAGGTAATGCCTAGCTTTTATTGGTAGTGTTAAGTTATCTCGACCAGCAATTTTTGTTTTTAATCCGTAGGGAGCTAAGCATCAGGCCATACCGCCATCCCGAAAATATAGTCACGAAAACCTAAATTAACCCTACTGCAGTATGGCCCACAGACACGAAGACAAAATTGAAACTTCCGTCCATATTTCTTATACACTCAATCCAAATCAAATCAACGTTGTAAAAGCGTTGCTGCAACAGTTAGTACGAAAATTAGAAACACTAAATATCCCCTGATAGAAGTGTCGGTTCGTAAACTACACTAAAGTTAAGTAGGAAAGTATCGAAATGCGGTCCAGTGCCATAGCTGCAATATCAAACTCCAACGCGAAGTTCGGGTGCGTGAAAAAAAGGTTGCAGCTAGCCGGCAAGATCAACAAACATATCAGTAGACGCAGCAGATAGCGCGCCAACAAGCCAGGCCAGGAAGGAACCCAGTACTTCCTGCCCTCAGTGGCGCCGTGCCAGAAGTTAGTCGCGAGGCGGCCAATTACAGGCGATGAACACTAATGAACATTGTCACTGCAATTAAGTTCAAAAATTCTTATTGAAAATGTGTCATTCTTGTTTTAGACACAGCAATGTGCTAGGGAAGATTTCGTCGTCTTAGTGCACTGTTGTCAGTAGTTTGTTGAGAGTGATTGGCTCCATGGACCCGTTTAATTAATGTTCACAACACCTTTAAGGTGTAAGATAAATACATTTTTCACACACACACATATATATATATATATATATATATATATATATATATATATATATATATATATATATATATATATAATGTAATACGCACGACCGAAATAATTATAATTAGTTATTTTACGGAAACACTCCGTTGGGTTTGCGGTCTTAATAAGGGCGATTTATTCTATATCTTTATTAATAGTCTATATTTCGTGGATCATTATCCACATCATCAGGACTTCTACAAAAATTATAAATAGAAGATGTAAAATAATTATGGTATAACTTACTCAAATTGATACAATATAAAATTGGACATCCAATACAATAAGAACTAACAAAAAGGTTCAATTCAAAAGTGTCACCAAAAATCAAATCTTACAAATTAATAAATAAATCAATTTTTGACAGAAAAGCCTACTAATTACAATATCAAAATAGGAAAATGACTTGAACACGAAAAAACGAAGGTTATTGTGTTGAAAAAAATATGATTTAAAATATGAAACAGCAACAGTAATATAGACTATTAATAAAGATATAGAATAAATCGCCCTTATTAAGACCGCAAACCCAAAGGAGTGTTTCCGTAAAATAACTAATTATATATATATATATATATATATATATATATTTATAATTTATTTCTTTTCTTTTGTCGTATTTCTTCTTAGAAATTTTATTTCTTTTGATGGGATTTTCGACAATTAAATGACAAAATGTTTGTTAGAACATATTTTACTATTAAAATATAATATGTTTATCAACAACGTTTCGGCCAAAAGTGGCCTTTTTCATAGTCTGTAATTAATATATTATAATAATTATATATGTATGATACTTTTATTTAATTACAGACTATGAAAAAGGCCACTTTTGGCCGAAACGTTGTTGATAAACATATTATATTTTAATAGTAAAATATGTTCTAACAAACATTTTGTCATTTAATTGTCGAAAATCCCATCAAAAGAAATAAAATTTCTATATATATATATATATATATATATATATATATATATACAGTGTGTTTCACTTAAGAATGTAACACCCTCATATCTTTTTTATTGTTAGTCAAATTTCCCAAACGTAGAATACTCATTGTTCTATTTACTCCCAAAAAACCAATTGTCTTCTTTAAGTGCAAAGCAACCTGGCAAAATAAACGGCAAAAATCAAGAAATCACTTTAGGGATTTTTTTATCAAAAAATTTTACTAGTAATAATTGATCAGAATTGCCCAAAAACTCTAAATCCCAAATTTCATGAAAATTAAAAATGTTAAAATTTTCCGTAAAAATCCGTAAATACTTATTATTAGCTGCGCCGAAAAAGGTATGCTGTGAAAATTTTGTTTGAAATAAAACCAGAACTGTCAAAGTTGTTTAAAGTTGTTGTTGTTTAGGCCCAGTCACCTGTGCAAATAATATTTACCGAATTTTAATTTCTTTTGAAGAAAATTTTAACATTTTTAATTTTCATGAAATTTTAGATTTAGTGTTTTTGGGCAATTCTGACCAATTATTACTAGTAAAATTTTTCGATAAAAAAATCCCTAAACTGACTTCTTGATTTTTTCCATTTATTTTGCCATCGCAGGTTGCTTTGCATTTAAAGAAGACAATTGATTTTTTGGGATTAAATAGAGCAATAAGTATTCTACATTTGGGGAAAAAAATACTAAAATCGAACTAAAAACAAAAAAGATATGAGGGTGTTACACTCTTAAGTGAAACACACTGTATATATATATATATATATATATATATATATATATATATGCGTGCTTCCCTGCGGGTTTGAGCCGTTATATCTTTTCCTTTATATATATATATATATATATATATATATATATATATATGTTTTTCATATATTTCTTGCCAATAAATTTTAATATTTTTGAATTTTGGTATTTATTTAATACCAGTGTTTTGGCATTTATGTAGAGTAAAATAAAACTGTCCTGTTTTATGACTTCACTATTATTTTTATTTTTACGTTTCGACAACAGATTTTTGTCTTCTTCAGAAATATAACTAAAAATAATACAAATCACTATAATTAACACTAACGAAAAACAAACGAACTGCATGAGATACATTTAATTAATAACTATTGTTTAACAGAAATCTCAAAAACACAAGTTATGAATAAAATACTTTGTTTTTTTTTTTAATAAAATAAATGAAAACAACATTAAGATTAAAAGAGAATTTAAACAAAATATTTTAAAACACATTTCATGCCCAATTTTAAAATCAAATAATTTTGAATACAAAATGAAGCGTAAAATTACTTACATTTATGTGTTATTCTTTCGCGTTTCAAATGTGAAGTGAGTGCATTCTGCGTTTTTCGTACGAATCTAAAAACCTTTAATAATGCTTCGAAAATCTGTTTTTCTTTTGCCTTGTGTGTCGATTTAATATAATATATTTACTTTTCAGAGGTCAACAAATTGTATAAAATTATGAATAAACTTTAATTACCCGATATCATTTAAACCTAATGTACATATACTCAGTGACATATAAACTGCACCACCTAGAAGGGTGTTACGCCCGAAACAATACCTACGCCACGCTACGCTTTAGATGGGATGTTTCCCTTTTAACACTATCCCAGCTCTCAAGGGGACAAGTGGAAGGGACAAACATACGACGTACGAAGGACAGTTTACACCCTGCTTGCTTTAGCGGCTCCAGTTGTAGACGTGGCAGCTCGACTAGCTTCAGGGGAGGATGCCGTGGTCCGATTAAAAAAAATAATTTATATAAGGGCGCCACTGGTTTATTTGAGCGGAGGAAAACCAGAACTTCGACTGATGGTCGTCCACTATCGGGTGATATGTCCAAGGCAAGTTTCCTAATCGTTATCGTACACGGTTGGGGGGGATTTTAATGTTACCATTAATGGGGGAAAACACGAGTCATAATTTTGTGTACCCGCAACAATAATTACTACTAAAATATACAAACCTACGTTCCTTTAAACTTATATTTACACACCAAAGAAATATTATTTACACGAAATGAGGTTGAAGAACACACAATAATATCTGTCCCAACTAAACTTATATTTACACACACAAAGAAATATTATTCAAATATAATGGAGGAACATAAAAATAATGTTTGTTCCAATAAATTTATAGCTACACACAAAATGTTATTTAGATGAAATGGAGGAACAGAAAAATGATATTTGTTCCAATAAACTTAAAGGTACATACAAAAAAAAAATATTTAAATGAAATTAATTAACAGAAAATAATATTTGTTCCCATAAACTTGAGCGTACATACAAAATTATTATTTAAATGAAATTGAGGAACACAAAATTACTACCAATATAAATTAATCGATTTAAATTGTTTTTGAAATTAACGAAAGTTCATATTCACCAGTGTTGGACCGAACGCAGTCTTCGCCATTGCCACATGGCCGGACGGAGAACGATTTGCGATTTCTTACTTCACAAAAAATCCAGAACGAAGATACGGACAGCCACGAGACTTGCAACACCCGGAAATACGGACGGCGATAAAACATCAAATAATACCAAAATACGGCCAGCATACAAACTTCGAATAAACGAAAAATACCAAAATACGGCCAGCTTCACAAACGCTTGAATAACGGCGTGCGATTTTCTTACGGTGGACATCGATCGTAGATCCGGAGAAATTTCCGATCGGATCCTCGCTTCTCAACAACCAAAATACTAACAATTTCAGCCAACACTTGAGGAATCCAATTATCCTGCACAACCCAAGATCCGCATACAGCGAAATCGATCACACACAACACCTGGTCACAATTTTTGGAGAGAATGTACAACTTGCGATCTCCACGCACTACCGCTAAGTGAAACCGGATATTCTTATTAGAATTTTCCTGACCTGCGTAAAACTCTGACTGCCGAAAATGAACTTTAATGACATGGTCGGTAATATACGCTACTTAAGCCTGAAATGACATAAACGAGGTAAATATTAAATTAAAGAAAACGAATAATAAATAACGGGTAAACCAATTTGCTCCTTTCTTTAATTTAGATAAACGAAAATCTACAGATATTAATAAATTATACGAAATGTTGCCAATGATAGCGAAGAAAATAACTAACGACGTGACGATAGAATTCAGATGAACTATACTCTATTTTACAATTGGAAGTTGAAGAAAGGGAAATGGAAAATAAAGTTCGTTATTCCAAGGAATCAAATAAAAATTACGAGGGTCAAAAAAAAAAACGTAACAAGGGGTGGGAATTTTTGGACCAAATTTGATTAAAATTTGATAATACGAGATGTGGGCGGCAAGACAGCAAGCAAAAGGTTCTTCGACGATAAACTGTTCGCGAGCCTATCGGACGACCTTGTTCACCTAACCATTGATCAGCTATCGATCTAGTTGTAGAGAATCGGTCTCTCAAGGCCATTAGTCTTAAGCGGAGATCTTGACGTTCATTGGTTCGTCTTTGAGCCCCAATGCCTCTTCTCCGACGTTCAACCACGCTTGATAAACACGCATTATTGTTGAGTGGTGCCGTCCCAAACGGTTGTCGATTTCTCTAAACAAAAACCTGCTTCTCGTAAACCAACAATCCGACCTCGGTCAAAGTCACTCAACTGCTGGTAAACTTGAGGTCTCCTTCCTCTAGGCATCATTAAACACTTGAAACACTTTAAACTAAAGAACGGGATCCGAAAAAGTGGAACAAATTCAAAAAATGACTCGACAATTGCTTGTCTATTACCACCTCTAAAAAATGACACAAACGTCAAAAATCCCATGACTACTTGATGATTGTGTTTCAAATTTTAATCAACTATTTCCCTGGACTAGTCCACTATTCCTACCAAATTTGGTCCAAAAATTCCCACCCTTTCTAGGTGGTGCAGTTTATATGTCACTGAGTATATTATATTTATGGATTTTTGTAACAATTTAAAACATTCTATACTAAAAATACTAAAAAATACATAAACTAAAACTCGTAAAAAAGATAAATGCCATTGCCGTAAAATAACCACCTTAAAAAAATTGGTAATAAATTTTAGCTAAATTATTTAAAAAAATCGAAAGTAAACTAAAAATAATTTTCAGACCAAGCAGGGCGGAATCCCAAAATATGAACTTAATCCTGGGAAATACGGTATATATATATATGTGAAAAATGTACCTATCTTACACCTTAAAGGTGTTGTGAACATTAATTAAACGGATCCATGGAGCCAATCACTCTCAACGAACTACTGACAACAGAACACTAAGACGACGAAATCTTCCCTAGCTCATTGCTGTGTCTAAAACAAGAATGACATAGTTTCAATAAGAATTTTTGAACTTAATTGCAATGACCCTGTTGACACTGAATATTTACAGATGCTGCGAAAGATTTGCGGAATGTTCATTAGTGTTCATCGCAAGTAATTGGCCGCCTCGCGACTAACTTCTGGCACGGCGCCACTGAGGGCAGGAAGTACTGGGTTCCTTCCTGGCCTGGCTTGTTGGCGCGCTATCTGCTGCGTCTACTGATGTGTTTGTTGATCTTGCCGGCTAGCTGCAACCTTTTTTTCAGGCACCCGCACTTCGCGTTGGAGTTTGATATTGCAGCTATGGCACTGGACCGTATTTGGATACTTTCCTACTTAATTTTTGTGTAGTTTACGAACCTACACTTCTATCGGGGGATATTTAGTGTTTCTCATTTTCGTACTAACTTATCGTAGTCCACGTGTATGTTTGCGCGTTCGCTTGCATTTCAGTATGTGGAATTTTTTGCTGCCGATTGTTGCAGCAAAGCTTTTACAACGTTGATTTGATTTGGATTGAGTGTATAACAAATATGAACGGAAGTTTCAATTTTGTCTTCGTGTCTGTGTGCCATACTGCAGTAGGGTTCATTTAGGTTTTCGGGAGTATATTTCGGGATGGCGGTATGGCCTGATGGTTAGCTCCCTATGGATTAAAAACAAAAATTTCTGGTCGGGATAACTTAACACTACCAATAAAAGCTAGGCATTACTTTAACTAATACTATGATCGTCAAGGTCGATAACTTGCACTTGGTTCTGCGCTATGCAACTGTATCGCACACTCTTACGTATTATAATATTGTTAACAATTTTATGGAAATTATTATTATTCCATTATATTATATATCATATATATATATTATTCCTGCTAAATCGCCCATATGTGAATGTGTGCAATGCGGAACACCTGCGTCCACTTAAGACGAGGTTGTGGTCGCAAAAATCTTGACACATTGACATTCACCGATAAGATTTAGTTCGTAAATAAGCAATATCTGAAATTACATTGTATTTTCTAGTTCATTGTATCATGAATAATATTTTCTGCAGAAATATTGTCGGCAAATTGATAAAGATATAATTCATGGCAAATCGCCCGTGTGTGAATATGAGCAGTTTTCCTTAAGTAAAAAAAAAACATTTTTAATTTGTAACATAAGATTGGTAAATAATAATAATTGTTATAAAACTAATTCTTGGTAATCTAACTTTGATGCCCACTTTGAACAGTTGTAGATTTGATAAGAATTTTTATTTGCTCACATATATCGGCGGCAAAATATATTTTTCGTTCGCCCATAACACTATTAATAACTTTATTTTTTATTGATTACAATATTCAATAATTTAATTATCTATTACACTTATTATACTGATATTAGCAGATGTAATATAATATAAATGTGTTGAGTGCGAAATATACTCTAATACTAATCTTGAAACGCCGTTTGCTATAATTTATAATGTTAGCGAGTCAACTTTAATCGGTGCACCGTCTGGAGCGGAGATTATCCGCCCTTCGTTGTAAGGAATGCAGGGGTAGCTGGATGTAACTGGCAAGCATATTTTTGGTAAACGTACTGTGATTTTAAAATAGCTTCTGTTTTTCAATAAATTTTTTTATCACTGATTTACTTTATGAGTTAGTTCTATTACCAAATCAATTTCAGGTAACTATTTCGTTTACAACCTATAACTAAATTGTCAGCGGTACTTTTAAGTTTATCCATTCATAAAAATAATTGCCCTGCATAATTTATAAGAATACAAATTATGTCATACAATTTGTAGTTCGAATAAAAGCACTATATAAATTTTAGTATAATGAAATCTGTGTAAAATGTCACACAACCCGAACAGTAACTATTTTCTCCAAGCGGTCTATATTTTGTACCATGGCAAATATTATTTCAGCCCAAACACACAAAGCGACAAGGAACCGTAAACATTGCTAGTTTATATCTCCGTGCCGCCACTATTTTTTTAACGTAGTAATTCCACAAAATGATGTTATCGCATTATCTGTGTCTTCATACGATAAATCAATTAAATTCTTAGTACTTTCCACACACCACACTATTTTATGGTAATTATGCGAATGTGTCAAATACCGAACGTTTAGATTATTTCTTACACCCAGTTAAAATTAGACACATACATTATAGTGCAGCAAAACAACAATTACAAAACGTACATGTTAATATTTCAATATTTGTAAAGAACTGTTTACTTTCGACGTTATTGGATATAATCAAAAGCTATATCTACTTTTTCTTGAGGTTGTAAAAGTTTCGAAATTGAAATTATATGATGCATGTACATTTTTTACATGCTTGTGCAACATTGTACAATTCAAACACATGTTTTAGGTTTCTATTTAGGCATTTCAGTTATTGGCTTAACCTATTTTCAAAGGCACATTTATAAAAATTAACGATGTGTTTGGACTTTTCTATCGAACGATGTTTATATTGATTGAAAAAGTAGTATTTCTACTAATTGTATAATGTGCGTGCAATTACTGTTAAATATTACTGATGCCACGGTGATATAAACGGTTCCTTGTTGTCTTTTGTGCCTCGGGCTGAAATAATATTAGCCATGGCACAAAATATAGACCGCTTGGGGAAAATGTTTACTGTTCGGGTTGTGTGACATTTTACATAGATTTCATTATATTAGAATTTATATAGTGCTTTAATTAATTATTATTATAATTATTAATTATAATTATTAATTCCCACTACAAATTTGTACCCGAAATCGTTTTTACAATGTGCATCTTTAAAGTTTTAGATTGTAGCGGATTTTATTGCATTGTAAAATTTTACGGTTTGGGTAATTTACGATACCTTGACTGAACCTAGACTAATAAATCTCGCGAGTGCTAAATATATTTCGCACACAACGTTTCTTGACAATCACAATCACAATGCATATGATGTAAGCAATGCTCGATGGTCAGTTACGGTAACTTAAGCAAATCTGAATTAGGTATAGGAATTCATCAACCATCCTTTATTTTTACTTTGTATACTTTATGTATAAGTATAGTAATCGTGAAAATTTTCGACCTCAAGATTTTAATGGATATACGTTTTCACGTCCCCTGTATCGATTCTGACTATTTTCGGAATGACCTCTGTTTGTTTGTGAGTCTGCCTGTGTGCCTGTCTGTGAGTCTGTGCGCTCCCAAACGAGCCCAAAGAAACTTTAAACTTACGATTTGTATGTAGCAAGGAGGCAAACGTCCTATTTTGAAAGCAATGCTTCAACAGGTGATGGTTTACCCTCATCACATTTTTCCGTATCTTGAACACGGTACGCGTTATCGAAAAAAATATTTTAATGAAAATTGTAGATAATTTTAAATAACTTGCCGTTGTTTTTTCGAAAAATGTAGTATAACTAAGTTTAAAAAAGTTTAGTGCGGACCACTGCAGATTTTTATGAATATCTATACTAGCCATCTAATTCAATGTTCCATCCTACTGGTTTAACTAATTTTAAAGATTTTGTTTCTCTAAGGCATATGTGTGTGTTTGTGCGTAAAAATTACTTGAGAAATGTACATCTTTCGAGATACAGTGGAACATCATGAATTTACTACACTTCTTGCCGTTTCTTTATTTACGTTGTAGTAACAAAAATGACGCACATTTGGAATCAAGACGTGGAGTATGTTTCTCATGCTTCATGCGGCATCGGGAACAAAGGTAATTTACTGTCAGTTTAAATATATACGAGATATTTCGCTCGAAAACTGTCTGGTAGTATTAATAAAATTGTATGATACTCTCAGGCGAGACGACTAATATTCGCGTATGTAGCATACCACCGCGTCTTTGATATAAATACTATTAAGCTTAAGAATATCTAAATTTAAATAAAGTATCTACAATTTTGATAATTGAGATTTTTAAATCTGTTACCAAAACTTTTAACAATTACTACATATCAGAAACCCGAAACGAAAAGAGAAAGAATCACGTGCAGAAAAGACGTGATCGATTTTTTTAACGTTAAGTACGAACATAAATATCAAGACTTCAGTAAATTCTGAAGAAATTTCGTATACGAGTACTTAAGCTTTTCGGGGCTCACAAACGATGCTCAAATAAAATTCAACTGAAAATGTACATAATTTATTTAATTCAATATTTAAACATACTTAAATTTACACATTTCATAGAAAATATTTTTACACGCTCGATTTGGCTCTGCCGCTTTCCGTCTCACTTGAAATAAATCTTGTCTGCAAAACGAAACGGAATATTATAAAATGAAACGTTTTACGCAGTTTATAAACTTACCAAATAAAAGTCGTATCACGCATGGAAGTAGCAGTAGTAGCATAAATTCTCTTAGAAATAAAACAGACGTCGAACTGAAGGAGTTGCCACCATTTTCTGAAACATTAAAATTTCTTCTTTGAAAATGTGATGAATGTAAACGGTTTTATTATAATAATATTCACTACTGAATATGAAGTTCATGGTGTAATTACGAGGGCAGAATTTAGATGATGTTTCAAATTATTTGTCAAAGAACAGTATGTAATTGCTATTATATATTATTCGCTTTTAGAAACATAATATACGCTTATGATGGTATTAATGAGGGTCTGATTAAATGTGTCTAGAATGTTAATCTGCAATGTAAGTTCAACGCACAAATTGATTTTCATTTCAACGTATCAGACGTTTAAAATTGAAAGTGGCACGCCACTAGATATAACTAATTGGCATCCATCAATCAATTTTGTATTCTATGATGTTAACATTGTCTTTGATGTTATTTATACCTACTTGTTAACATTAAATATTTGAAATATAATACGACATGCTATAAAATAGATTAAAAATGCCTACAGTATATTTTAATTAATTTGCAACAATCATAAAGTTTCATCTGCTAAAATTTAACATTGAATTTAGCTTCAATTCTTAAAACTGGAAACTATTCTGGTATTGATTTTTATTAATATTGAATTAATATTGTCACAAAATTTGATTCATTATAATATATTTTTTTGCAGTAAGGTGTTTACTGCCAAAAAGGTGTCTAACTTTAATATTACAAAAAGTGTTTTCGACGACTGACACTTACGACACAAGATAAGTACCATTCTAAGTTATTTACTGTAAAAAAATGTTACAAAAAAAGATGTGTCGCGAGTTATAAGTCGGTGAATAACGCACTTTTACTAATATTAAAGTTTATTGCGAAATGAGTTTCTGCAATAAGTTGCTTCGGAAATCTTGATCAAGCAAATATTACAAATTGTATTAAATAAATCCTATCGCGATATCAAGGCCGTCTTTTCATAAACCCCAGTATTTGCTTCAAAACGAGGAAAGAGCTTGTAAATAACCTGGTTGAGGTATTCGACCAACAAATTATCAATTATGAAAATGTATAATTAGCGGCAATTCCAATTAACCCGCAAATGCGACACCATTTGTCAAAATTTGTATTACAATAAATTCGACACTGAAATTTTGTAACACTTTCATATTAATTCAATATTAATATAAATCAATATTAAAAATTAAAAAAAAGTTTTATAATAAATAAAGCAAATACCTGAAATTGATTTTTTAAAGATCATTTATTTTCCTTTTGGTACATTCTCGTGATCACGACCGTTTTTTGATGACGTTTTATTTTTCAGCGGTTTTTCACTTTTATTTTGTAACTTTTTTTTAATATAATTGACAATGATTGCAATTGAATTTATATATATATATATATATATATATATATATAGGTGTCCCGCATAGATTGCTTGGCGTGTTGTTTCATCAAAAGCATTAAAAAAGTTGTAATACAAACGTTTTAAAGAATTAATGAATATTTTATTGCTGGTGCCTTTCCTTTATTATGGAAACAAGCAATAAGTATCATATCCGTACTCTCCAAAGTTATTGAGAAAGCAATGGACGAACAAATCACACAATACCTTAAATCAGTAGATATATTATGTAAAGTACAGTCCAGTTTCAGGCATTGCAAGTACTTTAGTTAAAGTGACTGAAGATGCCAGTGACATTCGATAAAAACATGGTGACTATTCTTACATTGCTTGATTCTTTGAAACCATCAGTCGTCGGTATCTAGTGAAATATCTAGGTTTTGATCAGGACGGTTGTAACTTGTTAAATTCATATCTAACTGAAACAATGCACTGTGTTAAAGTTGTGCAACGTGTTTTCTCCCTAGTTGAGATTTCATGTGGTACGCCACAGGATTAATTGTTTACAGTATATGCAGATGATTTTTCAAATGCAATTCGATACTGTACTGCCATTTTTTCGTGGATGTTTTATTATAGTTTTAAGTTAAATCTTCGAAAGACGAGTGATGATAGAATTAGTTAAAATGTCAAAAGCTCAACATAAACCACAAACTATCTGTAATAGTCGTTGTAGCATTGGGGCTATGGATGAAATGAATATTAGGGTTGACGGTAATTTACTGAAAAAATCTGTTAATGGTAAACTGTATATTGATTCTGTTAGATTTTTTGTGTACCTAAAATAATTCTTTGTCGTAATGGTTCAAGATAAAAGCGTTTATTCTACGAGCAGAAGAAAAACAAACTTAACTTTTGTGTGTTTCACAACTACACACATTAACAATGTTAGGCATACGACGTCCCTCTTTCTTTAACACTCCCACTCGTTCTATACATTCACTATGTTTAAGCTCTCTTTTTAATGAATTTGTCTCTCGTTAACGGCTAAGATGCTTTGATTGTCGATGCACAGTGGTGTTGGAATTTCCAACTCTTCGCCTATGTCCTCGAGCAGCAGTATGGTCCAGCGGGCTTCTCGCCTTCCTTCGCAGCCTGCGGCATATTTTGCCTCGGTGGTCGATAGTGCGACCTTTTTTTTGTCATTGGCTGCGCCAAGTCACTGGTCCACCTCCCATGATGAATACAAATTCTGTTGTAGATTGACGTGTCTCCACGCCGGCGAAGTCTAGGAATCGCGTTCAGATATGTCAGTATACACTTAACTGCTGTCACTTGCTCGAGACCTGGATTCTTCAAAAAAACGACGAACGACCCCCAGTGAGAACGCGATGTCTGGTCTTGACACCAATGCTGCATACAGGAGTGATCCCACTGCTTCACGGTATGGAAAACTCACCGAACTTTCATTTTGATTCTTCACGAGTTTCACGTTTCCATCACCCCGGGTGTGTACGGGGACTGCGTGTGTCAGGTTGAATTTTAACAATAGCTTCTCGATGTACGCTTGTTGTTCAATACTGATTCTCTTTTTATTTATATTTCTTCTAATTTCTATGCCCCCATAGTGCTGAAAATTTCTAGGAGCCATTTCAAAACTTGCCTCCATGTAACGTAACAGTTGATCAATTGCTCCGTTGCTCTTAGACAATACCAAGCCATCGTCTACATAGAGCAACTCGTGTCCGTCGACCATTCTACGGAACACACACATGGGTTGGGTTGGGTGCTCGGTACAAGATGAAACTTCTTCAGGCATAAAGGCCATAAAGAGTCTTTTTTAAACGACACACTATTTTCTCGCCAGCGACATCGAGTTCGGGGGTTCCATGAATATTTCTCCTTTTAACTCCTCATTCAAGAACGCCGTCTTGACGTCAAACTATGCGATCTCTAAGTCTTCTCTCGCTGCAACGCACGGCATAATTCTTACCGAATCACATCTCATAACGGGCGCAAAAACCCCCGTATAAACCACTCCATCGCGTTGAGTGAATCCTCTTGCGACTAGCCGAGCTTCTGCTTTGACCTCGGTTGTACCCAGCATGGATATGACCTTATGAACCCACTTACACGTAACAATGTTTCGCGCGAGCGGTCGTGGCGCGAGGTCGCAAGTTTCATTCTTTTGTAAAGCGTCTAGCTTTTCACTCATTGCGCGGTTCCACTCTACTGCGTCCTTGGAAGTGATCGCTTCTTCATATGTGCTAACTTCTTCGATTATAGCGCTGCTGTTACCTGTGGGTTCATATCGGTCTGGCTCGTAGATGTACGGTCGCAGGTCGCACGGATTTTTGCCCTGTGTCGCCTCTAGGAACTCAGGAGTCATTGGCTCTGCAATACTATCGCCTCGCTCGTCATCACTTTCGCTTTCTTGGAGTCGTTCAGCATTTTCCTCGTTCCCTGCAATGCTGAAGTCAACATTCATCAACTTTGCCTCTTCTGACAACTTTGCGACAATATCATCCTCGTTGAACGTCACATCGCAGCTAACAATCATCTTTTTCTTCGTTAGCTCGTACAGTCGGTAGTTTCTCATCGTTGGTTCGTAGCCGACGAGGTAAACTTTTCTCGCTCTCGCATCCCACTTCTTTCTTCCAAGTTCTTTGGACACGTAAACGTATGCTTTTGTTCAAATTGGGCTTCGTTGCGAACCACTGTTCGTAGGGCGTCTAGTTGATGTTACGAGAGTTGGGCATCCTGTTCAGAGTGTACACGGCAGCTCGTATCGCTTCAAACTACAGGCTTATTTGAAGTTCACTCGTCAGCAGCATTTCCCTCGCCAATTATTGGATTGTTCGATTCTCTCGGTCTACACGACCGTTCTGCTCCGGCCTATACGGAGACGCGCGTTCGTGGGATACGCCTATCTCTGCAACAGCTTCGTCATCTTTTCAATGACAAACTCAAATCCATTGTCCGTTCGAATGCATTTAACTCGGCGTCCTGTAACGATTTCCACTGCGGCAAGCTGATCACCAATCTTATTGCTGCCGTCAGATTTGTGCACACAGGACACATGTGGAACATAACGAAAACACGTAGCTTCATCTTTAGACACTAATAGATATTTATAGCCTCCCACTGATGCAACATTGAGCCTCAAACATCTGCATGGAGTCTTTCACCTGATTGACATTTGGGCTTCTCTGTTGATGGGTGAAATACTCTGTGCATTTTCCCATAGTACAGTCTCCGCAGAAGAATATACTTTCATCTGACAAGATAGACACGCCGTCTAAAACATTTTGCTTCATCATGTTCTTAATCATATTCACACCAAAATGTCCGAGTCTTTCGTGCCACCTGCGAAGCGAGGTCACCGTCGCTCCGTTTGCCACTGTCTAATTTTCCAATCGAAACCCCAGTCGATATTGATTAAGATTGTCTTTAACACCGATTACAACCAATGTCCCATCTGAATACCTCAGTTCGCAGTCGTGTTGTTTCTCAATTACTGTGGTAGTCACTGGTCACTGTGCCCGTTGAGAAAAGCTTTGGCTTGAGACCAGGCACATATTGCACATTTTCCGAAACGTACTCCGCCCAACTGGTTCCATTCCACTCCCTTCGACTCGTCATATGTTGGGACGCACACGAGTCGAAAATTCACACATTTTTGGCATCACTATTCTGGATATTACTCATTGTAGCCACGAATACAGTTGGATTACTCTTTTCGGAGCTACCCCTTTTTTGTTTCTGCGGACACTCACGGTACCAGTGCCCTCTTTCACTACAATTATGGCACTCCGTGTTTTCCTTTTGCTCGGCTATTGAAATTCGATTTTTGTTGATTTTCCTAGCGACAAATGCTGCTCTATTCGTATCATTGTTTTTTTAGTTGATCTTCTTCTCGTCTTAAACGGGACAATAGATTGTTCAGATCGCGACCTTCTTTTATATTGAGCCACACTATTTTGAAGTTTTGAAAACGTGGCTGTAAACTGCTGATCGACATTTTTATATTGTCCGTCAAAGCTTCTCCCTGACCTTCAAGTTCCGCGGCGAGCTTCATCACTTTCGAGAAATAAGCCGTCACAGACTCATACTCAACCATTCTTAAAATAAAATACTCTTCATAAAGGGTGATTTCACTCCGTCGCCGTGGCTAGCACAACTTCCTTCAGGTATTTCGATAATCCTCTTCCGCGCAGAGTTGCATCCACTTGGAACTTCCATAGCTTAAAGTTGCTTCCGACCAGCTTGTGGGTGAACACAAGATTCGTTGACTCACTCATGTTGAATTCACAAGATACTTGTGTACAGAGTTTGCACTCTCGTCGTCTTTCCGCGCTCGCCAGGAATCACACCGGTCAATTGTCTACTTGTAGCGAAGAGTCTTGTTGTCTACTCGACAACAATACTCTTCGCTTCACGCCGAAACTCACACAAGTGAAATGTCCGACGCTCTGCTCTCGTTAACACGCATGCACGACTGTTATTCGTTCGACGACGGACTTACACTTGTTGCTCGACTTTCCGAATCACGACGGATTTTCGCTTAGCTTATCTTTCTACACCTCCCAATCGTTCCTAAACGAACCTGGGCCCATAACCTGTTAGATTTTGTGTGTAGATAAAATAACTCTTTGTCGACAATGGTTCAAGATAAAGGCGTTTATTCTACGAGAAGAAGAAAAATAAACATTTATGTGTTTGACAACTAGCCATACATTAACAATGACAACGTTGTTCATTTTTTTAACCAAACAACGGAGTGTTTGCAACCGCTAGTGCTATAAACACTAGCATTATAGCTGTTTGGCATACCACACCCATCTTTCTTTAACAGATTCTAAATAAAAATTTCATGGTCAAATAAACAAATTAATCTCCTGGTTTTGGAATACACAACGAGAATCCAACGAATATAAAACGTATTGCTGTGTTCCCGACGGTTGAGGAAAGTATAAAAAATGGTACAATGAGAAATTTGGTTTATTTTGAGAAATTTGTTGTTGTTAATTAATATTTTAATAGAATATAATTTTATTTACCGAGTATATTTTCATTTACGAAACGTACAGAAAAGGTAAAGTTCAGTAAGTCATGGCGAAAGGACAAGTAGGGAAACTTAAGTGGGCATAAAGGAGTAGGAAGCTAAAGCCCTAATAAACGTCTGCGGACAAAATTGGCGTTGAGTTGCCGGACGACGACTGAGGGGAAGACAGCAGCCAGAGAACCTCGGAGCCAAAGACCAACGACAGGATATGTTTTGAAATAAATAATTAACACTTAGATTTATAAATGTGTATAGGTTTCGTATTAAAAACTGATTGCATTAAATGTGTTAACACTTTTATACGTGTTGGTAGAATTATTATTATAAGTATTTGATTTATGTATGTTAAAATTGGCGCTTATGTGGCGTCTAAAGAAAGAATTATAATTATTTGAATGACAATTGAATTGTAATTTGAATGTTGACCGAGACAAACGCATTGTTGCCACATGCATTCCCCGATCAATCATTTCACCAATGAATCTCCGTCGTCTTACCGATTCGAAGATGTACTCACATATAAATAACATAAACCAAGGGGCCAATTATATAGGCTAATATAGTTTTCAACATAACTGATGAGATACCATCGACACTAGATGTATTTTTAATTAGAAAAAAAACGAATTCTTACTTAACAAATTTTTTGTACAATTTTTCGAACGATTTTGACCAAATTATTGACGCATCTCTTACACCTACAAAATGAATTGCAAAAACCTCAGCAAGTTTTTTAAGCTTGGATATCATTACATCTTCATGAGGGTGTGCAATATCAACTCTCGGCTTAATCGATTCAATCTTGTGTTTAGTTTTCTCTTTATTCTTTGTAGGGCAGTTGGCATTGACAGCACATGTAAGAGTGTTCATAAATACTTCAAGGACTCTATCAACATCATTAATACTACTACTAAATACGTTGTCAAAATTCACATGTTGCATGTACGATTTGAACATGTTAACCTTTAAATACATACACCTTTTATTTGAGATGACAGAGCCATGTAGTAGAATTTTATGAAGTAAAGCAAGTTTCATATCTGTAACAATAGTTTTTAATTCAAAGTTACAGGAAACAATTCGAAAATTTATTTTGCTTGCATGGGTTGATTCATCCGAGAGTGCAGACGTGCATGTGGAATGTGGATGTGGGCCGCATTTCTTTTTAGATATTCGCTGGGTTTTATCAACTTAGCGGAAAATAAATTGGATTCAGTTCATGTACAAGTAAGTAGATCGCGTTTCATGCATTTGTGGTATTTGATTACCAATTAATTGCGTGATTAACATTTTTTGTAGACGTAAAAGGTCACTGCATGATGATGAGCTTTTAGAATTAGCAAATAATTCATTAGAAAGTGAAGAGAGTTTGAATTAGATTTCGAAAATCTAGATGATTTGGATTTGGATACAACAATAGCAGAATAATGTCGATAATAACTTTGCGTCGGATGGAACTTCATCCGATGAAGTTTCACTGAAGACACGCCCGAAATATCCAGAAATAAACCATCACAATCAGTTGGTCCAAACCCACCAACCTCCTCTTCTTATGTGCAAAACGTTCTCGATCTGAAGAAAAAATCCTATGAAAAAATAATAAATTGAATGCAGACAAATAGTTTCTGGGTAACACTAATCTAACATCATAAATGTTAGAACTAAATTTCCCCGTATCAGTTCTTATTTATTTTTTAGTGACACTTTGTTTGAAAAAATTGCAGAGGAATCGTCCTTACAGTACTCAGTGAAACCCCAATAAGATAGAGCACATAAAAAAGATGAGTTTCAAAATTACGTGGGTATTTGCCTTTTTACGTCAGTTTCATGTTGTACAAACATTATGGATCACTGGACTTAAGCTACCGGAAAAGACTTGGTAAAGAAAGTATTGTCGCTGAACAAGTTTGAGAGATTACTTGCAGTTTTACATTTCAATAGTAATGAAAATCAATTTCCTGTTGGTTAACCAGGGGTTGACAATCTCCCTAAAATTCGTCCTAACATAACTAGTTTAGGAGAAATAAACATATATGTGCCTATGGCGGAAAGTTCATCTGTTGATGAGCAAATTTACACAACCAAGGTTAGGCACCATTTGAAACAATACATGGGAAACTAACCCCACAAATGGGTTTGTCTTTGCATTCGAGGTGTATACGGGGCATGAAAACAATCAAATGAGAGACATTACATACATAATATTACATTACATTACATTACATACATGAACCAAATTTTGATAATTCGTCTTGCAAGAAATATCCCAAAATTCAAACGGCATAAACTCTATTATGATAACTATTTACTTCCGTTCCCCTTGTAGTTGACCTACATAACATAGGTATTTACCACTACGAACACTCAGAAGAAACAGAAATCTTAACTGCAAGCTTCCCACTTAACAGCAACTAAAGAAAACCTCGGGGTAAATCTTTGGAATTGGACGGCAACCAGAAACCACCGCACGTAGAGTCGATAGAAAACATAAAGAATACAGAGAAGTAAATGTCCAGAGATTGTTACGATATATAACAAGCATATGGTCGGGATTTACTCGGACGCCACAAAATTAGGCTAGAAAGCGGCACGTCAGAATATTTTACCATGTAATTGATCTAGCACTATTGGATGCGTTCTGTATAATAGGGTTTATTTGGAGAAAAATATAATGAAACCACAACAAAAATTGGAATTGAAGTTCCCCAAACCCTGTGAAACATTGGGAAAGACCCAAGCATCAAGCACCGAAATACAAGATGTTTTGGATGTGATAAAATGAAGAAATCCCGTTGCTGTAGTACCACTAGTTTATGTCAGAAAAAGAGACCCGCTCGCATTAAAAGAACCATGTTTCTAATTCATCATTTCTAATAGAATCTAATATTTATACTATTCAGTGCCAATAAAAAATTGTGTACCTAATGGGTAAAGTCCTATGTGCCTGTGCCGCTTTTTAAGACGGGCGATCCTAGTACATTTATTTCTGTGATCTAGCCTTGCGTTTGATAGAAAAATGAGATTGTTAGGAGCGGGCAAATTATGTAGTTTAAATTTACGCGTTTCTCGAATTTTAGTTGCATAGCAAATAGTAGCTATAAATAATGCAAAGGAATCGCGAATGGGGCTTGCGTACAATATGCCATAGACGGTCTGCAATCTCTAAGTAGCATTAAAACTAATTGGTGTAAATTAGTAACCTGAAATTACACAATAGGGTACGTATGACAATGGAAGAAGCAGGTGTCTGTAAACGTTGTTACGTTAGGTTCGTGAAGCGCGAGCGCTGTGTCTTTAGTATTAATACAATAGCGGGCTTTCAGGTAATACGACGGCATTGGGAGCGGTTGTCTTTGCTCATCAGCCATTCAAACCATACCAGTCGCATTAAAATTTATTAAGGATAACTAATGGCATAGGCACAACGTTACCGATTTGAATTATGTATGTAATACAAAATCATTCGAAAATGTACATATTTGGCCACGAGAACAATGGAGCAAACACCATTTCAATTAAAAGAATTGTGTAAGAAAACCATAGATTTCATAGCAGTCAGTTAATGTTATAGTGTGAGAGTGTGATTGTAGTTTATTCTCAAGGTAAACTTCAGAAAATCCATCTATATTTTTGTAAATAATTATGCAATATGTATTCACAAGGTTTCGCCGAATGAATTAAAAATTATTAGTATGTTAATGCATCTCTTAACAAATGTACGAATTGCTTGTGGATTTATATGACATATATCTTATATGTCGTTAGTAATACTTTTTCCATATCTACAAATTTATTAATTACTTTAATATGTCACATTTCAACAACAATGTTGTTATCTTCAGAAAATGTAGCTATCAGGACAAAATTAACATAAAAATTACAACCAACATAAAATAATAAATAAATATGAACTTAAGGGGGGATCCTGCTTTAGAAGGCTCAAAAAATCGATGCCTAATATATCTAAGTATACACGAAAGATGGTCTAATCTTACACCTCAATCGTACAGTGAACATTAATTAAAACAGGTCCATGAAGACAACTGGTGAATCGCTAGACAATATTGTTTCTGTGTTATTACCCATCGTCAGTAGCGATTACCAAGAACCTTAGTTGCTGAAATACCTTTACATGTAGTGGCCATCAAAACTTCTTGGCGCGAGCCAATCACTCCTAACGAACCACTGACAACAGAGCACTGACGCGACGATACCTTGTCTAACACCTTGCGGAGACTAAACAAGAGACGACTGTCAAACGTCCAGTGTCAACATATAAAAAGAAAGAGATGTGTCTTCCGGGTGTTGCCGTGTTTGTTGAAATAAACTTGACGTTTCGCTGATCATACTGTCAGCTTCTTCAGAAGGTTTCTAAAGATTGGTGTTGATATCTTTTGCTCCGCGTTATATAGCCGGTCGTTGCTGCGCTTCGTTGATGCGTATCCGTTACGTTCCGTTGATCCGGATCCGATATCGTCCGCTGATCCGTGCGCGATACGTCTCCTGGATTCGCCCTTGGTGGTCCTGGCTGTGTGGTCGATGGTTCTTTCTGTGTCTTCCATGGTTCTTTCCGCGTCTTCGATGGTCCTTTCAGTGCCAATTTCCAAACTTTGCTCAGTCTGTACCCATCTTCTCGGTTGAAGTTGTTCGGGTTCTTCATTATTTCCAAAGATTCTCTCACTATCCGTGGGTAGTATTGACTGTTTCTAGCGAGGATCTTGACGTCGTTGTAATCGATGATATGATTGCTTCCCGTGTGGTAGTGCTCTGCTACTGCGGATTTTTCTGTGCTACCATGCTCCATGTCTCCGCGATGCTCGTTTACTCTGCACTGTATGCTGCGTCCAGTTTGTCCAATATACGATTTCCCGCACTGACATTGAAGCTCGTATATACCTTTAACTCGTAATCTTGGTATCGAGTCTTTATTTGACGGAAGCAGTTCTTTTATTTTCTTAGCGGTGCCGAATCTGACGTCGATATTCTTCTTCTGTAGAGTTTTCTTCAGCCTATCCGTCACTCCGGCAATGTAAGGTAGGTACGCGTATCCTACTGGTTCTTGTTTTGGGTCATCCATTGTTTTCTTCTTAGCCCTGGCAAGTCTCTCAATCTCCTGTGATTTGTAGCCGTTTTTCTGCAATGCGTCCTTCACATGTTGGATTTCTTTAGTTTTGTTGCTAGGATCACTAATCCTGTCTGCTCTACGTAGCAGTGTTGTGACTAACGATCGTTTCTGCTGTGGATGGTGATGAGAGTCTGCGTGTAGATATCGGTCCGTGTGGGTCTTCTTGCGGTATACTCCATGTCCCAATTTTCCACTGTTGTTGCGTTTTACCAGTACATCCAAGAAAGGTAAGCAGCCATTCTCTTCCATCTCCATCGTGAAGTTGATGTTGGCATGTTGTCTGTTGATGTGTTCCTTGAACGTGTGCAGACTGTCTATACCGTGGGGCCATATCACAAATGTGTCGTCCACGTAGCGGTACCAGCATTTCGGCTTCATGTCACTAGAGCTGATGGCTTCTTCTTCAAAAGTCTCCATAAAAATATTGGCGATGACTGGTGAGAGTGGTGATCCCATAGCTGCACCGTCCTTCTGCTCGTAGAAATCTCCATTCCATATTGGACAAACTGGACGCAGCATACAGTGCAGAGTAAACGAGCATCGCAGAGACATGGAGCATGGTAGCACAGAAAAATCCGCAGTAGCAGAGCACTACCACACGGGAAGCAATCATATCATCGATTACAACGACGTCAAGATCCTCGCTAGAAACAGTCAATACTACCCACGGATAGTGAGAGAATCTTTGGAAATAATGAAGAACCCGAACAACTTCAACCGAGAAGATGGGTACAGACTGAGCAAAGTTTGGAAATTGGCACTGAAAGGACCATCGAAGACGCGGAAAGAACCATGGAAGACACAGAAAGAACCATCGACCACACAGCCAGGACCACCAAGGGCGAATCCAGGAGACGCATCGCGCACGGATCAGCGGACGATATCGGATCCGGATCAACGGAACGTAACGGATACGCATCAACGAAGCGCAGCAACGACCGGCTATATAACGCGGAGCAAAAGATATCAACACCAATCTTTAGAAACCTTCTGAAGAAGCTGACAGTATGATCAGCGAAACGTCAAGTTTATTTCAACAAACACGGCAACACCCGGAAGACACATCTCTTTGGAACGATGGCCGTGAAAGCCTACATTCGATTATATAAAAAGAAGTTTTGATGGCCACTACATGTAAAGGTATTTCAGCAACTAAGGTTCTTGGTAATCGCTACTGACGAAGGGTAATAACCCAGAAACAATATTGTCTAGCGATCTACCAGTTAGTCTTCATGGACCTGTTTTAATTAATGTTCACTGCACCATTGAGGTGTAAGATTAGACCATCTTTCGTGAAAATTTTACATTTTGCTGTCAGATTTGACAAGACACATTTTTAATTATCTAAGTATATGTATAAAAAGTTATAGTGGCTAATTCGCAATATTTTGAAAGATACAGCACTAAACACAGTAAGGTGTTGAGCATAAAATATACGAACGTACCAACGCTCGGACAAACGAAGCGCGCGCCCCTCCCCGTAGTCACATAACACCGAACTATGTACTGAAAAAAGTTCAATCGGTCGTTCGAAACAAAAATATTTTGAATTCGTAAGAGCTATAGTAGGATTATATCGAGATATTCCGTAAGTAATCGAAAATTGACATTTTTCCTGATCGTAAACTTTAGAGCGCGATTTCTCGAGTTTTCGTTTTTACGATTTTTCTAAACTGGTGGGCGTGATTGCGAGAAAACTAGACAAGCAATCAAAACGAAACGAAACTTTTGTTAGCTTCAGTAGCATTCTATTTGATTTGAACTAAAAATATTAATGAAAAAAAAATTCAAAAAAATTTTTTTAGCAAGTTGAAATGATTTTCTCTTCCTGCAAAGAGCACGTTTATTTTCAAACCTGAGAAAAATCTTGAATTTCAAAATTTTGGGTTTTTTTTAGTTCACCTGTAAGAGAAAAAAAAAAGAGAATCACATGTACAATTACAAACAGAGAAAATGTCCCTGTAATAAAACAAGCGAGCAGTTCGAACTATCCCCTTTAAAGAACAGATACCGGGCGACCTGTCATAAAATGCAAATACGCTACTACCCCAACTGCAATGTATTAAAACTAACAATTTAGATATTCGTATAAACGAAAATATACGTATATTAGTTTGCATTTAAAAATATTTATTTCCGAAAGCAATAATCAATTATGCAAATACAAATATTTTGATGCTATGTTGATTTACAACAAACCCTTACGGAATGGAATATATGAAATCTTATACATTTTTATAGACATTAATTTCATCGTTTTTTGAAGAATAATAAGAGTAGCACACAGAATTAAATAAATGCAATTAAGAACGATGCAAGGCTTACACAGCAAGTAATGTAACGTGATATTGACCAATCGCCGAACTAAATAGTTGCCCATACTAATTTTAATTTTGCTGTTCTTCGGCATACATCGATTCGAATCAAATTGTTATATAAGTTTGCATTTAAAATTATTTCCTTTAAGTATTAACTTTTTCTGATAGAATAATTTAATTAGTTTGTGCAAGTGAGACATACACTTTTAAGTATTATATAACATTGACAGTGACACAGTGATAGTGATTTTTAGAATACTGTAAGGGAAAAGATTATATTAAATGTACTCATTACCAAAATGTTATTAAAAGATTAGGACAATGAACATAAAATTCTTGGAACTGTTTTTAAAAATACTGACATAGTGTGAGTACCTACTTCATGTCAATAAACCAATCATATCAAAATTTAGGCTACAAAGTATATAGTGTACTCACAACTTATTTTAATTTATTTCACTCCATTTTATTCTAATTACTCGTTTTCTTTCAAATACAATTATCTTATTGGTATTGGTATTGGCGCGAATACCTTTTCGGGCCAGTAGATGGTTTGTTGAAAAAAATTCATTCGGCTTGTTTTTAAAATGAAAAATATTCCACATTATATAAACCAACGAAAGATTGTGATTTAAAACATTTTTGGTTACTGCTGGAAAATCGTCGTAGATGATATTCCCACATGGAATTCCTTAAATAAACATCTTGAAATATTAACCACAGCCTATTTTGTTAATTATTCTTAGTTTGCTTCTGGATAGTGCACAAATAATAAATATTTATTATTAAGTAAAAATTAATAATTACCCTGCAGTGAATGAATATATAGTTATTTACTTGATAATGATTGTTTTATGAAGAACTAATATGCAAATGTTACAAAGATTAATAACGTACATGTAAAACAAGTTCGTCGTTGGGTGCAAGGGGCAACACGTAGGAGATTGGCATTTGGAGACCTTGATGATGGTGCTATCACGAGGCCCGGAAATTGAAAAGTTCAACGCACTTGCTGCAGCTAGGGTTCGCATTTGCGAAGCAATATAGACAGGGATTGGCAGTGTGCGATTTTTACGGATGAAAAAACTTTTTCATCTTCGCAAGATGATCCTGTAGTGTTATGGCGAAAGAACAACACCCGATATATTCGGGAACTTGTAAGGCCAAATGCAACAAGCGGTCGCATACGGCGGGATTTTGGAGATGGATGTCAGCTGCCGACATTGGAATACTCGAAGATATTGTAATCCCTTCAGAATTGTCTACCCAAAAGATGAAATGGAGGTGATCACTTTTGTATAGGACAACTGTCCTATACATACATCGCCAGAAGTTATGAATTGGTTCGATGATCAAAACGATATTGAATTGTTGGATTGGCCGGCAAACTCTCCGGATTTGAACCCCATAGAGGAAATGTAGGCGGCAATGATGAGGTCTAGGGAGGATGTGCCTGGATTCGGTGTCAGGGAAAGAACAATGGAGCAGTTGACAAATCATGTTAACACGGTATAGGATAGACTCCGAGGCACAACGTTTGCAGCAACACCATTTAATCAATCAGAAATCGCCTAACCGAATGCATTGGAAGCAATGGATATTATACAAAATATTAATCAATGTTTAGTTTTTAGACCTAGTATCTACATTCAAGTTTCCTGTTTTTTATATGTTGCCGATAATGTTATTCTTTTAGAAAATATATGTCACGGTTTAATAAAAAAAATGCATTTTTATGTGGAACCTCTTGCAGCAGCGCTCGATTCCACACCACATAATGGCGTTCTAAATCATTTCGGAACCTAATGTTTTATACCTCAGGCGCTTAATATTGCATTGAGTTGCTTTTTGTCGCTCCATCCGAACACGACCAGAGTGGCGTTTCTACGTGTGTAATTTTGAGATATATTTTAGATTACTGATACATTTTTAGAAATCTAGTCAAACATTTCTAATTAAAAATAACCACTGGACAAAGTTTCATTATTATGTGTTAAGTTGCAATAGTTTTATTATTCATAATTAGGCGCGCAGTGAACAATATGTAAACTATATAAGATTTTATTCAATTTGTGTACTTCCGTACGGTTTGTTAAGTTTATATTCTATTACAATGAAGAATAACTTAATAAAATAATTAAACTTACTTGCTATATATGAAATTAGAATAAATAAATAATTTAAAATAGACGAAAAATATACATATTTCTATATTTTGAATATTCAATTGCAATTTTTTTTAACTGGTGGAATATCAGAAGAAGTTAATAATTTGAAAAAGTACTTTTAAACAAAAACTAATCCTATTTGCGTTTATTAGAAAACTTCATTAAAGGAATATCTAATTCGTATTCATTAATATCGTATGTGACTCTCAACAGAATGTTAACAGTTTTTTCAATCTCTCAAATTCTTATTTCATAACAAGTAACTGGCTTTTATATTTTGATCTAGGTAAGTTTGTATACTGATCAATCCGGATTTCCTACCGTCGTTATTGTGAAGAATATACTTTATTATTATTATTATTATTATTATTTATTAAACATTATAGTTTTACGACAAGAAAATACTATATTCAATATCTATGTTATATACGACTGTAAAATGCACGCAGCAATTGAAGCAAGTGATGACATTATTCAATCGGAAAGTAAATATTAGGAGTACAAAATATATATTAAATGCAAACTGATATGCAATTTTCGTTCATATGTTTTCCTTTGATGTGAATCACTGTATGCTTAAGAACAATAACATTTTAAGCTATAGTTAATTAGTACGGTGATCGAGATGCTTATATCATTATTCACAAAAGGATAAATGAAATTAATGGTTAGAAAAGTGTACGAGAGATATATTTTGTATATTTCCATGGGGTGTAAATTTACCTAACATCTGAAAGGTTTCACGGAATTATCATATGTAATTATATTTGTATTTGCGTAATAGATGAAAAGAGTTCAATAATAAATAAATCAAAGCAAAACATTTTTAATACAACTACACATATTTACGGTTTTTCATTAAACGAAAATCTAAATCGTATTGTTAAACGCAATGGCAACCATAATAAATATTTGCATTTTATGACCGGTACCTACCTTTTAAAGGAGATAGCTCGAAACTGTTCGATTGTTTTATACAGGGACATTATCTCTGTGTATGATAGTACAAGAAATTCCATACATTGCCGATTTTCAAATACTACTTTGTGTTTTTTCATGCGTAAAAGAATTTTAAAACTTAACGTAAATTAATTTAATGTTTGATAGTATGCCTAAATCCTTTTGTGGAGAGGAAGGAAAGATTACATTTCCGAAAAATATTGTTAATTAGATTCTTATGTAACCATTGTAATTTGATATAATTATATTATATTGTAATTCATTTTCAAACCTGATCTTTGTTAATGGAAAACTTAATAAACTTATATTGAAAACAATGATTAGAATATGATGTAATACATATATTAACATTACTCGTAGTTCCTTTGCTATATATGTCAATTTCCAATTCTTTTCTGATAACCAACGTACCCAGAAAAGGTAATTGATTATTCATTTTAATTTCATAAGTGAAAAAAATTATTGGAGATTTAGAATTTAATTCCGATACAAAAGATTTAATGTCACATTTCGAAGTATCAAAAATCGCGAAAATATCATGAACGCAAAAATCACGAAAAGATTAGCAATAAATAGAGATTAGCTATTAACCATAGCTTCACCTTGTAGCTACTGGTAAAATGTACCGTCTATTCTAAATAGTGTTCTAAAATATTAATATAACGTGGAGTTGGTAAACAATGAACAAACATCAAAAGAAACTAAGATTTCTCCCACTTCTAACTGCAAATTCTTAACTTCGTTTATAAAATCTAAAGAATTATCTATTGAAAAAGTATTTAATTTTGGTCCACAATTTCTTAAATTTCATCACATGCTACTTAGAAATGAAATAAGTTGACGAATTAATATTACAAACAATAGGCCTTATTAAATTGTCAAGTATTGATCATGTATCTTTGGTATATACCGGGTCGCCCAAAGTATGGAAACGGTCAAATATTTAAGAAAAAAACGTATCAGAATTAAATGAAATTTGGCACGTGAAAAATATTTAAAACAATCTATTAGCAGTGATTTTTTCAGATGAATACGTTCATTTGTTTCAAAGATCCAAGGCCAACTTGCTTTTTTTAAATAGCAACAGGAGTAAAATTTAACATTTTTAAAAAGTACATGTTTTCTGATTTTGATAATGTAATTCATGTTAACATTTTTTTCTTTCGAAATGTAAAAGAAAAATTTTTGATAACAGCAAATATTTGAGGTGAAAATTAAATATAGTTAGCTATGGAATTAGCTGCCATTAAATTTTGACAAGTTATTAAAAAAGTGGTTGAAATTGTTGAATTTACCGAAAAATGGTTCATTTAAATGACTCTAAAAGGATAGAAATTCTCATGATTCTAGGATATGGCGACAGAAGAAGAAGTTACGCTGAAGTAGTAAACATTTTCAATGAAATTCATCCAGATCGAGATCCAATTAGTAAATCCGCTGTGGCAAAAACATTTCGCGATACGGCAGATGTTAGAGAAAGACCAAAATCAGGACGTCCAAAGAGAGTTACAAACGAGGAAAATTCTCTTAATGTAATGTTGAATTTAGTTGAAAATCCAAAAACTTCTGATCGAGAAATTGCCCTAAATAACTATATGAGATGGTGATCGGTACAGAGAATTTTAAAAAGTGACGTTAATCGTCACAATTCGTCACAATTAATCGTCACAATTCTAGATACTAGTCAGTCACAAACCCAAACTGGATGGAAGAAACCCATACTCAAAAACCCATACCAGAAAAAGTAAATGTGTGGTGCGGCATTATCGGGCCTCATATAACAACGGAAATATATATGCAGAACAAATTTGGTCCCAACAAGACGGAGCTCCGCCTCATTTTGGACAACAAGTGTGAGCGCATTTAGCGTATTTTTGCTGATGGGTGGATAGGACGAAGAGGAACTATAGAATGGCCTGCAAGGTCACCGGATTTAACTCCGCTAGATTTCTTTTTATGGGGTTACTTAAAAAATCGAGTTTACGTACCGACCCCACAATATTGAAGAGTTAAAGGAACGTATAGGACTGGAGATTAATAATATTTATTGCAAACATGTTGGCAAATTGCCTCCAAAATTGTGTTCAATGATTTTATTTTTGCCAAGAGCTAAACGGAAAACATTTTGAACACCTTTTGTAGAAATTGTTTAATAAAGTTCTAGTGTTGTTTTCAGAATTTTTATGTGTTTAGATAAATTATTTGACTATTCTTACATAACTACTTTCATAGTCAACTAGGATTTGTCGTTGAATCAAATTTTTGATGTTAATAAAAAAAAAATTTGATACAAAAAAAGGTTAACACATATTACATTGTCAAAGTCAGAAGAAAATGTAAAATTTTACTCCTGTTGCTATTTCAAAAAAAGGTAGTTGGCCTTGGATCTTTGAAACAAATGAACGTATTTATCTGAAAAAATTACAGCTAATAGATTGTTTTAAATATTTTTCACCTGCCAAATTTCATTTAATTCTGAAGTGGTTTTAAAAATATTTGACCGTTTCTATACTTTTGCGCGACCCTGTATATGGTGTATATTAAACCGTAGGCTTCAGTTATCTTGATCAAGATTTAGTGACCTCTTTTGCTGCTTAAATCATACCAGGCACTGGATTTTTACCTAATAATTTATACGGAGAAATGAAACTTAACTCTATTAAAAAACTCTAATTTGTCCAAAATTACCAACTTGTTAATTTTGTCCGCTTTGAGTTAAAATAATTCTTCTGTAATAAACCTTTAACAATTTTCAATTCGTTGCAAATTTTGTGTAATATTGATTCTACAAGCTCTCCTAAAATAATTTTTAGAAGGTTCATTGGTTCAAAGTTTTAATTCATGACTCAATACTTGATATTATTTCATCAACTGCTAAGTTGAATTGGCAAAGCATATATCAAACCTTTATTTAGTAGCATTCATTCATCTATTAACATTAAATTTATCAATATTATTTTTTTAAGGCGATATATATGCAAATATTACTATAATACGGGCAAATATTAAAATTAAATTCTCCCTGCGCATTGAATTATTAAAATGGTCCATACACAACAATAATGTGAAAACAAGAGATATGCAAATTACATTACAGGCACATTTAATATTTTTGTTCGGGATAAAAATAATTATGTAAATTTACAACATTAAGGATATAAACATTAACTAAGACTTTTACGGTACAACGATAATAAAATTATAAATGGGTAGGTTCAATGTATCTACAACCTCTAATGGAAATATCACAATTACATCTACAAAGTATTAAATTATCCTGTGCACTCGCTTCGTCTATGTTACGTTTTACTTTCTTATACTTTATGTATAAGAAAATATAGTATTCATGAACATTTTCGAACTCGAGATTTAAACGGATATACACCTTTTGAGGTGCCCTGAATCGATTCTGAGTACTTTCGGAATGACGTGAGTGTGTGTGTGTGTGTTTTCAAAAAATGGATTATAAGTATATATTTTGCACATATTTTGTGACTGCTCTCATAGATGAATATTACTATGACTAATTAAAGCATTAATATTTTGGCACGATTTTGCGTATATGATTCATAGTGCTTTCGTTGTCGAAGTAAGCTAATGACTAATTGCCCGTGAAGGTTTGACAAGAGCAAGAAGGTCAAGGGTTAATACAGGATCGGGACCCTAAATTTACTATAGCGTATGTAATAAAATTTTGGAAAAATGTTTAAAATATAATTATTCAAACTATAATTGTTTTATTTAATTTTACTAAATTGCAGAAAACGATTGAGTGAAGCTTTAGCTATAATTATAAACGTAGCAGCTAAAGGGCCATGGGTTCCAATGGTTCGCAATTTGGTGCGAATGCTTCTCAACAGCCTTCGGACGGGAAGTGGGTTAAACTCTTGAATTTGTTTGGTAGTTTATTCGTCGTAGTTCATTTTCATTTTGGGGGGTTCCCACCCACCCTCGTAAACTTTTCTACCGTAAAACACAAAACTCTTTAGTAGGGTGGCGTGAGCGTGGAACATTCGGGGGGTAATCCTCTTTAGGTACATATGGTATATTTTGTTGCCTTAACCAATCTTGGGTTTTTGTGATTTAATCTTTGAATATAAATGTTTGCATTTACAGCTTGGCTCCTAACCCGCCCAACATAAGTTCTTGAAAAATTATCTTCCGACATGGCGCACCGGGCACGTCAAATTTCCATTTTTTCTAATACCTAACTTCAGTACCGCTGTAAATCTGACAGTCACCACACAACGTTGTGGCCATTTTTCTGGCTCTGAGCATAGTTCCTATCCAATCAGCAACAGTAGGTGCAAGGGTAGTGCAGCGTTGAACGTCTTTCCTATACCAACAATGGCAGCCACCGCAGTGCTTTTGTAACCCAGGGAATGGGTTATATTTTTGACAAGGTTGTTCAGTGCCGCTGATTTGCCCTTTGAATACTGATGGGTGTTAAGGGGTCATCAGTAGTTCCCTTCGTATATGCCCACCTTCTCTAGGGTCTTCAGTGTAACTCGATATTTCCAATCAATTTTATCTGATTATAAGCTAGTGCAATTGGTGAAAGCGCCGACAAGGATTACTACGACATGTGAATCACTCATTGATGTTCTATGTGTAACGGACAATTTAATGGCCACTGGATGCCAAACTTTGGATGCGTATAACGTTTCTGATCACATGTTGATATTTTGTACTATTCATATTGATGAGATAAAGGCACAAAATAATATAATATACAGAAACTTCAAATTTTTTGATATAAATGCATTTGCTTGTGACGCCAAGCTAATGCGTTGGAATGATATATATAATTTGAGAAATGTAAATCTGAAGGTGAATTTATTTAATCAATTAGTCTTGGCTTTATTTGATGTGCACGCCCCATTGTGTGCTAACTCATTATGTACTCGTAAAAGGTCATTACCATGGATTACATATAACATTAAATTAATGATTAATGAAAAAAATAAATATTACAAATTATATTTAAAAAATAAAACTGATGTGCATCGGAGAAATTTTACTGAATTGAGGAATTATGTTAAAGATGCTATAAAACGGGAAAAAATTGCTATATGCAACATCAAATAAAAAATAGTAAATCAGACCAAAAAACTTTATGGAAAAATTTACGTGATTGGGGTATAAGAAATACAAAAAAAAATTATTCTGATGTTAGCTTACCGGATAATATTACACCGTCTGATATAAATAGCCATTTTATAAATATTGCCTCCGGAACATCACCTGACAAAGATCTTATAAATTATTATAACAGCAACTTTTTAAATCCATCCAATAAATTTGAATTACATAGTGTCACATCTGCAGAAATATATAAATTTATTAACGCAATTAATTCAAAAGCAATCGGCGCAGATCAAATAAGCATAGCAATGTTAAATTATGTTTTACCATATTGCATTGATCATATAGTACATATTATAAATTTCTCGCTGCTAAACGGAGTTTTTCCTACTATTTGGAAAAGTGCAGTAATTAAACCATTACCAAAAGTATCGAACGCTAATTCTTTAAACGATTTAAGACCAATTAGTATACTATCCTGTTTGCCAAAATTAATTGAAAAAATTGTTGCTAGTCAAATGAAAGAATATTTGGATGATGCCTCTATTATTCCTTCATTGTTCAATCAGGGTTCAGACCAGGCCACAGCACACAATCTGCATTATTAAAAATAATTAACGATATAACCATTTCAATGGATCAGTCCCTCATTACATTTATCATCCTGTTAGACCAGAGCAAAGCATTTGACGTTGTAAACTTTGATTTATTATTTGCAAAACTAAAATATTTGGGCTTTTCCAATAACTCTAGTTCGTGGTTTAAAGATTACATCCAATGCCGTTTTCAAAAAGTAAATTTAAATGAAATTTTCTCTGACTACATGCAGACCAAAAGTGGAGTCCCTCAAGGCACAATATTGGGACCTTTACTGTTTTCTCTGTTCATATTTGACATGCCTAGTATTATAAAGTATTGGAAGTATCATCTTTATGCTGATGACCTTCAATTATACATTTCTTGCAAACTAACACACATACAGGAAACACTAGATCTAATAAACGATGATTTAGCTAATTTATCGAACTGGTGCTATGGGCATGGTTTACAAATTAATTCTAAAAAATCAATGGCTATGTGCATAGGCACACATTATAATCTTTCCAAAATCGATCTTAAGAACTTTCAAATTTCATTCAGAGGAACATAATTAAATGGGTTACATCAGCCAAAAGTCTTGGTCTGATCATTGACAAAAATTTAAGCTTCGAAAGTCATGTTAATAAAATTTATAGTTTGTCATTTCAGAAACTAAAAATGCTTAATCGCTTAAAATATTCTCTAGATTCTAAGACCAAAATGCAATTAATAAAAAGCTTAATTTATCCAAACTTAGAATATTGCAGTCCCGTTTATTACAACCATCTAACTGTTTATAATAAAAATAAATTACAAAGGGTTCAAAATGCTTGCATGCGTTTTGTTTCTTGTATTCCTTACAGGGAACACATATCGCCACACTTAACAAGTAACGACGAATTTAATATTAGTACAAGATTTAAATACTTATACATTGTGATGTTGTACAAACTTGTTAAATCAAAATGTCCGTTATATTTGTATGATTTATTAATACATCGTTCTCAGATGCATAATGTTAATATTAGAGTTAACAATTATACGATACCACAACATCGCACAACAGTTTTTACAAACTGTTTTTCCTATAGGGGACCGTATATACTACATTCTGTCCTTCATTTAATTTCCTTGTCTACATATTCATTTAAAAATGCCGTTATTGCGTTACTAAAAAACGATGTGCTTACCAACTAATATTTCGCATGTGATCTGTTTAAATCTGTTTATTTTGTATCATATAGAATATAAATGTTACTTTGTTAAATTCTCATTGTATCACTTACTTTTAATATAATTTATATTTAAGTTTTTCGATTGTAACTATTTATTTAGTTTGGGCGAGTGGAAGACGGTTCGCCGAACTCGCCCTTTTGTGTAATTTATGTTTTTTCTTTTTTAATAGGTAGCACCTATTATATAATTCTTGTAATATCACTGTATTACATATTATTACGCAATAAATTTATTTTATTATTATTATTATTATTATTATTATTATTATTATTATTATTATTATTATTATTATTAAAGGACATCAGGCTAGTGATATACCAATGGTATATATATCACCATCACTTCTGGCCAACTAGGTGGTGTATAATTTCATATTAGACTAGCCCTGAATAGTTCGATAAGTCGGTGATCGGGTTCCTTGTTACAGTAGCACCTGAATGATACCGCCCTTCATGGCAACTGGTGAAGATCTTAAAAGGGTCTTAACTGCCCAGCTAACCATCTCATATGAGACGACTTCTTTTACAGCGGCCCACTCTTTCTTTCTCGGTTCTTTAACTTTACTCATAGCTCAAAAACAGGCAATCAGCGAAATTATTTTCAGTCAAGAAAGTTTCCTTTCTAGAGAAACTCTACAACTCCATACTGAAAGGACAATTGAAACAATCTTGGAAGCAAAAAACGGTGGTTGAATGTTAGCTTGATTTTTAATAATGTTATATTTAAACTAAATTTTTACATAAAAACTTTCTTCCGATGTACCGTTTTTTATAAATTCTATACATAATGGTCATCTTCTTGGCAGTTGGTTTTTGCTCAAAATTTGCCCCCAATTTGTGGGAGATCCAGATGAAATCGTAAGGCAATAAGTCAGGACTGTATGGTGTATATGTTTTCCTATGTAAGTCAGGCAGTGTAACCTGAATCAACTCAGCGCTCTGTGGACGGACGTTATCGTGGAAGAAGTCTGCGAGGAAGGTATGAAGGAAAAGCGCTTATACCCATAATAAATTGACACAAGTAAACAAGTTGTCGATATATGCTTCTCATTCTTGTTCAAATTTGGTATGAAGTTATGATGACACCGACTGCAGGTGTTGAGTTTTGCTTAAAAGTAACAGTAAACCCACCTAGTACAAATATTTTTATACTTCAGTTCATCATGAATATATAAATTGTTCAAAGGTACCAACACTTATTTGTAACATGGTTACGAAAATCGTGTACTAAAATTCTCAAATAATTGATTGTACTCGTCTCATAGATTTCGACTTCCGGAAATTTTACACAAGTGAAAATTTCTTTTGTCCATGTTGTTAAGGAAGGTTTGTCGTAATTTGAAATGGTCTAGCGGTTTCATTGAAATTTAAGATGTCAATTCTTTGCGTTGTATTCACGTCGTTGATTTGTCACTATCGCGGTGACCATACATCAACATACGAAATACTTCACAGCTTATGGTTTCTAAATACTCTACTTCATTACTGAAGAAGATTGTGACTTACTTGGGTTTAGGAACAACATACAAGGTTAAATTGGAATCAACCTCGCATATATGCGACAACAGAGGGAGGAGAAATACTTGAAATCTTGCTATTATAATTGATTACTGTATACTGTTATTACGTTTTTTAAGATGTGGGTGAATGTGCGTTTCTAGGTCGTGAGAAAGCAATTTATCCATTGATTTAGGCAACATCAATTATCTTGCAACCGGAAAATTAGTGGAATAATCATGTTCCCAATTATGGTAATGAATTCAATATTCAATAGTAAATATTTTTCTCTCACACATTAGTTAAAAGCATTGGTAAATACCGTTCACTTGTATATGATATAGACATAACTTCATTAGAGTATTCTTCATTAAACGCGATATTGTAAACTAAATTACCATCCAGGCCAAGAAAATTAAATACTGATAAAATTGATGACAAAACATGAAATTATTGGAAGCGATGAGGAGCTAAAAATTAACATAAGTATATAATAATCGCAATAGAAGCGTAATAGGGCATTGTTCCTCTGCATGATTATTTGAATAGCCTTTGTATTTCGCCCTATATAAGTATATAATAATCGCAATAGAAGCGTAATAGGGCGTTGTTCCTCTGCATGATTATTTGAATAGCCTTTGTATTTCGCCCTTATAAATATTTACAATTAGTAAATAGTTACAATAGTACAAAAACCATGAATGGTATCTCAGAAACGTTCAATTTCAAACCACAAAATGCATGGCAAATTATTGAAAGAGCTTTTAATTGCAATTTTAGTTTTTAATATATTCAATTATCTAACGCTTCATATATTAAATTAAAACGATATTATGATTAAGTTGTACTGTGGTAGCAAAGAAAGGAATTGCTCTTTTTGTTTTTTTTTTGCCTTTTGACTAGAACCGGAAGATTGGGCGAGTAATATGGAAATTATTAGTGAAATTGGAGCTTCGAAAATATTGATTTAAAAGTGCTTTACCGGAAGCCAAGTTGTGTGCCAATGAGCGCTATATATTTCGGAAAATACAGCAAAATGAGTTTCGTATTAAAAATCGTTTATAGCTTAAAGGATATCGATTAGTGTGTACGCTTTGTAAACAATAAAGGACGAATTTTACTTTTCAAAGGCTGGTCGGTTTGCTCTTTGTAGAGACCATTAATTTATAGAAGTTTAATAACGTCGATTGTTCTTATTTGAAGTCGTTTGGCTTTGAGACTTGAATTTCTCATTTTATTTCTTTGTAGAATACTATTTTATAAGCAAAGGAAAATTGTTTGACGAATTGTTAGTAGCAATATGAAAACCGTTTCATTATTTACATGAATAAGCTGGTGGAAAATTACATGATTAGCAAAGATTTGAAATCCACGCTATGTATACTTGAAGAAATCTTAAATCGCATTACTAGCATTACTACCTACATTAATCGTGCAAATAATAAGTCTGAGTTCGGTATTATGCCTTCAAACTATAGTGTCGACCTTGATTAATGAGGTAATCCGTCTTTTCTGGTTTCTCTTCATATGGTGACCCTTGTTTTCATGCAATGTTTAATTAACTGTAACGCCGAATATAAAAAATAAAACAGTCTCGTAATGATTCTACTGGGACTAATTTTCAAGCGCTGTAATTATAACGGCAGCGAGAGAAAGAGGGTGGATAAATGTGTTAAATGGGCACGTTTTGCATATTTATAGATACTGCTAAAAATAATTGCTGGCTTTTTACCTTCAAAGGAGAAGGCACAAAACACTTGTAATAATATTTTTTCTTCTATCGCTTGTAGATACATGAACAAACTTAATCAATGAATGAAAAATAATATAATGAGCTACGAACTAAAGATATACGAAATACAAGCCTAATGCGAACTAAATTAAATTACGCAAATATATAAAAACATCTGTGACAAAGAAATATTATTTATGAATTTAATAGCTTTAGTTGTGTGTGTTACAAATTGGTATGAGATGTAACTAGTGTACGAGTAGCAAACTGAAGAGATTTGCCAATCAACACGATAAAACAAACGTCTGGACCAGAGATAGGAGTATTTATATAAAATTTAAAAAACGCATAGAAAAGCTATTATAATTCATTAGTTGATTAATGCAAATGATTAAAGTTACTTTAATGAGATACAATGTATTTTTAGCAGTATGGTGTAATGATTTTCTACTCAATATTTCATCAGTTAATCATTATGATGTAGTTATTTTAGTGGTAGGCTTAACTCTACATTGAACGATTCCGAATAGTTGGATGAAAGATGTATATAGGAGAGATAGAAATGAGTGTTAGTGTTGGGTGCTTGTAGCGGTACTATTACTTCGTCATTTGTTAATAGATACCAGCTTAGAAACAATATTTGTAAAAATCGATTTAGGGGGAGTACAACTGATACTCCGTGTAAACATGAAGAAATGTTAATGGCAGAATACTTGATCTTGTACTTTCTGCCAATTTCATGGGGGTACATAAAAGTGAGTCTTCTTTGGTTTCAGTCCATGTGCATCACCATACGCTCAATAAATATGTTGACTATATTAGTGTATGTCAAAATCCTAGTAGTATTGCTAACCTCGGGAAATATAATTATAAAGAGGCAAGTTTTGACTTGTTATATCAAATATTGGATGTTTGCCTATGGCAAAGTATTGTAATATGTCTGGATATAAATTTCTCTATAATATTCTGGACGAGTGTGTATAACATAAAGAATAGAAATGTTTATTATTCTCCATGGTTCAATTTTCCAATTAACCAATTGCTTAAATTAAAAGGATATAATAGGAAATGAAAATGAACGAGTACCACTTGGTGTAAAAAAACTACGATTAGCTGAATTCCATGAAAGTTTGAAGGTGACGCCAAAGCATAAATCAGGTGATGCGATCCAGTTTAGAAATTAAGGTTCGATTTCAATTTTGTCATCTGTTGCTAAGATTTACGAATAAATTATATGTACAAATTTATGTGAGCAAATGAAAACAAAATGAGTGTGGCTTTACCAAGGATAAATCGACAGAAACTAACTTATTTAATTTTCCCATGAAATATCAGAAGTAATAATCAGAGGCGCTCAGTTAAACACAATTTGTATGAATTTGGCTAAGCCTTCGATATAGTAAAACTGTTACAAAAATTGTTGCAATCTTATTTAAAATCACGGATGGAAGTAGTTGTATATAACGGAGTATGTTCGAAGCTCTGGAGTACCACCAGGCAGTAATGTTGGTCAACTACTGTTCTTAATATTTTTGAATGATTTGCCAGGTTTTATGGGGAATGCCAAATCACTACTGTTTGCGGATGAGTTTAAACTGTTCAGGCACATAGATACCCTTCATAACATTCGTATGTTCGTGGGCTTCTTTTGGTTTGTCGTACTTGATAATTGCTCTGATCCTATCGAATGGAGCTGCTATTCCCCGAGTCTTAAGAAATTACGTAGAATATTCGACGATGTTTGTAAGTGATCATTGTTACGGGTATTTTTTAGCTATTAAAATTAATCATAATTCTAATAATTAAACATTTAATTTTGTAAACTTTTTAAGCCATATTAAAAATGTATATGACTCCTCATCCTTAATGATTAACACGTGGTACCTGGAGTATGTAATGGACAACTGTAGGAATCGCCTTATTTCATTAGAGCCATTTCTAAGCTTCTAAGTGTTGCACCTGTGAAACTATAAGTGCGTGAGGACCTTTGTGTAGTTTGGAATATGTAGCCATATCTTTGAGATGTTTATTGTGTTATTGGAGTGCCGTCCTAAAATTACATTACTAGAAAGGTTAAATAGATTTTATTGGCGATAGGACCATGGACATATGAGCTGACATGCGAGTTAAGTAGTTAAGCCTGTAAAAATTTTACCTTATGTGTGTTGTATGTTTTATTTGTTACACCTAAGGAAAATTTGCACTGAAGTTTCTTATATTTAGATATATTTCCTGCAAACTGACGTGATCACGTTGACAGCCGAAATCGCGAAGGCTGTATCGCTTCGTAAATACGTCCATAGAGGTTAGTTCTATATGGACAATGTTCATGATTACTATACTCTTTTACATATTAAGTATAAGACAGTAGATATAGTTTGCTTCTACGTAATTATTGCTTCGATATTTTAGCATTTACTATTTTCATTTTTGAAAAACCTATGTAAATTAAAGCCAGAACTAATTCGAATGAGGTGTTACGATCGAGTTATTGATGTTGGGAAGTATGATGGTTGATGTCAAAAATATTCAGAATTTTCACGGCTTGGCACTGATTTTGAAGGCTGTTTCGATAACTTCCCGTGTCCGCAATGTATTTCTCAAGAAATATATAATATATCGTAGGCACCTTTTTGTGTTGAACGAAATTTGTCATCAGCCCATGTAGGCGAAAAATGAAATTCGCCGGCCAACACGCCAGGTGAGATATATGTGCATAAATAGATTGACATTAAAATAACAAATAGGAAACAAAGTTTATCAACACGTTACGTTCTTATTTGTGTATTTCAACAACAATTATAACAATGTATGTAAACAAAATGAATTACTTCATACTTTTTAGCATTTATGAAATTCAGGAATGTTTAAATACCACGATCGTATACCAGTGGTCCTCCCATATAATTTTAATTATACGAAACTGCACTAACAAAGGAAGAAGCTAATAGTAATAATAATAATGATTTATGTGCATAATCCAATTACTGTACAAAAATAAATTAAATTAATTTATAAATAAAGTGTGTGTGTGCACGCACAATATCATATGATAATATATTATAATTTTGAAAAATTAAAAAAAAAGAAAATTAATGTTCCAAATATACAAAACATATCGACAATGAGTGTTTATGCAAAACGTCTCCGTGTAACGCGAAGATAAGCGTGGCACCAAAAAATCCACACTAGGCACCAGCACGTGTCGATTTTGCCATGTATTAGTTTTATCATGAACTTTTCAATTCATTATGGTAAACTGGGCATTTGTTTGATGTCCACTTACGTCTGTAGCACTCCTTTGGCTTTAGATTAGTTTTTATGCAAGTAGTGAACGATAGCGAATGGCATAAACTTGACTGATATATTTTGGTATTGATTTATTAATCAAATCATACAGCGCCTCATATAATTTTTCAGTTGCTAGGTTAACATCATTACAGTCACAAATGAAAGACCAATCACTTGAGCAATATTCTGATACCATTGATGAAACTTTTCTTTGCGAAAATAATAACAAGCATCTTCTGCGGAAGAAAATCTATCACATTTATGACCAAATAGAAAACTAATATACACAGATAATGCCGGATGGTATGACTTTCCAGAGACAAAAGGATGCTCATCTCGATCCACAACTATATTACAACGAATGTCTTTAAGCATCAAATCCAAATTACAGTTGTTTAAATTCAGTACGTTGTGATTTGTGGCGGATCTTGCAATTTTCAGAATGTTCGAAAGAAAGAAACTTCAGGATACGGTGCATTATATTCGATAAAATTTGGGATATTGAAATCGTCGATAAGTGAGACTGGCAAGTGTAGAAGTTACGTCTCAAGTAATCTATGCTCACGTGTAATTTCTTTTACCCGATGTTTCTTTTTAGAAGTAATATAATATCCAACTTTTAGGCATTGTACAAGTTCAAGTAAAATATAGGGGAATATTGAGAACGTTTTTAAAATATTAATTATAAATCACTCCGTCAAAATTATCCCTTAAAGTGAAATCACGTGTTGCCACCACTTGCCCTTACTACTGCTGCACAACGTTGCCTTTTGCTTAAAATGTCGCTGTGCATAAGCCCCTCCTCAATTTCTTCCCAAACTTGAGTTAGAGCCAACCGCTGCGGACGGTGGATTGGAAGTGCATTTGGTGATCTTTCTAGCAACACCAATTGTGTGCGAGCAAGTCATACCTGCCCAAACCATGACGCCTCAACAATTGGCTTCATGTATAAGGTTGCATTGAGCATATCTCTCTCATATCGCAAAAATTAGCCGCTGTGAAATGTGTTCTAGCAATATTTGCACGAATTTTGAGATGATATCTTTCTAAAGTCATAACATGCAAAGCTGTCAGAGTTCTGTGTATCAATGACTGCCAGAGCTGAAAACGATCTTCTTGAGCTGTTGTGGTTTGTCTACTACCTTGTGCAGGTCTTGTAGAGTATGATCGTGTCTTACAGAATACTCTACAAGATGCGAAATTCTAGATACTATTGATTGGTGTAGGTCCAGACCATTTGTGATTTTTTTTTTGATTAATACATTTTTCGGGACAATAATATGTGCAAATTGTTCGGCGGTTGTATGCCAACTTAAACGTCCGTAGGAATTCATTTTCAAAATGTATTATTCCAGAAACAAAAACTTTTTACTAACCTTCTCTTAAATCCACAACTAATATGCTTCACGAAATTGACAAATAACACTAAACCAGAGTTTGGAGAGTAAATAAAATTAGAAATTTTCACCAGTGTAATCTTTGCTACTAAATGAACGAAAATAAGCCAAGAGATTCAGCCTGCATAAAGATAAAGAAACTGCAAAAGAACTAAAATACAAAAAGTACAGGTTCGTTTATGGGATAATTTTTGCGGGTTTTGCGACATAATGCGGAAAGTGATTTGTGACAAAAAATGCCCATAATTGTTCAATTTTATGTACTGGAATGCCAGGTAATTTATCGGCTTTTACTTATTGGTATGGCAGCTTGTGTAGAATAATAAAAGAAAAACAATGTTGTCTTTACTAATTTGAGCAATCCTTTTCCTAATTTGTGCTTGATAACTTTTAGGATAGTTGCACTTTTTTGCTATATCGTATCATTGCAATTATCCTGCAAAACCAGGAGTGTAGTCAAAGGTTTTAGATCCATTGTTGTTATTAAAATTATTCTTCCTAAAGTAACAAGAAGGTGCGGAAGAGCATGAGGTATCTGTTACAATCAATGGTATATCAATAATTTGATATACCAAATACTTTTATAAATCCAGATTTCAAATTATCTTTCATGATTGTGACTTAAGGGGGGATCCTGCTATAGGAGGCCTTAAAATAGCGTTAATTTTTTAGGACAGGAAAAAATGAGCAAGTCTGGTGAACTTTTCAGAGCATTTTATTGCATATTTGAGCATTAAAAAAAATATTTCGAGAGAAAAATATTTAAACGGAACCGATTTTTATGCACATTTGTGCAACCCCTTTCAATTGCAGTCTACAATCGGTGGGAAAGATGTAGCTCGCAATTTTTGTCTGAAACAAAAAAAACCAAAGAAAATTGTAATTCTCATATATTTTCTTCTAGGTGAACTAAAAAAAATAAATGTGCTCTTTGCAGGAAGAGAAAATCATTTGAACTTGCTAAAAAGTTGTTTAGAATTTTTTTTTCATTAATCTTTTTAGTTCAAACCAAATAGAATACTACTGAAGCTAACAAATTTTTTTCTTCGTTTTGATTGCTTGTCTAGTTTTCTCGCAATCACGCTCACCAGTTTAGAAAAATCGAAAAAACGAAAACTCGAGAAAACGCGCTCTAAAGTTTACGATCAGGAAAAATGTTAATTTTCGATTACTTACGGAATATCTCGTTATAATCCTACTATCGCTCTTACGAATTCAAAATGTTATTGTTTCGAACGACCGATTGAACTTTTTTCAGTACATAGTTCGGTGTTATGCGACTGCGGGGAGGGGCGCGCGCTTCGTTTGTCCGAGCGTTCGTGCGTTCGTATATTTTTTGCTCGACACCTCACAGTGTTTAGTGCTGTATCTTTCAAAATATTGCGAATTAGCCGCTATACCTTTTTATACATATTCTTAGATATATTAGGCATAGATTTTGAGCCTTCTAAATCATTCACGAGTATTCGCCAAAAGATATTCCAAATCTTATTTCCGTAAAGTCGACAATATTCAAGTTTCGAGAGTGAAAAGTTGGCGAAAACTCGTTCTGCACATGTAATTTATGGTTAAGTACAAACTTCCTGGAAAATTATTAGTTCGATGCATAAATTAACTTTAATGACGCAACTGCATGCATATGTATTTGCAACTAAACTTGGCGCGAAACTTTATTCGGTTTAAATAGTTGGTCAAATCTTGATATTCGCGTTTTTGTTTTATCTGCGTCGGATTATGGGCGCCGTGGGACGCGCGCAGAAAGTGAGCGAGATTTCCTTCCCGCGATGTTTTCGCAGACACTGTTTTACACTCTATTTCGGATAGCTGTCTTGAGAGCGGCAGACTGTGTTATGTATTTAATTTGCTGCGGTGGGATTTAACCGGTTGAAAGTTACACTAAAACGGGCGAATTTATACGTTTTCTACCGTCCATGTCTCACGGTAAAAAGATACATGAACGTAAAATGTCCTCTTTCCAACATTCCGCATATAAATTGAAATGTAACCGCTCCGACAAATTGTTATTTGCCGGTTTATTTCAGCCGCCGCATAATTCGAAGGAAATAATGGGCGTTCATTCAGAATATGCAACCCTTTAAAATGTTCATCCTCAGTAAATTTATGTCCGCATGGCCCGTTTATTTAAATTTACGTTTATGTTAATCCTTATAAATTTATAAGCAACACGCGGTAGTAGATTAGCAACGTCATTCAATTATTTAATATGGGTACTTAACATTCGCATATTCGAATATCTACTGAAGCTACTGCTTCTATTTAGAAACAATGTAGTCAACATAAGAACAGTATATAACTTACCAGGGTAGTACATGGCTTCTATTCTAACGGTGTAGTTAGCTTGTGGGATGTGAAGTTCACAGGAGAATTCCTCCGGAGTATCTATGGTGGAGACATTAGCCGTAGCTTTGATGTTAAACAAGCCGCCACTCTCCTGAATTATTACCTCAGATTCATTAACTTTACTGAAAAAAATAAAAAGCATTTTCAAAAAGGTAAAACTCGTATACATACGTAAAACATATATAATAACAGAAACACCAGAAGCAGTTTATTTGGTTGAAATGATTGGTAACATGGATTATTATTTAAATTTTACTTTCATGTGTTTCATTAAGTTTCGTCAACATTTTAACATAGCTTATATATTTTCCCACTTAGGTTAGCACAAACATCGTATTGGACCGTCGACTACGGACGTTTGAGATACCTTTTTTCGGTCTCCCTCTGGTTCTTACTTCCGCTATGGGCTTCATTTTTACAGTATCAATGTATGGTATATTCCATGTATTTCCTTTACTGGCTACTAGATATATCGTTCTTTATTCACTTCTCAGTCTCAGATTTCCTCGTCGCTTTCGTCGTCTCTCACATCCGTAGGTCAATAAGAACTAATGAATATGTACGTTACCGGGCCCTAGTTTTCTCCTGGTATTTTCTCTTACTGTTTTTTTAGTTCTCCCAATGATTGTCACGTCGTTTACATACGCGACAAACCTTTGTCTATTATTGTTCCAGATATGTTTAAATTCACAACAGCTGTTAAGAAGGCCGATAGGTCACCACATTGTCTATATCACTGATAAGAAAAGTTTTGCGAAAATTTTGAAAATATATAAGTATATATTATTTAATTTGCTCGTACAGAAAACGATTCAGTGAAGCTTCAACTATAATTATCACATAGCAGCTAAAGGGCCATGGGTTTCAATGGTTTGCAATTTGGTGCAAATGCATCTCATCAGTCTTTGGACGGTAAGTGGGTTAAACTCTCGAATCTTTTGGTAGATTCTTCGTCGTAGTTCTTCTTTATTTTGGGCTTCCCACCCACCGTCGTAAACTTTTCTACCGAGTAAAGTCCAAAACTCTTCTGTAGGACGGGTCTGTGGGACATTCGGCGATTATCCTCTTTAGGTATACATGGGATATGTCGTTGCCTTAACCAATCTTGGGTTCTTTTCGCATAATGGGGCGATACCAGATCCGGCCAGAATATAATATTATCATTAACGCGATGCGTTTGAATAAAATTCAGTAACTTGAGGAGGTATCTTCCAATTTAAATATGTGCATTTACAGCTTCGCCTCTAACTCGCCCAATATTAGGTCTTGAAAAATCAGCGACCGAAATGGCGCACCGCACTAGTACCTTGTCCTCAAATTTCCCCCTTTTCTTATACATTACCTCATTAGGAACGTCCTCAATGTTGTCTGTATAAAAGCCTTCGTTTCTGTTTATTTCGGAGTTAGATAATGTAAAATATTTTGCGTCGTCTAAACTTACTGTGGCATTTTTTCTGAAATGTATTAATCTTAATTTCACCATCTGGAAATCCTGTCTAATTGAGCAGCCGTGTATTTTGCACATTTTTGTCCCGTTCGATATTTTAAATTATTTCTGCTAATTTTCCTCTTGGCTGTCATATGAAAATGTGAAATCTTCAGACTAATCTTCTCGTTGAAACTCCTTTCTAAAGTCCAAGTTCCAAAGTCTTGTACGATTCAAAACGCGTCTTGGGAAGATTCATATACGGCAAACCTGCTTCACATTCCTAATGACTTGGTTTCTATAAATGGCGACAATGTCCAGTTTGGGCATTTGGCCAACCAAATTTTAAATATTTTCCGCAATTCTAACTTGTAGGAGACTCTGTAAAACTTTGTAGACACAACTGTATTGTCAAACTGCAGAAGCAAGTTGGCAGATTCTCAATATGCAATGTCAAGTTGATACGTCGATACGTTAGTATATCAAATATTCGTTGATATGCACTCGTTAATTTGTTTGCATATTTCAAGACTCTTGCACGTTATTCTAACGCCAAAGTGTATAAACATTGATGAAATTAATGAAAAGAAGCTTAACTAACGTGTAAAAGATGTTAGAAAGATGTAAACGAAAAGGTAAGCTTTAAGAGTGATGTTGAAATGACATACTGGAATGAAAACAGAACCTCAAACCGTAATATGAACGGGAAATTAAGGAATAAGATATTGATGACCAGAAGGATCAATATGACATTATCATTTTATTTTTAACTGCGACGTATAAAATGACAATAAATATATTGAAGTGAAATACGTACCTATTTCCCATTAACAGTTTCATTATGGGTTTTGGATAAACACCTTCTGCCATACATAGTACTTGCACAGTTTCGTCGTGGACGAATTTTTGCTTTAGTTCGATGTTTTTCTCTGGAACTAAAATATGAAGGTAATTAGAACACATTAATATTTATACGGGTGTTAAAAAAATGTCGCAAACTGTGAGGGCTGCTAGTATGGCCCAAAATATGCCGAAAAGTCTTAATGAACATGGGTCCGCAAATGGACGGTTTCGGAGATACGATTTTTTTTATTTCCACAATACGCATCTTTTAGAGGTGATTCCTTTGAACTAAAGACAACAAATGTGGTGCTCCGGCGCATTTTTCGATTGCCGTTAGAGAGTATTTACACGGAACTTTTGAACTAAGATGTGCAGGAAGGGGCGGACCTGTATCATGGCCTGCAAGATTACTCTGTTTAAACCCCCTTGATTTATTTTTTTAGGGATATTAGAAAATATTGGTGTATTAGTGTACGCCTCTAAATGGTCTCCCGGAGCAACGTGTATATCACGGATGCCACAGAATCCGATTAACTGTAGGTCTTTTCGGAAGAGCCCCATGCCACCCAGATGTGTTGTAAGTGATGTAAACGCAAAATGTTTCGTATCTCCCAAACTGTCCATTTGCGGACCCATGTTCATTAAAACTTTTCGGCATATTTTGGGGCATACTATCAGCCCCCATATACATCCAGAGTGTGGCACTTTTTTTAACACTCTGTATGCCTAATAATAAATAGGACGATTATATTTATCGTATTATCTACATGTTTGTTGCCACAAACTATCAGATTTCGCAGTACTACTGGCGGATATGAAAATTAAGTGTAAAACGACAGTATCGACGAGGAAATCGTAAAGGTGCGCAAAACAGTTTATGATTTATCTAAGTAATTATATCGAACATCACACAAGATCACACAACATGGACTACAAGGAGTGCTGCCCAAAATACTGTAGTTAGATTCTATCACCGACGTCTCAGAAATTACTTTATGGCTTCAGAAATAAAGGCAAATAGCCTGTATAAAACTATTACACCTTTCGATGGTATTTCAAACTATAGATTGATCAGCATTTATCTCTAAGAAACAAATATTATTTACACCAACCCTCGGATCATACAAAAATAAATTTAAATATGTGCTGATGGAGAACAGCTTGATTATCAAGGGAGGTGATACGCATTTCGCGATGCATCCGCGGACGCGGATGATGTTCCGTAGATTCCTCCAAGAGATGTAGTCTTGAAATTAGGCAACTCCTTGGTGCCCATTATTTGTTTAGAATTTAATATCAATAGCGGCATCTATATGTATCGTTAACCGATCATCATGTGATCGGTTAGATTTTTTTCCGAGAGGCGTGGGGTCGTTATTCTTTTACGAAATTACGAAAATGTGTTCTCTCTTATGTCTTGTTAAATCGATAATTTGTAAAGAATATTGTGGCGTAGAGCGCCATTATTCTCGTGCACGGTGATGGATATATTGTCACCATAATACGTTGTTGTCGTGTGGAGGAAAGAACCTACTTTTAGGACACTACTTTGTCGATCACTGAGAGCACGCGTCGTGCGGTGCAATTTTTTTCTTCGCTGAAATACGTTTTCTTGCCCCTCCTTACGTACTACTCTCCGGATTGCGTAATCGATATTTTCCTTTCTATTAACTCGGCGAAGGGAAACGCAACCACCGCGTCCCCGGACCGGCGTGCAACATCGCACGCGGATTTGAAATTAGTGTTTGGTTTCAAATTAGGTGTGTTAAGTTAAGTGTTTGATTTTAAATTAGAGTCTTGTAAGGCAACCCTGATCGTTGCAAGTGCAATAGTATGAAATCTTTAACCAATTGGTCGACCGAAATCAAGTATTTTATAACAAGTTCACGTATAATCGTCTGACCAGGCCGGATGGGACCGCCTTCTCATTTTCGTTGCCCTGTAATTATTTTTATTTTCATCGTCTAGCCTCCTTCGTTAGCTAACAACGGACAGGAACATACGGTAAGTATTTATTTGTTACTTCATTTACTTTTTCACTTCATTAAACAGTATTCCTTTCACGTTCACCTTTGCGGTAGGGTGGACTAGTATGTTCTACTTCTAATATAAATCATTTGTATATTTTCGTTGTTTAAATGAACGTTTGTGGTTAGTTTTAAAGTTAGAACGTCTTTTGTTTTCTACTAACTTCGATCTGACAAAAGGTAGGCTGTATATTTGGCTAGGGCTGTATAAATTTAAGTTAGATGGCGCTCTAGATTATAACCAGAAACACTTTAAACTAATATTTCAAGAGAATTGTGCTAAATTTTTGAGACAGCCCGACTTTGTGTTGCCTGTAACTCTTTATTATTTTCTGGTTTTATTTGTAAGCGTGATGAACATGGGTTTTGCGGATAATAAAGACAGGAGATATCTCAACCTTGACTAAGTTTAATTATATATAGATGAATATTATCACCACTGTCCATCAACATGACAGTGTCATCTTAAATGTACCATAATATATATATATATTTCGTGTAAATTTTACATTTTTCTGTCATATTTGACAAGACATATTTTCAATTTGAATTGTTTTTGAACTTAATTGCAGCAATCCTTTTATATGTTGACACTGGACATTTGACAGTCGTCTTGTTTACTCGCCGCGAGGTGTTAGACAAGGTATCGTCTTATCAGTGTTCTGTTGTCAGTGGTTCATTAGGAGTGATTGGCTCGCGCCAAGAAGTTTTGATGGCCACTACATGTAAAGGTATTTCAACAACCAAGGTTCTTGGTAATCGCTACTGACGAAGGGTAATAACCCATAAACAATATTGTCTAGCGATCCACCAGTTAGTCTTCATGGACCTGTTTTAATTAATGTTCACTACACCATTGAGGTGTAAGATTAGACCATCTTTCGTGTAAATTTTACATTTTCTGTCATATTTGACAAGACACATTTTCAATTTGAATTGTTTTTGAACTTAATTGCAGCAATCCTTTTATATGTTGACACTGGACATTTGACAGTCGTCTTGTATACTCGCCGCGAGGTGTTAGACAAGGTATCGTCTTGTCAGTGTTCTGTTGTCAGTGGTTCATTAGGAGTGATTGGCTCGCGCCAAGAAGTTTTGGTGGCCACTACATGTAAAGGTATTTCAACAACTAAGGTTCTTGGTAATCGCTACTGCCGAAGGGTAATAACCCAGAAACAATATTGTCTAGCGATCCACCAGTTAGTCTTCATGGACCTGTTTTAATTAATGTTCACTACACCATTGAGGTGTAAGATTAGACCATCTTTCGTGTAAATTTTACATTTTTCTGTCATATTTGATAAGACACATTTTCAATAATATATATATATATACATTTAAACTGCAATTACAATTTATTAACCACATAGTCATAATAATTTATAGAAAGTGCATGCTCGTACTACAAAAACAAATAATTATAGAGAATTAATTACAAAAGATATTCGGAGCTACTATCTCATTAACATTTCCAATTGATCCAAGGTATAAACAGCACGTTCCACCAAAATACTCCTCAAACGCTTTGCAAACTTTACAAATGGTGAGACTAATTTCAATCTTTAGGTAAAATGTTGATGAGTGCATAAAACGGTCATGATTCTATGTTTAATGAAAAATGAGTTACAACTTTCTATATTACCCAAATTAAAGAGTAACACAATCAACCTTTTTTTGTAATATAAATATTCTGTTAAACTGGGCTGCCTTGCCTCAACTTATGATATTATAAGAAATATGGCAACGGGCACTCGCGTGATATATCGGGACTAAATGTTTATTATCGAGAAAATATTTTAACATTACTATTGCAAGGTAAACTGTTTAGCCTACAAACATAATTTATATATTCCTTCCACGACAAATAACTGTCCAAATAAGTACAAAACATTTCACAGTAAAATTCAGGCACTCTTTTGAACATTGAAAATCACCTTATTACTTTAACATCAATTTGTAATCTCTTCATTAATTTGATTTATAGACTTTTGGAGCTGGTCACAATCCTCCCCAGCAGAAACAATCGTAATATCATCAGCAAAATTTATTCATCAAACCTGATTTAACATAGAGCCAAGTCATTAATAAACATATGTATGCGGACCGAACCCTGAGCTATATCTAAATTAAACGGTTTGGACTGCCATCCAATCACAATAGATGTTAAATTTAAGCATCAGAGAAATATTAGAGATATTCCAATCAATTTGGCAACGTTTGACCTCAAATGCCTCAATATTCTACTAAATTTGTCGATACTGATTTTTTAAGGGAACTCGGCTTTGTGAAGCATTGAAGCTCCGACTTGCTCACTTATCATGTAGTCAATGTACTGTTTTTTTTTATTCGCAAAGTTCCTGGTTGTCAGGTTAATATAATTATTTAATCCAAAGGTTCAAATACATCGCAAACTAGTTTTGCTTTACAAGATCTTTAAAATAAATTGATGTTTAGGTCGCCGCAGATAATTGTATATGTACCAATTCTTTGAAATTCATTCAACATCATGGATAAATTTGTAGCAAATACGCTATAATCGCCAAATGGTAGTGTATATATTGTCACATATTTATTTTAACATTATTGCAGTTTAACACATGTTTCAATGTGCATCTCTTTACTTTTTGTCCCAATTATTGTGATATATCTTGCTTTTATATTTTCTGAACATTATATGAACATAAGTTATTATCCTCCAAAAATGTGGTTTTGACGAGAAAAATAATGCATTATTTTATAATTAATATATTAACGAAAAAAAATTTTGTTCATTTATTTTCTGCATATTATTGCAATTGTTTCCTAGTTATTTTTCTGCATATTATTGCAATTGTTTCCTAGTTATTTTTCTGTTTCCAGAGTTTGTAGGAACAAACTGTATCGACTAAGATGATTGGTGTAGGTGTTATAGCAATACATAATACATAATAAACCCTCTAATGCAAAAGTTTTCTGTTATTGCGATTTCTTGCTGAATGAGAAACAATCTTTAGATTTATAATCCCATATTCAACCTTAACTATTGTGTAAATATGCAAACCGTTTTAAACAATATGAATGTCGGTTCGATTACTAATAAATAATTTTTCAATTTTAACAAATGCTTTTCAAATTTAATTGAAATAAGTAGCTTCTCAATGTTGACGTGATACTAAATAATTTATATTAACCTTTTATCACATATCAGCTATAGTACTTACGAATCAATACGTCATAGTATGTATAGATCGATGCACACGTGCAGTCCTGAAACGTAGATATTTGATAACATAAATACTAATTTACTTAATATAAATTATTTTAACTTTATTCCAATGGATAGGCGTGAACAAGGAGGTGGTGTTTATATATACATTACAAATCAGTTTAGGTATTCAATTATTGGTGTAAATGATTCAATCGAGCAATTGTATGTATCCCTGTATGTATGTATGTATGAATAAATTAAAATTTGTTTTATGTGTTATATATACGTGGCCAAATTAGATTATAAGATATTTTTATGTTCTTCTTTTTCTAAAACGATATATGTTTGCGGAGATTTAAACATTCATTGCCTCAAAATAAAAAACCTTGCAAGTTTATCTGCACGATTTGATGGATTTGATAAATATTCAACAAATAAATAAATAACTTTTCCGCCTGACGAATATATCTATAACTTTAGCCGATCAAATATTTATAACTGTTTCAATCTTAATATAAGTACAAAACAAACACAATTTCGGATAATCTAGCTGATGTAGTAGATATTGGTGGCGTCAATATAATTTGCATTACGCGTCAATTATAACATACCTAACTCGTATCATAAATTGTTGCATTATTGAAAATGAATCTCCTAATGAAAATAAACGAACTAGCTGCATATATACTCAGTGACATATAAACTGCACCACCTAGAAGGGGTGGGAATTTTTGGACCAAATTTGGCAGGAATAGTGGACTAGTCCAGGGAAATAGTTGATTAAAATTTGAAACCCATTCATCAAGTAGTCATGGGATTTTTGGCGTTTGTGTCATTTTTTAGAGGTAGTGATAGACAAGCAATTACCGAGTCATTTTTTGAATTTGTTCCACTTTTTCGGATCCCGTTTTTTAGTTAAAAGTGTTTCAAGTGTTTAACGATGCCTAGAAGAAGGAGACTTCAACTTTACCAGCAGTTGAGTGACTTTGACCGAGGGCGGATTGTTGGTTTACGAGAAGCAGGTTTTTCGTTTAGAGAAATCGGCAACCGTTTGGGACGGCACCACTCAACAATAATGCGTGTTTATCAAGCGTGGTCTGAACATGGGGTTGAACGTCGGAGAAGAGGCACTGGGGCTCAAAGACGAACCCATGAACGTCAAGATCGCCGCTTAAGACTAATGGCCTTGATAGACCGATTCTCTACAACTGATCAATGGTTAGGTGAACAAGGTCGTCCGATAGGCTTGCGAACAGTTTATCGTTGAATAAGAACCTTTGGATTGCTGTCTTACCGCCTACATCTTGTGCTACCCCTCACTGCTTAACATCGCCAGGAACGTTTGGCCTGGTGCACGGAAAGACTTCAATGGAACTTGGAGTGGCATCGAGTTGTCTGTGACGAATTGCGATTTTGTTTAGCAATGAATGATGGTCGGATGACTGTTAGACGAAGACGTGGAGAAAGACGCAATCCTGATGTTTCTGTTAGGTTTATTCAGTTAAAGTAATCTCACTTAGGATTCACGAGTTATAAAAAAGATTTATTATAGAACAATATAAGCAGATCTATTACATTAAAAACGAATCAACAACTTATCGTCATGGAGAATGATAAAAAGGTTTGCCAACCTTCCGTTGGGGCAAAAGCGACAAAACTAAATTAAGCCGACATTTTCAACAGTTTCGATTGCGAGGCATGTTCACCGAACTGTGGGGTTGATGGTGTGGGGTGCTATTGCTTACGGCAGTAGGTCACCCTTGCTCTTCATTCGGGGCAGTATGACCGCCCGACGCTACATTGACAAAGTGGTAAAACCACATGTTCTTCCATATCTTCGAGGGCTGTAAGACTGTATCTTTTTCAGCAAGATAATGCACGACCTCGCGTAGCAAGGGTTTCTCTTGACTTCTTTGAAGAGGCCAATGTTAATCTTTTGCATTGGCCGCCAAGATCTCCCGATTTGTCGCCCATTGAGCACGTGTGGGATATGATGGGTAGAAGATTGAAGAATCTACCGAACCCACCGTTGACAATAGAAGCTCTACGGCATTAAGTACAGGCTGCTTGGGATGCCATACCCCAAGAAGACATTGATCACCTGCTGGAATCAATGCCAAGGCGGGTCAATGAGTGTATCAGAAATTGGGGCGGACCAACACATTATTAAAGAAAAATCAAAAAGATGAAGTGTTTTCTTTATCAAATTTTAATCAATTGTTACCTTAGACTAGTCCAATGTTTCTGCCAAATTTTGTCCAAAAATTCCCACCCCTTCTAGGTGGTGCAGTTTATATATCACTGAGTATAATAAATGTCTGAGACCTTCCGACTGTGTCAAAAATGTTACACCAACATTTGTGAATTTATAAATGAATGTAGAATACTACCTGCTATGCAATCGGGGTTCCGGCGTGGATACAGATGTAAAACAGTGCTCTAGAATAGCAATAAGCCAGTTTTGACTCTGCTTGATTTCAGAGAAGCATTTGATACTGTTCATCATAGTACTTTGATTTCAATATTGATAAAGCTGAATTTTTCTAGGAATTCACAGTAACAGTTTTAGAAGTAATCAAACACAAACTATACAGTTGCGAAATACACGATCATCCATATGGATCCATTATAGGACCATTAATAATTTCCTTGTATACTAATGACATAGTTAAATATATTAAATTGCGCAATTGTATGCGTTACCAGCAACATGTAGATCAGTACTGAAACAATGCAGCATAGAGGATAGCGCCACATGAACCGCTACAGCTCGTCGCAAAACCAGCACACCCATACTGTGTAATTGAAATTTTCCGTATAAATAAATGAAACTACTTCAAACTATCTCCATCTTTACTTGTTCAGATCCTCAAAATAAAACAGATTTTGATTTCTCACCTTTTAAAATTTCGTTACCCCTTTACAAAATACGTTGGCAATATAGATGGCGATCCCATTGGCCGATAACGGCAGTGACTTGTTTATTCGATGTCATATTGTGGGTCGGGCTCGTGTAATATATTAATTTAACCAATTTAGTCTCATATTAAGAGAAAACAACTATAAAACTCATATTAAGAGAAGACAACGATATTCTCTCTCCGGTGAACTACATCTACACTACAATCTAAACAATTTAAATTATTTTATTTCCTAATGAGGGACTACAACAATATTCTCTATCTGATGTATTATACTTATTTTAAACTAAAGTTAAATTATTTCGCTTCCTGGTGAGAGAAATACAACGATATTCTCTACCTGATGGATTATATTACTTTTAACTAAATTTTTAAACGATTCCAAATAATAAATTAAATTAAAAATACCAATTTCAAAAAAACAAACTAAGGAAATCCACAATACTATTGTAATATTTTATAATGTATTTGGTTATTGTTTAACATTTACGAGACTTTGGTCGTTGCGCGGAATAAAACACTTGTAATGTATTTAATAGGTTTATTTTACACTAACACATTGTTATATGATACTTCGTCAAGGTAGGTCGCGGATGCATCGGACATCGCTCGTGCTACCTTGCTGGTAATTACCATCGTCGACTACTGTCATATTAAACTAATTGACTTATTTTAAGGGAGGAAAATAAAAAGGAATGGAAAGTGGTGGAATATATATGCGACGTACTCGAATCAGACGATGAAAGATATGGTAAAGTAGGTGGAAGAGACAACGGAAAGAGTGGAACAAGCGGTGATAGGGGGAGATATGAACGCGAGGACTGGAAACGCAAAAGCCTTGGGGGCTGGAGAGGCATGGAAGAAAGGGGAGAGATAAGATCAAGAGATGAGATGGTAAATGTAGGGGAGAAGGTAATGTCGGAATGGTTAAGAGAGAGAAGGTGGTCTAACCTTAATGGAGGAAGATGGGGAGATGAGGAGGAAGAGTACACATACGTGGGACTGAACGGCAGGATGGCAGTGTGGGAGGTGTGTGTGTGAGGAGTATATTGATGTATGGGGCGAAAGCATGGGGAGTGAAAGAGGAGAGAAAGATGGCGAGTATGATGCAGGGGGCGTTGAAGTGGGTACTACAACTTGAAAGATCGACGCCAGAATACATAGTGCTGCAGCAAACGGGATTGGAAAATATGGCGGTGGAGGCAGGAAGGATGGTAGTGCGATATGAAGAAAGGATGTGGGGATGGAGAGAGCAGAGAATAAATAAAAATGATTTTAAGGGAGTAACAGAAAAGAGGAGAAAAGAGAACAGGATTATCGAAATGGGAAGAAAGTAAGGTTATATGAGAAGGCAGGGTTATCGGCGGGGAAAGTACAAAGGAGGATAGAAGAGGGAGAAGGAGTGGTGAGAGAAATGATGGAAATATGGAAGACGATGGATGCTCAGGAAAGGGAAAATGAGTAGAACACAATACAATGAAAGATGGAGATGGAGATCTGTGTATATAGAGGCAGGCAGAAATATTTGAGAGGAGATAAAACAGGCAGAGAAGAAAGAATTATTGCACGGTTTAGGTGCGGGAGTGAGGAAAAAGGAAACAAATACTGAATGGATGAGACGTATAGAATGTGTGTTCTGCTAAAATGGGGTGGATGTACGGAGGCATTGGATGGGGGAATGTGCGGGGGTAGAATTGAGTGCGGAAGAGAAAAAGAAAGGAAGGGAATGGAAAAGACGAGAATGGAGGAGTGGCAAAAGTAAAGGAGGCCCGAGGAGATAAATGGAATGAGCACGGTAGAACGTGTGGGGGGGGGGGGGTAGAGCAAGAGGAATTATAGGATTAATTGATTTATTTGAATATATTATTGAAATTGAATAGAATAGAAATTACTTGAGATATATCATGGTTATATACAAAGGTTGTACACAATTAGGATGCCAATAAAGTTTTTTTTATTTAGCATTAGAATAAATGATAAATCAGCAATTCCTTGACGAGCGCGAATATCCTTATTTGGACATTCATATTCGTCGTTAATGCCGAATAATCGAACTTGGTAATGTGTTGATGGAATGCTTGGTGTGTGTTCGTTAAAACCGCTAGCCGCTGAATTATACGCAATGGAAGTAATAGGTTTTGGCTACGCCATTTCCTCACACCACACATCTACAGGAAAGAATATTTTACTGGTAAAATTTTCTTAAATATTTCTATTTTATGTTAGCCATTTCTACACTACTTTCCTTGACTAATTCTTAACTCTTATTTAATTATATAATTCTATATTACCCATTGTCTACACACTACTTTCTTTAACTAATTGATCTTACGTATACTCTAGAACTTAATTCCTTAATTTTTGCATAACATTTATAACTTTAGTTATTCAACTTTTCCTTTTTTTGCGTTTTAGATTCGAACGCGTTAATTTTGTTTCAACTTTACAATTTCGTTTCCTATAATGAATCTCGATTTTTTCGTTCTCCGGCATTACTTCTTCCTGACTGAATCAATTTCAATGTGTTTTTGCTTAATCAATTTTATTTGATCATTAGCAATTGGGTATTTCATAATAATAATAATTATTATTTTTATCACATTATTTTATGGGTAATGATTAATTTTTCAGTCAGTGCTTACTTTACTTTAAAGGTTTTATTGACCTAAACAATAATTCGAATGGCTAGTTCTATTATTGTTTTAAAAAAATACACAATGCCTTTACCGACTAAATATTCTCGCATTTAACCAATTGAATCTACTGCAAGAAAAGTTATAAGTTATATGTTTTACCCAGTCTTACCCACTGATAAAATTTATATAATATATTAACCCCATTACTTTTAATTGACTTATCATATGCATTAACTAAATGCATTAACAAAAACTTTGCAATTTCTTACCGGTTTTTCCTCTTTACCGTTCTCTTCTGGACTCTTTCTGACGTTGCCTCATGTTTCAGCGTAGATGAAACATTAGGAGGCCGTTTTGATCCGCGCGTTCATATTTAAAGACCTTGCTTTCCCCATTCTTCTACGATGCTCCCTCTACAATTAGCAGTACGGGGCAGCTGTTGCGCTCGCCTGGTGTATTTTCGTATTCACCGTTGGCAACCCTTGTTTTCGTTTGTCAAACGTAAGTATCAACATAACCAAATGGTATGTTTGTTTTGGTTTCGATGTTTTTAATTGTTTCTTTTAGCGTTGTCGCTTGTGATATCGACAGCATTGTATATGTATCCGGCCGAAATTCTTCAACGTCGGAGAGGTTCTCTGTTGCGTCGACCTTTGGCGTTTTTCAACGATGTTTACCTGTCCATGATATCGTCTTTGGTGGTGTTAACTGCAGCTCCTTTTGTTGCATCATCTGTACCCTAAGCATTGCAATAAATCTTAACAATACACACACTATATCCTTGTTTATATTAAAATTTTGGTTTCTAAGTAAAATTGTTATACTTTCATATACTTTCATATTTCATTTCATTTATCGCGAATTTATATTTATCGATCTTAATCTTTTCTTCTTGGCGATGCTGTTTTAAATAACATAGCAATATCTATACACTAGGGTGACCACAAAAATCGATGTCGGAATTTTGTTCGTTTGGACCCCACAAAACGATTCCCCTTTCCAGATATTGAGATTCAAAATTTATATTTTATACATAATTGTTGTTATTTTAAGAGTTATTTTAAGACAACAGCCTTTGGCCCCAAAAACGTGACCTAGTACCGTTAGGAGCCAGCAGCGGCTCTTCCGATGACGCAAAAATAATTCCCAAGTGCAAATTTATTTTGCACTTTTTTCTTTTTTTTTTTAAATCTAATACCTACATATTCTTGTATAATTAGAATAAATTGTACTCGAAAGGTAACATACGTGACTCTCCAGCTCTAAAAATAAAAAAATTTCTACCTTGTTAAAAGTGCCGATAGATGTACACATACAGTGCGTTTTATTTAAGTATGGCCATAGGGATTTACATGGTAAAATTTTTACCCTATGTTAACTTTTGTTGCCGTACAAATTTGAAACAATTTTTTGTTTTTATCAATAAATCAAACATTTTTCTACAAAATGTACATTATTTGAAGGGCATAAGCGTGTTAGAATTCTTAGTTTTCGCTTTCAAAGTTGAAATTAATGATACAAATAATTAAGACAAAAGATCAAATTGGCGCAAATGTCGTAATGCTTATTGACAACTAAAAGTTATAAGATCACCACAAAGATTGATTTTTAAAGAAAAACGTTTAGGAATTGTTACGCCATACGTGCGGAGCGTTTTTCTTTAATAATAACTGTGGCCATAGGGATTGACGTGTTGTAAATTTTACCACGTTTTAACAAATGACTAAGTTAGCTGCAGAGTTTTAAAAACCTACATGAATATGTTTAGTTGATGTTTTTTTTTATTTACTGAAGTAATAAAACTAAAAAAATATGCAAACACTATTTAAACAAAAAAATATTTAGTAAATAAATTGTTCAAAATGCTTTTCCTCCATTGCTAAACAATAACCCAACCGATCGTGAAACTCTCTTCGAATGTTTGCAACTCTCTAACTGTGATGGAGTTGCAAGCTTCTATAATTCTTATCATTAACTCCTCTAGATTTTCGGGCGTATCTCGGACATTGTCATACACTTTGTTAGATAAATAAGCGCACAAAAAATCGAGAGGAGTAAGGTCTGGGCTTCGGGCGGGCCATTTAAATGATCCAAATTGGCCTATTCAACTATTTGGAAAACTTTCGTTCAAAAATGTGGTAACACTATGAGTACTATGAGCTGGGACTCCATCCTGTTGAAAAATAATTTGCCCATTAGTTCCTAAATCGTCTAGGCTAGGGCCCACTTCCATTTGAAGCAGATCCAATTATTTATTTTGATCCAAATTCCCGTCAATAAAAAATGGCCCCAAGATGTAGTTACCGAGAATTCCAACCAAAACATCAACATCAACCATTGTGTGTGAGCCTCTTGAATTGTATAAGGATTTTCTCTTGCCCAAATGCGTCGATTTTGTTTATTTAATGTCCCATTTAACATAAACGTACTATCATCGGAAAATAGTGTTTTGTTTAAAACGTTTGGATCATTATTAATTTTTTCCATCCACAATTCACAAAATTCCATTCTTGTCAAGTAATGTCGTGGTAACAATTTATGCATATTTTTAATTTTATATAATTTATACTTTTCCATTTTAACGTCCCAAAACAACTATTTTTCGAAAGATTAATTCGATCCGCAAGTTGATTCAAGGTCGCTGAGCCCTCATCATCTATCGCCAAACACAAATTCGTTTTCATCTCTTCCATAAGAACCGAAGAATTTCTCATGCGTTTTACATGAGCAAAATTCACACAACCTGTTGTGCTAAAATTTTCGTACAATTTAAGCACTGTTGTCTTGCTAGGAATAAAACGATTTGGATGTGCCGCAGCGAAGTTATCCACAATTTCACGGCTTGACATGACTTTTATGTATGCAGTTACAATTTCCACTCGTTCTTCAATACTATAAACAGACATTTTCTTCAAAAAATTACATTAACAAACTTTCGTGCGATTTTATAACCTTTAGTTGTCAATAAGCATTATGACATTTACGCCATCGTTGATCTTTTGTCTTAATTATTTGTGTCATTAATTTCAACTTTGAAAGCGAAAATCAAGAATTGTAACACGCTTATGTCTTTCAAATAATGTACATTTTGTAGACAAATGTTTGATTTATTGATAAAAACAAAAAATTGTTTCAAATTTGAACTGCAACAAAAGTTAACGTGGGGTACAATTTGTAATCATTTGTAACCATGTAAATCGCTATGGCCATACTTAAATAAAACGCACGGTATGATAGTTCTAATGACGCAGAATGAAAACCTTGATGCTGCTTCAGCGATGCATGCGCGTTAATAGCTCGGTTGCCATGACAAATGATAATGACAAAAACACATTTTAAATAGTGAAAAACCGACATATTACATACGGTATTAAATTCGGTTGTTATTACGTGCAATATGTTTCTTTCTCAAGATCCAGTGTATATTTTATTAGAAACAGTATTTGTAAGGTGGAATGATAATGACAAAAAAGACATTTTAAATAGTGAAAAACCGACATATTAAATACCAATAAAATTGTAAAAGTTAAAGACAAAATGTATAATCGATGTTCTAAAAAATTATTATTATTATCGAAACTTTCAATTGAAAAAGAACTATTAAATGAGTTAATTAATGCAGAACCATTTTTCGACGACATAATCGATAAGTTTGCAAGTTTAAAGGAAAGAAAATTGACATTGTATTCAAGAAATAAAAAAAAAAAACTATAACCATAACATAACGTTATTTTTATTTTCGTTTTCATATAACTATATATTTTTTCAAACCGGGAAAAAATATATTTACATGACTCGCTATAGGAGGGGGGAGGTCTTGCCACCGATTCTGATTCACCTATCCCCGAGCTCACGAGCCGCCACTGGGAACCAGTTCGGGCGTATTCTAAGAATTTTACGGGTTTTTACATAATGTGTCTCGGAATTAATATTTTTTTGTTAAAAGCTATTTTGGAACTCAATTTTCAAACATGAAGAGCCTTTTGTTCAAATTTAATCTTTTATTATATGGGGATTACCTGAGTAGTTTATCAAAGAAAGACCCGTTTGGCAGGTACAAAGGCGGGTGAATCTAGTTTCTATTTTAGGTATGGTGATTTTACTTCAGCGTACAACCGACCTTTTATTTATTCAGTTTAGTTTCTAAAGTGCCTCTGAGCTGGTTAGATCGAACAATTATCTAGTGAAGATATTTTAAGGTTGTTTTTTTTTAATTTTCCAAGTGTGTGTGTTATTGTTTTTATAACTATTATAGTATTATTTTAAAAGGCATTTGAAAACATTTTATTGAAATTAAAGTTTGTAATATATTTTGTTAACTGTTATTTACCTATTGGACTCTGAAATGGCATCCACATCAGGTGTACAAAGCCGGACCAAGGATAAAATATTTCTTATGGGCTATCCCATTCACCAGATCACTGGTTGTAAACTACCCTCAAATCGTGAAGTTTTGTGTGTTTTATTTTATAATTTACGTGCTGTGAAATTAACTGTAAGAGAATCAGCAAAACTTGCCATACGAGAAGTGTTCATTTTTTGTGAGAAAGCTCGAATCCCGACTAAACATGAACAATATGCAATTACTAAGCTGGAAAAACTTCACGCCGAGTGGAGAACTCTTCAAAAAGACCGAAAGAAAACATCGGAAACGTGCAAAAACAAATTTAAACAGTTCGTTGAAAAATTGGATGATCTCTTTGATATGCCTTGGCTCTGATGAAATCGGAAGTAGATAAGGCGTTTCTCGTGAAACAGAGGTAGAAGGGCCGCCCAGGTTCCATGAGTGGAGTGGATCTCAAGTTGTCTCCAGCTAAAGAAATCAATAAGGAACTTCAAAAAATTAACCGACAAATCCAAGAAGAAACTTTTGATATTGGTGAGTTTTTTTATTATTATTATTCTAAAAAATAGATAAATAATAGCTAATAAATATTTTTAAATAAAACCTATTTATAATTAAAAGTAGGTCATTTACTACCTATGTATTATTACTATTCTGCTAAAGCAGAAGAAAGAAAGTTTTCATAGTCTTTTTTTCTTTTTTTTTGTTGCTTGTTAGAGACGGACGATGAAGACAAGTTCGAAGAAGGAGAAGAAGAAGAAGACACTGAAGAGGACATCATCTACCAGGAGCTTGAGAGCTTGGAGGAAATGGACATCTTTGAAGAAGCTGTAGAAGATCCGGGACCATGTGAGAGCAAGAGGATGAAAGTTCCATTTGCAAGGGCCATTAAAGAGATTTTAAACATGAAATTGTTCATTTTGTTAGATCGATGTAAGGTATCTGACAGAAATGCCACGAGAATTTTAATAGCTACTCTAGAAGCACTAAACCTTGACCCTCTTGAGTACAAACTCTCGAAAACTTTATTACATTACAGAAGGCAAATGTTCAGAGAACAATATACTAAAAAAATTTTGATAAAGTAAACATTCCTGAAAAAGAGCCCATGGTTGTCCATTGGGACGGTAAACTTCTACCGGGTGTTTTAAAAAATGAACAATGTGAGCGAATAGCTATTGCTATTTCATATGGCGAAAAGGAAAAGCTGCTGGGAGTTCCTGTAACAGCAAACAGCTCTAGAGAGGAGCAAGCCATAGGCGTATATGAATGCCTAAATGAATGGGGTCTTCCCAACACCGTCAAGGCGATGTGTTTCGACACTACAACATCCAACACGGGAAGACTCAAAGGAGCATGCGTCATATTGGAGCAAATGTTATGAAGAGAATTGTTACACCTAGCTTGCCGTCACCATATCTTCGATATTCCGTTAAGAGGCGTATTCGACACAAAAATGGGATCATCCAGATATTTTTAAGAGATTCCTCACTGCGTGGCCAAAGATAGACAAAGGAAAATACGACACAGGTATCAGTGATAATCTAATACAAAAGCAGCTTACTCCAGAAGTAATTGCAAATGTTACTGCTGAATTCGAGACCAAATTAACTGAGAGCCACGCCAGAGATGACAACAAGGAGCTATTGTAGTTGGTTCTCGTATTTGTTGGAAAACTAGACGGTATGTTGTGGGTTTTAGAACTCCATTTTCGTCGTCAATTTAAGATGGCTAAAGAAGAAGAAAGTTCTGTGTGTGTCATTTCTGTTTTCCTACTTAAAATGTATTGTAAATCTGGGTTCAATGCTCCAAAAGCTCATCTTGCCCCAAAGCAAGATTTAGGTATTTTGCGTAGTCTGTTAGACTATAAAGAATGTGACAAACACATTGCAGAAATAGCCCTGACCAAATTTTCGAACCATTTGTGGTATTTGAATGCAGAGTTGGTGGGATTATCTTTTTTTGATCCCACCATCACATGAATGACGATGAAAAGTTGTTAATGGCTAATAAATTGCTCAATAGCACAGATGAACCATCAAAGCACGCTAGGGTTGTAAATCCCAAAGTTAGGAAAGAGAAATTAAAAGAGGTAGTTGATGGAGGATTGGTAAATTTACTTACCAAAGAAACGTTTACATACTTTGACCGATTTAATATAGAAACAGATTTCCTAAGACAACATCCAAATACCTGGCCTCAAAATAATGACTTCCGAGAAGGATTGAAAATTGTCAAAACATTAAAAGTAGTTAATGATATGGCTGAGCGTGGTGTTAAATTAATAACCGACTTTAACAACCTGACCTGAAAGATGAAGGCCAAAAGCAATATGTCCTTCAATTTGTAAGCAAATGCCGAGCGTTATATCCTGACGTTTCAAAAACTACTTTAACAAAAGCTCTAGAATTGATTAGATAACTATGTAAGTTTATCAACTCATGTAGGTACTACATCTGTATCATTTCTGTGTCTGTTTTGTATGTATTATATACCTGATTTTTATATTTTAAAATAAAAAATGTCATTAGACTTATCAGTATTACTTGTTTTTTTTATTATATTTCTACTTTAAACTCAAAAATATACCAAAAAAAGCAAAATTTATCACTTAATAACAAAATATACGAGGTATGCTCCTAATGACCACCTCACGCTTTTGGGGCTAAAGGCTGTTGTAACTCTGTTTGACTTAAAATAACAACAATTATGTATTATGTATAGAATATAAATTTTGAAGAACAACATTTGCTTTCTTTTGAGATATTAAGCGTCTTTTTATTATTTACCGTTCTGTTATCGCTCCATATGTCAGCTTTTTGGCAAAATTTGGATTTTTTTAAACTTTGAGCGACGAGCGGCACGGGTTAACGTCGTTTAATCGAGCTCAAATTTCGAAAATCTCAATATCTGGAAAGGGCAATGGTTTTGTGGGGTCCAGACGAACAAAATTCAGACATTTTTTCCCCCTCTATGAGATCCGGTCACGCTTATACACTGTGGAAAGGGAAGTACCGTACATAGGTCAAACGCAATGGGAAATATTGTTCCGAATAGGCTTTTATATTTCTTTAACAATAACTATCATAGTCGATTTTCGTTTCTATGACATTTGTGGTTGAAAATTGACACATGTGTTAAGTTAAAAATTAATAATTTGAATATGAATTATTATACAACTGAAGAGAAAATTGAAATTGTTAGATGTTAAGTGGGAATTCTTATCGTGCAACACGTGATTTGTGCAGCGTTTATCGCGAAAACCCAAATGTTCCCGCAACCCTTACCATAAGGCGAGTTGTATATAAAATTTTCACTGCTAGTTGTGTGAATAATTTGTGTAAAATACCGCAAGGGGAAAGGGAAGTTGATTAAGACTTGGAAATATATATTTTTGGGGCGTTTGAAGCAAATACAAATCTCAGTCCAACAACTGCAGCAAGGAAAATAAACGTGAGCCATACGACCGCACGAAAAATTTTGAAGAAATACAAAGTTACTCCTTATAAATATAGACACATCCACCACAATTTACCTCGAGATTCTGCCCCTAGAAGTGTCTTTTGTGAACTAATGATGGAAAAATGCAATGAAGATGACAATTTTTTAAAGAATTTTTGTTTTACTGATGAATCTACGTTTACGTCATCATCTGAGTACTCAAAATTGTATTGGGCTCGAGAGAATCCGCATGTGTACGTAGAATGTAACATTAATATCGTCAACAGGTAAACGTGGGGGCAGGAATTCTGTGGGATAACATTATTGCACCTTTTTTATTAATGGTACTCTAACGGGAGAAAATACCTGGAACTGTTAACTGAACTCATATGCCCTACTATAGCACCTGTAACTGAAGACAATGAATATGTTATCAGTTTTCAGTTAGATGGACCTCACGGTCATTACTACCGATCTGTAAGAGATGCTTGGCTTGGGCCTGGCGGTCTAATTGGATGGCCCGCACGTTCCCCAGACCTATCGCCAAATGATTTTTCTCTTTGGTCACTTTGTACACACAATTTATACAGCAAGACCTTTTAAGAGTATGAAAGCTCTAGAAGATAGCATTGTAGCTGCTTGCTTTAATGTAACCCCTTGCATGCTTCACAATATTAGAACTTCATTTTACGATAGCCTAGGATACTGCCTGGCAGTAAATGGTGGAAAATTTGAACAATTAATCAATTAATTATTATTATAACTGAGTTGCGTTGTTCCAGTTTATGTTTGAAGTTTCGTTGAATGTTGACAATTAAAAAAATAAAAGACGTCCAGTGTCAACATATAAAAGGATTGCTGACGAAGGGTAATAACCCAGAAACAATATTGTCTATCGATCCACCAGTTAGTCTTCATGGACTTGTTTTAATTAATGTTCACTGTACCATTGAGGTGTAAGATTCGTCCATCTATCATGTAAATATTATATATATATATATATATATATATATATATATATATATATAACACAGGCAATTATATATATATATATATATATATATATATATTGTTGGTGCGTAAGTTCTCGCGGCTGAAATCTGTGCTTCTTGGCTCTCGGGTTGTGAACCGCGTTGTAGAAATCTTCCCCGAAGGGTCGGTTCGACGTTTCGGCAGAGTCCCATCTGCCATCTTCAGGAAGCTCTTCTAGGTCTCGCTGACTTAGAAGAACTGTTCTTCTAAGTCAGCGAGACCTAGAAGAGCTTCCTGAAGATGGCAGATGGGACTCTGCCGAAACGTCGAAGCGACCCTTCGGGGAAGATTTCTACAACGCGGTTCACAACCCGAGAACCAAGAAGCACAAATATATATATATATATATATATATATATATGTTCTGCTTTTTTCTCGGGTAATGAACCGCGTTGTAGAATTATCCCTGTAAGGGTTGTTCCGACGTTTCCGCAATGTCACAATTGCCATCTTCAGGTTGGTCTTCTCGGTCTAAGCGATCTAGAAGAACTGAAGCAAGACCGAGAAGACCAACCTGAAGATGGCAATTGTGACATTGCGGAAACGTCGGAACAACCCTTACAGGGATAATTCTACAACGCGGTTCATTACCCGAGAAAAAAGCAGAACAGATTTTACCCGCGAGAATCTACGTATCAACATCATATATATATATATATATATATATATATATATATATTTTGTTGAGAAATATATATTTATATATATTTTTTGGGTATTAGATGGCATTATTTTTAAAAAAATCAAGTGTGATAATGTACAATTTTTATTTGGTCATTATCAATTTTAACGTTTCGACAATTTTATCATGTCTTCATCAGTAAAATATGTGCATTGCATGAGGTGCGACGATGAACTCGCTTTATATATAAAAATATATATATATATATATATATATGTTAAAAAGTCACAAGGAATTGTTAGTCACTAAAGCTGACAAGGGTAGTGTTACAGTTGCCATGGATTGGCAGGATTATGAAGAAAAAATGTTACTTTTGTTAAGTGATACAACTACTTATGAGAGAATCCAGAGAGATCCTACAGGAGTTACTCAAAATAAAATTAATGACCTGTTTAAAGAATTCTTGAGAAGAAATTTTATTAGCAAAGAACTATACAAGAAATTTAACATTCATAACTCTGTACCATCGACAATTTATGGATTACGAAAAATCCATAAAAATAATGTTCGATTACGTCCCATAGTATCTTTCATTGGTTCTTCAACGTATGTTTTTTCTTCCTTTTTATCAGACATTTTAACACGCTCTATGGGTGACCTCACAGATTATAATGTAAAGGATTCATTCACATTGGTGGAAGAATTGAACAACTTTGTGTTACCTGATAACTTTGTTTTGGTTTCATTAGATGTAGAGTCTCATTGTTTACAAATATCCCACTTGATTTAGTTCTTTTTGTTGTCAGAGATAGGTGGCATCTGATTGAGGTTCATTGTGATTTCACTCTGGAGGCTTTTATTTTATCCCTGTGTTTCATTTTCAATAATTGTTATTTTATTTTTAAAAGTAATTTTTACAGACAGATTTTCGGTGCACCTATGGGTTGCCCCCTTAGTCCAATCATAGCGCAGATGATATTGGACTATATGTTTGATTATATCACTCTTGCACTCCCTTACAACATACCTTTTCTTAAAAAGTATGTAGATGATGTTGTCTGTGCTGTACCGGCAGATTGTGTGGATGACACCTTGAACATATTCAATAGTTTCAATAAAAATATCCAATTTACTATTGAAAAAGAAAATGATAGAGCAGTACCATTTCTTGACACTAAAGTTAAAGTAATCATATTGTTTTTAACTGGTACTGTAAACCGACTGCGTCGGGGAGATATATTAATTATCACTCAAATCACCCATTCAAACAGAAAGTTAACATTATTGTAGGTTTGAGAAATAGAATTTCAAAAATTAGTAATCCCAGGTTTTTGAATGATCATTTGAAGTACCTATCTACGTTACTTGAGAATAATGGTTATCCACGCACATTAACTAATACTTTAATTTTCAATAACACTCAGGTAACAAACAATCAGAACCCTATCAATGATCCAGAGGGAATTTCTGTGTACAAAAAATTACCTTACATTCAGGAGATAACCGACAAGATAATTAGAATTTGTAGGTTGGATGGCATTAGAATTGCAAAATACAATCTAAAAACTGTTAATAATTTATTTACTAGGACCAAAGATAAAATTCCTGATGGTTATAAGTCAGATATAATTTATAAAATACCCTGTTCAGTTTGTGGTAGATGTTACATAGGTCAGACGTCACAGTGGCTGAGATCCAGAATCATCCAACATAGAAGTGACTGTAGAATTGGAAAAAAATCTTGTGCTCTAGCCACACATTTTGTGGAAAATGACCATGCTTTTGATTTTTCCAGTGTTTCAATTTTAGAGTCTCAATCGAACTACAAGCACCGTTTGTTTTTAGAAATGTGCCATATCAACAAATATTCAGATGCTATCAATTTTAAATCCGATATAAACAAACTCAGTGGTATTTATTCTTACCTGTTACGATTTGACTTAGCAGAGAATACTGCTTTCATTGATGGTTCCTCTTAGCTCATGTATCTCGTTAAATGGTGATATATTGTGTAAATTCATTTTAATGTCATAAATAGTTCTGCGTTCTGATTTGATTTTTTCATTATTTGTAATTTAGGTTGTTGGGACCGACCGATTTATACGAGTGGTCAATCGCCGGGCTTTCGAGCTACACTAACCTAACTTTTATGTGTGTTTCTGTAACACGTGGCAAATTTGTATTTAGTTTATGTTAATATGTGTGTTAGGAATAAAAAAAACTGTTTAATTTTACGTTTGACATTGTAATATCATGGAGCATTGTTCTGTTTTCAATTGTTGGTTTAATTTCATGATCTCTAAGCAATGTAAGTATGCTATGACGAATGATGTTCCGTTTTTAATTTGTGAACGATCGTAGAATTCCCGAAGAAGCAATAAAGTTATTGCGAAATATCGAAATAATTACTAATGGAGTCTCATTATTAATTGCCCTCAATAGACCGCTTCCCTCAATATTAACACTGGATTAATATATATATATAATTGCCTGGGTTCAGATTTAATTTAAAAGCATATGTTAGCCCAAAAAATAAAAAAAATGAACGAAACAATTGCAAAACAATTTAGAAAAATCTATAATTATTTAAAAAGTTGACTGGCAATTCTGAAAAACGTAAAATATTAAATAAATGTTCAAAAATACAAATAGGGAACTGCATATATTTTGAACATTTATTTTTGTGATATAAACTCAAAAAGAAACAGCTTTGTTTTGTTTACTTTTTTGAAAATTGCACCATTCAAATATACCAAAAACGCACACTTTCAGTACATGCCAGATGGGACGTCAACAAAATACGCGTACTGATAATTAGAGAACTTGTCAAATAGGAAAGTTGCAGATATTACGGGATTTTAATACTGAAATGGATAATATTCGTAAATAAGTTGGTTATTTTAGGAATAGAATCTACATCTGTATTAAAAGAATAATATATGAATTTTTACTTTCTTATACTTTATGTATAAGTAAGGAATCATGAAAATGTTCGAACTCCAGATTTCAACGGATATACACGTTTTGAGGTCCCCTGAATCGTTTCTGACTATTTTCGGAATGACGTCTGTGTGTCTGTGGTGGGTCTATGTGTATGTGTGTGTCTGTGTGTGTGCGTGTGTCTGTGCGCGCTCTAGCGTCCAAACGATTATAGCTAGAGATCTGAAACTTCAAACTTAAAATTTGTATCTAGCAAGGAGGAAAACGTCCTATTTTGAACGCAATCTCTCAATCGGAAATGATGGTTTACTCTTATCACCTTTTTCCATATCTCGAAAACGGTACACGTTACGGAAAAAAATATTCTACTATAAGTTAAAGAGATTGAAATTATAAACAACTTTCATTTGAAAAGTTTTTTCGAAAACCGTAGTATAACTAAGCATAAGTAAGTTTCGTGCGGACCACCGCGGATTTTTACTTACTTATACTTTATGTATAAGTAAGTATAGTAATCATGAAAAATTTCGACCTCGAAATTTCAACGGATATACGCCTTTTGAGGTCCCCTGAATCGTTTCTGACTATTTTCGGAATGACGTCTGTGTGTCTGTGGTGGGTCTATGTGTATGTGTGTGTCTGTGTGTGTGCGTGTGTCTGTGCGCGCTCTAGCGTCCAAACGATTATAGCTAGAGATCTGAAACTTCAAACTTAAAATTTGTATCTAGCAAGGAGGAAAACGTCCTATTTTGAACGCAATCTCTCAATCGGAAATGATGGTTTACTCTTATCACCTTTTTCCATATCTCGAAAACGGTACACGTTACGGAAAAAAATATTCTACTATAAGTTAAAGAGATTGAAATTATAAACAACTTTCATTTGAAAAGTTTTTTCGAAAACCGTAGTATAACTAAGCATAAGTAAGTTTCGTGCGGACCACCGCGGATTTTTACTTACTTATACTTTATGTATAAGTAAGTATAGTAATCATGAAAAATTTCGACCTCGAAATTTCAACGGATATACGCCTTTTGAGGTCCCCTGAATCGTTTCTGACTATTTTCGGAATGACGTCTGTGTGTGTGTGTCTGTGTGCCTGTGCGCGCTCTAGCGGCCATACGATTATAGCTAGAGCTATGAAACTTTAAATTTACGATTTGTATATAGCTGGAAAGAAAACGTCCTATTTTGAACGCAATAGCTCAACCGGAAGTGATCGTTTACTCTTATCACCATTTTCATTATCTCGAAAACGGTACGAGCTATCAGAAAAATGTTATATAAGTTAAAGACATTGAAATTATAAACAACTTTCATTTGAAAAGTTTTTTCGAAAAACGTAGTATAACTAAGTATAAGTAAGTTTCGTGCGGACCACCGCGGATTTTATAATATTGCGATCGGGCGGCTAAACATACGTGTGGCTGTGCGCGCTCCAGCGCCTAACTATTGAAGGTCACACTATAACACTTTAAGCTTAGCATTAGTATATAGCGTAGGAAAAAGCGCAATATCTCAAACTGATGGTTTAATCAAATCAACGGTATCTATATCTCGAAAACCGTTCGCGTTATAGCAAAAATTGTTCGTATAAAGGTTACATACTGGAATTAAAAAAAAAACATTTGTTTGAAAAGTTCTTTCAAAAATAAAGTATAAGAAAGTTTCGTGCGGACCACCGCGGATTTTTTCTATTGACATCGGGCCGGTAACAGTATAAAAATGTATGTGCGCGCTCTAGCGCCAAAACAATTCAACTTCAATTTATGAGATTTTAAACGTAAGATTTGTATGCAGCATGGAAGAAATGCTCCTATTTTGAAAGCAAAATCTCAACCGGAAGTAATGGTTTACTCTTATCACATTTTTCAATATCTTGAAAACGATACGGGTTATCGAAAAAATTATTCTTACAGAAGTTAATGATATTGATATTTTAAACAACTTTTATTTGAAAAGGTTTTTTCGAAAAATAATAAATAAGCTGCAATTGTGCACTGGAATATCTGCAACATGGACTTGGCACATATGCTATAAAATACCGCCATCTTATCTTATTACTTTACATCTGCGTAATTCTTTAAAAAAAATTATTCGCTGTTTACAAAATCCTTAATTTCAATTATAAACTTCGTTTATTTCTAATTAACTAGAATTATTCAACGGACAGAGTTTTTGAAGTCCCGTTAGTAATTTAATTAACGGCATACTTCAATCGCCGCCCTCGTTCTGAAATCTTTAGGCTTGAATTTTCCAGGAACATAATTAATTTGTATCATGTTTCAGTGAGTTTTCTTATTCCCGTTTCGTAACGAGATGACCTTTTTAATGGTCCATTTTTTCCGGAACTTCGTTTGCGAAATTAAACTGTCGCTGTTCGGAAAATCCGCTAAAAATGCCAACGATTGCTATGTAATAAATAAGCATTATTATATAAACAATATCATGTGATTTGTGATTTCATGGCAACCATACCCTTATTATTAGTAGAAGGCGGTTTACACTTGCAAATTTTGCTAAGATATTATGTAACGTGAGAGCAACGGAATTATGCTTTAGAGTTGGCCCTGGAAGAGGGAGATAGACGTACCATGAATGTGTAATTTTAATCCAATAAAATAGTTCATTTAAACTGTCACTTTTTGAAGTATTGTAAAACAGTTTTTAATGAAATTTGTGAACATGTTGCACGACGTCAAAGGAAGAGTTACATTTTGATGTCGGTGGTGGCCGTATAACTCATCTTATTTGATAATTACTATTGGTTGTCATGATTAAAATGAATTATTTAAAATTTTATTGCCAACATAACCTCAGTTTTTACAGCTTTGTCTGCAGTTTGATTTAATCTAAATTTAAGTTACCGGGAAAAGGATTGGCACACCTGTTAGTAACGGCGAGTAGTTCTATTACTCAAAATCAATCTAAGACATACGCGAAAACTTCTAAAGCCCTCCCCGAATCACAATTCCATTGCTCACACCTTATAATAATCAGGGCTCAGCACAACCAAGACTTCGCCGATAGTTCCCCAGGCAGAGGTCGAATATGGCATTAGGCTGAAAGTTGCTGTTTCAGCATGTTTCAATGTTATGCATGCATGTAATTACTCCTTCTCGTTGTGAAAAGGTGGAAAATATAGGGAATATCGAATATAGACCTGTTCGTGAGTTATAAGAAGAAAATAAAAAAATACTTAAGAAATACCATAGTAATTTTTCGGCTTTGAAAGTAGTACTTTTTCCACGATTTTTACTTTTTTAACGAATTTATTTGACAATATTTACATGCTACAACTATACCTTGTTTTTAAACTAGGAGGAGTAAATTGAAAAGCCATATTTACACTGAAAATATCACCAGAAAATACTCCAGCTCTAACACTTTGCTTATACATATTTACTATGCATTGCTTTTCGGCTATCGGTAAATGACCAAGATCTAATCGCTGTGGAGGCGAGACTGACGCGAAACTTGTATTGGGTACAATATCCATATTTAAAAATATACACTATGCTATCACGATATAAAGCAGCTAGTTTTGAAAAGAACTGATTTATTTACTTTTGAAACGAAAAAAGAAATTATGAGCACAAAACTGTTAACTGAAATGCAACAGCTGATATGTTGAAACATAGGCAACTTAGCATTATGTAAACAGACTCGGTTTTCGCCAATTACAGGTGTAGATTTTAGCGAGACAAATTAAAAACACTCCTCCTCGTTTAAAAACAGAGTATATACAATAATACACTATAAAACTCAAATTACTGATGGTTACAACGATGAAATTGAACATTGATAGGGCAGTTTTCATTGACAACCAGAAGAGTATTTTTTAATTATGATAATTTCTTGATTGGGTTGGTGCGTGTTCTTCCGGAAACGAATTGCTTCTATGGAACGATTTTCCGTAAATGATTTCCATCGTGTGCATTTTTACAACATAATTGTAACTGTGCGATAACCACAGGCAATCAAATGAAACATAGGCTGCCATACACGAGCGGACTTTTCGGCGGATCTGGTCCGTCGGACTTGATCCGCCGGATCTGATCCGACGGACTCGGTCCGACGGCTTGCCCACTAACGTAAAATTGAAATTTTAAGAATACAACGGATTCAACTCACTGCCGGACCAGGTCCGCTAGTTAGTGGAGAGGAAATCCGTCACATTTGGCGGACCCCTGAGGGGGCGGGTGGGGTAATATGTCGAAGGTCGAATGTCTTTCCCCGAGCGCACGCGTCGTCGTATGTGCGTGCGTTAGTGGGGAACAACGGATTAGGTCCGTCGGATCGGGTCCGCTTCACATCCCGTGAACTTTGACCCAACACGGGAACGTCCATTAACGAGCGGATTTTTTGACGGATCTGGTCCGCTGCGTGTATGACAGGTTATTAAGTGTTACATACTCAAAGGGTATTTTCCTTATTAACACTAGCCGCAGTATTTCAGAACATAAGTGGATGCGACAAATTTTACCAATAAAAGGGAAATCAACCGAGAGGAGTGTAGTAGGAATTATAAGGTCATTGACTTAGTAGATAGAAGCGGTTGATGCCGCTATTAATTGATAGAAGAAAGCCAGATTTTTCCACCAAAAGAGGGGCAAAAAGGTCTTGAAGGTGCACATCTGAACAGATTAATTTTTGGGGGGAACAAAACGTAAATATATTTATCCGTAATAGCTTGTATACAAAATGTCAAAATACCCACTAAACACTATATTTATATAATTCGAAAACTATTTTGTTTTACAAGAGATTGCTCGAAAAAATACGGGAATGGGCAGTTGACTCTGTACCTATCGCGCAAAGAACATAGCATGACTGAGTAAAATTAAAAGTATTCGTGAAACGGTTACATTCCCGTAGCGGTAAGTACATACAACGTATTTTTTACTCTTCGTTAGTAAATGTTTCAGTACTCCAGAGGTATAACAATCTGCACATCACAAATATTGGACGAAAAAATGCAGTCTATAACCGAACGGGAAATCCCGAATTACTGGTAAGTATTAATCATCATATATGGCATGATTGTTTTTCAAAATATTCTCCATTAAAATCAATACACTTTTGTATACGCTCGAACCAATTTTCGAACTACTTTTTCCACTTCGATTGAGATACCTCAAAAACATGCATTTTGAAAGCATCAACCGCTTCGTCAGGCGTCAAAAAACGTTGACCTCTTAATTTAGTCTTGATCTGAGGACATAGAAAGAAGTCATTGAGTGCCAAGTCAGGGCTGTACGACGGATGACCCATCAATTCCACTTTTTTAGTTGTCAAAAACTGTCTTGTTTGGGCCGATGTGTGAGAGCTCGCATTGTCTTGGTGGAGAATGATCTCTCTTCGCCGGTTGGTTTCTCTTATTTTCCCGAATACTTCTGGCAAGCAAATGCTTGTGTACCATTCAGAATTGACCGTCCGACGTTTCACTAATGGTACAGTTGTCGCATGTCCGGTTTTTCCGAAGAAATAAGCGATCATTTGCTTCGAAGTGCTTCGTGCGCGAACAACTTTTGTTGGGTTCAGGTCATCTTGAAAGATCCATACAGTCGACTGCTGTTTACTTTCGGGCTCATACGGGTAGATCCATGATTCGTCACCCGTGACTATGTCATAGACGTGTTTTGAAGCACCGCGATCGTATTTTATGAGCATTTCTTTCGACCAAACTACATGAGCCTGATTTTGAGCAATTGTCAAATTATGTGGGATCAAACGTGAACAATTGAACGGATATGTTGATGGTTTTAGGATATTGCGAAGGAAATTGTCGCAGAAGTGTTAGAGTGTACAACGAAAGGTTTCCAAATCGTCGCGTGCCCAATCATAAAACTTTTGGAAACATTGAAAGACGCCTTCGCGAAACGTGAAAATTTGCACCGAGCACAGCTGATCGTGGACGTGCTCGTACAATTGGCACCCCCAGGATTGAGGAAGAAATTCTGGAAATAGTAGAAGAAAATCCAGAAATAAGTAGGCGATGCTTGGCATTGCAAACAGGTGTTTCAAAGAATGTCGTTCATAGAGTTCTTAAAGAACAATTGACAAATTTGCACAACGAACATGTGTATGCAATTGAAAATCCACATGTCTGCAAGCAACGCCACTTTCAACATGAGTTTAGAATGAATGTATGGGTAGGGATAATCGGCAGTTTCGTCATAGGCCCTGTCATTTTACCAAATCGTTTAAATGGAGAGAATTATTTAGACTTCCTTATAAATACCTTACCAGATTTATTGGAACACTTGCCGTTAGATCTTAGACGCGACATGTGGTTTCTACACGATGGAGCACCACCTCATTTTACATTGCACGTTCGGAATCATCTTCATGTACAGTTTCCGAACAAATGGATACGCAGAGGAGATGATGCTCCTGTAAAATGGGCACCTCGTTCACCAGATTTAAATATTTGCGATTCTTTTATGTGGGGAGCTCTAAAAAGCAAAGTGTATTCTCGTCCTATAAACACATAGGACGAACTTTGTCCCAGAATACAAAACGCTTCACAATCCATTAAGAATAATGCAGAAATGTTACGAGTACAATTCAATTTTTTGCGTCGAATCAACCTTTGTATCCAGTAAGATGGTGGTCACATTGAGCATTTACTGTAGATCTAAGTACATACTTGTTACTAATAAATATCATAAGAAATTGCCTTATCGTCATTTATTTCTTAGAATATCATACTGCTAGATTACATTTGTTTTAAGAAATGCAGTGCGCGGTCCCTAAGATTGTATTTTTTTGTGTCTAAACCTTAACAGATATCATGAATTACAAAGTATCAAAAAACTACTATTGAACGCCTCTTTCTGAAACTATTTTTTTGAAAGTTATTAGCCTTCACATTAAAAAGTTTTTGATTGGTTTATGCCGGGTTACCATTGTTTCGTACACTAATGGTCTACTAATAATAACTAATATCACCTTAAAAGATGACCTACATCCGTGAGGAGTACAATACCGAATATTATCCAAATCGATCCAAGCGTTCTGTCGTTATGGATAAAATATTTTTTTATATTGAAAGAACTTTGAAGCAGTATACTAGCTAAACGAAACGTAATTGCATATAGATAAGTTTAGTTAAATCGTCTTATTTTCGAACCAGGAATCTGTGGTTAAGTGATGTCCACGCATTTTAGGGACATCCTGTATATGTTTAGTAATATAACGTGCGTTCAAGAAAAATCCTAATTTAGGAGGGCTCTGAAATTCAATTGATGTTTAAAGTACTTTAGCCACAACCAAAATTAACTACAATAATTACAGTATTGACAGATGAGATTCTAACCTCTAAAAACATATTATATATTGTTCAAGGAAATCTGTAAAGCTCCGAGGAATGGAATAGTGCCAAACACCATCAACTTTTCTCCCTGTTCGAAAATAGCATTCCAATAATTCTGTTTCTGCTCTATTGTGATAACAATTTTTAATTAGTAAAGTATTGACTTTGACGTCTTGTTAAAATTAAATTGTCATTTTGATTGTGGTTAAAGTAGCTTTGAACACCAATTGAATTTCAGAGCCCACCTAAATTAAGATTTTTCTTGAACGCACGTTAGAAAGATTGGAACAGAAGGAATTTTCGAATTATTTGGGAAGTTATTTGACACAATGAGATCGAGATGAGATCGAAAAGATCATAATAGGGAAAATTTAGGTGTTAAAAATTCCGCACTTCCATAAATCCGAAACAACAGAGCAAGGTGCTAGTGGAAAAGCTGAGAAAGTACAACGATAAAAACGCCTAAGCGGAGCTCAAATTTAATATAAGCAAATAAAATATTTTTCTCGTCAACACCTGTCGGTGAGGAATGATTCCGCATTATTTCTAAAGTCAACGAATGATTGGATGTATGTGAAGATAAATAAGGACTAATATTATATTAAATTATGCGGTCAATTTAATTTTAAAAAATATTGGAAAATTTAATTCCAAATTATTAAATGACTGAAGGTTTATGGGGCGACAAATAATTAAAATTAAAAAAAGTAAATAATTATTTATAGATTGGGATAAAATACATCATTAAAGTGTATTCGAGCATTGAATTTAACTTGGCAATGAAAAATAAAAATTAAGAATTAAGCCATTTATAAAAAGAAACTTGGTAACACAAATTGAACGCAAATTGAGGTAACGGCATAAGAAAACGTCCCTGAAATGTAACCATTTAATGTACACTAGTAGTAAATAATCGTATTTAATTCGAACACAGGCGATCATGAATTATGTGTAATCACAATTTGGAGAAGCACACATGAACAAACTGACCGAACAAAGATCAAACCAACCGAAATTTTTGTCAATGCAGGTGACATCTGATGCCAAAACAGATTATTAATCAGGGCCACAGTTACATTCAGATTTTGCGTCGCAACGTGGACGCAATGCTAGGTCCGTAATTCCATCTAATTGATATACTCTAGGAGATTAGGCAACTCTTATTTGTGTTGGCATTTATCATCTTTAGCAGCGGCCTTTGTGAGATTCACCAAGCGATGCGTTCCAGTTTCGCTTTTATCCGAGGGCGTCGCGATTGTGCTATTGTAACATAATTTACTCCTTTTGTTCGTGACAGCGGTAGTGTAAAGGGGTTTGAAATCGAAGTGTTGTGGCATACGGTGAAAATTGTGAGAAGTTTTGGGAAGATGATTGACAGTCCATTTCTTATTTGGTGGATCTACGCCAGCAACTGGTTTATCGTGTGGAGAACAGAGCCCGTTTAGGGCTATATTCGATTTAGCCATACATCGTCTACTTTATGCCGCGGCCTAGTGCGACACAATATTTTCTTCGTTGAGTCAAGGTAATTAGTTTGTCTTTTCCTTTGTCCTTTCGTTTTAACATCATCAGTTTGTTTACGGTGCTTTGTTCTATCAATTCCGGCTCTGAATTGCATTGTATTTTTCCAAGGTTTTTCGTGGTGACCCCTTTCTCACCTCAGAGACCACTCGCCTGATAATGACGTCATCTCCCGGCTAGGGACTTTACCGTGGGACGCCATTCAAGTTAGCGTCCCTTCCGCCCCGAGAGATCTGACAGCCGAATCCACGGGGCTTCGCAACCAGCATCTAACCGACGAGGAGCTGACGAAATTGCGAGCGAACCTAATTCTAGCGCCGAGTTCCATGATGAATGAAAGGAAATCTTGTCCTTCGCGTTGATGGACCGGACACGTTTGGTTTCATATGAACGTTTGGTTTCATATGAACGTTTGGTTTCAAATTAGTTTTTGTTACTAAATGACTAATTAGTTTCAGACTAGAGTTTGGTTTCAAATTAATCGGGTCCTTTACAAATGTATATTGGTATGGCTCCATCGCCTCGCATCGCTTTTCGTTTGCCCTGTTATTATTTTTCTTTTCGTGTTGAGTTAGCTAACTGACAGATTGGTTTGTATGATAATTTATCTACGTTATTTGCTTTTGCATTTGATTTATTAATTTCTTGCGTGTCCATCAAAGTGGTGGGACGAACTATTGTCTCCTATTTCAAATTTTGACCGACCTTGTACATATTCTCTTTGTTTAATTTGTGATTGATTAGTTTAAAGCTATATCGCTTTTTATTTTTCCAACTTGCTTCGACGGCTAGACACATTGTATATTTGGTTAAGACCGTATAAATTTTCATTTTCCACTGAAATCAGTGCAGCAACTTTAGACTAATCATTCAAAAGCATTTTGCTGAATTATTGGGACGGCCCGAACTTTCTTTGCCGGTAGACTTTTTTTTTAAATTTCTGATGGGTAATAGTACTTTCATTCGAAATCCGAAGGAAATTTTGTAAATAACTATTATTAGTTTGATATTATTTTGTTCGTAAAATAAATATATTAAATATACGAGATCTGCCATATTTCCTATGCCGAAGAAAATTCTGTTTCTGTATAAACATTTTTGCTGTGTACCCGCTAACTTCGTAAGATAGTTGGGATAAATATATATAAATATATTTATATATAAATATCAAAAATAACAACCGTTACTTTTGCAAGCAATGAACGACACGAAAAAGAGTAAGCAACAGTAAATTTTTAGTCACCGGGTCCGGCGTTGGTTATTTGAGAATCCTAAAAAGGAAGGAGAAAGGAGCGATTCCAAATGAATTTTCTTTCCAACGGAGAGATTCCATAATTCCCTAATAAAAATTGCACCAAAATTTTAGATATTGATTAAGAAATACATTTTTACATATATTAAACATATAGACATACTTTCGCAAAAATCAAATAATGTCTCAAAATAAATAGTAATACGAATTCGAAATTTCAGAATAAGAAAGGAAATATGAAAATTGAAAGAATGTTTATTCCCATTTCGAACTTCGTACGAATCTTCAACCAACATTAACATGCTCTGTTACTATGGAGAAATTGGACATTCAGGAGATTCCGTTCTCATGTTATTCCAACAATCTGCCCCATCGAAAATGTAAACCAGACCGGCAGTAATACGAAGAAGGCGAAAGAAAATTGTTATAGTAGAATTCTTATGCCCATACTACAGAGCAATTGTTATAGGAACGAAAACAACAGGGACGATTCGTTCACTGGTTGGCAAAAAGACCACCAAGTGGAGTTATGAATACAAGAACGGATTATTTCTGATATACAATAATGTAGTTTCGAGTATGCCAAACATTTTTTTTACGCTGTTTGCGATACGTGGACAAGGAAATGCCTTTAATCGACTCTTGGCGAGTTGTAAATTCGACGAGTATTTCGATTACGTCTTTCGCTCAAGTATGTTACGCCAAATGATCTGCGTCGCTACCGTCTGGGAGTTATTCAATCGTTCGAAGGCTGGTTCAGATAAAGTCTTTTAATTATATATACTATTCATTATTAATATTTACAATATAAAATTTTGCTCAATTACAATTGGCACTGATGAAGATACACTGGATGTGTTACTGTGTGTAACTGTTAAGACTGTTGTCTTGATACGAACTGTTCGACTGTCGTAATAATATTGTTACTCTGCCTGTTGTCGTGGTAATGTGATACTGTGGTAATGTGGTGCCTTGACTGTTGTCTTGGTAATGCGATACTTTGATAGTGTCTGTTTAAGGGTGAAAACGTTCCTTAAATACTAGCGTCTTTTGTGTAATTGGTTGGAATGAAATGTCCCCACTTTGATGTAAGAGGAAAACTCGTCGTGATTGGTAATGAATGAATTTAAACCGATGAAAGAAAGGGAAGTTTAGAACATTTGGTTAAGAGGATTAATCTTAAATCCCGAGAGCCATATAAAAATTTAAATATTCGTAAATTGCTATTTTACAATAGGCAATCGTAAAATTACGGCTTATAAAAGTGGAATTGGGGCCGCAAATGTTTTAAAATACATAACGTCCTGCAGGTGGCGGTACAAGAGTTTTTTAGATTTTAAATTTGGCAAAATAAGTATAAAATGTAAATGATTGAACCGACCGTTAGGTGGCCGCATCGGCGACACCATCTATACCTGTACAGGGTCGAATTAACATAAAACTATTTTACCTACTTAATAATAATTGTGACAAATATTTACACGGTTTGCGCGGATCTACTAAATCCACATATGTACGTGTGGGACCTGAACATACACTTTACTATATTTCTGCTATTAAATAATTACATGTGCTCTATTCCTTAGGTATTATTCCTCGCTACTTACTTGTTCAGTTACGCAAAGAATTTTACAATTATTATACTTGTGTCACATACTTTCCAGTGGTAACAGTTTATTTAATATGATTGAACATTTAGGTGCATTAAGAGAATAGATTTATTATTACTACTATTACTTAGTTTTAATTTATCATTATATATCTTCTCCGTATCGAGGTTGTTTTGCGAAAATATTTCTATGGACGAATCATCGTGTTTGTACGTGGACGTACAAATACATACACAGAAGATGTGCCTGTAATAAAACAAGCGAGCAGTTCGAACCATCCCCTTTAAAGAACATACACCGGGCGGCCTATCATAAAATGCAAATACGCTACTACCCCAACTGCGATCCCATTAAAAATAACAATTTAGATATTCGTATAAACGTGAATATATATTCGCTTGCATTTAAAAATATTTATTATTTCTGAAAGCATTTCATCAATTATGCAATTACAAATATTTCGATGCTATGTTGATTTACAACAAATCCTTACGGAATGTAATATATGAAATCTTACACATTTTTGTAGACATTAATTTCATTGTTTTTTGAAGAATAATAATAGTGCACAGAATTAAATAAATGCAATTAAGAACGATACAAGGCTTACACAGCAAGTAATGTAGCAACGTGATATTGACCAATCGCCGAACTAAGTAGGTGCCCATACTAATTTCAATTTTACAGTTCTTCAGCATACATCGACTCGAATCAAATTGTTATATAAGTTTGCATTTAAAAATATTTCCTTTAATTATTAACTTTTTCTGGTAGAAAAATTTATTTAGTTTGTTCAAATGAAACATACACTTTTAAGTATTATATAACATTGACAGTGAGACAGTAATAGTGATTTTTAGAATACTGTAAGGAAAAAGATGTATATTAAATGTACTCATTGTGAAAAATCCACAAATGTTATTAAAAGATTAGGGCAATGAACATAACATTCTTGGACTTTAATTTTGACTTATGTCAATAAATTATTTATGTCAAAATATTATTATACAAAGTATACAGTGTACTCACAACTTGTTTTTATTGCTTTCACCCCATTTTACTCCAATTACTCGTTTTCTTTCAAATATAATTATCTATTTGGTATTGGTATTGGCGCGTATACTTTTTCGGACCAATAGTAGATGATTTGTTGAAAAAAACTTCATTCGGCTTGTTTTTAAAATGGAAAATATTCCACATTATAAAAGCCAACGCAAGATTGTGATTTAAAACATTTTTGTTTACTGCTGGAAACTTTTTCATTTATACTTATTTCGCTGAACAGGAGAAAATCGTCGTAGATGATATTCCGACATGGAATTCCTTAAATAAATACCTTGAAATATTGACCACAGCCTATTTCGTTAATTATTCTTAGTTTGCTTCTGGTTAGTGCATAAATTATAAATATTTATCATTAAGTAAAAATTCAACACTGCGAAACAGTGTTGTGTTACCCTGCAGTGAACGAATATGTAGTTATTTACTTGACAATGATTGTTTTCTGCTGAACTAATATGCAAATGTTACAAAGATTAATAATGTACAGGAAAAACAAGTTCGTCGTTGGGTGCAAGGGGGGCAAAATGTAGGTGATCGGCCTTTGGAGACCATCAGAACCGGGAGTCCGCCGCATAATGACATCACTTGAGGATGATGTCATCGTGAGGGCGGTTGAGAATAGCCCATTACAGGTGTCAGAATAAGGAATTAAATTTCAATTGCTCCACCATGACAGTAAGGAGACGCCTGGGTGAAAGTAGTTACCAAGCCAGACAGCCTGTCCGGAAAATTGAACTGTCCCAGGCACATGCTGCAGCTAGGGTTCGCTTTTGCGAAGCGAATATCGACAGGGATTGGCAGATTTTTGCGGATGAAAAATCTTTTTCATCTTCGCAAGATGCTCCTGTAGTGTTACAGTGAAAGAACAATACCCGATATATTCGGGAACATGTTAGGCCAAATGCAACAATCGGTCGCATAACGGCCGGATGTTGGAGGTGGACGAAATCTGCCGGCCCCAGTGAATTAATACCTGTTTCGCCCCCACGTTTCAATTCGCAGCGGTACATTAGAATACTCGAAGATACTGTGATCCCTTCAGTGAGAATTGTCTACCCAGAAGATGAAATGGAGTTGATTACTTTTGTACAGGACAATTGTCCTATACATACATCGGCAGCAGTTATGAATTGGTTCGATGATCAAAACGATATTGAATTGTTGGATTGGCCGGCAAAATCAAGGCAACACGGCATGGAAGAGACTCCGAGGCATAACGTTCTGCAGCAACACCGTGCAATCAATGAGAAATCGCCTAACCGAATGCATTGGAAGCAATGGATATTACACAAAATATTAATTTGTATATGTTGCCTATTATATTATTCTTTGAGAAAAATACGGTTTAATAAAAAAAATGCATTTTTATGTGGTACTTCTTGAAGCAGCGCTTCTAAATCATTTTGGAACAGTTGGAATGATATCAGAAGAAGGAGAAGTTAATAATTGGAAATAGTCCTTTTAAACAAAAACTGATCCTATTTGCGTTCATTAGAAAACGTCATTAAAGGAACATCTAATTCGTATTCATTAATATCGTATGTGACTCTCAACAGAATGTTAACAGTTTTTTCAATCTCAAATTCTTATTTCATAACGAGTAACTGGCTGTTATATTTTGATCAAGGTAAGTTTCTATACTGATCAACCCGGATTTCCTACCGTCGTTATTGTGAAGAATATACTTTATCTAAGAAACATTGTGGTTTTACGTTTTTTTACGTTTTAAGAAAAAACTATATTCAGTATCTATGTCATATACGAATGCAAAATGCATGTAGCAATTGAAGCAAGTAATGACATTATTCAATGAGAAAAACAAATATTAGGAGTACAAGATATAGTTTAAATGCAAACTAATATGCAATTTACGTTCATATGTTTTACTTTGATGTGAATCACTGTATGCTTAAGAACAGCAACATTTTAACCTATAGCTAATTAGTACGGTGATCGAAATGCTTCTATCATTCTTCATAAAAAGACAAATGAAATTAATGGTTAGAAAAGTGTGCGAGACATATATTTTGTATATTTCCATGGTGTGTAAATTTACCTAACATCTGAAAGGTTTCACGGAATTATCATATGTAATTATATTTGTGTTTACGTAATAGATGAAATGATCAAAAATAATAAATAAATCAAAGCAAACATTTTTAATACAAACTAATCGTATTGTAAGACGCAATGTCAAAACCTGGGTAGCTGCGACTGTAATACATATTTCCATTTTATGATCGGTTGTTTTAGTACAGGGATATTATTTCTGTGCATGATAGTACATGGGATTGAATTTTTCTAACTTGTATAACTTGTATAATATTTGGCTGGTTGATTTTTAATTTTTCACAATTTTATTTTGAGTTGATTTTCCAATGAGTCAGTTATAAGTTGGTTTAACATAACGCTGCAATTGCGTCAATTTCAGCACACAAATCCACCAACGATATACTGTAGGTGATATGGTATCGTTTTCTAGCCTTTAAATGTTACTTTATTTTTTCGTTTGCGTTTTAGGTGTTATATATTGTTCGTTGCAAATGTTTCTTCTCCGACGGTTTTAACGTGTGAGGTACGCATAATTTATTGTTGATAAGCTTTCACCAAATTTCTAGGTGTATTGCAGCCTTCCACGTCTTTTGCTAGCTTCTCTAGGCGCACTGTTGTTGTGGGTCAGATTGAATATTAGTCTTCCAGTTACTCTATATTATTGAGAGTTGTGATCATTTGCAACTTCATCTTCCTGTCAGAATTACTTGAATTGTCGACAATCACGACATAACCACTGAGCCTTGTATTGGTTTCCAGAAATCTAAACTCAGCATGGTTGTCGGGACTGCATGAATAATGCAAATAAAACGCTTTTATTCCACATTTAGTACTCTTCTTTATCACTTTCGTATTTGATATCTTACTATTTTTATATTAGGGGTGTTTTAGTTTGGAACAGGAGCATTGGACCAAATAAGCGCTTTGTGGTTTGTTTTTACATCTTGTCAAAACCAATTACATATAGTCATATACGATCTGCGCCGTTAAAATAACATATGCCATGAAATGAAATTCAGATAGACCATAACACGATATTTTGTTACAGAAATGCTGTTACAAATATAAACAATGCTTGGTTTTGCAATGTAAAATCGCTATAGACTCGAATATAGAAATAGCTTTTAAATTGTAACGGAATATCCAGCAACCTCGGTCACACAACATTTGCTCAAATAATCGCTAATTAATTTATGCGGCCGAGTTTCTAATTAAATGTTAACTGAAAACTAATTAATTTCTAGATAAGCGCAATTTCCGGCTTTTCTTTTATCCTCTTGACGAAACTGTTCCATGCACCGGGATCATGAATAAATTATCGATGCGCGATTTAGAATTTGTTGCCCCTGAATGATGGACGTTAGAGAAGGAAGGGGGTGGCAAGATTTACAGTTCTGCGTAAATCACGAGTGAATCAATAACTATAAATGTCATATTTGAGGCGAGATAAATCATTTATGGATCGAGACGTGAGCAAGATTAATGACGGTGGCGGTCATGCGTATATTGTAGCTATTTTCGCCGAGACGTAAATAATTTGACAAATATGACACTGCCGTCGTTTTTCCATAATTTATAGCGACAACCCGACGCTTTCCGAGACGAATTTTAAAGTACGAAAAGATGCAACCATGGCGAACTTCTACTCAGCATTACATATTACGGTAGTCAGAAGGCATACAAATGTTAGATTTGGCAGATGATACGACATTGGTGAAGAAAAGCAACAAAATATATAATATAAAACGGCGAAATGGCGCATACAGCCACTATAACTGTAAACCTTATCAACCTTACTGTGCCAGAACAATCCACATCTCGTCCGCCGGTTCTATCTGACTACTATCAGTGCCAAAGTAATAGTCCCCTACGTTTGAAGATCTATATCAAAAAAATTAAATATACATTCTTGCCCTTACGTTTAGAAGTAATCATTAGGGAAGTGCAAAAAAGCATCCGATTTTTGCGATATCTAAAGGATCGCCGACTTTACAATTTTTTTTCTACTTAACCGTTCACCAAAAAAAAATTAAACTTCGACTGGACGTAACAGGTTACGCATATCATATCACAGGATGCAGTTCTAAAGAAACCTCAACTTGTGCCTGTCTCGGAACACGTAGTGAAATTTAATTGTACCCGTTATTTAATATTTCTAAAATGAAATGAAGTGCGTAGCTTTTGGCGACAACGCAATCTCTTATCGCATATTTACTGCTGAGACCGGACTCTACGCTTCGCGACCAACACTACGATATGCAACATTAGTATAGGAATTAAATTCACAATTTCAAACACTCCACTTATGAAATATATAAATACTAAAATGAAATTATTAAATTTGAGAATAAATGTGAAGGTATTATTGACATATAAGGAAATTTACGGCTCTGTTAGTGAAATGTTTGAAATTTTCTTTTTTTCCGCCAAATCGTTTCTTTGAATATAGGCCTTCAGTCGATTATTATTTTTGCACCGATAGTAAACAAATGCGGTCAATTCATCCTCATCTGCTTGTTGATTGTATACACTTTTAATAACATAATGAATACACATATCGTAAATAATGATGACAAATTCATATAAGAGCACGAAATGCTATTTAATATAAAACATGGTTGAGACAAATGACAAAGTTTATACCACAAATAATTTATTCTTAAAAATATATATTACTAATGAATATATATCCAAACAAATACTACACGACTTAAGTTTCGACTTTTTACGGCCATTGACAGTAAATGACTCAATTACCGTAAAAAGTCGAAACTTGAGTCGTGTAGTGTTTGTTTGGATATATATTCAGTGTGATATATATTTTTTAACAATAAATTATCTGTGTTATAAACGTTGTCATTTGTTTTATTTCATCATTGAAATGCTATTTATTTGGCAGTTGCTGTATATCTTTATTTATAATCAATGTACTATTATTTATGCAAAAATGCCGAAGCATTGTACTAAAGAAGTCAAATAAGTAATAAGAAATGTAATACAGTTTTTTCAAGATGAAAAAGAATTGTACTCTGAAATTACAACGCAAGTTTCAGATTTGCGCGAATCTTCGCAGAGACATTGTACCGATGGTTAAAAAACATGAAATTTTCACTTAGAAAATTAGATCATAAACCAGTGTTAATGGAACACTATCACATAACTGCTCAGAGAGCTAATTTCTTGACATCTCTTCAAAGGTACAGAAATCAGGGATGGGAAGTAGTATATAGTAGTAGCATGACTACCATTGCTGCTTAATATACCTTGGATACTTCAAGTTGCAATTGGGCTGTATTGTAAAAATAGAATTTTGTAAAGTTAAATTGCGGTAGGTACCTCTTTATCAGTTCACTATTACTTTTGTACTTGTTGAAATCAAACAATCATATGACTGAATATGTGTTCGCAATGGATATTATCATATCCATTGTCCTGATGCCTGTAATAACATTCGCGATTAATATTTGATGACGTGAAATTTAAACATATGGCCGCAGACAACTTTGATTTCTTATTATTCAACAACAATCAGATTTAGGTGGGAAAGGACACATCGCAAATTGCATTTTTTTAAAATACCGTGAATAATATTTGAAATCGATATTCTCATTATTTTATCTTCGTGGCAATTTTCTGGTAACTTGGCAATTTGAAAGAATATCAATCTTGGCCGAAGTTATACCGAAATATATTATCACTGAAAATAGATTGTGCAAAGTAGGTGAAAATAGAAAACGTTTTATGAAAGTTCGTAATCACACTTTTCGGCGTAATCAAAAATAACATGCTATAGCCAACAACTGTTAGATTTTATTCAATTGACGATTTTTTCTCTAAAGTAAAAAGAAGTATTTAAGTGTGTGTTTACATTCTCATTCGTAATTCGAACAGGAATAGAAATGCTAATTATGTAGAAAAGCATCAAATCGTTTCTATATATAGGGTAATTCAGGGAGAGATGGCCTACATTTCGAAAAAAAATGTTAAACCTTTATTTATCACATAATCAAGTTTATTGATATTTATCCGAAAAGTAAATATAAACTACAATGTAAAAATCAAGCAAAACAAATGTTAATTGGTATAAAATTAAAAAAGAAGAAACAAAAAAAAATCGGGCCATCTAATGCGCAGTATCTGGGTGATATGGCCCATGATTTCTATAATGTTGTCCACAACCTAAGCATTCAGCACTACTACTTTCATATCAGAACTGTTATTTGATTCTTGTGTTTGGAAATCTGTCACGTCCTCTTCTGATGAGGATGCGAAATCAACAGCTTTTTTAATCTTAGAGGTCTTAGCTCTGTTGTTTTGGTTTGGTTTTCTTTACTTACTTTTTCGCTTCTTCGCTTTTGAACATCTATATTTTAATTTGATGTTAAGACGGCGGCAACTTGTTTTCCTCTCTTTCGCGCTTGTTTATCCAACTCTGATCTTCTGGGCACTGAATTTATTTTATTTAGCATAGTTCCAGGCGTTTCCTTTTTGGGTAGGTCCTTATTAGTAATTTGTGAACAACTCAGAAGGTTAAAATCTGGCTCTGTGTCAATCTCCATTTCAATTTGTTTATCTACTTCTTCTATTGAGGCTTTCGAATTTTGGGGTATTTTATTTGATTTGATTGTGAGGGTCATCGAAGGCATAATCTGGAATTTCGTTTTATTGAAAGGGCAAATACTCGTAGCTCTAAATGCTGAAACTCCATCTTCGACAGTAGCAGATCACCAGCACTCTGACAACAGGTTTCCAAATTGCAATTTTGTTATCCTTCTGGTTGGATTTGCTCTAACAAAAGTGTTACACATTCTATTAAAATTGGATTTTAGAACGGTTTGAAAAATTTTGTTGTGTGACTAGGGAGGCATAATAGTATGATGTCATGCTCCTCAGCAACATTTCAACCGAATTCCAGTGGGTTGAATGACCATCTAAGATTAAAATTACTTTTCCAGTAGGTTTTCGGGGTAAAAAGTGTGTCCTTAACCACGTAAAAACAAATTGGTGTTAATGTACGCAAATTTCTCGTTCATGTAAATCGCAGAACCCGGAGGCATTCCGTCCTCAAACTCAGATTTCTTGTTTTTACCCTTAAAAATGCATACTGGTGGTATGAAACAACCTTCGGCGTTGTAACACGAAATGACTCTTATAGTGTCGCCGTTTTCACATGTCACCGTTGCTACATTTTGGAGCTTTTACGGCGACAACATATCCAGGTTTGTTATTCAACTGCAGACCAGTTTCATTCATATTAATGATTCGTCCCGGTTGGTTTATTAAATCATGTTCAGTAAGTGTTTTCTAATGCTAAGATCTGCATGTCGTTTAAGGAACATGTGTTACCAGTCCTAACCAGCTAATCTCTTTGTTAAAACGGTTTTTAATTTCACCCAAACACAAAGATGGTCCTAAACATTTGTTTTCAAAATCATTGTTTTTCATACGTCGTCTTAGCGTAGGACGTGGAATGTTAAAATTTGTTGCAGCTTGGTTCACTCCCATACTCCCACTTTGTACTACTCCTGTAGCTTGTATGGGCTGCTCCTTCGTCTATGTTCATCTTTGGCATGCTGAATTTCTTTTATATTCGGTAGGCATAGCAGGGGAAATAATCAGCAGATAATTATTGTTGTCGTGATATTGGACCATCCATCCCACATAAAATCGAGCTGTCTCACCCAAAAGTACGGGAGAGAGGCCCACTTTTTTCCGCAAATGAAGAATACAACGGACGAAGCCAAACGTTTAACATAACATCACAACATCGTTTATCAGTTATGTATCAGTAGCAAGCTTAATCAGTTGGGTCATCTCACCCGATGGGTCATCTCTCCCTGAATTACCCTATATCTACGTTACGTTCTATCTATTGTTATCTATTGTTACGTTAGTATTGATTTTATAAATGAGATTTTATTTTAAATGAAAATAAAATCAAATGAATTGTGAAAGTAGTTTAAAAAACAATTAAAAATGCACAGGTATACAAAATGGGCTCATTTATTAAACACAAATTACACATATGCAAATAAAATCTCAAATTTACACAATTCAAAATCACACAACGAACATAGACTGAAATTAGACGCAGAACATATAAACAAAATAGACATTCGTTGTATTTTTTGCATATAATATTAACAATATAAATGAAACTTACTGAACGTTATTTATACACGAGTAACTGAAGAAGATTCTGTCGACTGTGTCGATTTTTCCACTGTTGTTTAGCCATCGAGCTTACGCGTATTTATATCAAGTACGCCCACATAGATTCCCTCGAACACCTGCAAGCATTTGCCCTCGCAGAGCACCGCGTAACTGCCTGTATATCACGTGATCGCACGTGATTTCGTCGGTACCGAGCGCTATAAATCAATTAGATTTGTCAGTCGTTCGCTCGTAAAAAACCCACGTCGAGTCCTCCGATAGATCCGAATGACCATAAATCGGCTGAGCTCCAAGTTCTTTAACATAATTACATATGCGACCGCTTCTTTTTTGTTGACTTAGCTGCAAATCGTACAATCTTTTCAAGAGTTTTCTCGCGCCAATCGTTCACGCGCAAATGCGAATTAAATTATCTCGTTACATTTATATTATAAATTCTATATTTAAGGGTTAATATTCTACTCTTAATTCTAATATCTTAAACATATTTAAGCTAACTCTATCTTAATTATTTACATGACGAGACATCTAATATTCAACGTTTTAGAAACAAAATAATTTAAAGTCTTTACATTCCGATATGTACACTTTAAAAGAGGACCGGTTCAAGGACTCCCATTTCATTTTCAATTTCTAAATTTTATGGTTAAATTTTAAATCTATTTCTCATCATTTTTACTGTAAAATATAACCATTACAGTTTTTCAATTTTTATTGTTTCTCTAGATTTATTTTCATACCTGCCATATTTAAAGCGCATAGAATAATTTTAATGTTCGAAATGTTCAGTGATATTTTCGCTGAATATTAGATTGTCGTATGTAATGTATACAAAATTGTTCATACCTATCTAAAATTTGCTGCATCGCCTTAATTAAAGCGGCTGCAGAACTAGCTAGCCCAAATGGCACTACTCTAAATTGATATACATGTCCATCTATACTAAATCCAGTATATTTCCTCGATCCTGTACTGAGCGGAATTAGCCAAAACGAATTTTTTAAATCGAGCTTGCTGAAATATACTTTTCCTTTACACTTATGTAATAGGATTTCTATGCTTTGAGGGCATTCATATTGTGGCTTTGTGATTTTATTTAATTGCCGAGCATCTAAACACAATCGAATCAAATCGTTTTTCTTTTTTACAACTAACAATGGATTAATATAACTGGTATTTGCTCTTTCAATGATCCCTTGGGTTAATATATCTTGGATTTCTTTATCGGCTTGTTTCTTAAACGCGAATGGTATCGGGTAGCTTCTATTTCGGTAATTACTTTGGTCATTGACCTCTAAACGGTGTACATACTCCTTTGCTATATTATGGTAATTGTCCACCAATTCACTATGCATTTCTAACAACTCTTTTATTTTACCTCGATATATTAAATCGACGTGCAAATTCCCCCTCATTTCTATATTCTGCGTTTTCGCATTATTAATATTGTTTATTAATACATTATACTTTTCAGCTCCCATTATGGTTAAGCTATTCCCAATAGTTTCCTTTTGTAACACCATATCTTCATTTAATTCATTTATTTCCCATTTTATTATTTCCGACCCAATTTTTATTTCCTTTTTCTCTATATTTAAATTCACATTATATCGCGTTAAGAAATCCATCCCTAAGATACATTTAAATTTGATACATGGCACGACCATTAGTTCCCCATGTTAAAAACTATTTCCAATTTGCATAACAGTTACGAGTACTTGTTCAATTGTTGATAATTTCTTTCTATTTGCGGCAATTAAATTTACTTTTACAGTATTTACCAGATTCTTTTGGAATAATTTTAAAACACTTTCAATAACATTTTTACATATGAAACTATTTTCAGCGCCCGTGTCAATCAAAGCAACTATTATTTGATTTTTAATTTTACATTTTATAAATGGCAATTCGTTTGATTCTATTATCGTAACGTTTTCTTTTAACGCTTGGGGTCGCGGAAATATAAAAGGTGTACACATAACCTTATTTATTGGAGATTGTCCGCCTCGTCCTTGTGCGATGCGGTCCGTTGTTGGTTACCTCCATGATCGCTCGGCTGGGGGAACCGCCTCGTTGATGCCCATTGTCGCGACGTTGGCAACTCCCTCGGTAATTGTTCTGAAACCCTCTTTGGTTCCATTGGCCTCGCTGCTGCTGCTGCTGCTGCTGCCGATACTCTTGTTTTGGCTCCAAGTTGTGCTGTTTACTGGGTCCCCCACGTCTCTCTGGCTCTGGATTTTGACCTCTTTTATATTCCGGACGCCGATAATTATTATTTGGGAGTAGGTCGTACCTTGTTAACACGTCTATAAAGTTCGTATATTCTGGACCAGCACCGTCTTGCCGATTTCCTCTTCATAATGCCGGCTCTACTATCGGACTAGTTCGTCGTTCGTTAACTTTGGCACCAGGTGTTTCATTTTCGTTAGTTTCTGAATTGCGTATTCCTCCCTGGACATTTTCGTGTTCGCATAATATTTTCCGGCAATGAGATCGTCTCGGATCTTGTTCTTTTTCGCCCCAGAATTGTCGGAGAAATTCGTTTTCGAAATCTGCCAGCGTCGTACACTTCTCTTCGATTACGTCGAACCAGTTTCTTGCGCGGTCAGTCTTCGAATTTCTTGCAAACGTCGAGCCTCATCGGGGATGTCCTCCAGGTACTGCTTCGCTTGTTTTAAAAATCCCATTACATTGTCGCGTCCAGTTCCCCCAAATCTCGGCATCTGCTCGTTGCTAATATTCACTGTACTTGTAGCCGTCCTTTGTACCAAATCTACACTTCGCTCCAAATTATCGATGACTCCGCCAACTTCCTGGAACTTTTCGTTGATTTTACCGGTCACTTCCAATCGCACTTCGCCGATCTTTTCTTCCAAACTTTTCTGGATATCTTTTTGTTCTTTGTTGACCTCTTCAAACTTCTTCCATTATATTTTGTAATTCGCTAATTTTATTCTTCATCTCTTCTTTGAAATTACCAGTATCTTGTTTAATTTCTTTTAGCATAATTTTTATGGACTCGTCGTCACGTTCTTCGATCATTTTCTTATTTTCTTTTATTTCTTCGGTCAGTATTTTCATTGATTCGTCCATTTTTCTGCCACGTTCTTTGATTTCTTTCTTATCGCTTATCGCTATCGCTTTTTTATTCTCTGCCATCATTTGGAATAATTTCTCCCATGGAACGGTTGTTTCTTTTGGCGCTTGTTGCTCGATATCTTCGGTAACATCACCCATATCTCGTCTTGAACTTCTTCGTTCCATTGGATGATCCATTTTCTTTTATATTAAATGTCGTAAAATTTGTCTAATTTATTACCTCTTTGTCTGCCTTTTAATTTTTGTTTTCAAATATATTACTGCCAAATTTCTTAAAAATTGCAACTTCGTTGCACGCCAATTTTGTTACGCAAAATGCCCCACGTTGGGCGCCAAAATTGTTCGTTAGTATTGATTTTATAAATGGGATTTTATTTTAAATGAAAATAAAATCAAATAAATTGTGAAAGTCGTTTTAAAAGACAATTAAAAATGCACAGGTATACAAAAATGGCTCATTTATTAAACACAATTTACACAAATGCAAATAAAAACTCAAATTTACACAATTCAAAAGCAAGCAACGAAAATTATCTCAGGTTAAATTTAATAAATAAACATTATATTTATCGGGGTTCAGGCAAGACGCAGAACATATAAACAAATAGATATTCGTTGTATTTTTTGCATATAATATTAACAATATAAAAGAAACTTACTGAACGTTATTTATACACGAGTAACTGAAGAATATTCTGTCGACTGTTGTTTAGCCACCGAGCTTACGCGTATTTATATCAAGTACGCCCACATAGATTCCCTCGAACACCTGCAAGCATTCGCCCTCGCAGAGCGCCGCGTAACTGCCTGGATATCACGTGATCGCACGTGATTTCATCGGTACCGAGCGCTATAAATCAATTAGACTTGTCTGTCGTTCGCTCGTAAAAACCCACTTCGAGTACACCGATAGATCCGAATGACCATAAATCGGCTGAGCTTCAAGTTCTTTAACATAATTACATATGCGACCGCTTCTTTTTTGTTCACTTAGCTGCAAATCGTACAATCTTTTCAAGAGTTTTCTCGCGTTCACGTGCAAATGCGAATTAAATTATCTCGTTCTATATTTACGGGTTAATATTCTACTCTTACTTCTAATATCTTAAACATATTTAAACTAACTCTATCTTAATTATTTACATGACGAGACATCTAATATTCAACGTTTTAGAAATAAAATAATTTAAAATCTTTACATTCCGATATGTACACTTTAAAACAGGACCGGCTCAAGGACTCCCATTTCCTTTTCAATTTCAAAATATTATGGTTAAATGTTAAATCTATTTCTCACCATTTTCAGTGTAAAATATAACCATTACAATATATATATATATATATATATATATATATATATATATATATATATATATGAATAAAAATTAATAGGAAATAGGATGGGTGAACCCAGTGTAGCAAAAGATGACGAAATACATAAAAACGCTTAATTATGTTACTTTGTGGACTAAAAAGTATACAAAAATTAAAGAAGCAGAAGCAATACGATATATGTATGTGCCAGAGAATCTATGTTTTTCAGAGAATTAATACAAAAAATATAATTTTTTATCGTGTATAATGTTTTTTATATTACACTACAGTACATAATACAGTGCATATATATATATATATATATATATATATATATATATATATATATATATATATATAAATATATACCGCCCTTAATTGGTCTAGGTCCTTCTGACTTCGCCTAGGGGTTTATGGAAATGTTCCTCTCTCGGGCTAATGGTATCGAAGGTGCTGTTGTTCCTGTTCTTTTTTTTAAGCTACTTGCTTTGTGTTTTTATAGTTTGTGTAGTTTGATTTTTATTTCTTGAGGTAGTTTGTTACATTGTTTTATAGATTTGTATTGGTGTTGATTGGTTATTAGTTTATATTTGTCTTTATCATTTGTTTACTTATTTTATATATTACGAGATTGTTTAAGGTTATCATATGGTTTGTGCGAATAGTGTTTGTTGGTGTTCTTCCTTCCAGTGAATGTAGTAGTTTTAATGTTCTACTTCATCGCTTTCGCTAGATTCTGATTCGTCACCAAAAATTCATATACTATTAATATATTATATATTATTTTATTTCTTACTAGATATGTGAGTTGCTTGCATTTTTTATTTTCTGTTTTCTTTTTGCCGAGGTTCGGTTTCATGTAAAAATTGAAACGCAGAAAATGTTGCTCCAACAAAAAAAAATCTGCAATGGACGACATTGAACTTTCATATAACGTGCGTTCAAGAAAACTCCTAATTTAATAGGGCTTTGTAATTCAATTGGTGTTCAAAGATACTTTAGCCACAACAAAAAGAAACTACAATATTGACAGTATTGACAGATGAGATTCTAACTTCAAAAACACATTATTCACATATATTCTTCATGGAAATCTGTAAAGGTCTCAGAAATGGAATAATGCCAAACACCATCAACTTTTTGCCCTATTCGAAAATAGCATTCCAATAATTTTGCTGTCTGCGCTGATTGACCATTTTTAATTAGTGAAGCAGTTTTCACTTTTGACGTCTTGTTAAAATGAAATTGACATTTTGGTTGTGGCTAAAGTAGCTTTAAACACCAATTGAATTTCATAGCCCTCCTAAATGAAGATTTTTCTTGAACGCACGTTACTAACCTATACTCCATTTATCGAAAGAACTTTTCAAATAATAGTTGTTTAAATGTCAATTTCTTTAACTTTTAAGAATAATTTTCTTGATAATATGTACCGTTGTCGAGATATGGATAAATGTGATAAGAGTAAACAATCACTTTCGGTTGAGATATTGCTAGCAAAATAGGACGTTATTCCTTGCTATATATAAATCTTATGTTTAAAATTTCATAGCGTTAGTTTTAATGGTTTTGATGCTAGAGCGCGCACATACATCATTCCTAAAAAAGTCAGAATCGATTCAAGATTGAGGTATCATATACATCCGTTAAAATCTCGAGTTCGAAAATTTTCATGATTCCTATGCGTATTTATACATAAAGTATAAGAAAGTAGGAATAACTTAAATAACCCGGTCTGGGACAATTCAAACACGCGGTTCATTACCTGTGAACCTGGAAACACGCGCACAGCCAAATATATATATTGTAAAGGTCATAAATTAATAAGAAAAGTGTTACTAAAATAGAATATTTAGATCGAACCGCGTAGAGAGTTTCAGCATCGCAATGTTACTTCGAATAATAATTCTATGTCAATAATTGAACAAATAATTACGACCAATCGCCGCTTGTTGAACGGCATGGCAACTTCTCTTCGTTCAAACAACCAATAACTAATTGGCAGTTAAGGCTTTTGGAAACATTTAGATTAAATTTTAAAAAATAATGTGACAGCGTAGGGTTTAAATAAGCCGAGAGGCATCGGCATTCGATTGATTCTGTCCTCAACATCGACACCAAAGATTTCGCCTGCGACAATAATAAATTTCAATTTATTTGTTGATGACAGTATACTACGAAATGTCGAGTTTAATTGTTCAATTGTATTGCCTTGAACCTACGTTTATTTTAGTTCTGCATAAATCCCTGAGTAAATATTTGTATTAGTTCGAGTATCAATGTTTATGGCGCAGTTTTGTAATTTTAAACTGAGTTTTGTTCGTACTAAAAAAAAAAGAACCTTTATTTGGCATTTGCCTCTTACATGTACCATATTGTTTTCCAAATCCCATATTCCCCTCACCCTATTTACATTTTTCTATACATTCCACTCCTTGGTCTCTCTCCTTCACTCCATCTCCTCCTCCTTCTCTCACCTCTTTGTACCTTGTGTCCGCTCCCTCCATCTCCTCTGCTGTTTTCTCTCCTGCAACATATCAATTATGTCCCTCTGCCACCCTCCTTTTCCTACCCTCCTCCCTTCTCCTTTTTAGCTCCTTTAATATATGTACACCTTCCCCATTTTCTCCTAATGCCTTCTTCCATTCCCTGCCCTCATTCTCCTCCTCCTTGCTCCACCCCATTTCTTCGCACTCTTCCCACCAATGCTTCCATTCATCCCTTCCCTTCCCGCATGCTTCACACCCTTTATAACCTTCCCCCATCCAGTATTTATTTGCCCTCTCCTCGTTTCCGCATCTATACCTAGCTATTAACTGCTCCTCCTCTGTCGATTTAGCTGCCCCCAAGTACCTTGGCCTCCTTCCATATGTTTGCAGTGTTCTATATTTCCCATTATACCTTGCTTCCCTTATATTCCCTTCTCTTTCCTGCGCTTCCGCCTGCTTCCACCTCTCTACCATCTCGCTTTCCACCTCTCTCCCCTCTCTTCTCCTCCTTTCCACCTCACATGTCGATAGTCCAGCCTTCTCATGGAGTTTGATCCTTGCAAGTTCCCACTCTGACAACTTTTCTCTCCTCCTCTCCCTCTTGTCTACTTCCTCCAATACCATTTTCCCCAACCTCTCCTCTCCCCCCTCCTCTCAATTCCAACTCATATTTCATCATTCTCCTCCCCGTTTCTACTGCAGCCTCTCGCACCCCGTCTCTTGCATCACTATATAATCGGGCGTCGACCTTTCAAGGTGCAGTGCCCTTTTAAGGTGCCCTAGGTGCGCCCTCTCGATGATCGTACTACTTGCATTCATATTTAATAAATGAAGCTTTGAATTATTTTATTTGTGTTTTCCTTTCACGACAGCGCAATTTTGTATCTAGGCATATTTGCCCTGGATTTTGAGATTTGTGTTCATTTTTATATGCTTTATATGTATTTTAAAAATTCAGTTTAGTTAAAAATTAAAACCATAACAATATATAACAATATATATATATATATATATATATATATATATATATATATATATATTGTTATATATTGTTATGGTTTTAATTTTTAACTAAACTGAATTTTTAAAATACATATAAAGCATATAAAAATGAACACAAATCTCAAAATCCAGGGCAAATATGCCTAGATACAAAATTGCGCTGTCGTGAAAGGAAAACACAAATAAAATAATTCAAAGCTTCATTTATTAAATATGAATGCAAGTAGTACGATCATCGAGAGGGCGCACCTAGGGCACCTTAAAAGGGCACTGCACCTTGAAAGGTCGACGCCCGATTATATAGTGATGCAAGAGACGGGGTGCGAGAGGCTGCAGTAGAAACGGGGAGGAGAATGATGAAATATGAGTTGGAATTGAGAGGAGGGGGGAGAGGAGAGGTTGGGGAAAATGGTATTGGAGGAAGTAGACAAGAGGGAGAGGAGGAGAGAAAAGTTGTCAGAGTGGGAACTTGCAAGGATCAAACTCCATGAGAAGGCTGGACTATCGACATGTGAGGTGGAAAGGAGGAGAAGAGAGGGGAGAGAGGTGGAAAGCGAGATGGTAGAGAGGTGGAAGCAGGCGGAAGCGCAGGAAAGAGAAGGGAATATAAGGGAAGCAAGGTATAATGGGAAATATAGAACACTGCAAACATATGGAAGGAGGCCAAGGTACTTGGGGGCAGCTAAATCGACAGAGGAGGAGCAGTTAATAGCTAGGTATAGATGCGGAAACGAGGAGAGGGCAAATAAATACTGGATGGGGGAAGGTTATAAAGGGTGTGAAGCATGCGGGAAGGGAAGGGATGAATGGAAGCATTGGTGGGAAGAGTGCGAAGAAATGGGGTGGAGCAAGGAGGAGGAGAATGAGGGCAGGGAATGGAAGAAGGCATTAGGAGAAAATGGGGAAGGTGTACATATATTAAAGGAGCTAAAAAGGAGAAGGGAGGAGGGTAGGAAAAGGAGGGTGGCAGAGGGACATAATTGATATGTTGCAGGAGAGAAAACAGCAGAGGAGATGGAGGGAGCGGACACAAGGTACAAAGAGGTGAGAGAAGGAGGAGGAGATGGAGTGAAGGAGAGAGACCAAGGAGTGGAATGTATAGAAAAATGTAAATAGGGTGAGGGGAATATGGGATTTGGAAAACAATATGGTACATGTAAGAGGCAAATGCCAAATAAAGGTTCTTTTTTTTTTAGTACGAACAAAACTCAGTTTAAAATTACAAAACTGCGCCATAAACATTGATACTCGAACTAATACAAATATTTACTCAGGGATTTATGCAGAACTAAAATAAACGTAGGTTCAAGGCAATACAATTGAACAATTAAACTCGACATTTCGTAGTATACTGTCATCAACAAATAAATTGAAATTTATTATTGTCGCAGGCGAAATCTTTGGTGTCGATGTTGAGGACAGAATCAATCGAATGCCGATGCCTCTCGGCTTATTTAAACCCTACGCTGTCACATTATTTTTTAAAATTTAATCTAAATGTTTCCAAAAGCCTTAACTGCCAATTAGTTATTGGTTGTTTGAACGAAGAGAAGTTGCCATGCCGTTCAACAAGCGGCGATTGGTCGTAATTATTTGTTCAATTATTGACATAGAATTATTATTCGAAGTAACATTGCGATGCTGAAACTCTCTACGCGGTTCGATCTAAATATTCTATTTTAGTAACACTTTTCTTATTAATTTATGACCTTTACAATATATATATTTGGCTGTGCGCGTGTTTCCAGGTTCACAGGTAATGAACCGCGTGTTTGAATTGTCCCAGACCGGGTTATTTAAGTTATTCCTACTTTCTTATACTTTATGTATAAATACGCATAGGAATCATGAAAATTTTCGAACTCGAGATTTTAACGGATGTATATGATACCTCAATCTTGAATCGATTCTGACTTTTTTAGGAATGATGTATGTGCGCGCTCTAGCATCAAAACCATTAAAACTAACGCTATGAAATTTTAAACATAAGATTTATATATAGCAAGGAATAACGTCCTATTTTGCTAGCAATATCTCAACCGAAAGTGATTGTTTACTCTTATCACATTTATCCATATCTCGACAACGGTACATATTATCAAGAAAATTATTCTTAAAAGTTAAAGAAATTGACATTTAAACAACTATTATTTGAAAAGTTCTTTCGATAAATGGAGTATAGGTTAGTAACGTGCGTTCAAGAAAAATCTTCATTTAGGAGGGCTATGAAATTCAATTGGTGTTTAAAGCTACTTTAGCCACAACCAAAATGTCAATTTCATTTTAACAAGACGTCAAAAGTGAAAACTGCTTCACTAATTAAAAATGGTCAATCAGCGCAGACAGCAAAATTATTGGAATGCTATTTTCGAATAGGGCAAAAAGTTGATGGTGTTTGGCATTATTCCATTTCTGAGACCTTTACAGATTTCCATGAAGAATATATGTGAATAATGTGTTTTTGAAGTTAGAATCTCATCTGTCAATACTGTCAATATTGTAGTTTCTTTTTGTTGTGGCTAAAGTATCTTTGAACACCAATTGAATTACAAAGCCCTATTAAATTAGGAGTTTTCTTGAACGCACGTTATATGAAAGTTCAATGTCGTCCATTGCAGATTTTTTTTTGTTGGAGCAACATTTTCTGCGTTTCAATTTTTACATGAAACCGAACCTCGGCAAAAAGAAAACAGAAAATAAAAAATGCAAGCAACTCACATATCTAGTAAGAAATAAAATAATATATAATATATTAATAGTATATGAATTTTTGGTGACGAATCAGAATCTAGCGAAAGCGATGAAGTAGAACATTAAAACTACTACATTCACTGGAAGGAAGAACACCAACAAACACTATTCGCACAAACCATATGATAACCTTAAACAATCTCGTAATATATAAAATAAGTAAACAAATGATAAAGACAAATATAAACTAATAACCAATCAACACCAATACAAATCTATAAAACAATGTAACAAACTACCTCAAGAAATAAAAATCAAACTACACAAACTATAAAAACACAAAGCAAGTAGCTTAAAAAAAAGAACAGGAACAACAGCACCTTCGATACCATTAGCCCGAGAGAGGAACATTTCCATAAACCCCTAGGCGAAGTCAGAAGGACCTAGACCAATTAAGGGCGGTATATATTTATATATATATATATATATATATATATATATATATATATATGCACTGTATTATGTACTGTAGTGTAATATAAAAAACATTATACACGATAAAAAATTATATTTTTTGTATTAATTCTCTGAAAAACATAGATTCTCTGGCACATACATATATCGTATTGCTTCTGCTTCTTTAATTTTTGTATACTTTTTAGTCCACAAAGTAACATAATTAAGCGTTTTTATGTATTTCGTCATCTTTTGCTACACTGGGTTCACCCATCCTATTTCCTATTAATTTTTATTCATATATATATATATATATATATATATATATATATATATATATATATATATATTGTAATGGTTATATTTTACACTGCCACATTTTTATATGCTTTATATGTATTTTAAAAATTCAGTTTAGTTAAAAATTAAAACCATAACAATATATAACAATATATATATATATATATATATATATATATATATATATATATATATATATATATATATATAAATTGAAAATGTGTCTTGTCAATTGTCAAATATGACAGAAAACTGTAAAATTTACATGAAAGATGGACGAATCTTACACCTCAATGGTGTAGTGAACATTAACTAAAACAGGTCCATGAAGACCAACTGGTGGATCGCTAGACAATATTGTTTCTGGGTTATTACTCTTCGACAGTAGCGCACCTTGCGGAGACTAAACAAGAGACGACTGTCAAATGTTCAGTGTCAACATATAAAAGGATTCCTGCAATTAAGTTCAAAAATAATTCAAATTGAAAATGTGTCTTGTCAAATATGACAGAAAAATGTAAAATTTACATGAAAGATGGACGAATCTTACACCTCAATGTAAGGGTATTTCAACAACTAAGGTTCTTGGTAATCGCTGCTGACGAAGACGAATAACACAGAAACAATATTGTTTAGCGATCCACCAGTCTAGTCTATAGTCTTCATGGACCTGCTTATATACATATACATATATATATATATATATGATTGATTTTGGCAGTATTGCCAATTGTGGGTATAATTGGTTTTTAAAACACTGTATTTCTTATGTTGTTATATTTAACGTTTCGGTACTGCTGTTACCTTCATCAGAAATAATATAAGATTTTAATATCGTTTTGAGGCAATGTATTATCTTGGATGTTTAAAAAATTCAAACGTAATTTACATGCGTCATATTTGTTTACATTTACATGTAGCGCCTTTGATTTCGTCGTATTGTAGCATACTTGGATGTTTGAAGATGCATTCGCAATATTGAAAATGTGTTGTTTTAAGGGATGGCCATGCCAATTACATACGGATACATTGCGTCAAAACGTTACATAGACATAATTTTGTTCATATAACGTATCCTTAAATCGAAAATAGTATTAATATGAACCAAAATTGGTGGTGAATTAATTAATGCAAAAAATTTTTAGTCAGTGAAATCAGCGAGGTTAGCGTGTTATTTGTTTTCAATTAAATGATTTGGTAATATATTTGTGATAGGTTCTTTATATCAATTTTGTCATTGATTGCCTTGGGTTCTTTGATTATTTGTATCATTTCGTGCAAAAGTCTTTGGTGGTATTTGATTCCTTTTTTCAGGATTGTTATATTATCGAAATTGAATTTGTGTCCCATTTGTTGTGTATGCTTTTTTAAAGCTGTTAAGTTGCTGGCATATTTATGTCCTTTTACTCTTTCCTCGATTAATTGCATGGTTTGCCCTATGTAACAGCTGTCGCAGTTTTTACATGGTATTCTGTAAATACAATTAGATTGCTTGTTTAGTGGTAGGGTGTCTTTTAATTTTGTATATATTCCTCTACTGATTATGTTTGTGTTTTCGTATGCTACAGTGAAGTTATACGGTTTTAATATGTTGTTGATAGATTCTGCCAGTCTTTTAACGTAAGGAATTTTTATGTAATTAGCTTTATTATGTGTTAGGTTGTTAGTTGTTTTTATGTTATTGTTATAATGTTTGTGGATTCTGTTTTTAAAAATTTTATTGATGAATTTAGTTGGGTAATTGTTATTAGATAGAGCCTGTTTAGCTTTATTTATTGTGTCAGTTCTGTATTGTGGGCTCGTTAATTTTATGGCTCTATCTGCTATTGCAGCTACTAGGTTTCTTTTGTGTTGCTCAGGTTGTGATGATGAATAATTTGTGTTTTCATATTAATACTATTTTCGATTTAAGGATACGTTATATGAACAAAATTATGTCTATGTAACGTTTTGACGCAATGTATCCGTATGTAATTGGCATGGCCATCCCTTAAAACAACACATTTTCAATATTGCGAATGCATCTTCAAACATCCAAGTATGCTACAATACGACGAAATCAAAGGCGCTACATGTAAATGTAAACAAATATGACGCATGTAAATTACGTTTGAATTTTTTAAACATCCAAGATAATACATTGCCTCAAAACGATATTAAAATCTTATATTATTTCTGATGAAGGTAACAGCAGTACCGAAACGTTAAATATAACAACATAAGAAATACAGTGTTTTAAAAACCAATTATACCCACAATTGGCAATACTGCCAAAATCAATCATACTTCAACAAAAATTGGTAGAAAGTTCAACGAACTCAACGCATTGAATAATAAATATAATCCTGGGTGAATATATGGATAACCAACCTATCACCATCCACGCGCTGCGACAAATATATAGCGAAGCAGATGTAAGAGCAATCAAAAAACTACTCGACATAGACAACAAGATCAACCGACTAATAAACCAAAAAGCTTTCATCACGACGTGCAAGAAAGAACGACTCGAACCAACCTTCATGAAGATGAACTTCGAACGCTTCACCTTTTTGAACCATAATTTAGAAACTAAGTTCTGTAAACATGTAAGTACCTTTAAATCGAAAATACTCAACTTAATATTAACTGACAACACAATATCTTTAATAAATCTCACAAAAATAAAACAACAAATGACAGTTGCATTATTTGATGAAAACAGACGAGATGTAGCAACTCTTCAGGCATATTACTCACAGCAAAATAAACAATTGAACAAACATTTTATTACACTTAAACACAAACAAATCAATAAAATTAAATATCTAAAAGCTGAACAACAACAAAATAAATCATACAAAAGTAATGATAGAATAATTGCCAAACAATCATTTGTGCAAAATGTATCTGACACTAACATACCTAATAATGTAATAGAAATTCTACAACTAGGACCAACATTTGCCACAAATTACAACAATAAAACAACAATACCTGTGCACGATATAATAGCCAATATAGAAACAGCAATACACAATATTCCAACCAACCATCAAATGGATATCAGAACAAAAATAACCAACACAATATATAATTTCAAAAGATCTAACAGCACAATAAACAACAACATAAAGAATGATACTAAATCCCAACAACAATTGGAAAACAACATTAAAAAAGCTAAAAGATTTATTAAAAACAACCCACAAATCACAGTACTGAAACCAGATAAAGGTAATAAGACATTAGTAATAAACACAACCGAGTACGAAGAAAAAATGGAACAATTATTAAGTGACAACAACACATATAAATTGCTCCACAAAGATCCCACTAAAGCTATCCAATTATCAAACAACAACTTAGTAAAGAAATGGGAAATTAAAAAATACATTACAACGGAAATAAGTAAAATGCTCAGAATAAACAACGCCCAACCACCACTATTATACGCACAACCTAAAATACATAAAACCAACAGACCACTTAGACCAATAATTTCTACAATACAATCCCCAACTAATAAACTATCCAAGTACTTAGCAAACATTTTAAAAAACATTTTATACCAAACAGAATACCATATAAAAGACTCCTGGCATATGAAAGAATTCATCGACTCAACACAACTACCACATAACTACATACTCATTTCTTTAGATGTCACATCAATGTACACCAACATACCCGTTCAAACAATCAAAGAAATTGTTCAAAAAAAAATGGAATAATATAAAAGAGCATACTTCCTTACCACTCAATGAATTCCTACACGCCATAGACTTAACAATAAAAGGCACATATTTCCAATACAAAGGCAAATTTTATGAGCAAATAGAGGGATTAGCTATGGGAGCGCCAATATCTGCAGTAACAGCACAATTAGTATTAGAGGACCTGGAAAACACAATAATACCTAAACTTAACTTTACACCACCATTCTTCAAAAGATATGTAGATGACTGTCTCACTGCTGTGCCCCCTGATAAAACCCAATACATACTTGAGCAATTCAATCAATACCACAATAAAATAATTTTTACAATTGAAACCGAAACACAAAATCAAATCAATTTCCTGGACCTAACATTAATTAATAACCATCCCAAAATTTACACAAAATGGTATACCAAACCCACGTGGACAGGAAGATACACAAATTATTCATCATCACAACCTGAGCAACACAAAAGAAACCTAGTAGCTGCAATAGCAGATAGAGCCATAAAATTAACGAGCCCACAATACAGAACTGACACAATAAATAAAGCTAAACAGGCTCTATCTAATAACAATTACCCAACTAAATTCATCAATAAAATTTTTAAAAACAGAATCCACAAACATTATAACAATAACATAAAAACAACTAACAACATAACACATAATAAAGCTAATTACATAAAAATTCCTTACGTTAAAAGACTGGCAGAATCTATCAACAACATATTAAAACCGTATAACTTCACTGTAGCATACGAAAACACAAACATAATCAGTAGAGGAATACATACAAAATTAAAAGACACCCTACCACTAAACAAGCAATCTAATTGTATTTACAGAATACCATGTAAAAACTGCGACAGCTGTTACATAGGGCAAACCATGCAATTAATCGAGGAAAGAGTAAAAGGACACAAATATGCCAGCAACTTAACAGCTTTAAAAAAGCATACACAACAAATGGGACACAAATTCAATTTCGATAATATAACAATCCTGAAAAAAGAAATCAAATACCACCAAAGACTTTTGCACGAAATGATACAAATAATCAAAGAACCCAAGGCAATCAATGACAAAATTGATGTAAAGAACCTATCACAAATATATTACCAAATCATTTAATTGAAAACAAATAACACGCTAACCTCGCTGATTTCACTGACTAAAAATTTTTTGCATTAATTAATTCACCACCAATTTTGGTTCATATTAATACTATTTTCGATTTAAGGATACGTTGTATGAACAAAATTATGTCTATGTAACGTTTTGACGCAATGTATCCGTATGTAATTGGCATGGCCATCCCTTAAAACAACACATTTTCAATATTGCGAATGCATCTTCAAACATCCAAGTATGCTACAATACGACGAAATCAAAGGCGCTACATGTAAATGTAAACAAATATGACGCATGTAAATTACGTTTGAATTTTTTAAACATCCAAGATAATACATTGCCTCAAAACGATATTAAAATCTTATATTATTTCTGATGAAGGTAACAGCAGTACCGAAACGTTAAATATAACAACATAAGAAATACAGTGTTTTAAAAACCAATTATACCCACAACTGGCAATACTGCCAAAATCAATCATACTTCAACAAAAATTGGTAGAAAGTTCAACGAACTCAACGCATTGAATAACATATATATATATATATGTTGAAAATGCGTCTTGTCAAATATTAATTAATGTTCACTACACCATTGAGGTGTAAGATTCGACCATATTTCAAGTATATATATGTATATATATATATATATATATATATATATACACGAAAGATTCGACCATCTTTTACATTTTTAATATATATATATATACACGAAAGATGGTCTAACCTTACACCTCAATGGTGTAGTGAACATTAATTAAACAGGTCCATGAAGACTAACTGGTGGATCGCTAGACAATATTGTTTCTGGGTTATTACCCTTCGTCAGTAGCGATTACCAAGAACCTTAGTTGTTGAAATACCTTTACATGTAGTGGCCATCAAAACTTCTTGGCCCGAGCCAATCACTCCTAACGAACCACTGACAACAGAACACTGACGAGACGATACCTTGTCTAACACCTTGCGGAGACTAAACAAGAGACGAGTGTCAAACGTCCAGTGTCAACATATAAAAGGATTGCTGCAATTAAGTTCGATCTAGAAGAACTACTAGATCGCTTAGACCGAGAAGACCAACCTGAAGATGGCAATTGTGACATTGCCGAAACGTCGGAACAACCCTTACAGGGATAATTCTACAACGCGGTTCATTACCCGAGAAAAAAGCAGAACATATATATATATATATATATATATATATATATATATATATATATATATATATATATATATATAGAATACAGAGCTCGTTTAGCTAATATTATTACTAATTTGTTCACTCCTGTGACTTTGCTAATATTTATTTTCATAATTTATTTGTGTGTTTTCTGAAGTAGAATGAATTTTTTTTAATTCGTAAGGCTAATGCTAAAGAACGTTTAAATTATAGAAAAGTGTAGGTAGAGATTCAACTCGTACCACCCAAAAAGAAAACTTCAAACTTAAACAAGTTCATCTAATTCAGTGAGACCAAGAAGAGCTACATGAAAATTGCAGATGGGACTCTTCGGGGAGCATTTCTACAATGCGGGTCACAACTCCAAAACCAAGAAGCACAGATCAGCCGCGGCAACAAGCGTACCAACATTTCGGCAAAGTCACATTTGCTATCTTCAGGTATGTCTGGTCGGTAGAGGTGATCTACGAAAACCCGTTCAAGTCAGTAAGATCAAGAAGAACCACCTGAATATTGCACTAGGTGCTATGACTAAATGTCTAACCGACTATCCAGGGAACATTACTACAACGCGGTTCGCGCAGAGAATCAATAAACACACACACAAGCAATTGCATGTACGAACTTGTTTTTGTTTTCCTTGTATTTACTTTGTATCCATTACGGTTTTTATAAATTGAGATATCAATTCGTAATTTTTAACGCAAACACTATGAATAATAATGCTATTTGTTGAACGTACTGATAACGACTATTCAAGTCTGAACGTTGTAATCTACGTCTTTCGTTTTTATGACTCTTTTGGTAAAACATTTTTACCATGCTCAAGTGCTTCGTTCGGCTGTTCCACTCACAAATGGAAACAACAAGGCTTAGTGTATCCAATTAAATTAAAAATATTGCCAAAACTTATATTTGACATTAGTACCAATGTATCATGTTTGAAGTAATTTTGTCAAGAAAGAGTATTCATTTTTATTTTAGAACACGTCCAACTGAAACACTGCCGATACGTAAAGGGGCAACTTTTGCTCAGTTTAGAAAAGCCTTATCTGCATTGTATTCATAGCCTGATACCAGACTTAATAATTAAATGTGCATTTGAGATATACTGCCAATTCTATCTCTGCCTGTGTTATTGATAAATTTTGATCCCGAGCCAGGTCATTCAGCGTTCTCAGTTATTGCATTAAGTGCGGATTTGAGATGGCACAAATTCCTCACCACTAATTGATAGATTTGTTGGTCCTCCTCCTTCTTCGCCTTTCAAAACCTTTTGACGTGCTGATACCGGAAAGTCTTCCGACTGAAATACTGGACGAATTTCAATTATCATCTCATTTTGCCATAAAACTCATGAAGTAACAGTCTTATAACTAAGCTTTTTCAATTGTCAATAGGCTGTTTAGCTTATGGTGCTCGATAAGGAACGGTTGCAACTATTTATATATAACGCTACATTGTCAATATAAAACTCATGCTATAACTCAAATTTAATTCAAATAATCCTCCTAGTCTAATCTCAATATACAATATAATAAAACATTTATAGTCTTCTTTGAAACGATTGGTTTCGAAACAAAGAAAGGTGTTTGATATAAGAAATTTGCTCAAATAATCCTCCTAGTGATACCGTCGTTCTTGATAAATTTTAATCTCAATATACAATACAATATAACATTTATAGTCTTCCTTGAAACGATTGGTTTCGAAACAAAGAGAGGTGTTTGATATAAGAAATTTGCTGAAACTTGTAACAAGCCAGGTAGCACAAGACAAGTTAAAATGTAAGAAAAACTTCTTATTCAAGTTTTATATATAGTTTGAAAATATACGATATTTTATAAAAACCGAACTAATATTGCCTTTTCTTTTTAACCGTTTATTTTTCGAAATAGATCGTGACATGGCAGCAGCAACTCAACAACAGAGAGGGTAATTTCCTAGAGTAGTGCAAAATGTAACTGATGTCTACCGTATATGTGTTGAAGCCGACTGGTTTGTTAATATTTCCGCGTCTGAAAATGCAAAGCCACGAGAAATTTATACGTTTATTAAAAACTAAATTACTTTTACGTTTTCATACGTGCTGTGTGTCATCAAATGTTATGCAAATATTACGTTTCTACACGAACGTCTGCTATATATAAATGTTAATAAAGTGTTAGCCCGTGGCTATGTAGAAACATATTTATGGAGTTTTTTGATACGACAGTTCATTATTGAGCTTTCTACTTCATATATTTAATATATTCATCATTTCAAAATGTAAATATTAAATTTCAGTGCTATGGTATATCTTTCTAATTCTTGCAGGATAATTAAATTTTTCTTCAGGTGGCAACTAAACCAAAGTTTTCTTAAATTTTATTATACGATTGATAAATGTAATGAAAATACTTACCGAATACCAACATCCTTTTAGTTTGACTATCCTCACTTTTGAATGTTGACACTAGACAAGTGTATTCTCCAGACAGATCCGGTCCCGGATGAATGATATGCAATGCGCGGTGCATACTGTTGTGATCCTCACTCGCTGAGTACGTCATATTTAATCGTCCTTTAAGTATACCTGAAAAGACCAAGCCATAGTGTTAGTAATTCGTCCACAGCGCGTTTCAGATTGGAGTGGTTTTAGATGTGATGCGATGGCGGATTATAATTTGCGTTGAGAGTTTTAGTGTATTCGAAGCCGATGTTCCGCTGGAAACGGTGAGGTTAAATGCGATCCGACAATACTACGGCCAAGATGACTTCATGGCGCAATGCATCATTTCTTTATTGAAGTTTTATTTTTCATCAAAGATAAGTGCTACAAAGTATCTACAACAAATAGTCATGTCGCTGAGATTTACAACGGTTTACGTTCTTTTTATTATTTCTTCACGCTATTTTGACAGATATGATAAGAGTATTTTAATTGACCAATGCATAATTATTATTAAAATTCAAATTGGTAAAGTTTGACAGAATGTGAATATTCGTTACACTGTTAGCATTCATTTATAGAAGTTTAAATATTTACTAAGGCATCATAATATAGTAATTTGAAATATAATATAGAAGAATATTCTTTTTGCTAGCACAACATCTACAAACATTTTTTGTGCAAATTTTTAGCGATTCCTACTACGACACGTTATTACTTTATAAGTATGAACCACAGCGAAGTTTTTAGTAATGACAATTATGTCAATTTAAAGTTTCTAATTCATGCTACTTTTTGAATTCAGAGATCGTTTAATTCTAAGTATTTTGTAGTATCTTTTGAATCCTTTGTCAATGCTGTGGTATTTTCTTTAGTCTCCTCAATTGATATTTTTATAATTTTAATAGTTTCTGCACTTTTGACAGCTTTGCTGTTTTGATGCCAATTTTGACATTTTTGATAAATGTGATAAAATTTAAAATTTTATAGTTTCGACAACAAACATTTTGAAAAATGTGGTGATGCATAATGCATAATTTAACAAAAATACAGTTTTATAATTTTTGAATTCCTTGCATTTGGCAATTCAATTCTTTACAATAAATGTTACTCTTTTGATATTAATTTACTTACATTTTGTCGTTCTTGAATCGTTACTACATAAAGTTTTACAATTTTTAGTGTTCAATTGATTCGATGTTTTCGCTTTTTTCATTTTCCACAATATGCAAGTTTTTGCGCTGGTGATCGTTTATTAATTTTTGGGATTGGGTTAGGGTGGATTGCAAGTAAATATATATTATAATAATATCGCGAAGTATCGAAATATAACAAAAGAAAACAAATATCAAAATTTAATTTCTACATTGTCCTTTGCATTGACCATTGAGTTTCTTCGTGGGAATTAATGAAAGCACCACCTATTTCTTATTTACCATCGCATCTCGACATCTTCATCCAAATAGTTAATTGTGCACATTGTAATTGATTGCACAGTCAACTATTTGCTATAAATGGTCGGCAAGTACTACTTAGATTTTTACAATGGATATTGACGTAATGAAATGAATTAACATACGTTTAGAATAAAAATAATTTTGCGAAAAAGCCAAAAAATTAAAACAATTTTACACTCTGTGACAGTGTAACAATTTTGCACAGCTTTTTTCAGCCCAAATATCGTGTCATTTTTTAAAATTATAATTGATTATTCATAAGTATTTGACGTGAATTTTTTTTGCAAAAATTAGAAAGAACAAGAAAGAGCACTAAATATTCAGTATGTAACATCGTTAAATAGCGCCGAGTACAGTATGCCAAATTAGTTTCTGGAGAAAGTTCAGCTACAGTGGAGAGACAATGCACATTCTTCGAGGTCAAACTATGAGGAACTGCACTAATACTATTTTACCATAGTTGCTGGATCGAATATACTACAATTAAGGAAAAATGAAAAATATAACTGGCAAAGTTTAGTAACGGCAAAGTAGAATTTAGTTATTGGCTTTGTTGTACAACATTTATTAATTTGCAATAAACAGCTTTAGATGAAAAATAATTTCATAAGGTTGAGAAATAAGTAGCGTTGAACAACGTAAAAATGACTGACTCGATTATTTTTATAGCATATAAATATCAGTGACTGAAAGCTTGTGTGCGAGTATTAAGCAATCTAGACGTCCGTGCACTTGTCGTGCTGTATCGTATTTTAACATGTGCGCTAGTGTGATTCTAATTTCGGTTATAAATAATATCGTATAGACTCTTAAAATGCGACCTTAGTGTTATTACATTTATGTGTTAAAAACCGAAATTAGTGTACTGAGTAAGTCTAACACCGATCTAGTGCACCTATTAACAAAGAAAAATATGCAAACAACTGATGGATCAAGTAGGAAAATTAAGCAAGGTAACGATAACGTCCCTGATATTTCCTATGCGACCGTGGCAAAAAGTTCAACAACGGAACAAAAAGCCGTAGAAAATAAAAACTATTTGAATTCTGTCAATAGCGACCAAATAAGAGATACTAATGAAATAATTAATACATCAAAAATATATTAAGTGACATAGAAATCTTAGACATAGAAATTTTTTAATAATTTTAACACCATATCGTCGGCTACCATAGAGGAACAATAGATGAAAAATTTAAGTTAAAAAAACAAAAGACAAACGAGTTTTTATTAATAGTGTGTGTGACCACCTCGAAGCCGCGTACACTCATTGAGCCGTCCAGACATGGATCTAATCAGCTGGTCGATATCTGCTTGAGGTACCTCATGTGCGATGCACATGCCGTTCTATCGCAAACTCCAGGTTGCGGCGTTCTCCTCTTCGTCTTCTGACCCTTGCCTTGCCTTGAACGATGACTGTGGAATGTCGAATGGAATAGTATCGTCTTTAGTGACGAGTCCCGGTTTTGCTTGGCCATGCATGATGGTCAGGCAAGAGTTAGAGGACGAAGGGGAGAACGCCGCAACCTGGAGTTCGCGATAGAACGGCATGTGCATCGCACTGTTGGGGTAATGGTATGGGGTGCCATTGCCTATGGAAACAGGTTACCTCTAGTCTTTGTTAGAGGCAATATGAATCCTCAGCGGTACATCCATGACATTGCAGAACGCCATCCGCTACCCTATCTTGCGACCATGCCAAATCTCATATTCCAGTAAGATAACGCCCGTCCTCACGTAACTCGCGTCAGTCTAGACTTCTTTCAAGCTGCCGACGTTTATCTTGTGCCATGGCCCCACCGTTCACCTAACCTATCACCAATTGAGCATGTTTGGGATGTGATGGATAGGTGACTAACCAATTTGGCCAATTCTCTGCAGACATTAGATGCTCTGAGACATGAGGTACAAGTAGCCTGGGATGATGTGCCTTAAGCAGATATCAATCAGCTGATTAGATACATGCCTAGACGGCTCAATGATTGTACGCGGCTTCGAGGTGGTCAAACACACTATTAATAAAAACTTGTTTGTCTTTTGTTTTTTTAACTTGAATTTTTCATCGATTGTTCCTCTATGGTCGCCGACTATGTGGTGTTAAAATTATTAAAAAATTCCAACTCTTTCTTGGTGTTCGGTTTCTACGCCACATAATAACGTCAATATACAATTGAATGGTGTTGATGAATCGATCGATAGATAGTCGGATGAGACTTAATAATGTGGTGGTCGGTCGCTTGCTTTTGAATCCGTATGTCTTAGACCTCCAATTTGTGACCATCTTCCATTTGGCTATGCCGTCCTGATGAAGACTAATAAGTCTGAAACACATGTCGGCGGCTGCGTGCTTCCTTGCGGGTTTTGAGCCGTGATACCTTTCCTTTATATATATAAAAAAATGTATAGTAAGTAAGTAATCCTTATTGAATTCAAGTATACAATTCTAGTCAGCAATAACACACAATCGCAATATTTCAGCAAATAAAATAAAAGATCGTGCAAAATTAGCTTCTGAGGAACCTGCAGGCATCCATAAATTCTTGGTGTGTGTAAAATGCACCATCCACAAGAAAATGTCTGACAAGTCGTGAGAAGTGCTTATATAAGTGGATATAGTTTCCATGCCTCGGGAAGAGCGTTATAGAGTTGTCGTTCCATAGTTTTGTGAACAGATCAACGTAGCCTTAGGTATTCCAAGTTGATGTCATTGCTATGTGTAGTTATATGCGAGTGACCATCACCTCTTCGTGTTAGTAGGTTTGGAATACCACTTTAGTCTGCTGCCATATGTAGATAGAGGGCACAGTCATTATGTGATATTTCTTGAATAATACCTTAGAGCCAGCACAAGGCGAAGCACCTTCGATAGCTCGTACAGCTTTCTTCTGCAGTATCACTAACTTGTTAGTATGAGCTGACCCCGTGGTTGAATTCCATAACTATGAAACATGGAGTAATATGTTGACTTTGCAGCTGTTGCATTGATTACATTTTTAATCTCCATGTCAACATACTATAGACAGTAAGTCCGAGGTATTTGCCTTGTCCATCGTGGAATGTATGTAATCTCCTACTAGCTGTAAAATTCACCTTAACGGATTTGTTATCGTTTAGGACAAGACCATTTGTTACAAGCCATGAAGTACCTTGTAAAGTTGCCTCATCCATTTTCAATCCGAAAGTCACGGAATTTCTATCAGACACCACAAATGCTGTGTTGTCGGCAAACTTAATGGTATGTGCCTTTATGTTATGTGGCAAATCATTCACGAAGATGATAAAAAATAGAGGGCCAAGAATGCTTCCTTGTGCAATTCCTATATTTAGTGAGAAAAATTGGGAGTGAAAGTAACTAGATGATTATGCGGGAAATTTGAAATGTGGATTATGGGGCAAAATTTTGTGTGAATGTTTTAAATTAAGTATGTTTGCGTAAATTATGCTGAGGTTATTGATGTCATGTTTAGAGTTGATGATGATCTTTATTTTCATTAATGTACAATATCAGCCCATGCCATATTATGTTTAGTAGATTTGAGGTGGGTAGCCAATGCCCAAGCATTATTTCTTATTTTCTACTAATGTCGCTTTTGTGTTGTGTCAAACGCTAGCTAGTTTTGCCTATGTAAACACCCTCGCAACCGCTGCATTGAAGTTCATATATTACATCAGACTTATTAAGAGTGTCAGTGGGGTCCATAACATTTGAAAATAAACTACGAATTTTTTAATTTGGTTTAGCTACTGTAATATTTTCATGGGGCAAAGATTTAATAACGTGATTTGTGAAATTTGCAATGAAGGGGAAGGATCTATAAATCTTGAGGTTACTAGGTTGTCCAGTTGGCTCAACAACTGGCCCATTCTGTCGAAAAGCAGTTAGATTGAAGATAATTGTATTTAGTAAAGTTGGTGGATATTGTATTATTATCTCAGATTTACTTGATAAAGGGATGGATGGCAATTTTTTTTATTCTATTTTTAAGACAAAGGATGCAGTTGATTTTCATTTTAAGAGGTTAATATGACTGAAAATTAACGTAACGATGAAACTATTGAAGAAGTTTTTTTGTTTCAATCTAAAAATATTGTGTTATTATTTTTTCTAATTAATTTAGTGTCAAGAAATGCTATTGCTTCTTTTTATATAGTAAATTGAATATTGTTATTGTAATTATTGAATTCTTGTAAAATTTCGGTGCCAGTTCCTCCTGGAATGGCACAAATTACGTCGTCTACGTATTTTTTTAACAACGGTAAAAAAAGGTAATTGAAAGATAAATTAGGTTTGACAGTATCTAAGAGAGAGTCTGAATGGGACTGATGCTTGAGCCCATTGGACAACCAGTAAGTTGAGAGTAGTATTCACCACCGAAACTGAAATAATTGGAATCAAATAAGAAATTAATGACATCTAGAAATTCTTTAAGTTGTATTGACGTGATTTTTTTATGTTATTCCAATCTTTGGTGATATATTCTGTGATGTCGGAGGAGGACGAAAGAATAGTAGCCAGGTATAGATGCGGTAATGAGGAAAAGAAGAACAAATATTGGATGGGGGAGGAATTCATAAGATGCCAGATATGTGGGAAGGGCAGGGATGATTGGAAACACTGGTGGGAGGAGTGTGAAGGATTGAATTGGGGTCCACGGGAGAAAGAGAGAGGCAGGGCTTGGTGGAGGGTGTTAGCAGAGACGGGGGAAGGGCTAGAAATATTAGAGAAACTAAGGAAGATGAGAGATGGAGAGAGGAAAAGAAGGGAGATAGGTAAAAATGTTACTGTTGCAGGCAGAGAAGAGTAGGAGATGCGGAGTGTGGGTGGATAGCCGGAGGGGTTGATAGAGCCGAGGAATGAAGAATGATATATATGTACAGATGATATGTATAGATGATGTAGATTAAGTATGCCAATAAAGGTTGTTTTTTTATATATTCTGTGACAAGATTCTTAGGCATGTTAGTAAATAATGATACAACATCAAGGCTGACTAGGACATGGTTGTCAGGTAATTTGAAATTGTTGATGAACATAGCAAATTGAAGAGTCCCCCGTGAAATAACTGTTGTTGTTGTTATATGACATAGTGAGAATATCCATAAGGTGTTTAGTAAGATGAAGAGTTGGTGCATTGATCGATGAAACTATTGATCGAAGTGGTATTCCCTCTTTATTGTGTTTAGGGGCGCCATACATTTTAGGTGGTATGCCTTTATATGTAGTAAGAGTTTTTGCTTCTTCTTCTGTGATATATTTCTTGATCTTTAATGATTTCACTATCTCAAAATGTTTATTTTGAAAATACGTAGTTGGGTCTGTGTTCAGTTTGCTATAGCAAGTAGTGTCATCCAATAATGATTTCATTTTGTTGTTGTAATCGGTTTTGTTTATGACCACACACACGTTGCCCTTGTCAGACTTTAGTATCAGCAATTCAGGGTTGTTTTTAAGAAAAGTTGTTGTGTTGTTATACATGTGGCTGAATATGTCACCAAAATTATGATTCTTTTGTAAAAAAATAGTGAAAATGTTGGTGAATGTGGCTCTAAGTTTGTCTTTCTGTGAAGCAGAGGTACATTCAATGATCTTTTTGATATTAATGTCTTTAGGAGATGGGAGTATGCAAAATTTTGGTCTAACGCTATAATAGTTTTTATGTTGGGCGGTCAGTTCGACTGACGTTTTTTATCCACTTATCTTTAATGACAATGAAATATTTTTTTTGGAAATTAAATGATTGAATTTATTAATAAGGTTAAGTTTATTCTTTTTGAAATTATTTCTGTAAATACGTCTTTGTCTTGAACTTATTGAATATTAAGTGGGGCCATACGTCAGCAACCTCGCTTTTTATGTGGCTCAATTCGGTGGTAAGGCTGCTAATTTTTTTGAAAGCGAATTTTATTTCTAGGGATAGGAATTTTATCTTTAACCTGTTATTAGAAGCTGCTTTGTCCCATAACCGCATATTCATCTAGTTACTTTCACTCCTAATTTTTCTCACTTTCACTTACACTAAAATGTCACAGCTTTTTTCCACCATTAAGTAAACACGTGCAGGTTGTAGTAATGTAATTGTTTTAATTTAGTTTTTATCTTGCTAACGTAGTTTTATATCAATTATAAGTAATCAAATAATGTTCAACTTATGTACGTACTCAAATACTACATCTGTCACGTAAAATTTTACTATACTTAGTTTAAGTCAGATTTGGATGTCAACCTTTTTAAAATGTCGTTTTGCGTAAGTCATCACCTATTTTTAAATAATTATTTCCTATTGTAACTTAACTTGTAGATGTCCTGATGATGTGAGATATTACTCAAGAAATGTTGACAATTAATAAAGACATTTACCATTATTTTGCCTATTTAAGATCGCATAACGTAACGAAACGTTTTTCGTAATCCTTTATATATATCACGGATATCAAAGGTAATTTACTCAATCCGGGAACGTATGGCATATATACCGTGATATCAAAAATTACCTTGGTCAAGGGTGGTCATGGATTTTAAAATTATTGTCGCAGCTCCCATCGTACATTTATGTCAATGATTTTTTGAGTGTCAAAATCTGTGAACTCATTGATATTTCCGACAAGAACTGTAATTTAGTTTTTCTTGTTAATAAAAACGCTATTAGTATTTCATTACTTGTAGTTCATTACTATTTTACAGCTGAAATAAGTAGGTAACACATTTGTTATTAAAGATGTCAGCAGCTTGACAATGACAGAATTATTTCAAAAGGATGACTTAAACTAAGACAACCGTTTTACATTACTTGGCAACCTTTGACCAATATAATTTTTGATATCGCGGTATATAAAAAAATGATTAACAGCATAAGCTCGCAACAAAGCAAGCGTATTTCAGACTTATTAGTCGTCATCAACCGTATAGCTGGAAGTGTAACACCTACGCGTCAACAGCAAGCGAACGTGCACCATCTCGTGGCACTAGTCAATTTACCACCCTCCCCGCCTCCCATTTGAAAGCGAAAACCAACTTGGCGTGTGGAAGCCACTTGTGTGAACATCTGCACCCAGAATAAGTGATAAAAAAATCCTGGGATAACGCGGATTATTAAATTAAAAAAAGGGTCAACAGCATAAACCCGCCGACGCGCTTCAGGCTTGACTGATGCCACAATGTGTTGATTCGTCGCTTGCTGTTGACGTATGTGTTAGACCTCCAAACTGTCACCACCTTCTTCTGCTATACCGCTAGATGCAGACTAATAAGTCTGAAACACGTGTACGCGGCTGCGTAATTCCTTGTGGCTCTATGCCGTTAATCCTCTAATTTCATAATCACCGTGTTATCTATCAAAAATACAACACATACACATCTTAAGTTTGAAGTTTCATAATTCCAACGTCAATAGTTTTGGCGCTAGAGCATAATTTTTGAATATTGAAGGCGCCATTTGAGATAAAATATTACACATTTTTATTAAAAAGACATACATTCATAAATTTAGGATAATATTTCAAAGCTATAAATACTATAATTGTTACATTAACATATTAATTTAACTAACTAGAAATTATTTTAATTCATTATTTATTTAGTGTTGCCATGTAGCATGTACTGTGTTGCTAGTACCATTTTAGAACATCTATTCTTAAAAAGAGCCTGTCGTAAAATTTCACTTGAACTTGTTTCCTATCTTGGCAAGTTATATCCAGGGTATCGGATGGATGGATTTTGTAATCCGTTGGAGTGGTATTATACGGTGTAGGTTTACAAACGAAACGCACCTAAATTGAAGGTGTTTGGGTTCTACAGTAACAAATAATGAGAAATAATGATAAAATTAGAAAAATTGCCAAACTAAAATATGCCATCCGGCCAACTATAAAGGTATATTATAAATAAATTATAAGACTAAAAACTGGACCAAAAACAACAAACCTCACTCCTATTAACACCAGAAGAACTTCTGAGTCGTCAGCAGTAAGGGGCGAAAATACGAATAATAACCAAACTACTGCTACAAATGCTAATGCAAATTAGGGGTCTAGTAAATCACGGACCCGAAATAACAACATTTATTAGATTACATCATATCGATGGCATATTAATTTCCCCATTACATAGATTGTAGTTATTATTATATACAGCGTTACACAATAATATCATAATTGTGTGAATACCAGGGCTCCTCTAGACAAAACCAAATTTAATAATAATTAAGAAACTACCAGAAAATGCATTAATATTATTAATAACCCACATATTTGATGCTATTCTAAAAACTACGTACTTCCCCAATGAGAGTAAAGTTACGCTATTTATACATATACACCCAGGATTACCGTAGAAATTGAAAATTCAGTTACCTTCTCCATGCTGCCAGGTCTTGAATTCATATCTAACCAATCGCTTCTTCATGATAAATAACAATAAGAAGTTACCGACCTTGACCTCACGGAATTTGGTGTACCATAGGAAAGCATGCTTGGTTCTGTCCTATACACATTATCTATACTGCTGATACTCAGAGATAACTTTAATAATGAAATAATCAAAGAAGAACACTCGAGCTAAAGAGAAAATAAAAAACAATACTTACATCTGTGGTATCAATTGCTCATATAAATGTTGTCTATATGCCTTTTTAAAATGAGGATAGTTAAGATAGTTCTTAGGCATTGGCAGAGAATTCCAAAATGCCAGAATGACGCGACCGCCAAGTACCAACAAATGACATTCTTAGACGACCATCTGAAAAGTTACAGAACGCTCTAAGCAACATCTAGATATGGGTAAAAACTTGCAGAATCAAGGCCAACGAAGATAAATCTCAACGTGTTACTTTCACACTTAGTATGGAGATCTGTCCTGGTGTCACTCTAAATGTACACCCATTAGCAAAAACTAGCTTTGCAAAGTACTTAGATTGAAGAATCAACTGGGAGAAGCATATCAATAAGAAGAAAACACAGCTTGGCTTAAAGCTTAAAGTTATATTGGTTGATCGGATGAAAGTCAAAACTTTTACTTGACAACAAAGTAATGGTATATAAAACAATACCAATACCCATATCGAACTACGGACTACAGCTCTGTGGGACCGCGAGTGCTACGAACATTGAGAAATTACAACAATTTCAATCAAAAGATGGAATAAAACTAATACACAAAATGATGCAAATGTGACAGTGTGCCACAGGACTGGAAGAGAGAAATAGTGACGCCTATTTATACAAAAAGGAGATAAAATGAAGTGCCAGGGGTATATCCCCACTATGTACACCTTATAAAATTTTGGAAGAATATTGAAAAATAAATTAAGATAATAAGGCATACAATCAGGGTTTAGAGGAAACAGGAGAATTGGGAGAAATGAGATAGCAACATTTAAATAAGAGCAGGGAGTTATAGAACGCGCAATACATATAGCCCACTGCTCGTGTAGGCAGAAACCCATTACAAACAGCAATACAAATTGGGAACGACACAATACCTGCCGTCGATAATGGAGGAAAAAGGACTGCAGACTAAATCAACAACGGAATAATCAACACAAACAAAATGTATGAAGCTGTGTATACAAATGTTTTAGTAAAAAGGAAATAGTAAGGGAACGAAAATTAAACTGCGCAAAACAGTACTAGTACCCACCTTGGTATATGGTTGTGAATCGTGGACCATGACAGACAAATACACAAGCAATATGCAAGCTACAGAAATTAAGACCTTTTGAAAAAATGTTTACAGTAAGAGGTAAGATACGAAGGGACGTATCTCTTATTGTTACCCCGTCAATTTGTTATGACAAGGACGAAAGGTCATCGACAAGTGAAAACAGTGTGGGAAATGAAAGTAGATAGAAGAAGGGGTATAGGTAGGCCAAGAACTACATGGAATCCAGGAATTATCAGAATACTGACAGGGAAGGGAACTACATGGGAAGAAACGAAAATATTGGCTCAGGATCGAAAAACATGGCGAGACAAAACAATCTCTACATGTTTGGCACAAAAGGATTCGGGATAAGTAAGTAAGTATTTTATTATGCTTCATTAGTTCCCAAGTAATATTGGATAAATATGCATGCAGATATGCTCAAAATCACCTTCGAATGTATATCATAAAGTTTCTAACATAGGTCACAGATTACTCAGTATAGTTGTATAGCAATACATGGGGGTGTATAATCAATAGAAGTGTTAGTAATGCATCATTTTTCATTGTGATTTATGATCGAAATTGAGCAAAAATGTATAGTTTGCATAACCATTTGCCGTGTACAGTTTTCGAAATTTATGATAATTTTCGCATGCAGCTATCACGTTAAAATAAATCCGCAGCATTGAAGCTAATTGTTTTCACATGCATCAATTTTAAATGCACCATTCTCTGCCCTCTACCAATTTAAATTTAAATATTGCGACCGACTTTCTATCATGTAACAATGCGATGTAAAATGTTAATTAGAAGCCATTATCACACAAAGTTAAAACAGTAGATTTACATTTTGAATAGTGAATTATTCAGAACGTATCGAATTTGCAGAGTTCGACTGTTATTTATTGGCACGTTCTGTGCTCCCTTTCACTGTTGAAACGGATTCACTAAAACGTGTTTGACGCTCCAAAAACATACACTTCGGTAATTTTTGCGCACATGTGTTTTTACATTCAATTCAATTTGTTTTTAAATTTAATTTACTACTATGATTTCCTTTTTATTTGTTACGAATGTTAATGAATTCACATTTAAATTTAAATATTTAATCAATTCAATCAAAAAAATATTAAATCCTTACCATCCGCAATATTTTTCGGAAACATCCCACACATTAAATTTTAGATAAACGTAAAATTATTGCACCCTTCAATATATGCCATCGTCCATCCGCCTTGAAATGTATGTGTCTTAGGTTGTTAAGTTATTAAACACGAATTAAAAAAAAAAATTAGGGAACTTGCGAAATATACTTAGTGGACATACGTATACTACGTTTCCGAAAATTCGTGGAACAGCTCTACACTACAGTTCAAAGTAGAGATAAAGCTACACGGAAAAAATATTTAAAAAATTTCACGTTGCTTATTTTAGAAGATACTGGCCTTTTTCTAAAAGTAAATTTGGCAACACGTTTAATTTATCCTAATAATAGTATTGTCAACGAGATTAAATAATAATAATAAATTTATAAGAGATGTTCAAAATTGTGGCCTTGTCGATCTCTGCAAATCTCCGCTCTTCTAATTATGTTCCCCTGCACTCTTTCTAGCATTTCCCCATCTATGGTACAAGCTGCTTCAAATATTCGGTTAGTTAAATCTGCTTCATTTAAAACTGGTGTTCTGTACACTAATTGTTTAATGTGACCCCAAAAGAAAAAGTCTAAAGGGGTGAGATCTGGAGATCTAGCTGGCCAACGGAACGGTCCACCTCTTCCTATCTACCTTTCGGGAAATTGCTCATTTAGCCAGTTTCTTACCATTTGTAACCACATATTATTCATTACCGCTAATTTTGTAAATCATTTACCAGGAATTCTAAAAAGTTGTCACCGCCGAGCCTGTTAGGAATAATGACTGGGCCGATTAACCGATTCCCGATAATACCTGCGCAGACATTTACACTAAATCTATGCTGATGTTTAGAAGGTGTAAATACGTGAGAATTTTCCAAAGCATAAACATGTTAATTTCGATGATTGTAAAATCCATCTCGTTAAAAAATTAGCTTCGTCCGTCCACAAGATATTTCGGCAAAATTGTGTTTGTTCTAAAAACCAGTTACAATAATTCTCACGACGTGGAAAATCTTCAGGTATTAAAGCTTGAACTTTTCTGTAATGGTAAGGGTGCAACCGCTCACCCTTAATAATTCGGCCAACTGAACTGCGTGATACGTCTAGCATATTAGCGATTTCATGTGCTGATGTTGTTGGATTGTCTTCTATGTAAATTTAAGACGGCGCCCTCTACTTGAGGAGTCCTTGCAGTCCTTGGACGACCTCTGTCCTGATAAAAGGCATCAGTTGGTGCTACGCTTACTGTTTCTCGTATTCTTCGGTCTAAAGGTCTAAAGACATTACTACTAGGATGTCTTCTCAGTGGATACCTTTCGTGATAGACTCTGGCAGCACCATTGTTTCCGCATTCTCCCAGCAGCAAATGCATGTCTGCATATTCGTCGTTTGAAAACATTTCAACATTAATTTTAAACAAAAAACCAACACAAACCAACAGAATTCGAAAATAATCACAAACACTGAAGAACTTATCAATGGAAAATACAACGAAGAACTTAAAATCCAAAATGTAACGAAAATTAGTAAGGTAGTATTAGGGTTGACACAAGCAGGATGTGACGATGACATTAAAACACAATCTTGATTGTCATATTTTTTACGTTAAAAAAGTGTAACTTCACGTCAACGTGCCATATGTTTTTTCAGGTAAAATTACCGTAAAATCATTTTCTGGAAATGGTATAATTAAAATAGTGATTAATCACAAATTTGGTTGTAATTGTTCAAAATTGATATTCCATTCACCATATTAAAACCAATCTTTGATATGTTTTCCAGTAATTTAGTTAAATGACATCAAAAGTGTTAACTTTAAATATTTATTTCTTGGAAATAAGCAATGGATTTTTTTTCATATTTTTCTCGTAATCATTGGACATCATATAATAACGTACCATCGAGGTGTTCCGCGAATTTTGGGACACACTGTATAATTATATAAAAGTTCATTGTGCCCGTATATTCAGCACAGTTTAGTAAAAATACATATAAGAAGTTTGGTATATGACAAATGAGTTCAATAAAATCACCGAATGTTGGGAATAGAATAAGCATACCACATAGCATTTAGCCTACCACTTTACAATGTTATATTTAAAGCAAAGTTGGTACATACCAAAATCTTGCGGTCTCCTTGTAGGTATCCACTGATATATGGGCGTAGGTCGCTGATTGAAATACCACTTCACCACCAATCCTTCATCCGAACCAGCTTCTAATGTATAATCGCAATCTAGAACAACGGGATTGCCGAGTTTTGTAACTTCCGGTACTTGCAGATTATTTATTTTGACAGCGTCCGCTGTTTTCTTTACAACTGCAACAATAATACCATTGATATAATTTTATCACACCATCACATAGGACGAAACAAAAATATAAATAATTCGATGCTATACATATATATATATATATATATATATATATATATATATACATGAAAGATGGTCTAATCTTACACCTCAATGGTGTAGTGAACATTAATTAAAACAGGTCCATGAAGACTAACTGGTGGATCGCTAGACAATATTGTTTCTGGGTTATTACCCTTCGTCAGTAGCGATTACCAAGAACCTTAGTTGTTGAAATACCTTTACATGTAGTGGCCATCAAAACTTCTTGGCGCGAGCCAATCACTCCTAACGAACCACTGACAACAGAACACTGACGAGGCGATACCTTGTCTAACACCCTGCGGCGAGTAAACAAGACGACTATCAAATGTCCAGTGTCAACATATAAAAGGATTGCTGCAATTAAGTTCAAAAACAATTCAAATTGAAAATGCGTCTTGTCAAATTTGACAGAAAAATGTAAAATTTACATGAAAGATGCAATTATTGCAGCAATTCTTTTATATGTTGACACTGGACATTTGATAGTCGTCTTGTTTACTCGCCGCAGGGTATTAGACAAGGTATCGCCTCGTCAGTGTTCTGTTGTCAGTGGCTCGTTAGGAGTGATTGGCTCGCGCCAAGAAGTTTTGATGGCCACTACATGTAAAGGTATTTCAACAACTAAGGTTCTTGGTAATCGCTACTGACGAAGGGTAATAACTCAGAAACAATATTGTCTAGCGATCCACCAGTTAGTCTTCATGGACCTGTTTTAATTAATGTTCACTACACCATTGAGGTGTAAGATTAGACCATCTTTCATGTAAATTTTACATTTTTCTGTCAAATTTGACAAGACGCATTTTCAATATATATATATATATATATATATATATATATATATATATATATATATACATATATATATATTGTAGCGTTATCTGTGTGTTTGCTTCAGATGTACTTTTATTTTCTCTCAGTCGGTGAGCGTTGGGTTAAGACTCTTAGTATTTTGTCTCAGGAAGACCTGTAGGTGTGGTATATTGTATGTGTATATGTGTTCAGGACAATAACTACTCTTGGTTAAACAAGAACAAAATTTTATTTAACATAAATTAACGATAGCAATAGATCGCCGGTGTATGCTTCCCAAAACGCTTCCATGCGCGTCGGTCACATAACCGTCGGAACACAAAATGGCGGATTCTATTTTTATATGTTTCGCGAAACCTAACGTAGCCTAAAGCCAATGTGCGTATTGTGTGTGGTAGAGTTACAATTCTTATTTAAAGGGTATTTTCAGTATAGTGCGCCGGATTATAGTATACCTTACAGTTACGTCGGTATGCGAACGGTCGGATCGCGGGGTCAGGGATCTGCTTCCGTAGGCAATCTGGGCTTCTGCTGGGAGTTTTCACGGCTTCAGCCTGGATTGTTATTGATCCGGCCTCGTATCGCCTTCTTCGTAAGTATTTTCGTTACAAGTTCTTGTATTTTAATGTAATAAATATAATTTTAGGTTGGATGCGGAGCTCGTTTCAAATACGTGTGTACTCGTTCGTGGTTAGGGACGCTCTGAATCTTCTTTTTCTTCGGGACGCTAACTCCCTGTTGTTATTACTTCTTTTCTTTTATTTTATTGTCATGGCCTAGCTTAATTTATTTTAAAATTAGGAACTTTTTTGGTTTGTAACTTGATTTAGATTGGCAACTGTGAGTGCATATCCTAGTTCTGACACTTCGATGTTACATAACCTAACTTACATATGTACATTTTAAATTACATTTTCTTAATTCTACCTAACTATTTCGATACATTGTGGTTGTGCAATTATATTATGTTTAACCTAGCAATTATCTGCCCTGAGTTTAGTGTATTTAGTGTACCATTGTGAAACTTCCAGGTCAGTCACGATTTCTGCCTCGGCAAGGTAGTATTTTTGTCCGATTATGGTTTATTTACTACTATTTTATTATTGTTAATGCTATAAATATCACTACAATATATATATATATATATATATATTTATATATATATATATATATATATTTATATAATTTCAATCGTAAAGTATATTCAAATACACGATATAATCGCATGGTCCGAGACGTGACTCATAGTACCTGGTCCGCCCTAGGCGACTTGATGATTCAAAAGCGCGCGAAAAATCGCCTTGGCAACTGGGTTGCATCCTATCACCGCGTGTATAACCTGCTTCGTAACTGCGTTTCCGTTAAAATAACCAATAGCTATTCGGTATTTGTGACTTGCAGTAAAATTTAGATTAAAGTGTAAAAATAATGTGGAATAGCATCGGGTATATAAGCCGACCAGTATCGGCACGGTTCATTCGATGCAGTCTTCAAGTCGCAAGTGCTTTTTAAATTATTTGTTGTTGACAGTATACTACGAATTGTCGAATTTAATTGTTTTTTTATTGTATTGCCTTGAATCCACTGTTAATTTAGAACGATTTATTTGTGTGTTGTTCTGCAAAAGCCCTGAGTATATAATTTGTATTCGTTATTTCGAGTCTTAATTGTATGGTGTAGTTTTGTAATTTTTAAACTGAGTTTTGTTTATTGTACTTGCATTCAGATCTAATAAATAAAGCTTTGAATTATTTTATTTGTGTTTTCTTTTCACGACAGTGATGTTATTGTATCTAAACACATTTGCGCTCAATTTTGATATTTGTGTTTATTTTTATGTGCTTTATTTAACGATTCAGAATAATTAAAATTAATACCATCACAATATATATATACATATATATATATATATATATATATATATATATATATATATATATATATATATATATATAATTTTATTTCTTTTGATGGGATTTTCGACAATTAAATGACAAAATGTTTGTTAGAACATATTTTACTATTAAAATGTAATATGTTTATCAACAACGTTTCGGCCAAAAGTGGCCTTTTTCATAGTCTGTAATTAAATAAAAGTATCATAGATATATAAATGGTCAGCATAATACAATTGGTGGTAATAATTTTATTTACATTATTAACTCAATTATATTAAGTGTCAAAATATTAGTAAATTGAAATGAAAATATTATTATTGAGTTAATAATGGTTATTATATAATATTCCTAAACTTATTATTTATTACAGTATACATATGCAAAATTTGAACATAATATTGAAAAGAAAATTGTTATATTACTTACTTTTATATTAGTTATGCCAAATTATTATACATCATAACTAATATAAAAGTAAGTAATATAACAATTTTCTTTTCAATATTATGTTCAAATTTTGCATATGTATACTGTAATAAATAATAAGTTTAGGAATATTATATAATAACCATTATTAACTCAATAATAATATTTTCATTTCAATTTACTAATATTTTGACACTTAATATAATTGAGTTAATAATGTAAATAAAATTATTACCACCAATTGTATTATGCTGACCATTTATATATGTATGATACTTTTATTTAATTACAGACTATGAAAAAGGCCACTTTTGGCCGAAACGTTGTTGATAAACATATTACATTTTAATAGTAAAATATGTTCTAACAAACATTTTGTCATTAATTGTCGAAAATCCCATCAAAAGAAATAAAATTTCTAAGAAGAAATACGACAAAAGAAAAAAGAAAAGAAATAAATTATATATATATATATATATATATGTTCTGCTTTTTTCTCGGGTAATGAACCGCGTTGTAGAATTATCCCTGTAAGGGTTGTTCCGACGTTTCGGCAATGTCACAACCCAACCCAACCCAACCCAACCCAACCCAACCCAACCCAACCCAACCTGAAGATGGCAATTGTGACATTGCCGAAACGTCGGAACAACCCTTACAGGGATAATTCTACAACGCGGTTCATTACCCGAGAAAAAAGCAGAACAGATTTTACCCGCGAGAATCTACGTATCAACATCATATATATATATATATATATATATATAGGGTGTTAAAAAATAAGTGTCACACACTTTCAGGGCTGATAGTATGGCCCAAAATATGCCGAAAAGCCTTAATGAACTTGAGTCCGCAAATGGACGGTTTTGGAGATACAAAAATGTTGCGTCCACCACACTTTTTTATTTTATATGTACAAAAAAACAATTTAATTTATGAACAAATGAAAGAGGTAAAAATTCAAATGAGATGTTCAAAGTGCCCTCCACCCATTTCAAGACAGGCCCCACATCTCGGTGATATGGACCTTCGAACAATCCTAAAGAAAGAAATCAAGGGGATTTAAATCGGGCGATTTGAAGGCCATGATACAGGTCCGCACAGGTCTGCACACCCTACACACATTTCTCCAGAAGTTCGGTCTAAATACTCGAATCGAAAAATCTGACGGATCACCATCGTGCTGGGGCCACATTTGTTGCCTTGGTTTCAAAGGAATCTCGTTTAAAAAATTTCCCGTGTGTTCTGCATATAGAACAGATAAGCAGCGGTTTGGTCAATCGGTTTGGTAAAACGACCGGGCCTAGTAATCTGTCGTCCAAAATACCCATCCAAATGTTAAATGAAAAACGCACCCGATGACTGGGTTCCATAATAGCATGGGGATGTTCATTGGGCCACATGTGCGTATTGTGGAAGTAAACAAAATATGTAACTCCGAAACGTCCATTTGCGGTAAGGAGGTTTCGTTGTGGTGGTTTTAATCAAACGCTGTATTTGATTGTGACGTTTCGGGGCTAGGTTTGTCCCTTTTTCAAAGAAATTTTTTTTTTTATTAAAATTATTACATTTGTCTTGCAAATTAAAATGAAACAAAAATGAGAACATAAATATATTTTCACTTTCAACTAACTAAAACTTACCACTAAGTTTATATAAATTGTGGTTTAATGGTATCTGTTGGTATTTGAATACACACTATTGATGGTGATAACGTGTACGTATTTGTGACCCAGACTTTTAATAATGTGATGTTTATTCTTACTTTCTTTTTCATTTGATTTTTGGCACTTAAGTAATTTATATTGCAATTAACACTTTTTTGGGCGGCGTGCAAGTAGATATGTTTGATCTTGCGCCTGTGAATGGCTGGCGGTCTCAGTATACGGTATTATTTGATTTTTAATTTTATTTGGTTCATATTTGTTTTTGACGCTCAGAGAAATTAATTTATGTTTAATTTAATCGAAATTGTAGTGTAATGTGAATTGAAGAGGGGGAAGGACATTTGTTAGAAATTGTCAACATATTTGTAGCTGTGGTTTTATTTAATGTCAGTTGTCATATTAATGTTTATTGCTTGACAAGGGTTTCCGAAACACCCTATTGCAAAAAAAGGTATTCGTGACGTCGACAATAGTAGAAAATTAGTCTAGTAAAATTGGAGCATAGAATTGTGATGAAATTTCTTACGAAAAAAGGCAACAATCCGAAAGAAAGTCATCATCTAAATTGAGGCAATGATTCTCGAGGAACAAGTTTGATGGTGTCCACCATCGCTTCAGCAATGAAAATATCTGAGCCTAGCGTTATAATTATATTTCATGAAAAATTGGGCATGAACAAGGTGTCAACAAGATGGGTTCCCAGGCTGTTAACTCTTGAACAGAAACTGCGAAGGCGTCGAGTTTCCCAACATCATTTGGCCACTCTGGAGGCTGATCCTGACCTTTAGCTCGAATTGTAACTGGAGATGAAACTTGGGTACACCACTGGGATCCCGGAACAAAACAAGAATCCATACAATGGGTGCATAAAGGTTCTCCACCGCAAAAGAAAGCTCCAATGCAGCAATCTGCATGAAAACGCATGGCATCAATTTTCTGGGATTTGGAAGGCGTTCTTTTAATTGAGTACATGTCGGAAGGCACTACAATTAATGCAGAAGTTTACGGTAATACTTTCAAGAAATTGCCTAAAAGCACCTATAAAAAACGTCCCCATTTGTGCCAATCGAATGTACTTCTTCTTCACGACAATGCACCACAAAGCTGTGAAAGTTTGGCGAATCTTGCCGGACTGCGACTTCACTGAGCCTGACCATCCACCATGTAGCCCAGACATGGCACCATCGGACTATTATTTATTCCGAAAGTAAAAAAAATTCTAAGAGGAAAGCGTTTTCAGACGGATGAATACTTCATGCAGGTTATCGAACAATATTTTAACGCCCAAGAAAAGTAATTTTTTCTAGTGATATGGTGTCCCTTCCTGACAAATGGCGAAACTGTATTAATGTTGATGGAGTTTATATTGAAAAATAAATATGTTTAATCGAATGTTTTTTCCTCCTGGGTTAGGTAAATAATTTTTATAGTTCCCCTCGTGTGTATATAAATTTATATACGTATATATATATATATATATATATATATATATATATATATATATACATATATATAATATATATCAAACGTGTTCCTCGAGAATTTGCCTCAATTTAGATGATGAATTTCTTTCGGATTGTTGCCTTTTTTCGCAAGAAATTTCATCACAATTCTATGCTCCAATTTTACTACACTCATTTTCTACTATTGTCGACTTCACGAATATCTTTTTTTGCAATAGGGTGTTTCGGAAACCCTTGTCAAGCAATAAACATTAATATGACAAATGACATTAAATAAAACCACAGCTACAAATATGTTGACAATTCCTAACAAAAGTCCTTCCCCCTCTTCAATTCACATTACATTACAATTTCGATTAAATAAGACATAAATTAATTTCTCTGAGCGTCAAAAACAAATATGAACCAAATAAAATTAAAAATCAAATAATACCGTATACTGAGAGCGCCAGCCATTCACAGGCGCAAGATCAAACATATCTACTTGCACGCCGCGCCGCCCAAAAAAGTGTTACTTGCAATATAAATTACTTAAGTGCCAAAAATCAAAGGAAAAAGAAAGTAAGAATAAACACCACATTATTAAAAGTCTGGGTCACAAATGCGTACACGTTATCACAATCAATAGTGTGTATTCAAATACCAACAGATCAAATACCAACAGAAGTTTTAGTTAGTTGTAAGTGAAAATATATTTATGTTCTCATTTTTGTTTCCTTTTAATTTGCAAGAAAAATGTAATAATTTTAATAAAAAAAAATTTTCTTTGAAAAAGGGACAAACCTAACCCCGAAACGCCACAATCAAATACAGCGTTTGATTAAAACCACCACAAAGAAACCTCCTTACCGTAAATGGACGTTTCGGAGTTACATATTTTGTTTACTTCCACAATACGCACATGCGGCCCGATGAACATCCCCATGCTATTATGGAATCCAGTCATCGGGTGCGTTTTTCATTGAACATTTGGATGGGTATTTTGGGCGACAGACTAGGCCCGGTCGTTTTACCAAACTGATTGACCAAACCGCTACTTATCTGTACTATCTGCAGAACACACACACTTACTGATTTCTACTTTTGGAGTGTCGAATACTATTGTCGCAAGCGATGCGACGTTGAGAACTGCATCGAATGAACCGCACCGATACTGGTCGGCTTATTTACCCGATGCTATTCCACATTATTTTTACACTTTAATCTAAATTTTACTGCAAGTCACAAATACCGAATAGCTATTGGTTATTTTAACGGAAACGCAGTTACCAAGCAGGTTCTACACGCGGTGATAGGACCCAACCCAGTTGCCAAGGCGATTTTTCGCGCGCTTTTGCATCATCAAGTCGACTCAAGTCGCCTCGCGCGGACCAGGTACTATGAGTAACGTCTCGGACCATGCGATTATATCGTGTATTTGAATATATTTTACGATTTAAATTATATAAATGTAGTAAAACCTATTATATCGAGTTACAATTTATAATTACATTATTCCTAATATTTAACATATTTTATATTTTCTTATCTAACTTAATTATACGACAAACATCCTTAGTTGTTAAATTATTTACATGTTATTGTTATTACAGTTATTATTCGGAGCAACATTACGATGCCGAATCTCTCTATATGGTTCAATCTAAAAGTTCTACTCCCGTCTCATCGTCATATTTCGTTGCTGTTGATATATATATATATATATATATATATATATATATATATATATATATATATATTGCTGAAACGACGGACTAACCCTCTTAAAGACAATTCAAATACGGTGTTCATTACCCAAAAATCAGAAAAACACACACAGATCCAGAACGACGCCGTAGGTACTTGAAAGACCTCGTGATAATCCAATACTTACATACAAACAAAGGTGTTTTATTATACCGTATGTGCCCTGATTGAGTGTACAATAGGTATGATTGACCAAAAAAATTCGAATTGGAATTTCATATTTTGGGGTTCCGCCCTGCTTGGTCTGAAACTTATTTTTAGTTTTTTTTTAAATCAAGTAGGCCTTTACAGTTTTTCAAACACTATTTTAGTTCTAGGTAAACTACCTTTTCCGTTCACAGTACGTCAAAGTGTTACTAAGAAAAGTTGTTCAGAATGTAAGGTTAAGGCGCTATCCCAATTTTCAGAAAATTGTAAAATTGTAAAAATATGAGTTTTGTGATATTACTGTAACGATATGAAAGATAACGACCCATGACATGACTTGTTCCTTCGTACCTCATTTAAGAAATGCCCGAGACTGCAATTGTTATAACAGTTATATTTACGCCAAAAACACAATTTTATTCTCCGTTGCATATTGTAATACATAATTCTGTATCATTTATGCCCGGTTTCACAAATGCTAATCAATCGTAAACAGCTTGTTAACGAATCGTCAAAAGTTTGACGATTCGTTAACGAGTCATTAATCAACCGTCAAATATTTGACGATTGATTCAATTGACGAACCGGTAAAAGTAAAATTACTATTGTTTTTAATTTCACAAACAATAAGGAGTCTTTAAAGGCTTGTTACCTAATTCACCATTTGACAATTGTTTGTGAAACCGGGCATTAGTTATCCTGATTTAAATGTAACACATTTTTAAACGTATATGGTTCAATCGACTAAAAATAAAGTAAAGTAGACTACTGTGGACATACATATACATAGGTTTTATAGAACCTCATATTTTGATAACAGGCTCTTGCTGTCTAAATACCATAATTGACTGCTGAAGCGGGCTTTCAGCATGTACATACCTATATAGAAGGGTAAACTAAATATAATAGCTTATTGAATGAGCGCGTTGAATTGCATTAATGATTGTTGGAACTGCTGGTACTTTCTTTTCCAGTCGAAAGGACGTCGAGGTGAAATTTAATTAACCTTACAATATACATATATAATATATACACGTATAACTTTTATTGGTTAATTTTTGAAAAATCCTGTGGCTTTGTAGCCCATTTATAAGAAAGTGAAATCTCGCCGTCAAAGATGAACAGGGATTTATTCATATCATTGTCTACACCCCGAAATCTTCTCAAAACTTACACGAATCGAAAATACATGTTTATTGTTTATAATCAATTGAATTATGACAATCTAAATAATTTTAAGAGCGAGTAATCATCACAGAAATAGTTAATTAAGCTATCTTGATTACAAGATATAACACAGTAATATGTTTCGCGGGAATTATATCCCATCTGTAACCTGAAACTTCGTTTAGTAATCAGGATTTTTCACTGCTGTCAATTAAAACTTTGATTGCATTATATTATGAAAACCGTCAACAGCTCAAATTCAACCACATCCTACGAATTTATATGCACTGCAAAAAGCATGTTGAATTTGCAAGGAACACCATTTGGAATGGCATTATCACTTATTTTGGGAATCGTCAATAACATTATCGCCTCACAATAGTCGAGCTTTTAATGTGGCAACGGCGATCGCTCTCGGTGCAGTATTAACAGCGCTGACAAATACAGTTGTGAAAATTGTACTTTTTCCCCATCCTCGTAAAATCCTTGCTGTTCTTTGATATTAATGCATAAAATATTTTTTTTGTTGGAATCGAACGTTTCGAATTGACTATTGATGGGATATGTATGTTTCACTTTACAAAATCAGATTTTATTCTATTATATATTTTATGTGCCCGAAAATGCTTAAAAGATTGGGACAAAATAATTATTAAGACAATGTCGAGGACGTGGAAAACATTTAGCAACATATTTAAAATTAGACCTAGCTTCAATAATTATCATGCACGTGAACAAACTGGTTTTAAATTGGTCGTGATTTTTTTTTAATACTCAATCCTCAAAACCAATTCAAATTATTGAAATATGTGCATGACGTTGTTTCTGTTGCCCTCAAATTAATGCCTTGTCACGTACAACATTTCAGCAATGATATTATCGGCCGCTTTTTGACAACGTTTTCAGTTCTCTCATGTACACATACCCAAACTTATATGGAATCACCCAGTATTTCCGATTTTTTAAGTACTACTGAAATTTTGATAATGGAAAATGAAAGGCAGTTTACGAGTTTAATAATTAACAATAAAAAATGTAACAAATGCTTGAAATTATCAAAAACGTAATAAAAAATGAAAAAAATAAAGAATTTGAATGGCTGATTGGCGTATGGCATAAAAACTTGTTTTCACTTTAATAGTTAGTGTTGCCACCTCTAGCCCCAATCTTTAGTTCGGCGGGGAATCCTTCTTATCAAATTGTCAACTTGTTCTTGAGGTAAGTTTGACCATTCCTCTAAAGGGGCTTCAAAGAGCTAATCCACATTTCCTGGAGCATTCCTTCGAGCTCTAATCCTTCTTTTAATGAAGTGCTCACATGCTCAATGGGATTAATGTCAGGTGAGGGGACTGGCCATCTCAGAATAGTGACATCTTCTGTTTCCAGAAACTTAGCAACTCTGCTGGAATGTGAAGGGGCATTATCGTGTATGAAAATGAAAATATTTCCCATTTCACCTCTCCACAGCACCAAATCTATGTACCGGTGACCTGTTACACTTTGCCGTAAGGGATGTAAAGAAGTTTTTTCTCCCGTCATAATACCTCCCCAAAACATTACAGTTCCTCCTGTATATCTTGGAACAGATCTGGTAGTTTGCAGTCTAGCTTGTCTGCCTCGACCTCTTAAAACTCGAATTCGACGGTCATCTGATGTCAGACCAATTCTGGTTTAAGCTGAAAAAAGAACATTTTGTCAATCTTCAGTTGTCCAGTTTTGGTGTTTCAGACACCAATTTAGTCGATCAGTTTTGTTCTGTCTAGATAACTCGGGAACCCTCAACTGTCTCCTGCTAAATAAATTTCCGGCACGAAGTCCCTTTCGTATCGTTTCAACTGAAACATCAACACCTGTAGCCTGCAAAAGTTGCCTTTGGAGGTCCCGATGAGTAGAAATTGAATTTCTTTTAGCTATTTGAATTAAAAACCGATCTTGTCGATCACTAGTTACTCTACGACGACTTTGTCTAGGCCTGTTATTGAGCGTATCCAATACTAAAAATCTTCAGGTTGATTGTAAGATTCCGAAGGTGAAGGTTGTGTTATCGAGTGCTCTGCAATTAACAGTTTATGTAGACATTTCTGGTCGGTGTTGTGAGGCGAGAGTAGTATCATCGCGTGGCCGGCGATATTCCGCGCAATTTGGTCCTGTTTCCAAAGAGATCGGCCCAGGGGTATAGTTAGAAGTGAGAGTTTGCCCGGGCGCGAGCAGTGAAAGTGCGTCGACTTCGTACAGCAGGTAAGCGAATCCGCAAAACTGTAGTGCGAGAGTTTTTTGTCAAAACATTTTTTGGACGTGTGCGAAAAAGAGACTTCGGTAAAAACAATTCGCCGAGTGCGTCGATTTAAATCAATTTTAAATCGACAATAATTGTTTACGCGGAAGCAAAATAGATCGCGGAATAAACTAAAAGTGCCGAACTCACTCGGGAAGGCTGATTAGGAAGAGAAAGTGATAAAGCCTTTTTCTTTCCCGCCCCCACTCGCCGGGCGGGAAAGAAAAAGGGGAGGAGTGGAAAGGAACGGATATATTTACAAGGAGCAGGAGAATGCAAAGATCTCCAGCGAGGAGTGGGGAAAAGAAAAAAGAGGAAGTAGAGAAGGAGATGACTCACGAGAATTTGATGGAGATGATGAAGGAGTTGATGAGAGAAGTAAAGGAGTCAAGAAAAGAGACAGCGGAAACAAGAAAACAGATAGTACAGATGAGAAAGGAAAGGCAGGAGGATATGGAATGGAGAACAAAGGTGGAACAGGAATGGGCTAAGGAAAGAATGGAGTCAGACGAAAGAATGAGAAAGCTAGAAGAGAAAGTCGAAGCGATGGACAGAAAAGACAGAAGAAAGAACATAGTAATTCGAGGATTAGAAGTGGAGAGAGGAAAAGAAAGGGAGCAGGTGACAAAATGGTTAAGCGATGAACTTAAGGTAGATGTGGAAATAGACGACGCGTTCAAAATGGGGGGAATTGGGAAGGGGTTAATCTTAGCGAAATTGGCAAAAGAAAGGGAAAAAGAGGAAGTGATGAAGAAAAATGCGAAATTAGCTGGTCGGAAAATATACATTGATAACGATTTGACGGAAAGTGAAAGGGAGATCCAAAGGGAGATTTGGAAGTATGCGGCGAGGGAAAGGGAGCAAGGTAAAAGAATCAGAATGGGATATAGGAAGTTGAGGGTGGATAACACGTGGCTGGAGTGGGAGGGAGAAACCAAGAAGTTGATAGCAAAAAACTAAAGGGAGCGGGGGACAAGCGGGGTGGGGAAGAAGGCAGAGCAGAGGAGGAAGAAAGGGGAGGTAGGCGAAGTGAAAAGGAAAAGGCATTGGCAATATGTTTCTGGAACGTAGCGGGGTGGAAGAAATGGGTGAAAGAAGATGGGGGTATCAATACAGACTTGAGGGAATATATGGAGCGGTTTGACTATATAGGGCTAACAGCAACATGGATGGAAATAGGAACATGGCGGGAGTACAGAGATAAAATGCCCAGTGGGTATACATGGAAATGCAGGGGAGCGAAGAGGGAGAGAAAAAGAGGGAGGGCGAAGGGTGGAATAATAACAGGGGTGAGAGACAAATGGGAGGAGGTGAAGGAGGGAAGATACGACTCGGAGATGATACAAGGAAGAACGATAAGGGTAAACGGAGATAAATTGGGGATATATGCGGTATATTGTAACCAACAGATGAGGCAGGTATCGAGGGAAATGGACGAGTTGGTGGAGAGTGAGGGGGAGAGGATGATTTTCGGCGGAGATATGAACGCAAGAGTGGGAGAAGAAAGGAATTTGGAGGAATGGAGAGGGGTAGGGGAAAGGAAAGGGAGGAAGTCGAAGGACAAGGTAGTAAATGGCGAAGGGAAAATCATAATGGACTGGTTAGAGGAAAGGAATTGGGAAATACTCAATGGGGAAGAGATGGGGGACGAGGAGGGGGAATTCACATACGTGGGACCAAATGGAAGATCAGTTATAGATCTGGTGGTTACAAGTGAGGAGGTGAGGGGCAAGGTGAGCGGTTTTAGGGTGGGAAGCAGAGCGGAATCGGACCACTTACCGATAGAGGTGAACTTATGGGGAGGAGGCTGGAATAAGGAAATGGTAGGGGTGAACGAGAGGAGGTTGGTGAATTTATGGAACGAGAGAACGAGAAAGGAGTACCAGAATAAATTAAGGAGGATGGAGTGGGGAAGAGGAAAGAGTATAGAGGAACTTACAGGAGTGATGAACAAGGCAATAGTAAGAAGGATGATTGGGAAAGGAGAAGGAAAAAGTTCATGGTTTGACGAAGAATGCAGGAGAGGGAAGCGGAGGCTAAGAGAAATATTAACGGAGACAAGGCAAGGAAAAACAGATTGGGGGGAGTATATAGAAGAAAGGGGGAGACAGAAGGATATGTGGGAGAGGAAAAAGAAGGAACAGAGGTTAAGAGATGAAGAGGAAGTGCAAGGCCTAAAAGGGGAGCAGGAAATATGGGAGTACCTCAGGAAAAAGAAGAAGGGGAAGGAGAGGGCGGGAGGAAATATCGGGGAGAGGGAATGGAGGGATCATTTCATGAACATGTTGGGAGGAGAAGATGGGGAGGAGGTTAGAGGAGGGGATCGAGGGGACAGAGGGATAGGAGAGGGCATGGAGGAGTTCAAGTGGGGGGAAATAATGAAAATAAAGGATAGGCTAAGAAGGGGAAAGGCGGCGGGGGAAGACGGAGTGGACACGGAGGGCTGGATAAATGCGCCAGAAGAGGCATGGAAATGCGCATGGAGGGAGATAAATGATATATGGATGGGGAGGAGAGGAATTCCAGGAGGTTGGAGGACGGCAATAATAGTGCCGATATGGAAAAAGGGAGATAAAGGGAAGGCGGAAAACTATAGGGGTATATCGCTACTAAATGTGGGGTATAAGATATACACGGGACTGATTGGGGCACGTCTAGAAACAGAATTGGAGGAAAAGGGGATACTGCAAGAGGGCCAGGCGGGTTTTAGGGGAGGTAGAGGGACGAGGGACAACCTGTATGTGATAAACTTCATAGTAGAGAGGGAATTGTCAAGGAAAGGGGGGAGGGTGTATATCATGTTCGTCGACCTTAAAGCAGCTTTTGATAGGGTAGATAGAAGAATGTTAGGGAAGATCATGGAAAAGGCGGGGATATCGGAAGGGCTGGTAAAGAGAGTAGGGCAAATATACGAGGAAACATGGTGTAGTGTAAGAGCGGGGGAGGAGTTAACAGAGAGATTCAGGACAACGAGGGGCCTGAGGCAGGGGTGCCCTCTGAGCCCGCCACTGTTCAACTTGTATATAGCCCAGCTAGAGGAGGTTATGAGGAAAGGGCAGGATGGAGGAGTGAAGCTAGGGAGGAGCAAGATATGGACGTTGGCATTTGCGGACGACGTGGCCATCCTCGCTGAAACGGAGAAGGGATTGAAGGAGATGGTGAGGAGGCTGGAAGGATTCCTGGACAGGAGGGGGCTCGAGCTGAGCACAAATAAATCCAAGGTAGTGGTGTTCAGGAAAGGAGGAGGGAGGAGAAAGGAGATACAGTTGAAATGGAAAGGGGAGGTGATAGAACAGGTGAGGGAGTGGGTATATCTTGGATGTGTTGCGAGAAAATAACAGTAGGGAAGGGCAAATTAGACATATATGCAAAAAGGCGAGGAAGGCGGAAGCGAGTTTAAGAAACGTCCTATGGCGTAAGAGAAATGGGGGATTTGAGGAGACGAAGAAGATATGGGATGTATGTGTGAAAAGCATATTGATGTATGGGGTAGAAGTATGGGGAGGCAAGGAGCACAAGAGCATGGAGAGGGCACACTTAGGGCAGATTAAAAGGTCACTACGTCTGGAAAGATCGACGCCCGACTATATAATAAGACAGGAGACGGGGTGCGAGAGATTAGCAGTAGAGATGGGGAGGAGAATGCTGAGGTATGAGTTAGAATTGAGAGAGGGGAGTGAGGAGAGACTGGGGAGAAAGGTATTGGAGGAATTAGACAAGAGGGAGAGGACGGGAGGAAAGTTATCAGGGTGGGAAGTAGCGAGGATAAGGCTTTATGAGAAGGCGGGGCTGTCGACAGTAGAGGTGGAAAGGAGGAGAAGAGAGGGGAGACGGGTGGAAAAGGAGGTGGTAGAGAGGTGGAAGCAGGCGGAAGCGCAGGAAAGAGAAGGGAAGATACGGGATGCAAGGTACAATGGGAGGTACAGAGCAATACAGACATTTGGGAGGAGGCCAAGGTATTTGGGTGGATGTAAAACGGCGGACGAAGAGAAGCTAATAGCAAGGTATAGATGCGGGAACGAAGAGAAGGCAAATAAATATTGGATGGGAGAAGAATACAGAAGATGTGAAGCATGCGGGAAGGGAAGAGATGAATGGAAGCATTGGTGGGAGGAGTGTGAAGAAATGGGGTGGAGCAAGGAGGAGGAGCGGGAGGGCAGAGATTGGAGGAAGGCATTGGGAGAGAATGGGGAAGGGATACAGATATTAGGGGAATTAAAAAGGAGGAGGGCTGAGGGTAGGAAAAGGAGGGTAATTGAGAGAGAAAATTGACATGTTACAGGAAAGGTGAGCAGTCGAGGGCTGGAGAGGGAGGTAGCAGACGAAACGAAGAGAAGGTGGAAGAGATGGAGTGAAGTGGAGAGAACGAGGTGGACGAATAAAAGAAATAAAAAGGCACAATGTAACATGAATAACTAGAAATGCCAAATAAAGGTTGTTTTTTTTTTTTACTAAAAATCTTGCATAGGTTTCTGAAACAACGCCCTGCGAAACACCCACCGTTGCTGCGATTTGGCTTTGTGGCATTCCCTGCTCAACAAGAGAGACATTTCTGCCCCTCTGAATATCTGACAAACCTACGTAGGGCATATTACTTTCTTTAAACACAAACTTAAATTTACTCAAACACTTTGATTTGAAAACCGAACACAAATAACCAAACTTTTCAATATGCACGTATCAACTTTTATCAATTAGTTATTAAATTGCCAGCAAAAACCTTTATCTCTTATATGCATAACAAGTTTTCCTAAATTTCTTATTATAACTAAGAAATACTCGGTGATTCCTTATAAGTTTAGGTGTGTGTGTATATATATGTATACATGGTGTTAAAAAAAGTGTCACAAACTTTGAACCCAAAATATGCCGAAAAGCTTTAATGAACGTGGGTACGCAAATGGACGGTTTCGGGTATACGATTTTTTTTTATTTCCACAATACGCACGTGTGGGTCGACGAAATCCCCATGTTATTATGGAATCTAACTACGTTTTTCATTGAACATTTGAATTAGTATTTTGGGCGACAGGTTTCCAGGCCCGGTTTGGCAACTGCCAATCGGTTTGGTAAAACACCAGGGTAATCTTAGACGAGATTCCTTTGAACCAAAGGCAACAAATGTGGTTCCAGCAGGATGGTGCTCCGGCGTATTGTTCTATTGCTGTTAGAGAGTATTTACACGGAACTTTTGGACGAAGATGCGTAGGAAGGGGCGGACCTGTAACATGAGCTGCAAGATCGCCCGATTTAAAACTGCTTGATTTCTTTCTTTAAGATTGTTGGAAGGTCCATGCCACTGAGTTGTCGGGCATACCTTGAAATGGGGGGAGGGTACTTTGAATATCCTATTTGACTTTTTGCCTTTATTGATTGTGCCTAAATCACGTTGTTTGTGTTTGTACATAATAAAAAAGTGACGTAAACTCAAAATGTTTCGTATCTTCAAACTCATCCATTTGCGGGCCCATGTTCATTAAGAATTTTCACTATATTTTGTTCCATACTATCAGCCGTTCAAATTTCTGATACATATTTTTAACACCCTGTATATGTCCTCTGTTGTGTCAACACTTGATAGATCGCTGGACATTCCGTTTGTACTTGTGGCACAGAGATGGGGCTGCCGTAGTGCATAGAGTTCGACCATCTTTGTCCAAAAATGGCACTTTTTGTCTCTGGCTAGCAAGTGGTGAAGACGTGTTTACGACTGAAGTTAGTCGGGGTGTATTGAGCGAAGGATTTTCATAGAGGCTTTCAAGCTTACGTTTGAGAATTTCGCTCCATTTTGTGGTATTTGACTCCCCTACTAAGATTACTTTGGATGATCGATTATTCGAAGTTTCTGCGGGGGAGTAGTTGTGGAAACGGACGCTATTTTTGCATAGTTCGGTCTGTGTCGAAGAAACCAGGTAATTGCGCTACGTTTATTCTTCCATTCATTAAACTGCGGAGATTTATGTGTTCTTTTCTTACAAAAATATCGTTGCTAATTTAAGCAGTTCGTTCTCAAGGTTTTTAGGCCGGATTGTTTTTACGGTAGATTTTTGTGCCGGATTACTAACTCGTGGATTTAAAATCTGGATTTTTTAGCGTTGGATTGGATTCATTGCCGAAGTCTATTTTGGATGCGGCTTGACCGTTCGAAATTTTCTACGCTTCACGTGCCGCCATCACTAGGTCATCGCGCGATCTTCGATTCTAAGTAGATCGCTGCAGCGCGCCGAGTTAGTCAGCTGATCCAATTTCATCTGTTGCTAGCGCGACGTATTTGCAAACCAACCAACGAAATTTAATTTGATGAAACTTTAAATTAACTGTATGACCATATTGAATTTAAACTGTATTTCAAGTGGTTACTAACTCCTACGCGCCTATTGTCGACTCGATTAATGCGATTCATATTTACTCAAAATGTTTCGTATCTTCAAACCCATCCATTTGCGGGCCCATGTCCAATAAGATTAATATTAACCATAACGATTAATAAAACACTTGATTTAATGTTCATATCAAGTGGTTACTAACTCCTACGCGCCTATCGCCGACTCGATTAATGCGATTCATATTAACATTTTGAAGTCACATTTAACCTTTAATTGTTGTGCATCTCGTGCTTACTTTTAATTTGAAGTAACGTTTCATCTTTAACTTCATGTCTATATGAAAATTTAATATCACTTTATGGCCAATGTTTACGTATTTTGTGTCGCATATTTAAGTGCACAATGTTGTTAAGGTCAATTCGTCAATTCGTCAATTCTAGCTCTTGTATAGTCAGCTTGGATCAATTGGCTTAAATTATCGCAAGGCGAGTATCTATTCCTACTTGGGATTAATGTTACACACATTTTGTTTGTTTTATTCCTTCGACGTTTAGGTCTTCGACGATTAGCTAATCGACGAGTATACCGGACGAGATTAGTTTATTTACATTTTTTAAAGCTGGAACGCGCTTTATTTAATACACATCGTTCCGACACGACGCACGCTGGCTTATCTGGTCAAGGGATGTATAAATTTTAAATCGGATAGCGCCTTAAAGTTATTGTGACATGTCCCCACTTTCCACTAAAATAAGCTGAGGCACATTCTGCCAGATTGCAGCGCAAAAGGTTTAAACACTACATTTACCCAGCCGTATTTTCCAACAGGGAAATATCTGGGACAGCCTGATTCTCTGTTGCCTGTACCCGTTCAAACTTTGTATTTCTTTTAAAGCGCTAAATCAAGCGAAGGCGGGTGGAGGTAATAACCTATTAAATATATGGTAGAAAGCCATTTCTGCAATTTTAGGATTTGTTTTTCAGATTCCAACGTATCAATAGATATATAGCAACACCATAGTTTATGGTAATAATAATATTTCTTAATGTGAAAGTATATTATTCCTACTCGCTGTAAGTTTCCTACTTTTAATGTTGTACCATATAAAATTCATCTCGCTTGCAATATTATATTTGTTAAATATCATGCTACATGAAACACAAAAATACACCCCTTGTATGTACTTGCATTTCAAACAAAAATCTGGTGTAGTGTGTATTGAACTTTCTTTCGAACAAGCTGGTGCAGACGCGATAAGTACATTTTTCGAAACAACTTTTCAAATAAAAGTTGTTTAAATTCTTTATCTTATATGTTATTTTCTCGACAACTCAATTTTCGAGAAATGGAAAATGTTATCAGAATAAACACCGGTTCCTATATTCCTTCCTTGCTGTATGCAAATCTTAAGTTTAAAGTATCATAATTTTAGTTTGGATTTTTTTTAGCAGAATTTGAAAATACATTGGAAATAAGCGCGCTAAATAAAATACATTTATACATTTCATTTTCATTTGAACTTAATGCTTATAGTGCGCCGCTAGGAAGCACTTTCGAATACACGTATCTTAAACAATTTCCATTTTAAATAACTTAAATAAGACGGCCTTCAACCTCGAGGGCTAAATAGATAAGAAGCGATAAAAATATCAAAGTGTGAAAAGTTAACGGAACCATGTTTAAGGGTAAAATATGGACGAGAAAAAATAACTGAGAAATTTAAATCCGGGACATTCATTTGCAGAGTTGATGTGAAGCAATGAATCTGTTCATATCTTGACGAAAAGTCGCATCATGTATTGATGGGCAGGGAATACCGAAATGAACCACTTTTATTTTATTTGGAATAATGATTGGCGATGTCTGCCTGAAGTATACGTTGTCACTTTGAAAATAACCATACACGCAACGAACAATTAACGAACTGGTTATAGTAGCAGGTTTCTGATACGATTAGTAATTACTGAACTGCAATTATGGCGCGATTATAACCGTCTCTACCTTTGTTCTCAAATAGATATAAGTCCGTAAATAATCATTAATTCCATGATATCGAACGGTTTAATTTTATGTAGTATCTCCATGCGAATAATGTTTTCAAAATGTATTTTAAATTTAACGACCAACAGTTTAGAACTACGGTATGCCACTGTAGTATGAATGATATATTCAAAATAAAAGAAAGCTAAAGGGATTATGTGAATTATGTTAACCTTACTGCGAAAGTGAAGCATTCGCGCAGGATCCACATTGATCATGAAATCTGAGAACGATCACTGTACTAATATACATATAAAGTAAAGAAGGCAATTGACATCAGTATCTAATGTACAATAAATAATGGCAGCAGTGACAGGTAAAATAAATTAGCAACAGATACCACGGTTTATAACGAGAAATAAGAGTGGTAACCTTGAAAGCTAGACATAATCAGAAAGTATTTGCCGGGTTGTTAAATGTTAAAATATCACGTTAAAATATTTTCGGAACTTTAGCGATGTCTACTATTGGGTGTGGGATATAAGCTGAGGATTATGAATATATTTTACAGACCATATATTGGAGGAAAGTGAGTATGACAAAAGGATACTTACCGCAATTTAGGGGATGAGAAATGACATAACATGTCTGTAAAATGGTGATAAAGGCGCATACAAGGATTATAGTGCAATAGCTTTGGTGTGTTACTTAGTTTAATTATAATGAAAAGTACTATTGTATACGAAGAGTAATATTTCAATTATTTTCAACAAGGGTACTCAAAAAGGATGGGCAACGATTATTGTATTTGCCCTACAATAGCTACAAAATAATATTTATGAACAAAGTTCGGTTTATGGATATTGTGTCCCAAATCGAGATGAAACATATAGACCTATTACATATAATTTATTAGTCAGGAAAATATTATCTTAGCAACTTAGAGGAGAGTATCAAAATCGTTTAAAGTTGGCAAAGTAAAATAGAAACCAAGAAGTATCTGCATATGTAGATGAAATTTCATGTATAACGCGCACAAATCGTGAAATGGAGAAACTATTTGCGAAACTAGAGAAGCAAGTATAGAGATAAGAACAGAGAAAGCACAACGAAAGAAAAACCAGAAAAGTGTCAATACAACCCTTGAATGACAGGGAAAGTAACACGAAAGAACGTTAAAACGTTATGTAAATGCAGTGGCGCTTAAATAAACGTACTGAAGACGTTTCATTCAAAAACAAAAAGTGGCAATGGAAAGTGTGATGAACAAACAAGGAGGTACCCAAGTTATAACTACGCGAAAGGTGTAAAGGTGAGATCAATTACATAGTGAACTTGCAATTTATTGGAGGTGAAGTATGAAGGAAAGAATTGGCCGGCCAAAAAATGGTCATCGAAGTTATAAGAAGATGGGATATTAAAGGCTGGGAAGGAATAGCAGGGAGAAACATAAACAAATAGCTAAAGACATTGGACATTGGAATTTCGAAAGCGCAAGGTAAAACCATCGATGTTCTAATTATATATTATGTATAATGATGTCAAATAGAATAATAAATAATATTTCTGAAGCACAGAAAATGTCCCATTTAACGTTTCTTATTTGGAGAGAGTTTTCTATGCAACAGAGTTTATTTCAAATAGTATATTAAAGTCGGGAGGTGCCCCTATTGTACAAATCTCATATATTTAACGTCGTTATAATTAGTACTAAAATAGTAATATAAAAATATCTGCAATTAAAATTCGCCAAAGCAAATTATAGTTTCCTTCTTATCATTTAATATGCCGGCAGTTAGTTAGAAATATTAACTGAAATGAAACTTGTACGAAATACTGCAGTCAAAGTAAATTAGGTTTAGAAATAAAAATGCTGCAATTTTTATCGTATAACGCTGTGATAATACTAATAACGTTGATAGCATTATAACATATACGAAAAGAATGACTCAACCCAACCTGTGCTAAAATTATGAAACTTTGCAAAACTATATTAAAGACATTTCTAGCAAATTTTATATTTGACTGTTGGTATATATGTATATGGTTTAGGACAAATGCGCATTACGAAGTAATTATTTCAGATCAAGCCGTAAGCTTAGTGAAATATTATCAACATTCTGCCAGTCCTCTTTCTAGAGCTAATCTAAACTTTAAGTTGGCGTGCAGTTACATAACATTAAAGAAGTTTTAATTTCGTGATATTAACCTCCCGGTCTGATATAAAGTTTTCATAGCTACTCTGATTACTTTATCATTTTTATTACTTTCGACTCTCGAACGAGAAATATAAATTTCGTAAATTACCTTCTGATATTTATCCTTTGCACTTGAATCTTAGCTTTCTTACCCCTCCTATCCAATTAACCTGTACTTCATGACTGAAAAGTCAAGCTGGATAGGCGTCAATCTCATAGTCATAGTCAAGATATTAGCAAGTAACGAATACGTTTGCTGTTTCTGCTATTACAAAGTTTCGATATAGCTGTAGAAATTTAAATCAATGAATTAAATGATAAATGAATTTAGTAAATATGAAGTAGATATTTTTAAATTTTTGAACAAATTTCAGATACTTAAAACCGTATCTATTGCGATTATAATGAACGATACAAATCTGTTTACAACAAAAGAGGCTAAACTATTAAGGACATTTAACAACTTACTTACTTACTTACTTACTTACTTATGAAATTTAATAATATCTGGAAGAAGAATTGGAGGAAAAGAGGATACTACAGGAGGGTCAGGCGAGGTTTACGACAGGTAGAGGGACTAGGAACAATCTGTATGTAATAAATTTCATAGTAGAGAGGGAGTTGACAAGGAAAGGTGGGAGAGTGTATGTCATGTTCGTGGACCTAAAGGCAGAATTTGACAGAGTAGATAGAAGAACGTTACGGGTGATTATGGAAGAGGCGGGGATATCGGAAGAGCTGGTAAAGATGGTAGGGCAAATAGACGAGGAAACATGGTGCAGTTTAAGAGCGGGGGAGCAGTTGACGGAAACTTTAGGACAACGGGAGGGCCGAGGCAGGGGTGCCTATTGAGCCCACCACTTATATATAGACTAGTTAGAGGAGGTTATGAGGAAAGGGCCCGACGGAGGGCTGAAGCTAGGGAAGGACAAGATATGGACGTTTGCATTTACGAACGTCGTGGCCATCGTCGCAGAAACAAGGATTGACGATGATGAGGAGGCTGGAGGGATTCCTGGACAGGAGGGGGATCGAACGATGAGCACAAAGACATCGAAAGGTGTTGGAGGAATTACACAAGTGTGAGAGGACGGGAGGAAAGTTCTCAGTGTGGGAAGTAGCGAGATTAAGGCTTTATGAGAAGGCGGGGCTGACGACAGCAGGGGTGAAAAGGAGGAGAAGAGAGGGAGTACAGATGGAAAAGGAGATGGTAGAGAGGTAGAGGCAGGCGGAAGCGCAGGAAAGAGAATGGAAGATAAGGGAGGCAAGGTACAATGGGAGATACAGAGCAATACAGACATTTGGAAGGAGGACGATGTACTTGGGCGGAGGTAAAACGGCGAAGGAAGGGAAGTTAATAGCGAGGTATAGATGCGGTAACGAGGAGAAGGCAAATAAATATTGAATGTGGGAAGAATACAAAAGATGTGAAGCATGCGGAAAGTGAAGGGATGAATGGAAGCATTGGTGGGAGGAATGCGAAGAAATGGGGTGGAGCAAGGAGGAGGAGCGGGAGGACAGGTATTGGAAGAAGGCATTGGGAGAGAATGGGAAAGGGGTAGGGCAATTAAAAAGGAGAAGGCGTGAGGGTAGGCAAAGGAGGGTAGCAGAGTGACAAAATGGACAAAGGAGGAGGGGATGGAGTGGATTGGAGAGAACGAGAAGTGGAGAGTAAAAAGACACGATGTAACATAAGAGAGAAATGCGAAATAAAGGTTTTTTAAATATAAATATAATTCATGGAATGGATAATGCGAAGTTAAAAATCAAAATGTCGATTAATGATAATAGAAAAACTCATTATATTTATTTACTTATTTATACAGCCACCCAACAAGACAAAACTCCATTACAGGATAGGTACGAAAATATAAATCATTATACCGTATGTCCCCGGATTGAGTTTACAATAGGTATGATTGACTAAAAATTTTCTAATTGGAATCTCCTGTTTTAGGATTCCGACCTGCTTGGTCTGAAACTTATTTTTAGTTTAATTTCGGTTTAAGGCCTTTACAGTTGGGCAAACACTACCTTTTCCATTCACAGTATGCCAAAGTGTTCCTAAGAAAAGTTGTTCAGAATGTAAAGTTATGCAAGTTTTCACAATGATCGGCCTACTTTGATAAAATCCAGTATTGGTCAGTATTGCAATTGAAACAGCAATGATAACGTGATGTGGCTTAATAATTACAAAAACAAAAACCATCGATTACATGTCAAGTATTTATTGTAGTATGACATGGGGCGTTATCTTTCATATCGTTAAAGTAATATCACAAAACTGATTTTCGTTGCGAAGTAATGACAATATTTTTACAATTAAAAGCTATCGTTAGAAGAAAAAATATATTTAGTACAGTGTTAAGGACGTGGAGTTTACCGTTAAGTTACCGATAGTTAAGGAACTGCAACGGCGGATTGAATTATGCAACGACGAAGGTGGACGGTTAATAGTATAACTTAATAGTTGTTTTTTGTTTTAATAATTTAATTTCTTATATTTTTTTGTTTCTCTGAAAATTGCATAACACCATAAATTTATATTCTAAACAACTATTCTTAGTGACACTTTTGCGTACTATGTACGGAAAAGGTAGTTTACGTAGAACTAAAATGTTTGGAAAACTGTAACGGCCTACTTGATTTTAAAAAATCGAAAGTAAACTAAAAATAAGTTTCAGACCAAGAAGGGCGGAATCCTAAAACAGGAGATTCCAATTAGAAAATTTTTGGCTATTGTAAACTCAATCCGTGGACATACGGTATACAGCTAAATACAGAATGCATACAAAATACAATACAAATATGATAGAAAACGGAAAAGGCTGTATCCAGAGAATCTTGAACGTTATGATACTTGTCACATATCTGATGACGATTAGAATAGGCAAATGAAACGATAACGTTTTCCTAGAAGAAAGTCTAGGGACTTGGAGATTTATCAATTCAAGTATACCACAGCAATCAATATAGTTATTAAGGATTTTATATAAAAATGTTATATGCGATTTCGAATGTCTAGTTTCAAGTGAGTCCATAGAGAATCTATCCTGCAGTGTAGAAGTAGGTATGCCAATTGGAGGATAAACACCATCCTCCTTGAAACAAGCGCATTTTAAGGAAGGCATATGTACGCTCTCTATATGTGTAACATACGAGAGGCACCATACAACAGACGCATACTCAATTTGTGACCTAACAAACGATGAGTAAATTAACTGAAGCGTACGAGCACTACAGAAGTCTCTCGAATTTCTCCTAATAAATCCTAAGGTTTTGAGAGATTGAGACATTACGAAGTTTATATGGTTTTTAAAAGATAATGTAGCATCGAATAATACCCCAAGGTCATAGATAGATGCCGGCCTTGACAAAGCCGTTCCATTTAAGGAGTAATCACAAAAATATTACGTGTTAGAAAAGGTCATTACATTATATTTAGAAATATTCAACGGCAGACTATGCAAATCGCACCAAGTATTCAATGCTTCAAGGTTCTTTTGCATATTAATACAGTCATCCATGCATTGTACAATGCAATAGATTTTCAAGGGGCCCAAGTTAGAACCTTGCGGCAAACCAGATGTTAAATAAATGTCAATAGACTGGTGACCATCACACAACACATATTGTACACGATTAGAAAGATACAACTCAAAAAAATTACCAATTTATGCGAAAAGCCTGAGTTACAAAGTTTCTCAATTAATAAGCCATGATCCAGCCTATCGAATGCCTTTGCAAAGTCTGTATATAACATCAGTTTGCATACCCGCATCAAGTGAATCAGCTATGAATTGTAATGTAATTGAGTAATGCAGAGATTCGTGACAGTGGATCTATTGCATATAAAGCCATGTTGAAGCGGTGTAATTCGATGCTGCATATAAGTGGATGCAAGTTCATATATCTCTTATCAAGAATGCAGGGATTTTGTCAGGTCCGATTATCGGACCTGACTTAGGTTTTAATTTTTTTAACTAATATAGACCTCAGCTTCAGTAATACTGTCCAGATGAAGAATGACATGTTGACATGCCTATATGTATAGCTATAATTGAAAATATGGAAGAAGAAATAAAAGTAATAATATATACACAGTAAAATAAAACGGAGAGTGGCGAGGAGTATTAAGTGATAATTAAAATGAAACGTTCATCTACAGAAATTATAATATCCCCTTAAAACTTAATAGAAATTATTATTATTTTGTATATCATAAAATTATCGTCGTGAGTCGATAAATCATACGTTTATCGACGGCAGATGACTCTTAAGGTAAGTTGGTACGAATTTTCATCATTTTATTTCGGAAGAACAAATATTACATGGAATAATCAAAAATAGGAATAAATATAAAATTTTTAAAGAGTATGCTACTTATCTTCACCTTTGAAGTAATCATCTAGAAAACAAGCAAGTTTATATGTTCAAATAATTTTCGTAGATGAATAGTTGTTGGGTTGGGTTTTGCAACTGGATTTAAAACCCAACCTAACCCAACCCAAGTCGGCCGAATCCAGCCCAATCCAAACCAAATCCAGCATTTACTACATTAAATTCAGGGAACCGTTTCCAAGATTATACTTAATAGTACGCATCATGGCTTATTTGAGTCGATAATGTCTTTTATGCTGAGGAAACCATTTGGTTGTAATTCAAAAGCATATTGACTTTGCATGCATTGTACGTAATAAATTGTTTACTGTACATAAAGATTCATGACCCTGTGTACCAAACGGTAGGAAATATCAACGAATATAATACAAGATGAAAACACAGAATGGGACTAACTACTATGCAGCGCAGTTATATAATGTTTACCTCAAGAAAGTATATATTTGCCTCACTGGAAACTTGCAAATACTTGTATTCACACGTAATAAGTATTATTATTTACACATGAAACAGTTGTCCTTCGAGAAGATACGCCACAATGATAACTAGTAGTAGGAAAATTTATAGAAATATCAGGAAAACTAGGACGATAGTCCATTTACCCGAGTAATTACCTGCGACACCCATTAAATTTGTAGAATCGATACACTCTACACCACTATGATCTTACTTTGACCTCGTCTTGAAACAAGGACACCCTCCTCTCCGCGTGCACATCTTCGTATATGAGGACCGGCGGTAGATCGAACTGCCGAACGCCGTGTACCGGGAAGATCGTTTACTGTACCCTAATATCTAGCATATACATTTCATACAAACTAATATCCCAAAACGGAAACACTTTTCACTACAATCTTTAGTGGAAAAACTCTACAAAATTTTTATTTTTGAAATTGAAAATCTTTGAAAATTACAAATTTATAAAATAAATTTGATATATTTTGCACATGTCTTCGGAAAAAGATATAGTCAGGATATATTCTAGTTTTTGCCGATCTGTTTATTCATCCAATTATTTTGAATTTGCTTCTCATTTTAGTGTTTACAGGTCCATACCAGAAATAGATATAAGTGTGCTGGCGCCGTTCGTATACTTTTAATAGGGCATAAGAGTCTGGTCGCTTTAGAAATACTTCATCCATGAGTCTGAATCTGTTTCGTCATATCAATTCTTTCAGTTTGCTATAGTCCTTTAATCAATGTACACCCCCACTTACTGTTATGGTTTCAAGTCTGCTTAAGATGGCCATAATCACACAATGTATCGAGATTAACATTTAAGTGTATATGACACAAACTTGATGACCAATAGCACTACTCATTGGAGATTGACCGCATAGCATTCGGGGTTTAATCCCCAGCTTTTACGAAAGAAACTTTATGGCCGAGAGTACTTTTGGGGGCCAGTTAATTTCATTTGATTACGGTATGCCTCTTATTTAGAAACAAACAAAGACACTGTTTTTCACTTTTCATAATTTTAACAAATTAATTCCTGAATTATAATTTTTTGAACGAAATTTCATGTACATTTTTCTAATAATGCCTAGTTTCGTATTCGCTTAACGAGAGATATTTAATAGGAACGATTTAATGTATGCTTATGCATGTTGAAGTTTTACAGCGTAGCCTTTTCTCCTTAAGGTTGCCTTATCAGAATATTACAAAATATATAACAATGTATGTTCCTGTAAAAACAGTAATCTATTGCCTCCTAAACAAAGTAACATAAACGTCGATTACACAAAATTTCACATATGAAAGCTATTAGAACTGAAATATACACAACTATACATTTTAATCGCTAAATTATTTATGACCGTGTATTTTAAACCCCCAGTTATCTTTTGTTGCTTGTGGTTTTCAGAATATATTTTAATATTAAGACAAAGATAAATATTACAGTCACAAAGTAATATCTGAAATTAAAGCCCCTTGCAGTTAAAATGGCTAAAATATTCATTGATATGTTATGTCCTAAAAGCTGATATTTTTAGATGGAGAAATCTGTCGGATATTTAGTAAAGTAAAGAACTATTTCGTCTTAGCCCATCTGCTTAGATAATCAATTGCAAATATTTTTATTTATCATTTATTATTATGTGATACGTTTACCCGATCTCCCATATATACCTATATTACTACTGATGTTTCACTTAAACCAATCCAGAATTTAATCAACGTCATTCCGATTTACTCCGGAGTTTCATCAGCTTAATGAAAATTTGAGTATTAGACGCGCACGGTACTAATTCGGTAATTTCACTCACGCGCCGCTAACATAACGCGACAATTAGCTTTTAAGGTCGGAAGCTTACTAATGCAGAAGTCAACGGAAATAATGAAACTGCGTAAATAGAATACATACGACTTCATTATAACAGCTCTCCTAATAATAATGCTATACATATATCCTCTGTTTGCAATAGATGATTTTCCATAAAAAATCGTTCCTACTTGGAATACCTAGAAAATATAATATTCGATAAGTACTTTATACCTCGCAATTTTTTGAAACTACACTGAACTGAATATGTTTTGCAGCTATGGTAAATTTAGTGCCTAACTCTGAAATTTCTAAAAGCTATATGTTAACGCTGTAAAAATTGGAAGAATCGACTGAGTGCAACACGTATATGTGTGCCTGTCTGTGAGCTGTGTGCCTGCGCGTGCTCTAGCGTCCAAACGATTGTAGCTATTGCTATGAAATTTTAAGCTTAAGATTTGTATATACGAGTAGCAAGGAGGAAAACGATTGAAAACAATATCTTAAACTTGGTTTACTCTTATCACATTTTCTATATCTGGAAAATGGCACATGCTATCTTGAAATTTTCGAGATAATTGGTTTCAAACTTATTAAAGTTTTAAAGCTAAATACAATAACAATCAACAGCTTCTCAGAAATTGGGTAGTTAGTAAATAAATACCAAGTAAATATTAATTAAAAAATATATATATAATTTAAAAAATACGACGAACAAAAATATTGATCCTGTATATATGAATGCTTGGTGCCATGTAATTGCAATCTTCAAGAAAAATGATCGCACTTCCTAATGTTGATAAGTGTGTGAGCGAGTGCTATGTAGTAATATATACAGAAACATTTGGCCTCATATTTCTCCCCGATAACATCGTTTCATGGCAGGACGTTCAACCATTACAAACTTGGTTGTCTTCACTCAGCATCTTACCGAAGCTCTAGATGATATTGCACAGGTTGATGTATTGTACATGATTTTTCTCCTGCATTTGACACAATTGATCACCTGATTTTGTTAAGAAAATTTTATGCTTTTGGACTGATTAAGTTAGTGAGCTCTTATTTAGAAAATCGGGTAAATTATGTTTTTTATAATTGATATAGGTCTGCTGAGTTTATTTCTACATTAGGAGTTCCGCAGAGAACGAACCTTGGACGACTTATCTTTATCACATTCATTAATGATTTCTTATCCTTATTGACATGTGAGGCATTAGCTTATGCGGATCATTTGAAAATATATAGCAGAATCATAGATCAACTGGATGTTGCTGCATTACAATCAAATGTTGATAGGATTTATGAATGGTCTTGCAGAAGCGGATTAAAATTGAATATTGGCAAATGCGACCCAATGATTTTCACGCGTAAAGCGGGTTTGATTCCTTCTACGTATACAATTGATGGGGATCACCTTAGCAAGCCACACATTATGAAGGATCTTGGAGTGACATTCGACTCTCTGCTGACCTTTGGTCACCATGTCTGTTGTTCTGCATCGAACAGTATGGGCTTTGTGATGCGTTCATGGTGTGCATACTACACCAATCAGCAACTAGCCATAGAAGGAACCCAGCGCCGAAAATATTTATCGTACAAAATTGATGGCGTCTACCCAGAACGTAATATAGATTATCAACGTTTTCTTCAGAGACATCAAGTGGAATCTTTGTGTAGTCGGAGAGATATGCATAATGCTCGATTTATTCATAACTTGATTATCAACAAAATTGACTGCGTGGACCTACTTAATAGCATAACATTTCACGTACCACGTAATTTCCATAATCATGAGACCCATTTTTTTTCTAAACCATTGATATATCAGCGACAGGCAATTCAGATGTATTAGTGCTACATTTAGCAGAGATCTTCTCGCATTCGACCACCAGGTAGCAACCCTTTCGTGCAGAGGTTTATTAATTCTGCCTAGTATGATATTCTTTACAAAACAAATCATTTCGATGCAAGAAAATAATGTACAATTATTGAATTGCTTTTCGTCAGAACAATCTTGGAAGTATGAGTTCGTTTAAATTGTAACAAAATCCAGTATTACTTGTCGAGACTGCACACTTTAGTTATGTATCGTAGATTTGACATAATAAGTTGAACCACTCAGTGGTAAATATTATTATGTAAGCACGTCCTCTTGACTTAGATTCATAGCATAATCACTTTCCCATAATATGTTACTCTCAAGGACTAAATTTGTGCCTTTAAACAGAGTTTTGTGACCTATTATCTAATCAAATTTAGTCAGATATCACACATAGCTTGTCCAATCATCTAACCTAAGATGTTTTCATAACAGACACCCATTTGGTAATTGACTAACTTTGCGCAAAAGTCTATGACAAACGTAACCCAATCAGTTTGGCAAGTTTTATATTTGTTTTAGATTTCAGATTAAACCTGTCCAATTAAGGATCATAGCATTTTATACGTCAGTATAGTAATTTTTAGGCATTATACTTGACAAGAAATTATTTTAGAATTTGTTGGTTGATTCTGGAGTTACTTGTTAAAACTTCATTTTATAACAAGACTTTGAGTCTTATATATTTTAGAATTTATTTATATAGCCACCTTCATATGAAATATAACACCCATTAAGAATTAGACTACAATTTTGAAACTTCGGTATGCTTTTTCAAGAAAAAGTAGTGGGTTGCATCCCCATGCGCAGCTATGCATGCATTAACTCTCCCAACCATGCTCTCTATTAAATGGTCGATGGGTTGTGTGGTCGATATCGTTCCACACAACCTCTAGATGGTGTCGATGTTAATCCAGATTATCAGGAGGCCTGGGTACTTGTCTTAGTCGCCGACCCATCATATCCCAGACATATTCAATCGGCGACAAGTCCGGTGACCGTGCAGGCCATGGCAAAATCTGCAATCCAACCTGCTCCAGGAATCGTTTTGTAACCACGGCAGTATGGGGTCTTGCCTTATCCTGTTGGAAAGTGGCATTTTGAAACGTCTGCATGAAAGGTAGTAACACCGGTTCCAGAACGTTGTCATTGTAACGACGTGCGTTTAATGTACCTGGATTGAAAGTAAGGGGTGACCTTCGTCCAGCACATATCGCCCACCAAACCATAATCCCAGGTGTTAAGGCTGTGTGTCGTCATTGAACGAACTCCAAATTCCGTATTTCCCCTCCATGTCGCCGCACCCTTCTACGACCATCATTCACCCATAAACAAAACCTTGATTCATCACTGAAGACCACGTCATTCCATTGATGAACTTACCCTTGCCGTTCTTGATACCATGCAAGTCTGGCTGCTTTATGAGGAGGTGTTAATGGAAGCCGAAGGTAAGGACGGTATGAATGAAGCCCAAAGGAAGAAATTCTTCTGTAAACAGCAATCGACCTTGTTTTTTAAATCAATCAATGTTTTTTAAATCAAGCCCTGGCAACCATCCGCCTGAGGAGTCGGTCTTCACGTGCGTTGCTTCTTTGGGTGGCAGGACGGTGCCTCTGAATACCTTCTTCGGGCCATAAAGACCAAATCCGAGCAACTGTAGTGTGATCCCGATTCAGTCTTCTCCTAATCTATTCTGTTGATTCTGAGCTGTGAAAATTCTTTAACTATAAATGAAACGTAAGTCACCACTTTTTTCACAAAACATATTTATTTTCTAAATGTACATTTCGAATGCGAAGCATTGATCATCAGTAGAATAACAATTCGACTAATCTTAAAACTATACAAACTAAATATATACACCTCCTAACGGTGCGGTGCAATAAGGCTATTGTTAAGTTTTGGTTTTTACCAGGTCCAGTAATGTGTTCCCAAGCGGCGATAGGTCGTTATTTAGGAGTTTCCCGTAATATTTCTTCATGTAAATTGCTTCTAAAGTGTTAAGGTTGTACCTGGTGCTGTGTTTTTCCAATTTTACGTCTTCTAAATTGAAATTATGCCCTGTATTCCAGAAATGTTCGGCTATTGCGGATTTCGTAATATAATGGTTTTTTAAATGTAATTTATGTTCTTTGAACCTGGTTTCTGTTATTGCACCGCACCGTTAGGAGGTGTATATATTTAGTTTGTATAGTTTTAAGATTAGTCGAATTGTTATTCTACTGATGATGAATGCTTCGCATTCGAAATGTACATTTAGAAAATAAATGTGTTTTGTGAAAAAAGTGGTGACTTACGTTTCATTTATAGTTCTCCTAATCTCTCGGAATGAGAGACCCGCCTCTTTCATGCCGATAATTCGGCCCCTATCATTGATATGGTAACAATGGTACACGAAACATAACAGTTTAGTTTTTTCGGCTGAAACTTTCATCGTTTCTTAGTTGATAATACATCATTAGCAGAAAGTTTCAAAATTGTAGTAATTCTTAATTTGTTGTTTGTTGTAATTATGAAACTGATTATATGAATATAGATGTAATTAGGAATTAATATTAAATTAAGAAATTAATATATCTCGTTCTCCTGAACATCGGCTTCATGATTTCAAAATTGCGTATTTTTCCTACGTCTCTGGAGTTCTTCTTCTTGGAGTTTTGAGTTCTTCTGTATGGGGAATAAATGTTCCTTACCATGTTTGGCAGAACATTAAATTGTTGACTCACAGTTTTTGCTGTTGCACCATTATTCATCGAATTGATTATTAATCCACGTATTTCATTGCCGATTTGATTATTTCTTCGGCTCTGACGATTATCCATACCAATTTATAGTAGACAATTATCATAGCGTGAAAATAAATTGACAGATAATGAAATACATTTCACACAAAAAGAATTTGTTTTATAAATCATGGCTTACTAGCAAAATAAATGGAAAAATCATTTAACAAATTGTGAAAGACAATAGACAAAAGAAGATAACCAAAATAAAAAGACGATATAACAATATCAACTCCCCAACCAACGTTTTATTTACCATATTTACATACATCTTTACAACCACACAGATTTATAATACACCAAGTCAATTGAAATACAAGTTAATTAAACAAATCCAAAATAGCATAACTTTTTTGGCGTCCAACGTCGAGGCCACGATAACAAGTACGATTAAACATATTTAATTTAATTAAATAAAATCAAAGTACATATTAATAAAATATATCATTACATTTGGTACACAACGTTTGGGGAAGTCTACAATCGATAACAATAAAATAAAGAAAATTGCATATATCTAAAATAACAATATACACATATATACAAAAAAATAACATTACAATATATTGTAAAGGTTATAAATTAACAAGAAAAGCGTTGATTAGAATAACAGAGGTAACAGTAAGAAAATACGATGCTGAGACTAGAATGGAATATTTAGATCGAACCGCGAAGAGATATTCAGCGTTGTAATGTTACTGTAAATAATTGCACAAATAAGGATGTTTGTCGTATAACTAAATTAGTTAAGTTAATGTAGAATATAAATATAACTAGCATAAATGTAATTGATATTGAAACTTGATATAAATGATTATACTACATTAATATAATTTAAATCGAAAATGTATATTTAAATCTATTGGGAAGCGAGTAGACTTCGATGTCGATACAAGCGCGGGACATTCAGAGTGGGCAACGACAGCTACGACTAATCGCCGATTTCTGAAGGGCATGGCAACAGCTGTACGATCAAACAACCAACAGCTAATTGGCACTTAAGACTAGTAAAACCATAACAATTTATATATTGTAATGGTTACATTTTACAGTAACAAATGGTGAGAAATAGATTTAAAATTTAACCATAAAATTTTGAAATTGAAAATGAAATGGGAGTCCTAAAGCCGGTCTTGTTTTAAAGTGTACATATCGGAATGTAAAGATTTTAAATTATTTTGTTTCTAAAACGTTGAATATTAGATGTCTCGTCATGTAAATAATTAAGATAGAGTTAGTTTAAATATGTTTAAGATATTAGAATTAAGAGTAGAATATTAACCCGTAAATATAGCGAGATAATTTAAATCGCATTTGCACGTGAACGATTGGCGCGAGAAACCTCTTGAAAAGATTGTACGATTTGCAGCTAAGTCAACAAAAAAGAAGCGGTCGTATATGTAATTATGTTAAAGAACTTCGGATCTATCGGAGGACTCGACGTGGGGTTTTACGTGCGAACGACTGACAAGTGTAATTGATTTATACCGCTCGGTACCAACGAAATCACGTGCGATCACGTGATATCCAGGCAGTTACGCGGTGCTCTGCGAGGGCGAATGCTTGCAGGTGTTCGAGGGAATCTATGTGGGCGTACTTGATATAAATACACGTAAGCTCGATGGCTAAACAACAGTCGAAAATTCGACACAGTCGTCGACAATTGACAGAATTATCTTCAGTTACTCGTGTATAACGGTCAGTAAGTTTCTTTTATATTGTTAATATTATATGCCTAAATACAACGAATGTCTATTTGTTTATATGTTCTGCTTCTTGCCTGAACCCCGATAAATATAATGTTTATTTATTAAATTTAACCTGAGTCTATGTTCGTTGTTTGATTTTGAATTGTGTAAATTTGAGTTTTTATTTGCATATGTGTAATTAATAAATGAGCCATTTTTGTATACCTGTGCATTTTTAATTGTCTTTTAAAACGACTTTCACAATTCATTTGATTTTATTTTCATTTAAAATAAAATCCCATTTATAAAATCAATACTAACGTAACAATTTTGGCGCCGAACGTCGAGGTAATTTTAACAATTTTGGCGACCGCAACATGGAGGCATTTTACCAATTTTGCATTACAAAATTGGCGTCCAACGAAGTGGTAATTTTTAGCAAATTTAGCAGTAATATATTTAAAAACAAAAATTAAAAGGCAGACAAAGAGGTAATAAACTAGACAAATTTTACGGCATTTAATATAAAAGAAAATAGATCATCCAATGGAACGTAGAAGTTCAAGACGAGATATGGGTGATACCGAAGATATCGAACAACAAGCGCCGAAAGAAACAACCGTTGCATGGGAAAAATTATTCCAAATAATGGCAGAGAATAAAAAAGCTACAGAAGAGACCAAGAAAGAAATGGAAGATACGAAGAAAGAAATCGAAGAATTTATGAAAATAATGCAAAATAAATTAACTGAAGAAAATGGTCGAAGAGCGTGACAGAAAAATCGACGAGTCCATAAAAGTTATGCTAAAAGAAATTAAACAAGATACCGGTAATTTCAAAAAAGAGGTGAAGAATAAAATTAGCGAATTACAAAATATAATGGAAGACAATAATGGCGTGATCGCTAAGAAGTTTGAAGAGGTCGACAAAGAAGAAAAAGATATCCGAAGAAATTTGGAAGAAAAAATCGGCGAAGTACAAAATAAAGTGCGATTGGAAGTAACCGGTAAAATTAAGGAAAAGTTCCAAGATGTTGGCGGAGTATGGAAACAAATGGAGGCGCAGAAAACGGTTATCGATAATTTGGAGCGACGTGTAGATTTGCAAGAAGGACGGCTACAAGTACAGTGAATATTAGCAACGAGCAGATGCCGAAATTTGGGGGAAATAGACGCGACAATGTAATGGGATTTTTAAAACAAGCGAAGCAGTATCTGGAGGACATCCCCGATGAGGCTCGACGTTTGCAAGTAATTCGAGGTATGTTGACTGACCGCGCAAGAAACTGGTTCGACGTAATCGAAGAGAAGTGCACGACGCTGGCAGATTTCGATAACGAATTTCTCCGACAATTCTGGGGTGAGCAAGAACAAAGTAAAATCCGAGATGATCTCACCGGAAAATATTATCCGAACACGAAAATGTCCAGGGAGGAATACGCAATTCAGAAACTAACGAAAATGAAACACCTGGTGCCAAAGTTAACGAACGACGAACTAGTGCGATACGTGAGCCGGCATTATGAAGAGGAAATCGGCAAGACGGTGCTGGTCCAGAGTATACGAACGGTGGAAGACTTTATAGACGTGTTAAAAAGGTACGACCTACTCCCAAATAATAATTATCGGCGTCCGGAATATAAAGGAGGTCAAAATCCAGAGCCAGAGAGACGTGGGGGACCGACCCAACAGCACAACCTGGAGCCAAAACAAGAGTATCGGTAGCAGCAGCAGCAGCAGCGTTACCAGCAGCGCGGCCAATGGAACCAAAGAGGGTTCCAGAATTACCGAGGGAGTTGGCAATGTCGTGGCAATGGGAACCCCAGCCGAGCGTTCATGGAGGCAACCGACAACGGACTGCATCGCACAAGGACGAGGCGGACAATCTCCAATAAATAAGGTTATGTGTACATATTTTATATTTCCGCGATCCCGAGCGTTAAACGAAAACGTTACGACAATAGAGTCAAACGAATTAGCTTTTATAAAATGTAAATTTAAAAATCAAATAATAGTTGCTTTGATTGACACGGGCGCTGAAAATAGTTTCATATTTAAAAATTTAATTGAAAGTGATTTAAAATTATTCCAAAAGAATCTGGTAAATACTGTAAAAGTAAATTTAATTGCCGCAATTGAAAGAAATTATCAATTGAACAAGTACTCGTAACTGTTATGCAAATTGGAAACAGTTTTTACCATGGGGAACTAATGGTCGTGCCATGTATTAAATTTAAATGTATCTTAGGGATGGATTTCTTAACGCGATACAATGTGAATTTAAATATAGAGAAAAAGGAAATAAAAATCGGGTCGGAAAATAATAAAATGAGAAATAAATAAATTAAATGAAGATATGGTGTTACAAAAGGAAACGATTGTGAATAGCTTAACCATAATGGGAGCTGAAAAGTATAATGTATAAATAAATAATATTAATAATGCGAAAACGCAGAAGATAGAAATGAGGGGGAATTTGGACGTCGATTTAAAATATCGAAGTAAAATAAAAGAGTTGTTAGAAATGCATAGTGAATTGGTGGACAATTACCACACTATAGCAAAGGAATATGTACACCATTTAGAGGTCAATGACCAAAGTAATTTCCGAAATAGATGCTACCCGATACGATTCGCGTTTAAGAAACAAGTCGATAAAGAAATCCAAGATATGTTAACCCAAGGGATCATTGAAAGAGCATATACCAGTTATATTAATCCATTGTTAGTTGTAAAAAAGAAAAACGATTCGATTCGATTGTGTTTAGATGCCCGGCAATTAAATAAATTCACAAAGCCACAATATGAATGCCCTCAAAGTATAGAAATCCTATTACATAAGTGTAAAGGAAAAGTATATTTCAGCAAGCTCGATTAAAAAAAATCATTTTGGCTAATTCCGCTCAGTACAGGATCAAGGAAATATACTGGATTTAGTATAGATGGACAAGTATATCACTTTAGAGTAGTGCCATTTGGGCTATCTAGTTCTGCAGCCGCTTTAGTTAAGGCGATGCAGCAAATTTTAGATAGGTATGAACAATTTTGTATACATTACACAGACGAGACGACATTCTAATATTCAGCGAAAATATCACTGAATATTTCGAACATATTAAAATGATTTTACGCGCTTTAAATATGGGCATGAAAATAAATCTAGAGAAACAATAAAAATTGATGATTTTAAACAAATCATAATTTTCCTTGTTTGCGGGAAACTATATTGGTTACATTTTACAGTAAAAATGGTGAGAAGTAGATTTAAAATTTAACCATAAAATTTAGAAATTGAAAATGAAATGGGAGTCCTAGAGCCGGTCCTGTTTTAAAGTGTACATATCGGAATGTAAAGATTTTAAATTATTTTGTTTCTAAAACGTTGAATATTAGATGTCTCGTCATGTAAATAATTAAGATAGAGTCAGTTTAAATATGTTTAAGATATTAGAATTAAGAGTAGAATATTAAGCCGTAAATATAGAATTTATAATATAAATGTAACGAGATGATTTAATTAGCATTTGCACGTGAACGATTGGCACGAGAAAACTCTTGAACCGATTGTACGAGTGGCAGCTGAGTAAACAAAAGACGGCAGTGCATGCGTGGTTATTAAAGAAAAACGGTAATATCACGTGATATCCAGGCAGTTACGCGGTGCTATGCGAGGCCGAAGGCGAGCCGGTGTTCGAGGGAATATATGTGGGCGTAACTCGATTATAAATAAGCGTAAGCTCGATGGCTAGAGAACAGTTGAAAATCGACACAGTCGTTAACAGTCGAAAAATCCACACAGTCGAAAAGACGACAGAGTCTCGATCAGTCGTGCTATAGCAGAACCGCATGAATAACGCTCAGTAAGATTCTTTTATATTGTTATAATTCGCCTATCCATCGAATTGTCTATTTATAAGCTCTGCGTCTTTGTGCCTGAACTCACGATAAATATAATAGGTTTATTTATTAAAATTTAACCTGATATAGTTTTAGTCTATGTTCGTTGTTTGATTTTGAATTGTGTAAATTTGAGTTTTTATTTGCATATGTGTAATTTGTGTTTAATAAATAAGCCATTTTTGTATAGCTGTGTATTTTTAATTGTCTTTTAAACTACTTTTACAATTCATTTGATTTTATTTTCATTTAAAATAAAATCCCATTTATAAAATGAATACTCACGTAATAATATATATTGTAATGATTAAAAATTGGTTACGGAGGATAAAATACTTAAATTGGCAGTATAACAGAAACAGAGAGGCAGTTTTCGAGAACTCCGGAAGGTTTAACTTCAAATGTGAATTTAAAACCTAAATGCAAACCAATACAACATAAATAGATAGTATAATAAACTTAAATTACTTTAACATATATCACATTATGCGAAAACCCGGTTTAAAACTAGGAAATGTAAAATAACATAAGAAAAATATGTTAGGTTATGTTCATTTATATGCATCAAGTTAGATCGGCCGCATAACAACAACGCAAGCCATTTAAATTCAGATATCAATCGGGATAGCAATGCACAGCAGTATAAAAGGGAAAATTAAAAAAAAGAGAGTCAGACCGTCCTTAACCACCGAGTAAGCAGCTTCTGTGTCTCGAAGATCTAAAATTGTAAACAACCCAGTAAAAACCTAAAAATCAAAGTCAAACTAAATAACCGTATTCGTAAAAATATATTAAACTTACCGGGGAACAAAACTCATCGAAGAATTCACATCGGAGGACCAAATTTTGGCAGAAAAATATAACCTCAAGACCACGCCGTGGAAGAGCTATGACGTATTAGTCATAGTTAGCTTTACATTCTGAACAACTTTCCTTCGTTACACTTTGGCATACTGTGAACGGAAAAGTTAGTTTACCTAGAACTAAAATAGTGTTTGCCCAAGTGTAAAGGCCTACTTGATTTAAAAAAATCGAAAGTAAACTAAAAATAAGTTTCAGGCCAAGCAGGGCGGAATCCCAAAACATGAAATTCCAATTCGAAAATTTTTGGTCAATCATACCTATTGTAAACTCAATCCGGGGACATACGGACATGTTGTTGTTGACTCCGATTGCTTTGTTACCTCCAACTTTTTTTCACCTTTTAATTTGGCTATGCCGTCCTGATGACGACTAATAAGTCAGAAACACGTGTCGGCGGCTGCGTGCATCCATGCGGGTGTATGCCCATTAAAATCTTCCTCATATACTTAGAAGTCCCGCGTTAAAAAACCTTTTTTTCATTAATTATATCCTGGGCTCGGTTGTTCACGCAGGTGGCTATGTCCTCCCGCGTGGCTATGTTGAATGTTCCCACACAATGTGTGGGTATTTTGACTGTCGTCACAATGTGGTGGTCGGCTGCTTGTTGTTGACTCCTATTGTTTTGTTACCTCCAAATTTTGTTCACCTTTTAATTTGGCAATGCCGTCCTGATGACGACTAATAAGTCAGAAACACTTGTCGGCGGCTGCGTGCTTCCATGCGGGTGTATGCCCATTAAAATCTTCATCATATACTTAGAAGTCCCGCGTTAAAAAACCTTTGTTTCATATGTATATATATATATATATATATATATATATATATATATATATATATATATTAAAAATGTATCTTGTCAAATCTGACAGCAAAATGTAAAATTTACATGAAAGATGGTCTAATCTTACACCTCAATGGTGTAGTGAACATTAATTAAAACAGGTCCATGAAGACTAACTGGTGGATCGCTGGACAATATTGTTTCTTGGTTATTACCCTTCGTCAGTAGCGATTACCAAGAACCTTAGTGGTTGAAATACCTTTACATGTAGTGGCCATCAAAACTTCTTGGCGCGAGCCAATCACTCCTAACGAACCACTGACAACACTGTTTTTGAACTTAATTGCAGCAATCCTTTTATATGTTGACACTGGACGTTTGACAGTCGTCTCTTGTTTAGTCTCCGCAAGGTGTTAGACAAGGTATCGTCTCGTTAGTGTTCTGTTGTCAGTGGTTCGTTAGGAGTGATTGGCTCGCGCCAAGAAGTTTTGATGGCCACTACATGTAAAGGTATTTCAACAACTAAGGTTCTTGGTAATCGCTACTGACGAAGGGTAATAACTCAGAAACAATATTGTCTAGCGATCCACCAGTTAGTCTTCATGGACCTGTTTTAATTAATGTTCACTACACCATTGAGGTGTAAGATTAGACCATCTTTCATGTAAATTTTACATTTTGCTGTCAGATTTGACAAGATACATTTTTAATTTGAATTGTTTTTGAACTTAATTGCAGCAATCCTTTTATATGTTGACACTTGACGTTTGACAGTCGTCTCTTGTTTAGTCTCCGCAAGGTGTTAGACAAGGTATCGTCTCGTCAGTGTTGTGTTGTCAGTGGTTCGTTAGGAGTGATTGGCTCGCACCAAGAAGTTTTGATGGCCACTACATGTAAAGGTATTTCAACAACTAAGGTTCTTGGTAATCGCTACTGACGAAGGGAAGGGAAGAAACAATATTGTCTAGCGATCCACCAGTTAGTCTTCATGGACCTGTTTTAATTAATGTTCACTACACCATTGATGTGTAAGATTAGACCATCTTTCATGTATGTATATATATATATATATATATATATATATATATATATATATATATATATATATATATATTGAAAATGCGTCTTGTCAAATATGACAGAAAAATGTAAAATTTACATGAAATATGGTCGAATCTTACACCTCAATGGTGATCCACCAGTTAGTCTTCATCATGTATATATATATATATATATATATATATATATATATATATATATACATAATTTATAATGCAAAATAAATTGTTTCACTAGTGTATTTTAATTTACTGTTTCTATTTTGCGGCCCTAGGTATTGAAATTTAAATTAATGAAAAGTTTAAATTAGCGCAACATATCATTCACATAATTAAATTTTATTGATGCATGAATGCGATTAGTTAATCCAATCAGTTCTTGTGATGTACCGGTAAATTTACATATATACTAAATTTACTAAATACCAACTCCTGCTTTTAAAATTAATTAACGGCACAACGGAAATTATTGAATTATATTTTTCTTTGTTGTTGCACACGTATGCGTTTTAGAGCTTTATTAAAAACGACGGCTTTTATAAAAAAGAATTAACATTCGATATGGGGTTACTAATTAATAGTTGCAGTTCATAAGAAATATTTTTTTCAATTCTCCTAGTATTTACCAAGCAGACGCCATAGCAGTCATTGAGTACAATTTAACAGATTGAATTTGATTGTGTCTAGAATGAACGATTCGATTTGAATGCGCAGGGAGCGTTGCGGATTTAGTTTAGCATTCTAAGTTCTAAATCTACGTTCGACTAGATTTAAAATTACATATTGTTTTCGTATTTAGAGTTTCAATTAAAATATTCCTTCATGATAACCGGTCTCGTAGGTTACGTTTAAGTTATGACAATGTGAAAACTTGCCATGCAACTTTTATTGCTTAGAGAAAATTAAAATGATTTAAGCTTAATTTAAAATATTTAATTTATTACTAAACATAAACAATTGTTATTTAAAAACTTGCAGCTTTGAAATTAATATATCACTTCGTCTCTAATTGTATATTAATTTGAGAATAATAATAAAAACTAGTGTGGGCAGTTTTTAAAATGGTCTCCTAGATCTTTAGGCTAATAGAAATTAGATACGAATTGAAGATATGAAGTACTTGCCAATAAATAATTTTATAGATATTTGTTTACGGCCAAAGTTTTCAATTAATAATTATTTATTCAAGTTTAGTAATGAAAGTAGATAAAATAAATTAAGCACTAAGCGATTTTGACTTTGTGCTATATGTTTTCTGTAGCCACAATTATTACAAATATATATTGGCAACTTATATACACGCACAATTTCACACAATACAGGAGCTGCAGAAGTAAGTATTTTATAATTAATAACTATAAACAATCGCTCAAAATTAATCAATAAACTTTACTAACTTGATTATCTTACATAGTTCTTATATCAATATACAAAATATTAACTAAACATCCACAGAACACTTTCCCCTGTTGCGAATGTCATATTAATACAAAATATTATCAGCCACATTGAATTCCAAAACTATAAAACAGGTCACAAGAAATAGAGCAAAAATAATCCCGCATAAGCTAGCCGTTGCCGCTAGTTAGTGCACGCATGAGTACCATATTTAAAATAAGCATTTCCAGAACGTTTTTCAGACAATATGAACAAATTTCACCATAAACGGAGACTAGAACAATAAAATTACCTTGTAAGAGACTCGCCTAAGAATAAACGAAACGGTCAGATTTTCATAATTATTGTAAATGTTAGATATTAATGTTTGAGCACAATTTACATCATTAAAAAATAATGAATAGGTTGCATCGTGCACCAAATAGGAAACCTAAACAAAACAAACTAATCAGGTAAAAAGTTATATATTTATTGTTTTAATCATAATCATCTGATTTTAATTAAGCCTTATTATACGGGGTGTTTTACGGGTCTGATAAACTGATTTATTGGGTATTAGGTATAATTACCACATAGCAGTTTATTCAGACCTAGCAAATCTCACACTACTAAATACTTTATTACGAATTTTTGTCAATAAACTGTTTTTGACCTATGACCTCTCATGGCACCACTTTTCAATTAAAGGTTCAGCCTTCAGTTCAGCCATAAAAATGCAATTGTTAGATCACAGGAAAAAAAGAAGAAATAACGGCGAAAACACAGGTTCAGTACATGTGATAACCACGGCAACTGTGCCCGACATCCAATTAAAATTCACCACCGAATTACAAAATTAGGTGGACGAAATAACAGCTAACAAATCTGGGCAAGTTCAAACATACAAATACAGTCTACAGTACAATATACATCGTGAAGTATCTGTCTAACAGGCCAATCGCAACCAGCATATAGTTTTATTATCTAATATGTATATTTGCATCTATAATTGTCAGATTGATTAGACAAATGTCAAATGAATGTAAATGCAATGTCATAGGCTACTTCATCAACTTACTATATTCGAAAACATCGAATTTATTCGTATTTTGATAATAATTGACTAAAAACGGTGGTGATTGTAAATAAACTAGTACATATATAACCCTCGCTGGAAAGTTTTATTATTCTTCGGGATATAGCTAACCTCAGCGTTTCGCGCCTCGGTTTGCTACCCTATCCCTCGGTTGTAATGAAACACTTTCCACCTCGGATGTAATATACTATACGTTGTTTTTAAACTAGGAGGAGTAAATGGAAAAGCCATATTTACACTAAAACTTAAACTGACGCGAAACTTGTGTGGGATACAATATATATACTTAAAAATATACACGATGTTATAACGATATGAAGCAGCCAGTTCTGAAAAGAACCAATTTATTTACTTTTGGAATTACGGAAAAAGAAATTACGAGCACAAAACTGTTAACTGAAATGCAACCACTTAGCATTATGTAAACCCACCAATTCCTGTGCCTTTTGCGTTCCTTGTTTATATACTTACTTGCTACCCTTTCAATTTTCTCATTTTCTTGTATCAAACTTAACTTTTACCATTTTATTACTAAGTAAATTAATAATTAAGCTTTTTTAACATTTTTCCCACACTGCATTAACGGTCCCCTACAATGTTCTTAGAGGAAATGCGCCATTCACTCGGTATATACCGCAACATCATTTAAATTTATAATCAAAGTGGGCGGCTTTTTTGTACGACGCGGATCCTGCAAACTGACTCACTGTGTAAATTAAAGGTTATGTAAATAACGTTTAGAGTTCTCACGCTAAATCGTTTTAAGTTAAAGGAAATGTCCGCCGGCTTCGATGCAACTGTTAACTCGACGTTTCATATTTGAAACGCATTTTCCGTTCAATTCCAATCAAGCACACAGTCAGTCGACAATCTAATTTCAGCCCACTTTAATTATAAATTTAAATGATCTCGCGGTATTAATATATAAATAATGCCTACACCAATAAACATAAACGTACTGATGTGAAGAATTATAAAATCTTCAAATAAATAATGTATTGCATTACTCGTTACATGTATGAATGAAACGTTTTTTAATATAGTAATTCTATGAATGAATCTTTCAATTCAAAATATTTATGTACGTGTGTAATAAATAATCCAAGACATGTGACTAAGAAACAGGCGTTTTTTATTGTAATGTTACGGTTGTGTTTTATTTAAGACATTTAGGTGCATTATTCTATAGGAAAGATTATATATTTTACGCGCATTTACTTATAATAGGGATGAGTATATTTATGAAAACGTCGTAGAGGTTTATTGCTTTCCCCCATACCACATTGGCCCTAGCGGTGGGGTTGTTTACGGGAAGGACACATTCGTCATCGTACCAAAAACATTACCAGTTTTGCTCTCACAGTGGCGTGTGGGCGCACGGCGAGGGTTGGCGCAGTAGTTGCGTTGTTAATGCGATATCGGTGTTATGGTCATTGGTGTGAACAATGACTAGTATTATTGGGTGGTTATTGGGATGTAGTAATGACAACTGCTTTGAGTACGTTACAGGTGAGCGAGCGATTGCCGGTGGAGTTATGCAGACCGGTGCTGTGTTACTGTTGATGCTGTGTTGCTGTTGATGCTGTGTTGCTGTTGATGGTGTGTTGCTGTTGATGCTGTGTTGTTGTTGTTGTTGCCGTTGTTGCGGCTGTTGTTGTTGTTGCTAGATGCAACTGGGTTCCCGGCGTGATGGTTACCGACATAGCTAGCTATATACCTGTGTCATGGAATGTGGAGGTAGATGCATTCCTGTCAGTGGTGCGAGGCGGGCGCACACTGGGGGCACATTGACACAATCAGTTGAATTGTTGGTGCGGGAGCTGTTTGCTTGGCAGCTTGTGTACGCAGGCATGCAAATACTGCAGCACGCAGGTAACGGCGTGATCGCTTGACCTGGACGCAAGTCCAGTTGTCCATTGTATCTGTTCTGGTCAGATAATGGGCGCGGGCACGCAAGTGCATCGGACGTGACTTGACTATCTGTTTGACTATGTCTAATAACTATTCTCTTTGACGTTACGAACAGACGTTAGGTGTACACGAAGATCCCCATTGGAGGTGCAATGTGGAGACGGATAAAGAAGGTGTAGGCACGATCCGAAGAGTGCTTAAGCAAGTGTGCTGGAGCACCCGGTATGTTAATAATAATTATGGTCGGTATTCATAATCACTAATTACTGTTTGTCTTTCATGTTGCTTGCCGTATTATTTGGTTAACCGAATGCACGTCCATGTGAGAGCATCATCTGTCGGTCTGCGAGCATCGTTCGAGGAGAGGAGTTTGGTAACGTAAACATATACTTGACTTGCATTGGGCTGTATGAGAGGGAAAGCAATTATATTAATAGGCGCCACTTATTAAGGGTGCAGTAGTTTGTACGACGGGCGTTTTCTGGTATTCTAGATATATAGTGCATCTTGCATTCCGTACGATTAAGATGCAGTTTTATGCATCGCTCCCAATCATCGATGTATTTACTTAATATGCTCCGTTCGAAATTTTTCGACCATCTACCAGTAAGGATATAAAAAGCGCGTTTTTCTGATCCGGCCGACGCACGTAGATAAGCGTATATGTACGCTTAGAATCACGAATCGACTTTACGTAGACAGTGAAATACTAATATTCCTTCGCAACAAAATTAAAACATTATTTTAGAGAAATAAATAACAAAATTAATTCAGGATCCATACTTTGCACCGTTCGTAGTCTTCCACAAAACATATAACTGCATTTGTTACCTGGCATTTCAAGGACTGACCGCTTCGATAGTCCGGCCCTGGTCACAAAAAATAGATGCGTTTACGCGTTGGCAACTTTACTGCAACCTTACCGTCTCCGTCTGTGTTTCATATGATCGATATTCAGAGCATTATTTGTGCCGTACGTCTAAGATAAATTCGTCATCGCGTATTCAACTTCATTACCGTAGTTCTTATGCACGTCGTCTTTAACTCTCTCGAAAATTTAGCATGCATAATACGCTAACACTACTCTTTTGTAGAGTTACACCAAAAGCGGGATGTATTTTAGGAATGCGCAATCTATTTTTCACGTCAAAAATATACCATTATTTTGGAGTACATTGATGCGACATCTTATTAGTTATTCATTTATGGTACAACGTTTATCATCATCTTGATCGTCGACCTTTTCGAATGCATTTACAAATAATCCTCATCGATGAATACAACAGATTGGACCCAAATTGGACCCTTGAGCGACACCAGATGTTGGGACGAAACCGAACGAAGAAAGTCCATTGTAGAAAATATAATTACTCAAAAATCAGCAGTGTGGGGCCGAACCTAAACGAACTCAGCTTAGCTAACAATGTATTATGATTCACCGTGTCAAACTGGCCACGACCATCCAAGGTTTCACTAATAAACTAAATTATACAACAAAGGTTGAACCCGTGGAAAGTGATTATTTTCTACCTGTGGGATTATATCGACAGTTAAAAATGGCGTATTTCCCAATCGACAATTTACTATAGCGATTGTGATTAAAAGAATATAATCGCATTTTTTCATAAAAAGTATGTTATGTGAGCGACTCGAACATTAAAGAGTTTTTTCCCTTTTTCATTTTAAGCTTTAAGTTTTAATTCCCCTTTTTCCTCATTTGAGGAGCGTGCATTGATTAAAGTTATTATTATTAAGTACCATTAGTTTTATATCATTATTAGTATTAGTAATTTTTTTATTTAATTAAGTTTGTCTGTAAGTGAAATATCATTTTTACTTGTATTATTGTCTTCAAGATTAGACGAAAAGCAGATTTTTAATGAATCTGAATTTCACTATGTTCGTGCTTGTATTTCTGTACGTTATTTTCTCTTGTATCATTTGTCGATGCGCTAAAATCATTATTAATATTCAGTTCTAGAGCGCTACGCCGCCGCCGCGCCCGCCGCGCCGGCCGGGCAGAACCAACCTGAAGACGGCAATTGTGACTTTGTATGAATATGTATTTCCGTCAATATCTCGACTTTAAATTATATGGCGTTTATCATTTTGCTTCAATAGATTTTTATTCAATGTGAATTTAACAGAGAGTTGTGTTGTTTATGACTCACATTGACGAAAGTACAGGAATATAAACTTTTAAGTAACTTGCAATAACAGAACCCATGAAGATTATTAAGTTCTAAATTACTCTATGTTAGCAATAACGTCAAGTTATCATTGGTATCTGGTATTTCACTTCGAATTCAGTCGCAGGTTTTATTAGTTAGTTATCTGTTAAATTGTGCTTACAATTGTTTCAGAATCATTGTCCTCCATTAGTAAATTTATGTTCTAACAACTTTGCAAAGTAACAGGATTACCATTAAAGTATTTGAGTTGTTGAAGTTAAAGTGAATAAAGTCCCATTTAAGTCAAATAATTTAAATATCAAGATCATATTTATGAATTTTCCCCAACTTCATGAATATCTTTCCCACAATCTATTTCATAACTAACGTTTTTTCGTCAGAACTATAAAGTATTTCAGGCTAACAAATATGGATAAACATACTAGGAAAATATCGAAACCAACAATCACGCTGTTAAATATTAAAAATCGTTGCAAAAAGCTTAAAAATTGAATCATATAACAACCCATTATCTTGGGATATTATCGGCGCATTATTTGAATTTATTAGCTTAATTAAATAATTAATTAATCAATTAATTAATTAAATTCATTATTAGAATAAAGATTTTTTAACATTTATAAATTGTTTATTCTTATAACAGAGGTTGGGCAACGATAGCTTTTTCAGTCCTATTATACTTGAGTTCTTTATAATGAATAAATATCGTACGTCTCGTTTGCCCAACATATATTTTATCATGTAAAATATATTACCATGATCATAAATTTCCGTTTTTTGAAAATTCCGCTACCTGTCTGTTTGCAATTATTGCCCTTAGTAGAAACATGTAAAGAATGTTTTATACATTTATTAATCAGACTCCCTGAAATTAAAGTGATAACATTTGTCACAAAACATATGCCTATATTTTTTAAGAATATTATTAACTAAATTATCAGAATTAGTATTATAATTAAGTATTATAATTTGGTACTAATTTAATATATTTTGATAAATTTTCATATCTAAATTGTTTGAACGGAACATTTCTTAAATTATTGATAAGAAAATTGTATGCAAACAATTACTAAATCAAATCTAATAAACATATTAATATAGTTCCTGTTTTATAGACATCAGTTTCTAATTATTAAAGTGTCGGAAAACGGTAATTGATTCAATTTCGTACGTGAACGAGTTTGTTTTAAATTTAGAATTTAAAACGGATATAGGTTTTAAAATATTCAAATAAATATTAAATCCAGACTCCACTGGTACATTTAATAATGAACTTGTTTAAATATCATAGGTTATCAATGTTTAAGTATTAGTGATCAAAAATCCAAGGACTCGTTTTGCATGACTGACTGGCGTGTATTAAATTGTCATTCACTTGATGCAAAATTGTCATTTATATAATCAACAGAGAATCAGAAAATTATTATTATAACTTTCGAGTAATTCGTATATCAAAAGTTATAGATATTAATAGATTGTTGAAATTTATTAATATGTGGTCATCAGATATACATTATTTTGCACCACCTTACTGACATATAACAATCGTGAAAATTGACATATATTTATATCATATTTTTTTCTACAAAAATTATTTACCTTCTCACTAGTTCCTTCTTATTATTGCACACATAGTTTGAGTGAAATATAGTCTTTTGAATTCTTGATGCGAGAATTGGAGAAATATAACATTGAATTTGTGTATTTATGTTCATTCCAAATGCCAATTCTCCAAATAGTGTACCCAACACCAATCATATGTTCCGTTAAAACTTTCCATTATCTTAAAGTGGCGCTATCAGATGGATTTAAAACACGAATATAAAGCAAATTCATGCCATTCATGACTCTAAAGAATCAATTTAGAAAATTGTTAAAAATGCAGAAGAATTTGCATTGCTATTAATTCCACTTGACCAGTGACGAAAAGTAAGTAAACATATTCCAACTTACCCAAAAACAACATCAACAAGCAACCAGTTTTGACGAAATTAAAGTACATTTTCACTATTATTTATAATTAGATTTTTCAATAATATATCTACTTTTCTATGATTATTGACACCATTTTCTTAAAACAGTGCAGGTCGTTGCGAAAGAACCACGGTACGCAGTTTAAAACTTTTCACAGGAACGCAAACGTGACGTAAAATATCACGTTTTTATCGGCAGGTGTGTAGAGCTCCTCTGATAACGGCATCGCGACGCTACTGAAGTCCGCGCCAGGCGTCGCTTGAAATTAATATGGAAACACGCGCATGTCCAATTTTTACCAGACTGCGAATGATAACGTATCTTACAAGTTATGTGCGCGTAAAATAACGCGTCGGTACTGTGCGACTAACTTCTTAACTGAATGTCTAAATGGTAAAAAACAATTGCATTGATGGCGCGAATTCTCGATACGTTATTTGTACAGGATAATTTCATCCAGGGCAATGTCTTCTCTTCCGCTTCATGTTCAAATATTAAGATAAATAGCTCCATCGAGTGTCTTAAACAAACTTTTGTTCGTTTTGTCAAATTATTACGATTAAAACAAATAAAACTATGAGCGGGGTCTGAACATTACTCATACATTAGAGGTGAGATCAGCTAAGTTTGTTAAGTTCGTAGCAAATTGAAATTCATTGCAAGGGACGAACAATGTAAGTTAATTGCGCAACTGCAAGAAATTGACTGGAATATAGTCAAGCACTCGTGACTAAGTGAAGTAAATGTACCTTGCTTTTCACGGAGACCTGGCGTGCGTCTTATTCATGCATTTTATAAAAGTGTATCAAATACTTGAAATATTTCTTGCTATGCAAAGAAAATGAATGTTAAAGCTGATTAAAAACGTACATTAAAACGTTTGGTATTTAAGATTATTGTATCTACCAAAGACCTATATATAAATATATACATAAAATATTAGGATGTGCGGGACGTGTGCGGGGTTTCTACCATTATTATGGAAGCTATAAGAAAAATTATAAAAAATACTTACTCTAATCGAGCTGTAGCAAATTTCTGTTACAGCACCAGTTTCAACTTGATTTTCCTATAATTGGAAATAAGGAAACATTTTTATATAAAAATGTGGAGTGGGTTCGGGCCGAACATTTTCATGAGTATTTCCTTACATTAAGTTTGAGAAAAAAAGTTTAATATGTATTGCATTATTAACCCAATTGGTTTGTTTCATAAACATTATAAATTTACCTTAAAATTAATAGGATTAGTTTCAATAAAACAATATAGCAATATTAAAATATCCACTAGCCTTTTTAGCCAAATAGTTTGTTTCTCTTAATAGTACGCCTGCCTATAGTCGATGAATAGTAGCTGAAAACCTAGAGTTTGTTCATGAGTGTTTTGTTAAATCTCTTTTTCATGACAAAAAACTGGTCAACGATCGATTTTCCTGCATTGAATCCTCCTTGTTCGTCATGATATTTCCGTAATCTATTTTTGATTACAATCATATACTCGTACATCGAGCAGTCGTAAGTCGAGCAGTGCAATTCTCCTGTAGTTATTGCAGTCTTCATTGGACCCTTTCTTATAGATTTGTACTATTAGTGCTTTATTCCACACTTCTGACATTTTCTGTTGTTCCCAAACCTTGACTACCATGTTTTATATTCTTGTCCTTCATGCTTTACCCTCGTGTTTTAAAATCGTTCACTGCTATGTTATTTTCTACTGCACTCTTCCAATTATTTTGTTGTTGTATACATTCTTGTAGTTCTTTTCTTCATCTCTTGTGTACTTAAAATTTCTATAATTCCTGCATTCTCTTCTAATACTGGACAAATCAGTTTCACCCTCTGCATCACCCACTAACAGCCTTTCTTATTTCGACAAGTTATTGGATCTTCTTGAAACTTTGAACGTCTTATTTCTTTATTCTTTTACAATTCTTCTATTTATTTTATTTCTTGTTCTAAGTAGGCTTTTCCTTTTCCTTCTACACCGGCGTAGCTTTTTTCATATTTGTTCAACTTTCTTTTATTTCCTTTTAAGTTCTGTTCTTCTGTTACCTTTAGTGTAGCTTTATTTCTTTGCTACAAAAGTTGCCCCTACTCCGCATCAAACCACTTATTTGTTTTCCGTTTTTATAATTATTGTCATCCACTTCATTAGTGTTCCGATTTGTACCCATTCCTCATCCAGTATGCGTAAAACATATATATTTTAAAATATGCACATTAAAACATCTAAAGTGTCTGTCCCAACAATTCATCAAAAATTATTTCGAAATGTTACTTTAAAGTTGTTGTACTGATGTTTGGCTGAAGTGCATCCCCTAATTCCAGTGGAAAGTTGGGGCAGGTTTATCCCATAGCGCCTACTGCTAGGGATGTATACATTTATTTCGGATGACATACATTTATACAGCCATCTTGTCAGATCGAAGTTGGTATGAAATAAAAGCCGCTCTAATTTAAAAACTACAAACGTTTACAAAACAAAAAATATAAAAATGATAAGTGTGTTTTCACAGAAAGATAATCTGAACATTTTCGAAGTAGGATTTGTTCTATTTAAAACGAGTAACAACTCGTAACTGAAGAGTTTGAAAGTTACACACGTTTTGCAGTAGTAAGCGAAGTAAAAAAAAAAACAGTCAAAATCAGTCACAATTAAAAAAAATCTTATTTAGCGGCCGTAGAAAAGGTACAATATTTTAGAGGTTTTAATTGCTATTAGTCATTCAGACGAGGTTTGATACGTACAAATGTTATATTCTTGAGTCCAGCTAAACTACTGCTACTTACGCTTTTTGAATAAACACACTCTAAATATAATTTTCATCTGTAGTTATTCATCCTATATAGTTTATTGGTAAGTGATATTGTCAAACTACGAGAGGTTGATGGTCAAGAATTTGTAAGTAATAATATTAAACTGGAAGTCGTGAAAACGGCGACGTAGTTTATCTTACATACAATTATTTTCTTTAATAGATCACTTACTCTATTGCTAAGTTAGATTGGCAAAATGGCATACTGATCGAGTTAATTTAAAAATTAGAATATTTTATAGGGCATCCTGTCAAGAATTTGTTTATAGTAAGAATCACTGCGTAGTTAATTTATTTATAAAAGCGATAATATATAAGTATTTATTGATATGTTAAACTGTCGGAACGTTGCAGCGAACCGATTTTGTTCATAAAATAACTAGTTGTGATAACGGCAAGTTAGTGTAATTTATTAATAACATAGATTATTTAATAGAGTATTTAATTTATTATTGATTCAATTACGTTTGACGAATCTTGTATGTGGTTGTTATGTGGTTCAATTACTAACTTGCTAGTCACTTATTTAGTGAGATTTTTACAAAGAAGAAACATTGCAGCATATAGTATGTAGTCATTATTTAGCGTCCCTGACATAATAGGCGTTGAGTGACGCGGTATCAATTTGAAAACAGTATTATCATTTGTTGTTAGCCTTGTTACGTTGGATCAATTGTAGTTTTGTCACTTGTTACCTGTTCAAACCACTTACAATTTAAGTAGACTATTTTGGAGAAATTGTAAAAATGGAAAAAGCAGAGGTTCGTGCAGTTATAACATTCTTTCTCGATTCGTCATTGTTGATGAAACGTGGGTTCACCACTTCGATCCTGAGTCGAAGCAGCAAAGTATGGAGTGCCATCGCCGAGGTTCTCCGCCACCCCGCAAATTTCGTATTTCGCAATCCGCTGGTAAAGTTATGTCCACAATTTTTTGGGACGCAGACTTAATTTTGATGACTGGTTGAATGTGAACATATAATCCACATATCCACATACAATCCTCCTACGATGCCAACTTAATTTAAAGATTGCGCGATTGTGTCAAGGAAAAAGGATGGGAAAAATTGAGCAAAGGAATTCTATTTCATCAAGACAACGCTCCTGCCCACAAAAGCCATGTTGTCATGAGCGCTATTCTGAACGCAAGATTTGAATTGCTGGAGCAGCCCGCACATTCACCAGACCTGGCCCCTAGTGATTTCTTTTTATTTCCAAAATTAATATAGTATCTTCAGAGGACCAGATATTAGGACGATGATGATGTGATGACGGTCGTAAACGACTGGTTCGAAGAGCAACCGAAAGAATTTTTCTACAGAGGAATCAAAGGTTTGGAGCATCGTTGGACCAAATGCATCGACGTTCAGGGAGATTATGTAGAAAAATAAACGCTGGATATTTCTTCAATTTGTTGCCTTGTATGTTAGGGACCGTAAATACTGATCTGCGCTCGAATTTGTTTATAATTTAAGATAATTCGTTAATATTTGCATAAAATTGGTTAAGTAATTGACACTCTTTTCCGAAACAACATACTGCTGCGTTTTTGTTAAATAATAAAAGATTTATTAGTTTAATTAGAAAATTTATTTTATTTTTAAATCAATGACAAGGAGGGATCGATGTAGCAGGGAGTTGATCACCTGATAAGTGAAGAGCAGGGACATGTGTGGGGAGAAAGAGTAGGAACTGAGCTATAAAGCTCGGCGCACAGGCAATTACAGGAGAGTTCAATCCAGCGACTGGTCCGAGGTAGAACAGCCAGCAGCGAACGCACAAGAGAGAAGTGTCCAGAAGGTTTGGTAAGAATATTTAAAATTTTCTAATATTTTATAGATGGTACCTGAATTAAGGGCAACCAATGGTTAGATAAGCTGTAAATGCAATATTTTGCAACTTACTTTGTCAAAAATATAAATTTAAATGAATTATCTTGTTTCATAATCTGTCAATGAATTTTAATTGCATTTGTTAAGTAAAATAAAATGATATAACAAATTGTGTCAATGAATTTCTTTTGCTCTTGTTAAGCAAAAAAATAAAATAATAACAAATTATATTAACAAATTTTATTTGCGACTTGTTGAGCAAATAAAGAAAATAATAAATTGCTTAACAAATTTTATTTGCGACTTGTTGAGCAAATAAAGAAAATTAATAACGAATTGTTTCAAATAATTTTATTTGCGGCTTGTTAAGCAAATAAAGAAAATAATAACGAATTGTTTCAACAAATTTTATTTGTGACTTGTTGAGCAAATAAAGAAAATAATAACAAACTGTTTCAACAAATTTTATTTGTGACTTGTTGAGCAAATAAAGAAAATTAATAACAAATTGTTTCAACAAAATTTTATTTGTAACTTGTTGAGCAAATAAAAAAAAATCATAATAAATTGTATCAACAAATTTTATTTGCGACTTATTGAGCGAACAAAGAATTTTTTATAACAAATTGTTTAAATCAGAATATGCATTAGTAATAAAACAAATATTGACGTGAAACTAGATAATGATAAGGACGGACCTGTTTAGGAATCGGAGTCGTTGAGCATTTGACCATACCTGGTATGTGCAAGTAAATTTTGTATAAAAAATTTTGTTTTCTTAACAGGCACCGAGAACTTGTTGGCGATGAACATTTCAACACGCATAAAGGAAATTATATATATATATATATATTTATATATATATATATTTATATACACGAAAGATGGTCGAATCTTACACCTCAATGGCGCAGTGAACATTAATTAAAACAGGTCCATGAAGACTAACTGGTGGATCGCTAGACAATATTGTTTCTGGGTTGTTACCCTTCGTCAGTAGCGATTACCAAGAACCTTAGTTGTTGAAATACTTTTACATGTAGTGGCCATCAAAACTTCTTGGCGCGAGCCAATCACTCCTAACGAACCACTGACAACAGAACACTGACGAGACGATACCTTGTCTAACACCTTGCGGAGGCTAAACAAGAGACGACTGTCAAACGTACAGTGTCAACATATAAAAGGATTGCTGCAATTAAGTTCAAAAACAATTCAAATTAAAAATGTGTCTTGTCAAATCTGACAGCAAAATGTAAAATTTAATTAATGTTCACTGCACCATTGAGGTGTAAGATTCGACCATCTTTCGTGTAAATTTTACATTTTGCTGTCAGATTTGACAAGACACATTTTTAATTTGAATTGTTTTTGAACTTAATTGCAGCAATCCTTTTATATGTTGACACTGGACGTTTGACAGTCGTCTCTTGTTTAGTCTCCGCAAGGTGTTAGACAAGGTATCGTCTCGTCAGTGTTCTGTTGTCAGTGGTTTGTTAGGAGTGATTGGCTCACGCCAAGAAGTTTTGATGGCCACTACATGTAAAGGTATTTCAACAACTAAGGTTCTTGGTAATCGCTACTGACGAAGGGTAATAACCCAGAAAGAATATTGTCTAGCGATCCACTAGTTAGTCTTCATGGACATGTTTAATTAATGTTCACTGCACCATTGAGATGTAAGGTTCGACCATCTTTCGTGTAAATTTTACATTTTGCTGTCAGATTTGACAGGACACATTTTTAAATTAATATATATATATATATATATATATATATATATATACAGGCCATTGTTTAACGGTGCCTCGTAGGGATTTACATAGTAAAAATTTTACCTCGTGTTAATGGTGTTTTGGCTGGATAGATTTTAGTCAAATTTAATACACATTTTACAAATATTTATTTAACAAATATGATGAAATAAAATTAACTTTTTTTTATTTAAAAAACGTCTAAAGAAAATGCTCAAATTGTTGACCATTGGCAGCTAAGCAATAGCCTAATCTGGTTGTTAACATTCTGATGCTGTCGGACACTAATTTCTGCAGATATTGGAATATCCTTGCTCTCAATTCCTCCAAGTTATTTGGTCTGCTACAATACAATACGTCAATTGGTTAACGTCGAGAAACAAGCCTACTATGTGGGAAAAATATTTAAAATTATCAACATTTGTAATCAAAATTTCAAATACATAACTCATTAAAATTGCTCAAACATGTTAAAGTTCTCTAAAAGATATTGCAAATTAAATGTGTATTAAATTTGACAAAAATCTATCCAGCCAAAACACCATTAACACGAGGTAAAGTTTTTACTATATAAATCCCTATGAGGCATCTTTAAAAAAATGCACTGTATATACACAAGGTACTGCGTTGGCGGTGGCAACATAGGAAATCCCATGTTAATTTCGAGGCATTCAAATATTGGCTTCCATAATTATTTTACAGCAAAATTCCATTTAAGTTTTTTAAAGAGCCCTACAACAAGGTCCAATAGGCACAAATTGGTCATTTTTGCTATACTCCGTTCACAAATACATTAACAAGAAAATGTATCGGCTAAATTTTGAAATTTCAAATCAAAACATCAATTCCGCCTAGGTCGCAAACTGTCAAAGTTGACAGACAGTTATAAACGTAACTGACAACAGCCGAATTAAAAATGAGTTGTACAGCACCAGAAAAAATATTTCTAGTAAAGTTATATTATGCAGGAAACAGTTTCCAGAATGTCTGAGATAGTTTTTCTGTTGAATATCCAGATCGATCAATACCGCACAGATCCACTATTCAACGTCTAGTAACAAAGTTTGAGAAACAAGGAACATATTTGAATAATTGCAAATGCAATAGGGAAACCCAACCCAACCCAACCCAAGGCATTGTGCAAGAAATGCAGTGTGGAAAAGATCTAGACATTTTGCTTTCTGTCGAAGAAAATAAAGGAGCAAGTACGAGACAACTTGGCGAACGAATAGGAGTACATCCCGTAACAGCATTACGGGTTTTAAAAAACATAAATAAAAATCATATAAATATGAGTGCCATCAAGAACTAAGGAGAGGTGATGATGAACGAAGATGTGCATTTTGTATTGACATGATGGAAAGAGCTAACAGTGACAGACAATTTCTCAAAAATATTTGTTTCAGTGATGAATGCACGTTTACGTTGAACAACGAGCCCAACGCAAAGAATTGCAGATACTGGAGTACGGAAAATGAACACCAATTTATAGAAACAAGAACCCAGTACCTCCAAAAAGTCAACGTTTGGGCAGGAATTTTTGGTCACCACATTATCAGACCTTTCTTTCTTGAACATAATTTAAATGGCGAAAAGTTCATTGATTTACTGCAAGATCACGTTGGACCAGCATTGGAAAATGTTATTCGAGAGGATAAGGAGATCTGGTATCAGATGGACGGTTGCCCAGCGCACAAGACACGTGCAGTGCGTGAATATTTAATAGACAGTTTTTCAAACCATATTATTGGGCCATGCCACACTATTGATTATTCAGCACGATCTCCTGACCTTTCCCCAAATGATTTTTTCTTTTGGGGCAACGTAAAATCTAAAATCTATAAGGACACACGTTTTGAGAACCCAGAGTAGTTAAAGAATGCAATTTCTGCAGAATGTGCTAAAACCACGCCATACCAGTTAAGTAATGTGCGTAATGAATCTTACAATCGTTTGAGTTATTGTTTAAATGCAAACAGAAGATTGTTTGAACATTTAATTTAAATTAAATAATAAACTTAATTAAAGTTTCGTTGTATGTATATTTCTACCAATAAAAATAAATCCAATATTGTACCAAGTTTATTCCACGGGTTTTCCGTCTTATTTCTAATTGCGTCTTTAATGAAAAAACAAAGTCAAAGTTAGATACTTGAATAATTTTCTATTATGTTTATATCCGATGTACAAATTATTTATTAAATTTGGCCGTTGTCAGTTACGATAATGAGATATCTGTCAACTTTGACAGTCCTGACCAAGGCTGAATTGATGTTTTGATACACGCATCTTAGATAAGTATATGTAGAAGACAATCTTTTACGTGAGTAATAAATTTAATTTACATCAATTACGATAATATAAAAGCTAAATTATTTTTGCTCATGAAGAACGATTAGCGTAATTTTACACAGCGGGAAAAATTACTATGAATAAAAGAAATAATAGAATTTTATAAAAAACTAAATATAGAACAGTTGAATTAGAACTACATGTAGACGAAGAAGTATAAAGAAAAGGACGTTTAAATGATTGCTGTACCGTGGAGAACAAAAGAAAAATAACAAAATATGCAGTGCTCAGCATTGAACACTCTTATATATATTATAAATTATTTTTATTAAGTTATTTAATAAAAAAATAATTTATATTTTGTTATTTTTCTTTAGTTATCCAACATTTGAACTTTTATACAGACATTTCTTTCGATAACACGTACCGTTTTCGAGATGTGGAAAAATGTGATGAGAGTACAACAATCACTTTTGATTGAGTTATTGCTTTCAAACAAGGTCTTATAATAATTTTAATTAATCGACATATTAAATGTGATACATACATACATTTTGCCGTTAGGTAGTGCAAGGAAATTACCAGAATTGCCGCCCTTAGCAGCGGAAAATCCTGCTAGTAGTACCCACTGTCGAGATTTCGAGAGCATCTGGTTTCTCGGCAAGTTGTATGTCGCACATTACGCAGAAATTCGTTGTATCCTTACAGCATAGAAAGTAAGCAGTTTTTGGAATAACATTCTTGACCTGATTTGTATTATATTTTTCCAAGTTTTTTTTTAATTAGAACGAACTTGATATTCTACTAACTTCGATTTGACACGAAGCACCCTGTATATTTGGCTAGGGTTGTATACATTAAGTCGGGTGGCACTATAAATTATTTCCTTCCTTCCTCTACTTTCAATTGGAATTAGCCGATGCAATTTACCAAATAGCAATGCAACAACTTTAACCAAATGTTTCAAGAGAATCGTAATAAATCTTTGGAGCGACTCGACATTTTGTTGCCTGTAACCCTTTATTATTTTCTGGTTTGGAAGCTTTTACTGGTAATAACGTGATTTATTGCATTTATAAGCGTCAGAGAGACGGTTATATGAGGTTTCTGGTTAACGGTAAAGTTATATGCCAATACGTCAAGAATTCCACGAAAGATATTAGTAATCTGCCAAACGAAAGAAAGGAAAACTCGAATGTTGCAAATATCGCGACATCATAATTATTATATGTTCTTCTTTGTTTATTGTACTTATTGTACTTAGAGTAGCAATCAAGCTAATAGCCACAACCATCCAGAACTATGTACATATCCTAGAGTCGGCCTCGTCTATAGTGATCTTTAGATCTTTACACACATCGACAATATAATACAGATATAATGATGACGTAATATGTATCAATATAATATTATTAACGTAATTATGAAAACTGAACAGCACGTAAATTCAAAAGAGATATTTAAGAACAGTTCGAGTAATTTCAATTTTTTTTTATTTTTATATTATAATGCTCAAATATTCGTTTCGTCACTCAATTTCAAATTTTTGCGCTGCTGCCGACTAATTTAATTTCAATAAAGTTATAACGACATTTAAACTTGATTTTCATACGGGATAAAGCAGAACGTAAATTTTACCACATAGAAATTTATAAGTGTATATGCACATCGATGCGACTGGATTGTTGAAAATATACGATTCGAGATTCTTACAATATGCAGATTGCGAACAAATTTATTTTGGAACCCACGCGAAATAGTCGGGTGATTTTCAATCTGGAGATATTTACATTTTGCAACTCAGAAGCTCGGTAAAGTGTCTCGCCGTCACGTACTACATCATCATAATCAAACAGTAGCTCGTGTCTAGCTGTATCGAGTTTTATGTTGCAAATTTGAATCATCATCCGACGTCAGAACTGAGATAAACTAAATTAATTGGCCTTTAAAATTTTCTACACAAAGGGAATCTAAACCCGTAATTGCAGGCGATTTTATTTCCTAAACCTTCTGCGATCTTCTAAAAAATGTATGAGATACAACCCTTAAATACTTCAGGTAACTCTAATCTCGACTTAAAAAGGAATTACACGATAAAGAACGTGGTAAATAAATCCCAAATCGACGTTTACCAGACCTAAGTAAGTGGATAACATGTATAAATAACGTGCCGCTCATCCAATTTTAATAAAGGTTGCTATACAAAGTAATTAAAATTAACCGATATAAATTACCTTAATTATCTAGTTGGTTTCTTAGGGGTTTTACACAAAGTTATGTACATAAATTACATCTAAATTATTCAAAAATTTACAGCAAAATGGGACGACCTGTCTTTGAACCACGAGACTTTCTTGCACTAAGTTATAAATAATTGTTTGGATATCCAAACGTGTGACAGAATGACATTTAAATCATTACCATCATTCTGCACACCGAGATAATATAACTACTTCTTTCATTTATTATGAATTCTAATACGGAGTATACGATATCGCATAACGGGTGACAATATCCGTTGTAAATATATATGGGAATGTTTCTTCAATGAAATTATCAACAATAATTCAGTTATCAATCTCATAATAGAAAGAAAATGAAAATGTTCATTGCCGGTCGAATTATTCAATTATTTAATACTGTCTGTATGATTCATATAACAATTTATATGCTCCTTAAATCAGTTTTCATTATGCAATAGTGGCACAAAGTAGTGCATTCAGCACTGGTGCTGAAACGTGAATGTCTCTGATAATGTAACTATGAAATTGTAAGGTAAGTGGTAGGAAAATTATTATCTGTGATTTGACATGAATTAAACTAATATTGGTATTGGTATTAAGCAACTAAACAATGTCAATAGCGATTTTCCAGGAAATGCAAGATTTTTCTAAAGAACTTTTCAAAGAAAAATTGTTTAAAATTTCATTGTCTGTTGTAAGGACCAGTTCTTCGATAAGTCGTACCGTTCTCGTGATACGAAAAAAGTGATAAAAGTAAACCTACACTTCCAGTTGATATATTGCTTTTAAAAGTAGAAGGTTTTCTTCCGATCCACACAAAAATCTTAAGTTTTATGTTCCATAATCCTGCCTTAGATAGTCTTATTTGTTTTTGCGCTAGAGTGTGTAAACCCCCACACACATAGACGCACAGAGACGGAATGCAAAAAGTAGCCAGAATCGATTCAGGGGACCTCAATTCGTGTATATCCGTTAAAATCACGAAAAATTGCATGATTACGATACTTCCTTATACATAAAATATAAGAAAGTAAAAATTGAGTGTGAGCCATATAAACTAGTGATGGGCATAATCGAGATATTTCAATAATCGATTATTAGTAATCGATATAATTTAATAATCGACTAATATTAGTAGTTAAAATTAGTAGTAGTCGTACTAATACTAATTAATGCAACGTACAACATAAACGTTATAATACCACTAACAGTGTGTTTTCTAAAGCCGTGCAAGTTACAAATTTATATCGAAACAAACTATCGTCTAAAAATTTAGATCAAATTATATTCCTTAATACCACAATCTTATAAATTTATTTTTATTAATTTTTATTATTATTGTTTAATCTAGAGTTATTAATTTATTACATAGGTACCTTTGTTTTTATTGATAATTATACTTTTGTTGTTATTTGATCATATTTTTTATATATTATTGTGGCAGTTTATAAATATTATTGTAAATTTTGAAGCGTTTTATTTACTAAGGCAATATTATCAACACCATTGTACTTATTTAAATTATTGTATTCTTCAATCCGACAATGACGATCGGTCGAGACTACAAAAAATAATTGAAAGAGAAGCTTGGCTTAGCGATACGACTAATTAGTTGCCACAATCGAACGAGTACAATGTTAAAATAAAATATCACGAACCTGGAACTAGTATTAATATTTAGTGGTGGGGTTAAAATATATCGAGATATCGACCTTCTCGGTAAGCTGCCACACGTTCCGTGATCGACGTACGACTACTAATTTAGTACTACTAATTTTCAGAGTGCATAGTCGATTATCTCGAGAGATTTTAATAATCGACTAATTCGTGTATCGCATCTCGATTATTCCCATCACTAATATAAACGCACTTTTGGCAATTAGTTTGAGTATTTTAAACAGTAACTGTCTGTAGTTATATTTAAATTTGACAGAAGGTAACGTCTTCCTGGGCTAGAGTTGTGTATTTTGTAAATATTGAAGCTGAAACTCCGTTCGAACTGTGAAGTGTGGTGATCATATTCTTAAATCTAACGCTGAAATTACGGGCATCCGTTCGGTACTTTATGTTATAAGCCAAATATGGAGGGATTTTAAACATGAAAATTTTGTGATAAAATGCAATAGTGTTTCAGTGAAATCTATTCTCCATATTCAACCACTTTGCCTCCCAAGTATGTGAGATATTCGGTTGTATTTCGATACTGAATTTAAATGTATCGCAAGCGACAATTCAGGATCAATGGCGAACAGTATGCAAACTCCGATAAGGAAAGTACTCTCGAAATATAGTTTTTATTTTATGACTCAAATACTCAGATAGTCTCTATTGTATATATATATATATATATATATATATATATATATATATATATATATATATATTATATATATATATATATATATATATATATATATATATGATGTCGTTTTGAAGCATGTAATATTGTATTAAAATTGGATGTTTAAAAAATTCAAACGTAATTTACATGCGTCATATTTGTTTACATTTACATGTAGCGCCTTTGATTTCGTCGTATTGTAGCATACTTGGATGTTTGAAGATTCATTGGCAATATTTAAAATGTGTTGTTTTAAGTGATGGCAATGCCAATTGCATTCGGATACATTGCGTCAAAACGTTACATAGACATAATTCCGTTCTTATAACTTAGATTATGGTGTGTTATGGTAATACGTATCCCTAAATCGAAAATAGTATTAATATGAAGCAAAATTGGCGGTGAATTAATTAATGCAAAAAAAATTTCAGTGAAATGAGCGAGGTTAGCGTATTATTTGTTTGCAATTAAATGATTTGGTAATATATTTGTGATACGTTCTTTATATCAATTTTGTCATTGATTGCCTTGGGTTCTTTGATTATTTGTATCATTTCGTGCAGTAGTCTTTGGTGGTATTTGATTTCTTTTTTCAGGATTGTTATATTATCGAAATTGAATTTGTGTCCCGTTTGTTGTATATGTTTTTTTTAAAGCTGTTAAGTTGCTGGCGTATTTGTGTCCTTTTACTATTTCTTCGATTAATTGCATGGTTTGCCCTATGTAACAGCTGTCGCAGTTTTTGCATGGTATTCTGTAAATACAATTAGATTGCTTGTTTAGTGGTCTACCACTAAACAAGCAATCTAATTGAGACCTGTCAATTGGCCTCCATGGTCGAGCGATTTGACACCTCTCGATTATTTCATGTGCGGCCACGTGAAGTCGCCGGTTAATGCTGATAAACCAGCAACAATTGACGCCTTGGAGGCCAACATTGTTCGTGTTATTCGTGACATACGGCCAGCAATGCTCGAAAAAGTGGCCCAAAATTGGACGTCCAGAATGCGTTTCCTCAAGAGCAGCCGCGATGGCCATATGCCCGAAATCATTTTCAAATGTTAATGCCATCCATGTATTGGTCTTTCGATAACAAAAATTTATTGGATTAAAATTTTTTGGATTATTTTTTACAATTGAAGTTCTCGGGCTTAAAAAACAAGCGTTATAAAGAAGTTCAGTGCAGACCACTACAGATGTTTTTGTATATGTTACGGTTGCGTATCTCTGTCAATATATTCTTAACGCTAGAATTGTGAAATTAAAATTATAGAAAAGCTTTTTTTCACCTCTGACGACTGCAGTAGTAAAGTTTCTTGAGGACTTATAATAATTACAATGAGTTTCCCCTTTTGTTTTCGTGAAAGAATTATATCCTAATTGTCTATTGAAAAAGACAAGTATTAAACTCACCCAAGCAATAGAATTCATCACAGTTGGGTATACATGTACACAGTGGAGACTCAAATTCACTAATAAATTCACTGCGGTTTTAAGATGGTCTTGTATAAATAGTGCAATCACATACCGTCTGCTGCACATTCTAAATACTATCCAGACTGCTCGACACTTTGATATATATATTACTTAAGGTTAGAACGAATATAAAAACTCACACCGCCTACTCACTGCGAATGAAAATATATCCATCAATATTAACATAACCATTGTTGATATTAGAATTGAACCAAGTTTCAAACAAAAACTGTTTAAATTCCGCGACGTGTGTAATTAATGATGGAATACTCACGTGGGCTATTTTCATCGTACTATACTCGCTTTATTGCGAATAAGGAAAACTAAATGCGCCCAACAGTATGATTCATTCCACCCAATCTTAACGCTAGTGACCTTGAAGCATTTTTTGAAGCACTGGAGGTATTTCTGTTGGATCAGCCAGTGTTGCTCATCGGTGATTTCAATGCAACACATTATGCTAATTTTCCGTGCACAGATCCTAAAGTAGCAGCGATAAATAATTTTTTAGCCGTGCTGAACTTAAAACAATTTAATACAATTTATAATACTCAAGGAAGACTACTTGATCTTGTTTTCTCAAACGTTGGTTCGGAATTACTTGTTAAACATGAAGGTGTGCCAATTCTACCTGAAGATGAATATCATCCAGCGCTCTCAATAACGCTAAACGTTCCAGCCTCATGCAGACCAATACCTTTTCCGTCAAATAACAACGACCGTTATAACTTTCAGAAAGCTAACTACGTTACTTTGTATAACGAAATGTATGATGCTGACTGGTCTGCTTTAAAATTATGCAATGACGTTGAAGACTGTGTCGAGGTTTTCTATGAGCAATTGTACAATATCTTGGATAACTCTGTCCCTAGATATAATACGCCAAGCAATAACACTTTCCCACCGTGGTTCACGAAGGATATAAAGCGCAATGTTAGGATGAAAACATACTACCATGGTAAATGGAAATCTACAGGACGAATGTGTTATTATCGTGAATATAGTAGAGTGCGAAGAGTTACTAAAAACCAAATTGATGATGCATACAGAGCTTTTTTACGACACACGGAATCAAAATTTAAAACTGACCCTCAGACCTTTTGGCAGTACATACACCTTAAGGAAGGTACTTCTCGCATCCCATCAGTAATGCATAGTAACAACGTATATTATGAGGAACCTAACGACATTGTGGAAGGATTTGCGAAGGTGTTCTCCAGTGTATATACACTTGGTGGTTCCGATACTGAAGAGGCTATTATGAACTCTGCTTTGTCTCACTATTCTTTTGATCTTCGTAGTATCAGTGAGGACGATATTTTGAGCAGCATTGGCAAACTTAAATCCAGTTTTACTGCGGGCCATGACCAAATACCTTCTTTTCTCATACAAGATTGTCGAATGGTATTTTTGACACCGTTGAATGTGATTTTTAATCTGGCGCTTCGAACTAATTCTTTCCCGTCCAAATGGAAGAAGGCAAGAATAAATCCTGTTTACAAGAAGGGAGATCACTCTGACATTGCGAACTATAGGCCTATTGCGATTCTTTGCAATTTTGCAAAAATATTTGAGCAAATTTTGTACAGCGCTATTTATAATAATATTTGCTCAAGGATATCGCCGGTGCAGCATGGGTTTATGAGAGGGCGTTCGACAGTAACAAATTTGATGTGTGTTGCTCAGGACATATGCATTGCTTTTGAGGATCGCAGCCAACTGGATGTAATATATACAGATTTTTCGCGGGCATTTGATATGATTGATCACCACATATTATTAAACAAACTTGACCAATTTGGATTTAATTCTAACCTAATATTATTCATGACGTCATACTTATGTAATAGAATTAACTACGTAAGTTATAATGGTTTTAAGTCAGATGAATACATAGCCTCGTCAGGTGTACCACAGGGATCTAATTTGGGGCTGCTACTTTTCTTATTATTTATCAACGACTTATTTGATTCTGTAACCTGCTCAGCACTGGCCTTTGCCGACGATCTAAAAATATATGCTCGGGTTAATAGCATAAATGATGCATTGCATCTGCAAATGAATATTGATAGAGTGTCACGGTGGTGTCAAGAGAATAAACTTCAATTAAATTCTGATAAATGTTATGTGGTGCGATTTTCGAAGAAGAAGGTAGTCTATTCTTTTGACTATAATATAAATATGCAGGTGTTGACGTGTAAATCCCTAGTTAAAGACCTGGGTGTTTTATTTGACAGCCAATTAACGTTTACAGACCAAGTAATGCATGCACGTAAGTCAGCAGGCAGTGCTCTTGGATTTGTTATGCGGAACACTAAACATTTTTCGGATCAAGATGCCATTAAGAGTCTTTACTTCGCTCTGGTGCGTAGCAAGCTTGAGTACGCTTCTACTGTCTGGAGCCCAATTTACGTTTCGCAGAAACTTCAACTTGAACGAGTTCAACGACGGTTTTTAAAATACTTAAATTTTAAGAAGTATGGTATATATCCCGCAAGGAATACTGAGCATGATTTGTTGCTGCTTGAGCACAATATGGTTTCTTTGGACACTCGTAGAGCTATTGCCGAGGCTGTCTTCCAGGACCAGTGTGACTTTCTTTACTCCTAGTTGCAGGACTAATGCCATGTTGAGAAGTCCTATATTCCAGATTTGTAGGAGTTCTAATGTGTATTTTGACGATATATTTATATGATCAATTAGAGTGTGAGCTATCTTGGATTGTTATTTTCTTATTTTCTTTTTGATATTATGTTTTATGTACAGTTTTGTTGTTGTGCCTTTTTTGGTGTATACTGTTGGGCACAAATAAAGTTTATTATTATTATTATTTATACAAAATGGAAGATGCATTCAGCACTAGAGATTTCATTAAAAATAAAGAAAATCAGAGTGAACTGCGAAATAAAGAATTAATCCCAGAAGCTAATCAATCAAACGTACTAAACAATATCATCGCATTTGCAGTTAATTAAAACAATACGAACACATTGGTCAAACCACTACTGCACATACTAAATATCCAGAATCGAACAAATATTATACTTTTGTAATTTTTGTTAATATTCCTGTCTCTTGTCCAAACGTGTTTTCTTCTAGCTTTTTTCAATGACAGCATTTAATAAACCTACTCTCTTCCTTGTTGAATCTTCTCTAATAATCAACTTCGTATCATTTAATTTTTGATTATTCGTATACATCAAATTTTGAAATGGCTTATTTATAAGACAACAATTTTAGAGTTGATTTAAAACATAAAGGACATGCGCGCAAACAGCTTTTTGGTTTGGAACAGTCCATTAGCAAAAACGGGAGTGATTATCAAAACAGTGTCGCGAGTTTTGTAGAACACGCTTGCATTTGCTTCGCGTCTGCCTGAAATACCAGTGCGATCTGCCACTGAATTGTTCCCGCCGCGCAACTCGTTTATGACATGCATGTCCTTTACAGCCTGAAACTAGTTACTATACATTGATGCCCTCGATATACGCCCGACTTAATGACACCTGCCGATGCTTTCATGTGTGGCTGCTGGTGCACCCAATTTGTTAAACAATACCTCACACTTATTTTCCATATTTTCTTTCGGTGTTTCAGGAATGCCGAAAAAGCACACCGTAATTTTGTATCCAATAATGGCTTCCTTTCAGAAAAATCTTCGATGGCCAGCGCCCTAATAAACCATTTATCGCTTCAAATCTCTTTATGAAATTAATTTCTTTCACTTGGTTTGTTGTAGTCATTTTATGTGGTCACTCCAATACAAATTTGCTCTTAATTTACAATTACCGATGAACGTTATTATCGAAAATTCGACTATATAAGTAAATATTCAATCACTTGAAGCAATGCAATAATTTCTGAGAGACACACTGCGGGTACACTGCACACGTCTACTCTGTGTCGGAGTGCACGTTGATCAAATGTCCTAGTTTTAGGCGATTTTGAGTTGGTACGTGCTAGTACGTATTTCACAAATAAAAACTTAAGTTGGCAAAAGCTGTGTAAAATGTTGCTCTGTTTTATTTGTCACCTGTTTGATGAGCGCAAGCGTATTTATATACGTAATTAGGAAAAAAACAATAATCTTCAACCCATTGATCAACGACTCACTAAAAATATTTAAAAAATATTCGGAAAACAACAGCAGAAGTTCTTTTTCATAATGATTGAGTTCGATTTTCCTTTGCTTATACTTTTCTCGAAAAATAGTAAGTTAAAGTGTATTTACAGAGATAAAATGATTTACTTACGTACGCTTGAATTTATTGCAATTACATCAATAATGTCAAAAGTATATTTTAAATACATTCCCTGAAAGTTTCAGGTCATGTCAAAAATACAATAGTGACGTTAGGACAGCTCAGGTACGTGCCCCGGTTAGTTATTTTGACGTGGGTGGAAGATAGCCAACCGATGCGCGTACCTGAGCTGTCTGTAAGAACCTCGTATATTCGCCGGAGAATGGTTTGCTAGTGTGAAATAAATTCACTAAAGCTAAATAGTGAAAAAAACCATTGTTTTTAGCGTGATGGAGCAACTAAAATCTCTTTACAGTATCATATCTTGGGGTTCATCTACTGCTGCTAGTAGTTTGTTTATGATGCAATAAAGGTTAATTGGGTGCATGCTTAAATTACTATCTCAGTCTCTGTTTATGACATTGCTATGCATTTATCTACTGATTGTTGTTATTCCAGAGATATAATAAGAGCTGTTTTAAAAGAAATTCAGATCAGTCTATTCCATATTTACTTTATCTTTTTGGTAAAATATATCCTATTATTATGGATCACAAGCCTTAAAATGGTTGTTCTCCTCAAAAAAGACAAATTCCAAAATAATTAGATAACGTTTGAAAGTTGAGGGGTACGACAACTATATGGATGAATTTAATAAAAAAAATGCATACAAAATACCTCAGAAACTTTTATAAACATTAATAACGGAAGCTGGAGTTTAGATAACCATGATGAAGATGAAATAATTCAAACCAGGAGCATCCTATAATTGGCATTCCAAATATGGGATTATTGTACTGTTAATTTTGGAAAAAACAAATAATTACATCAGAAGTCAATTATGCAAACTTTTCGAAAACATGGTATCGTGGTATTGATGAAACACAGAACGAGTTGACAAAAATATTATTGGTCTAATCAACGGAAATATATTCAAACCTATATTAATAAATATCAAGTTTGTCATGTAACAAAATATGACAGATAACCGCTGAAATTAGAATTCAGTTAAGCCTTTCCAAATACTGGATACAGATAGTGGAAAATATTACATTTTTAACTACCGTCTTTCAAAATATGCCCACCCTTATATACTAAACTGTTCTCAAAGTATTTAAGTAGTTAACAATTTAATAAAATGCTCCGCACACTGTCATTTTTATGTGCCTCGCTCGTGACTTTAAACATAAGAACGACTAACGGTAAAATTTAAATCGTGTTTGTAAAACAATAGACATACTAGGTGTGTTTTTGATTCTATTAAAGAAATCGCGTCATTTACATTTTCATCACAAAATAGTCATATAATAAAAAACACTTTCTCGGTATAGTAAATCCATGTATTTTACACGGTAATAGTTAAGTCTTGAATTGACAATAACTGTCTAACCGTATATAATAATACGTCTCAAGCGTATTCACATTTATATCCTGGAAATTACAAAATAATTCCACATTATAATGCTGCCAATGTTTCACGAAAGAATGAAAAATACAATACCACGAAATCTTTCTATTTGCGCGAAAATAGTTATGAAAGTTTCGCGTCTCTTAAGTGGGGAAGTTAAAACTAAAGAGTGTATAAGCGACTTCTATTTCTTAAGCTTCCATTTAATATAACGGGACGAGTTTGTCGAACAAATAAAGAGTCGAGGAAAAAGTTATAAGTTCTCGTCTCCTTTGACATTATGTTTCATCCTGAATAAATTGCATGAAAAAGAATTTGCGAAGAAATTTAGAAAGTCTTACAATACACAGCAGGGACATCGCCCGAGATGAGAGATATAAAAAGCGGGAGTATTACTGGGAATTGAGGCAGAGACCGCAAGAGTTATATTCGTCTGCTAAAGTGAACGCCAGGTTCTGATGTTCTCCAGACCGGGCGCATTGTCGCGGAATGTCCGGTTTTTGAACATTGGATAAATTGAGTTAACATTTATTGTTATAGCCAAATGAATGTCAGTGTTCTGAAAAGTTATGCGGTCATTCTAAATTTTTGTCATTAATCTCAACCCGTACCACTCGACATTTATCATGGAATTAGAATTATGACTGGATTTAATGCAATAGTTTTTTATACTTGTATAAAGCTGTCATTTTTAAAAAGATTTCTTACACACACACGCACATACATACATATTTGATATATATAGACACTCACTTTCATATGAAATACACCACCTATTAAGAATTATTAAGAATTAGACTACAATTTTGAAATTTATGGTGTAGTTTTGTAATGTTAAACTGTATTTTGCTCGTATTCCTTGTATATATATATATATATATATATATATATATATATATATATATATATGTATATATATATATATATATATATATATATTTGTATTGTTTCTTTTATTTTATTTTATCTTGGGATTCAAATGATAGTCTTGTATCGTTGGTTGCTTTCCGGTGTGTTCTTTATGTGAGCACCTTAGGAGATCTCTTTATCTCGAATGTCGTGGGGGGTAGAAGGATGTGTATATGTTGGAGTGTAGTCAAAAATTCATTTGTAAACGATAACACTATATTTATTAGATTCTAAGTGATTCAAAATTTTAGGCACTGGGTGCGCAACAATTAGGCAACTTCTTATACTATGCGTATAACGCGTCATAGGGTCAGGTTTCGGTAGTTATTATTTATTCTCGCGGACTCTTCGATGGCGGTTGTAAGTGTTATCTCTAGAGATTTTATTTAAACTAGGGGAATGTGCTGTGGTATTGGAGTAGGTGCTGGATAACAGGTAATTATATGTGCTTCAAGTATGAGTGTGCAATCTTATAATGTAATCTAACCTTTATTTCTAATCGTCTACTTGGAGACGCTTACAAAATGGCGGTCGATGGCGTGGGTTTCATCGGGATCTTAAAAACAGGATTCCGGACCCTTTTTTGTGCCGGGAGCCGTCAGGACTTCTAACAGGATCGTTGGTATGGGAGCAGGAACAGAATTAGGGCATCGGCTTCTTCAATTCGACAATTTTGTTGCGACTTAATTTTTACGCAACAGGTACTTCCTCTTGGTATTATGGTAAGTTTATTTACTTTCTGCACTCTTTTACTAATATTTAATTTATTTTCTTAGGTACTTCCTCGCGAAAACTGGACTTATCTGACAAAATTTCGAAAATCGTCACGACGCTATGTGTACGCTACTAAGTTAAAATTTTATCTCCTTGTTGATTTTCACTTTTGTTTTGGTTACCATTGGATCTTAATTTTGATTGGTGCATATGCAAAACACTTGTTGTCCTGCACAGTGGCGCCGTTTTTTAAAGTTCCTCAAACATACATTGTAATTTAGTTCGTTACCGAGGTAATTTTAACCTAATTTATAATTTTTATGTGTAATTAAATTATACAAATTCCTAATTTAGTTATTATTACATTATTTTATGTTATACATCGTTAATATAAGCTTGCTCCTTTAAACCTTGTATACCTAACACGGAAAGGCTTATCTAGCATCGTAACTTGTTGTATTTTAGTATTTTCTACGTTATTTAATTTTGTCAATGTAATAACATTACATTTTGCCTCTCGTTTTTGTAAAAAAAAAATTAAACGTCACGGGTTTAATTTTTTTTTCGTTTTCAAAATATTGGTATAATAATTTCTGCAATATAATGGTGCATTATTTTCTACTTCGATCTTATGTGAGTATCCCTTTGCAAATGTCACGTCTTCCTTAAATAATCTAATATTTTCCCTCAATATTTCTTTTACTTCATTCTAAATCCTTTCTTCTGAATCCATTCCTATTATTATTTTATTTATTATTTCTATATACGTCACTTCGTTATTTTCTTCTTTACCTTCATATTCATAATTATATATATATATATATATATATATATATATATATATATATATATATATATATATACATGAAAGATGGTCTAATCTTACACCTCAATGGTGTAGTGAACATTAATTAAAACAGGTCCATGAAGACTAACTGGTGGATCGCTAGACAATATTGTTTCTGGGTTATTACCCTTCGTCAGTAGCGATTACCAAGAACCTTAGTTGTTGAAATACCTTTACATGTAGTGGCCATCAAAACTTCTTGGCGCGAGCCAATCACTCCTAACGAACCACTGACAACAGAACACTGACAAGACGATACCTTGTCTAACACCTTGCGGCGAGTAAGCAAGACGACTATCAAATGTCCAGTGTCAACATATAAAAGGATTGCTGCAATTAAGTTCAAAAGCAATTCAAATTGAAAATGCGTCTTGTCAAATTTGACAGAAAAATGTAAAATTTACATGAAAGATGGTCTAATCTTACACCTCAATGGTGTAGTGAACATTAATTAAAACAAGTCCATGAAGACCAACTGGCGGATCGCTAGACAATATTGGTTCTGGGTTATTACCCTTCGTCAGTAGCTATTACCAAGAACCTTAGTTGTTGAAATACCTTTACATGTAGTGGCCATCAAAACTTCTTGGTGCGAGCCAAACACTCCTAACGAACCACTGACAAAAGAACACTGACAAGACGATACCTTGTCTAACACCATGCGGTGACTAAACAAGATCTGTTTTAGACCATCTTTCGTGTAAATTTTGTATCAAAAAATATAGATGACTTGATTATATTTCTAAATCGTAAATTAATTTAGAAAAGGTTTGGCGTAAAAATGTTGAGGGAAACTGTGAACTATGAACTCATATACAATAAGGATAATATCAATAAAAACGATGAAGATTCACTTTATTTGAATAAAATTAAAAGTATTAAAAATTACTATTTTATTGAATAATAAATTAATTATAATTACCGCTATACACAGATTGCCTTTCACGTGTCCATTTATATTTATATATTTGATAACTACTTACGCAACTCTGAGAAATGCATTATGCATGTTTTAATTCGCGATGGCAATATTAATATGTCATCCGAAAATTTCACAGGAACACTTAATTTTAATTTATTCAAATCAGTTTAATTCATATATCAATCAATACACAAGAATCTGAAGGTAGTAACTCTCGTGTCTCGATCATATTTTTATTAAAACCCAATTGGATTCCTGAAATATGTAATCTTCATCGTAAATATTACTACAATTATAGTCGCAATTAAGTTAGATATGAGCAAAAAGAAGCGCATAAATACAAATAAATACCTTAAAATCATAAACTATAATTACTTGAAAATACATTTAACTAATAAAAATTAGAATTTAATTTATGCTAATGAAGAAATCGACGACAAATATATTTATAAATAAATAATAATAAAACTTATCATTTATCAAGCAGATACTAAATTTGTAAAAGAGTTTGCGAAGCAACAAGAAGGAATGGATAAACCAAGTATTATTAATTCAATAAATATCAAACACGAAATAATAAAATTATACAAATCGGATCTAGAACGGGAATATAATTAATTTATGGGCAGAAACTAAATCAAATAATAAGAAAAAGACAAAAATTGATTGTTACATATAAGTAAACAAAAGCTTAAACTCCAAGGGCTACACTCGATAGTATATGCAATAAATGTGAAAATTTCAGTATAGACAAAATGCAAATTGACAATACAAATACTGTAACAACAAATAAGAAAGACATTGACACCATCATATTAATAAATATAGTTTAGTGTACCAGGAAAGAATAAGCAAATAAAATAAACAAAACCGTAAATTATAATTTTAATCCTTTTATTTAATGCAAATGAAATGAAGAAGTCAACATCCTCATTTCATTTGCATTAAATAAAAACAAAGAAATCCTTATTACCATTATTAAGCAATTAAAAATAACAAAACCCCAGGTCACGATGAGATATGTAGTGAAACACAGATGTATCAAGATAACCAGTCGCTTATGATGTCTGATAAATATATGCATTGCCAACGGTCACTATCCGGCAATATTGAAAATTGGTGTTGTACAGTCGGGGAATTTAGGAAGAGAACGAAAACGCCAAGGTATAAGCAACCGGCGTAGCAAAGAGCCCATTGTGATGTAGCTGAATCGTACCGAATGATGTAGGCGTGGGGGGGGGGGGGGGGGGGGGTGATAAGAAATTCGAAATCTTCGATATAACTGATGCTTTGCTTGCATACGAGAAAGGTTGATGTAATTATAAATGTGTAGTTTGTTGTAGGAGGTTTTTCTTTCAAATTTATATATATATATATATATATATATATATATATATATATATATATATATATACTTTTCTTAACGTGTATGAATGCGCGATCGTTACATTATAAGGTTTAAGTATTTTATTTAAATTAAATTTAAATTAGATATGTTTACAATTGCTGTCTCACATTTCAGACGATAGCCGCTATTCGGTAGTATTCGTTACGAGCAAATTTCACAGTAATAAACAATTTCAACTGCCGTAAGCTTTCTTTCACTTATGACACAACATTACTTTTTACGAAACTAAAAATAAAAAATTACTACTTGTAGATATTTATAATTGCACTTGTCTTGTATCGTGAGGAGTAAGTCGGCAAATGAAACACTTTTAATGATATTAACGTTTATTGCAACACCGTTTTTTTGCAAGAAAGTGTTTCGTAAACCCTTTTCGAGCAATGAACATTAATATGACAAATGCCATTAAATAAAACCTATTGCGGTGACAAGGCCGTCTTCCTACATGCACCAGTATTTACGGTGAAAACTAGGGTAAAAAACCTAGTTAGGGTATTCGACCAATATTTAGTTCACTACAATACAATTCATGAAAAGCATAAAAAAGTTCCCTCAAATGGAAAGTCGTTTGTCAAAAATTGCATTGTAAAGAATCAAATATTGGACACTTGGAATTTTGTGAGTCTTAACATAAATTCAATATTAAAAGAACTCAATATTACAAATTAATGTTAACGGCACAAAACACTCATTCTGAATAATCTAGCGAAGAAGACTATTAACACAAAAGTACTAGAATGACCAATGTTCAAATCATCGTAAATTATAAAAAATAACCCAGATATATCTCTAAAAAGATTCCAAATGAATTCAACATTAGTCATACCTCCAAAACAAATACAGTGGTGGCTCGATCGCTAGAGCAGTCGGCGCTAGCGCGCGGTCTGCCATCACAGCTAAGGTTCAAATCCTACTACGGACGATTTTTACATTCGACAAACGCCAGAATTTTGAATTTCTCGACACATCGGACCACAAGCCGGCTAGACCAATCAGGAGCCAGGATTTGGTTCCCAGGCCAAACCGTCCCATTACCTACTACAATTACAAATTATTACCCTGCACCTTTATTAAATAAAACCTTCAAACACAATAAATACGGCAATAACCTTAATAATAATAAAATAAATAAGAATGTAAAAATTCCATATTAATAAATAAAATCTTAGAATATCGTCACATAATAATAAAAAAAGCAAAGTAAACATTAATAAAAAAATATTACCTTACACTTTGAATGAATAAGTTCACAATGGAATAATAAATAAACCCCATAACAAAAAGGAACATAACAATAACCTAAATATCAATGCAATAAATAACTAACTAATAAGAATTGAGTTAGCAGGTAGAAAAATTATTTTAATATTTTTCAAGTTCAGTTCCTTTGGGTGTGACCCAGCATAGTCCAAAAAAGCAAAATTTGTCGTTTTTGAAATCGGATTCTTTTGTCCATGTGAAGTATCCAGTCAGTCATTATAGTTCTTGTCAGCCAGGCTTTTTTGTTGAAAGTCCACACTGCGGGCAAATCGTGGTCTAGCAACTTTCCCAATTATTCCCAATTTCACAATTTGAGAGCCGCAACGAGATATAGATGTAGGAATACCCTATATCAATTGCTGAAGAATACGGCAGCTCTCGATTTGTCCGATTTGTCCGCTCATGAGATCGTTTCGAGCCTGATGGGGTAAATTGTTGTGTCCGCGTCCATCCGACAAAGCGTCCGTTTATAGGAGCGTGTTTAACATAGGAATTAATACCCAAAATTTTGGTTCCAGAAAAATTGTCCATTAATGAGAGATGTCCGCCTATAAGAGCTGTCCGCAAAGAGAGCTTTCACTGTACTCTAATAATAGCACAGCCTTAAAAACACATAAAAAGTTATTATTAATGAAGTAAAGTTTCTAATTCGTGTGTGTACAGTTGTAAATGTAAATATTTTACAATACATTTTTTGACAAACGACTTTCCATTTGAGGGAACTTTTTTATGTTTTTTTTAATTGTATTGTAGTGAACTAAATATAGGTCGAATACCCTAACTAGGTTTTTTACAAGGTTTTCCCTAGTTTTCACAGTAAATACTGGGGTATGTAGAAAGACGGCCTTGTCACCGCAATAGGTTTTATTTAATGGCATTTGTCATATTAATGTTCATTGCTTGAAAAGGGTTTACGAAACACTTTTTTGCAAAAAACGGTCTTGCAATAAACGTTAATATCACTAAAAGTGTTTCATTAGCCGACTTACTCCTCACGATACAAGTAAAGTGCAAATATAAACATATCTACAAGTAGCAATTTTTTATTTTTAGTTTCGTAAAAAGTAATGTTGTGTCATAAGTGAAAGAAAGCTTACGGCAGTTGAAATTGTTTATTACTGTGAAAGTTGCACGTAACGAATACTACCGAATAGCGGCTATCGTCTGAAATGTGAGACAGCAATTGTAAAGCAAATGTAATTGATTCTTTTACTCCATTTATGAACAAACACAAATTCCCTTATTCATGTAGACGTCACACGCTACAGGTTAAAATTAATTTTCAGACCCAATTCGATTAATCCTTTAAAGTTATATAAGCGAAATTACAAAACTAATTTGTTTCATCCTCGATAAATATGACGATAACAAGAAATAATCGGCACCGCTCGAACAAATGACAGAATGTAGGTTGTCCTTTTCCCTCTCGTTCCTGTCTTCGTCATATATCACAAGTCTATCGGAAAATTTAAATAAAATGCTTAAACCTTATAACGTAACGATCGCACATTCATACACGTTAAGAAAAATATATATACAAATTTGAAAGAAAAACCTCCTACAACAAACGACACATTTATAATTACATCATTCTCGTATGCAAGCGAAGCATCTGTTATATCGAACATTTCGAATTTATTATCACCCGCCACACCTACATCTTTCGGTACGATCCAGCTACATCATAATGCGCTCTTTGCTACGCAGGTTGCTTATACCTTGGCGTTTTCGTTCTCTTACTAAATTCTCCGACTGTACAAGGATGGCGGTAAAACCTGTGGCAGTAATTACAGACCTATCACTCACATTTCGAATACAGAAATGATATTTGAGAAAGTTTTCAAAAACAGACTCATAAAATTATTAAACAAATATAATATCATCTCAAATAAACAATTCGGCTTCCAAGAAGGAATATCGGCGTACGATGCAATTGTATATTTCACTCAATTCATTTATAATGCAATAAAAAAATATCCGGTTATATTTGTCAATTTGCTAAAAGTCTTTGATATGAGAAATCACATTTGTATTTAATGTTACTGATTTATGGTGTGAGAATATGTACCGGTTTAGTGAGAGCTATCAGATAGTAATAATAAACAATACTTCACCATCACATATCCGAATGCAGAAAACTTTCTTCTATTTTGGAAACTGCCGCTCTTGTGATAGGTTCTTTATCAGGATATTTGTTATTGAACAGTTCACAAACCTTTTCTTGTGTTCTAGTGCAGTTGCCAGTTCCCCTTAATATTATATTTTCAATTCAGTAAATATCGCACCATTATTTACTTAATTACGTCAAAAAGTACACCATAAAAATTGACGTAGTTTTAACGTTCAATTTGTTACATGGCTTACTTTTTACTTACTTATACTTTATGTATAAGTTAGTATAGGAATCATGAAAAATTTCGACCTCGAGATTTTAACGGATATACGCGTTTTGAGGTCCCCTGAATCGTTTCTGACTATTTTCGGAATAACTTATAATATTGCGATCGGGCGGCTGAACATACGTGTGGCTGTGCGCGCCCCAGCGTCTAACTATTGAAGGTCACACTATGACACTTTAATTTTAGGATTAGTATATAGCGTAGAAAAAACGCAATATCTCAAACTGATGGTTTAATCAAATCAACGTTATCTATATCTCGAAAACGGTTCACGTTATAGCAAAAATTGTTCGTATAAAGGTTATATATTGGAATTAAAAAAAAAAACATTTGTTGGAAAAGTTCTTTCAGAAATAAAGTATAAGAAAGTTTCGTGCGGACCACCGCGGATTTTTACTTACTTATACTTTATGTATAAGTAAGTATAGGAATCATGAAAAATTTCGACCTCGAGATTTTAACGGATATATGCGTTTTGAGGTCCCCTGAATCGTTTCTGACTATTTTCGGAATGACGTCTGTGTGTGTGTCTGTGTGTCTGTGCGCGCTCTAGCGTCCAAACCATTATAGCTAGAGCTCTGAAACTTTAAATTTAACATTTTTATGTAGCAAGGAGGAAAACGTCCTATTTTGAACGCAATCACTCAACCGGAAGTGATGGTTTACTCTTATCACCTTTTTCCATATCTCGAAAACGGTACACGTTACGGAAAAAAATATTCTTACATAAATTATAGATATTGATATTTTAAACAACTTTCAATTGAAAAGTTTTTTCGAAAAACGTAATATAACTAAGTATAAGTAAGTTTCGTGCGGACCACCGCGGATTTTTAATTACTTATACTTTATGTATAAGTAAGTATAGGAATCATGAAAAATTTCGACCTCGAGATTTTAACGGATATATGCGTTTTGAGGTCCCCTGAATCGTTTCTGACTATTTTCGGAATGACGTCTGTGTGTGTGCCTGTGTGTGTCTGTGTGTCTGTGCGCGCTCTAGCGTCCAAACCATTATAGCTAGAGCTCTGAAACTTTAAATTTAACATTTTTATGTAGCAAGGAGGAAAACGTCCTATTTTTAACGCAATCACTCAACCGGAAGTGATGGTTTACTCTTATCACCTTTTTCCATATCTCGAAAACGGTACACGTTACGGAAAAAAATATTCTAATATAAATTATAGATATTGATATTTTAAACAACTTTCAATTCAAAAGTTTTTTCGAAAAACGTAGTATAACTAAGTATAAGTAAGTTTCGTGCGGACCACCGCGGATTTTATAATATTGCGATCGGGCGGCTAAACATACGTGTGGCTGTGTGCGCTCCAACGCCTAACTATTGAAGGTCACACTATAACACTTTAAGCTTAGGATTAGTATATAGCGTAGAAAAAAACGCAATATCTCAAACTGATGGTATAATCAAATCAACGTTATTTATATCTCGAAAACGCTTCGCGTTATAGCAAAAATTGTTCGTATAAAGGTTATAAACTTGAATTAAAAAAAAACATTTGTTTGAAAAGTTCTTTCAGAAATAAAGTATAAGAAAGTTTCGTGCGGACCACCGCGGATTTTATAATATTGGGATCGGGCTGCTAAACATACGTGTGGCTGTGCGCGCTCCAGCGCCTAACTATAGAAGGTCACACTATGACACTAAGTTTAGGATTAGTATACAGCGCAGAAGAAAACGCAATATCTGAAACTGATGGCTTAATCAAATCAACGTTATCTATATCTCGAAAACGGTTCGCGTTATATGAAATATATTCATATAAAGGTTATATACTGGAATTAAAAAAAATCATTTGTTTGAAAGGTTCTTTCAGAAATAAAGTATAAGAAAGTTTCGTGCGGACCACCGCGGATTTTTTTATTAAAACTCTGAACCTTGAACCTTATTAGATTTTGGTTTTAAAACTTCAAAAGCAATTATCTCGAAAATTTCAAAATACAATATTATTTTTTCTTCCACTATCTGGTCTAAGAATTTCATACTCTTTCCAATTTGGGTTTCCAATTTAAAAAAGTATCGCTTACGTTATAACTCAAAAACATATACGATCATTAAGTGACAATTACATTAAAATGTGCGTTAATTAAAATTGAGCTGTTCGAGGATTTCTTTGAAGAACATTTGATAAAAGTTTAATCTTCAGAAAATTAATGATCTTTTATATTACAGGGTGTTACTAAGTGATCACATTTTCGTTTTATTTTAAAATTATGCACCGTTTGATATTTAAACTGGAAATGTATCTTTTTATTAATCGGGAGTAAAGCATGCAAAACTTGCCGATTTAATTGAGATGTGTGCGTTGGTTTACAGCGAACGCATAAAAGATATCCTCTCTGCATACAGAAAAATTTCCAGAGCGGGCATAACTGCGAACAACCCGGAAATGAATCCTAGACGGATTCTTCGAGCTTATATGTGATATGGTATATTAGATAAGTGTCAGCGAGGATCAGTCGCACGTGACGCGCTGTAAAGCGCAACGCGTGACGAGGAGATAAACGAGATACGAATGATATAAGAGCCGGTTCTAAGTAGGCACTCTTTCCAGCGCATCCGTATAATTCTTGAGCATATAAAAAGTCCCATCATTCCAGGGCCAAATGCAAATTAACGTCTGCCTCGTTATCAAAAGTTAATTACGTAATTGTAGTAGCTTGAATTCGATGCAATTAACAGGTGAACATGTAAATGTAATATATAAATCCAACTTGATTCTCTCATTTGGACAACCCGAATCAATCCTGAACGATTGACATTACCAATTTAACGCCACAACATCTGTTCTAGAGGAAATGCTTTCAATTATGTTTAAATAGAATTAATAATAGCAATGAGATTTTATGATCAAGTATGTATGCGATCTCTTGTTTTCTTGTTTTATGTGATATCATGTAAAATCATATTAAAAAAATTTATAATATAAATTAATATAAGACTTTGTGCAAAAATGTTAATTTGAAATAGATTATTAAATTATCATTAAGTTGCCTTTCCACTGACTGCTGCAGACCAACTGAACATTGCTTCTCTACAACGAAGCTTGTTTTCGTTCCGGTAATCTTGATTTTTGATACTTTTATTAATTTTGCCGGCGTTAATTGGCTTCTTGTTACAAGGAGATATTGGATGTTGTTGGATATTTTACGCGTTATTATTGTTTACCCGGCGCATGTCGCAAGCTTTTTGACAATTGAGGGAATGTTACTAACCCAACATATTGTTTTGATAAATGATATTTACAATTTCTATTTACTAATATACAATTTTAACATTTAAATACATATATGTAGTATCGGTAAATGTAAATTGGTATGATGGATTGAGGCGTGAGAAAAGTGTTCAGCTTAGAAATAATCTGAAGTAAACATACCGAGTAAGAATTAGAAACGAAAACGAAAATTTAGAGAATTATGAATGTTTTTGTTTATGGCGAACAACTGTCGAAATTAAGAAAAATATTTAGCCAGTAGAAAGTTTAACAAAAGCAAGAATAATGGTATTGGCCTTGCCAAGAGAGCGGTGATATGACAGTGTCATTTTACCTGTTCTATATTGCACGTCGCTCTGATCATAAATTTAATAATAACGTTTTATTAGGCAGCGAAGTTGTGGAGGAATGGTGCCAAGCAACGACGTTTAAATGTCAAAGTGAAGTGAAGTGCGTTTGAAATAAGTGCACAACATTTTAACAAGAGAAAACAGAATGATGCAGCGTCATTCGAAAATTTCCACACCAGGAAGTAACTGTAAATAAAATTGATTTTACTTGGAAATACATGCAACTGAAACTCTGTCTAATAAAAGTAAAGAAAAATTTCAATTCTATAATTTCACCATACAAACCTACGACTAACATAAAATAATACCACCAGAGCTTATTTATCTGAGCTGATCAAATATTGAGCCTTTTAAGAAACATAAAAAAGTTAAGAAAAGATAAACCTTGTATTAAAATTTAACAAAAGATTGCATATTGTTTAAAATTGTTAAATCTTTTATTACATTAAAAAGTAGTTAAAATGAAATTAATAGACCATAATGATATATACAGTGCAAGCGTAAACTATCGAGATAAAATTTTGATATTACGTAAAGCGCATTTTTTAGGCGACAGACACGAAAAATTGAAATTTCAGTCGTCAAACGCGGACGAAAAGTAATCGTTTTTCGTCCGCTTTCATTTTTCGTCCGCAATAGGGTGGCGCCATCTACCGACAGTTACCGAAATTGTATAAAAATAACCACATTGCCGTCAGTGTCAAACTGTACATCTTGTTTACATTATTAAATACGTGTTGGTGATAGACCTTTTAACTGATTATTGGGTAATTATTGTTTATAAAGCCGAAATAACTTCGAATGTAGACAAAGAAAACATAAACATATCTGAAGGTGTCACAAATATGTACAATTGTTCAGTTGTCATAAATGACTATGTCAATAAATTATAAGTAAATGTTGCAACAAATTTGAAAATTATATGAGGGTCGCCTAAAAAATTTTGTGTGCACCACGGCCAAAAAGTGTTTTTTCGTCCTCGTTTGCTTTCCGACCTCGGCTACGCCTCGGTCGTAAAGAAAGTAAACGAAAAAACAGTACTTTTTGGCCTTGGTACACAAAATACTATTACTGTAATTTTCACTTAAAGGTCGTACTTTCGTTTTTGGGTTATGACGTAAGCGATAATTTTTACTTTCTTATACTTTATATGAAGGAAGTATATGAATCTTAAAATTCCCCTGAATCGATTCTGACTATTTTTGGCATGACGACTGTGTGTGTGTGTGGGGGGGGGGAGGTCTGCGAGTGTGTGCGTGTGCTCTAGCGCCAAAGCTATTGAAGTTAGGATTATGAAACTTAAAACTTATATACTTAAAACAAGTTCTGCAAACGGCTCGAGGTACCGAAAGGTGGTTTTTATGAAGAAAATGATATTCTAAACAACCTCTGTTTGAAGGATTATTTCGAAAAATCTTCCATTTACTATCAGAATATCACTGTTGATAAATTCTTTGTAGACCTAGAAACGTACGATTTTTTTACTTACTAGTATGAAATTCTATTACCAAATAATGTTAGATAAGTTTTTAAAGTTTAGAAACAAAAATACAATAACAAAAAAGTTTTAATAAAAAAAACAAATAACAATTGTGACAGTTCTACATCAGTTTGTTTATCTGTTTTTTACGTGATTAAATAATTATGATATTTTACTGAAAACTGGCTAGTATCTAAATCGGACCCGCTGCGATTGTTGCAGGATTTTTTAACATCATTTAGTTATAGAATTTCATGCTCTTTCCAAATTTATCATAAATAGGGTTTCCATTAAAAAAACTGCAATAGTCCACTCTGAACATTCTTATAGTTAGGTAAATTTCCAGCAACCTAACAAATATATTGTTGATAGTTGTAGAGAATATCATCACAGTAAAAGAAGAAATGAAGATTAGAATATAAAATTATCAGATTCTTTTTAATTTGTTGGATAAAAAATCGGTGGTGATATTGCTAAACCCTGTAGCATACACACTGGTCCATTAGGAGATATTCCACAAAGGAATCTCCTAATCGACAATTTACTAAATTAGAACGTTGACATTTTTACATACTAGAGCATTGTCGATTTCAATGGAATGCAGTCTCGAATCACCTGCAAAATTGTGCAGAATTTGCGAATTCACTTTTGTACAAAGTGAATTCGAAATACCATTTATTATACTCACATTCAGCATTGTGATGTTTCTGTAAATTTTTCATTGAAACAGATAATCAAAAACTATCGGTTCATAGTAATTAATACATATACGGAAAACTCATCTGCAACTCAATACTGTTTTCATATTGTTAGGTAGGAGTAATACACATTCATATATGTAAAATGGGTTGCATACCATCGCGACATATGTTGCATATCAGTAACGAAAGAGCAGTACTGCAAGTAGCGATAGGACGTTTATATTTGCGTAATGCATTTTCTGTGTTAAGAAGAGCATAAAATGGTCTTTCGATCCAAAACCACATACGAAACGCATATGTTAAGTGTAAATAAGTGGCCACGTGCGAACGATGTTCTAAATTCCTTCGATAGAGACACATACGCGCTATTGCAACCGGTGGTGGAGGGTGATGGCGCAGTTATGTCAATGGCTCGATTTTATGCCATACATGCTGCGAATTTAAATCGCCCGATTCATTAACATGCGTGCTACGAATTTCTACCAGAAGTAGTACTTGCGCTAATAGTTGCCGAATGGGTGGTAGAGCGCGTTGACATACATATTTCTGTGGCCGCAGCCTTAAATTGTTCAAATATACCAAGCACGCCTGCGAGTTTGTCTTGTCCTTTTCTTACTCATAAATATATTACATACCGGATCGATTTGAAAACGCAAACGACTGAAAACTCTCGGGCAAAATTCTGTTCTAATTAGCTTAAATTCATGCAATAACCCTATCAAATACTGCAATAGAACATTAATCACAAATATATCTGCAAGTCGATTAGCATTTGTGTCAGTTACTATTCTACCGGGGCGAATATAAATATTTATAATATCTATAATATTTTCTGGAAATGAAGCCGTGCAATTTCATACATTTTAATTAAATTAAAACAGTACGACACAATTTGGTGAATCTACAACGGATAATGGTTATTTCCAGGCACGAAATCATAATTACTCCTATCTGTGACCGCATATACACACGCATTTTTTAATATAAATCCTCCGATAATTGTTTTTTTTTTCGATTAAATTACGTTTTAACTTTTTGTTCAGTGATATTTTCTGTAAGTAAAATTGACGCAACAAATTACTCTAAATGTATAACCTTAATACAGAAGAAGCCATGCAAAGCCTGCTATATAAATTTTACAAGTTTTATAATTTAAAATTTAGTCGTGTATATGCTGAGTTATTGACTAACCCAGAACCAAAATATAAATGTTTTAAGAAAGATTTCAAATTCTAATTAATGTTAAATTAATCGGCAAACTATTATAATCATATGTTGATATTTTAGTCACCAAGGTATGTTCAAATGCAACAGGTCGCTGGGTGGAAATTCACCAAAAAATTGCACAAAAATAACGTAGAAACTAATAATAATATAAAAGTGTAGTACAATATGTCACATTTGTTAAGAAAAGGGTTATGTAAACAGCAACTTCAAAATTTGCATTTGCTCGCGTTATATTTTACTAAACATCGTAGTTTCGTGCTTGGTTTTCAGTTTTTGCTCCCTACATCTACTGTCGTTTTTACCTAGCATACAAATTATTTAATGCATAATTTATTTTAAATTGTGATTAACAAAAGTAAGTAAATTATAGTTTATGTATTATGTGTGTATGTATTATTAATTTATTCAAATAAAAATACGATAATATCCGAATTAAAAGTTTGATTCAGACAGAATAAATTGCGTTATTTTCTTATGGTGTAAAAATTTTGTCGTTTATGGGACTTTACATAAAAACTTTATAGGCACTAAAAATATTTGAATGAATATAATATAGTATTGCCTATATCGTTAAGTAACCTATAATATCTGTTCCCAAAAGTTAAGTGCATATTAGATTTTCCGCGAAATATAAATATTACTTAAAAAAAAGTAATGAAATTAAATTAGTTTTGTTTTATCATCAAATGTAATACGTCTTGTAGAATGGGGTGCTGCTCCATCTATTTGAAAAAGTACATCACTAATATTCAATCCGATGTCTGAAGCAAAACGTTTCCGGAGCAGTTGCAACAATTATATTTCATTTAAATGTCATCTCAATGGAAAACAGCTTGATAAGGGCCCTGTCGAAAATTCCTGCTCAAACATTAACCTTTGCGGGAAACTGGTTATGGGTTAAGTTTTGTATATGATCGTTTGTGGGTTTAATAGCTACACGAAGGGAAATAGGGTTAGTACGATACTGTACTAACTTATGAAATGGATTCATAACAATAATTTTGAGAATTTACAGAGCTACTTATGAAAAGATTCCATTATCTAGTAACACACATTTTCGTCAAAATACCATTGTAAAATTTCTATGTTTTTTCCTTGGTGTACATTATTATTAATAAATAAACTTATTCACGAAATACTGGACATAGTGGGCATAACATTTTGGCGATATTTATCAACAATTCTAAATCATGGAGGCAATAAAGGACAAACAAATTTAATAAAATGAAACAAAAGTGAGTTATAGTTATGTAACCTTAATATAGAAAGTTTATATAACAAAATAAATCAATTTACAATATGCTTACATAATAATAATATACACATCGTGAGGATAACAATTTATTGTTATGCACATATTTAATTGCGGCTATTTCAGAACTATACATACACATTTTAAATAGTGACTAAATCTTATGTAAAATTTAAACATCTAAAATATGCGAAGAAGAAGAAAATATGGCAGCTGCTGGCTTATTATCAGGCTTATTATCAGCTGGTAATACTCGCAATGTACATATTTCCTTTAAGACAATTTTTCAGTTTGCAGAGTATTGGAAGGAAGAGACTTCAATATAAATGTCTTGGCTGAATGGAAAAAAACAATTAGTGGAATTGTTTTCTTCAAATAACCTAATACAAACCATGCCTGAAACATATAGAGTACTACATGAAGTTCTACCTGCATAAATAATATATTATGTAACATAAATACTAGTTACGTTCCATTTCGCGACGTATCCGCGGACGATGTTACAATTTCGTAAAGTCGAGTGTTGTGACGCGGCAAGATGTAAGGAATATTGTGGCGTGGAGCGCCATTATTCACGGTGGTGGATACATAACCTGCATATATAACCTGCATAACACGCTGCTGTCCTCAAGTGGAGAAGAGAACCTATTCTGGAATCTCGTCGACTTTAAAGTTTATCGAAATGAGGTTGTCTTTGCTCGTATGCACCCCTATCGTATCGTCGCTTAGCACGGTATTTTTGTTCAGGTAAATTCCGGCTCTGATTTACGATATTTTGAAAGTTTTTCGGAGCATCCCTTATGTACCATTACCGGCAGCGGCTATGAGGTTGGCTCCCCTATCTTGTCACGAGCTCCATCAACTTGACCGTTGACCGACGAGCGCTGCGGACACCCTCAGTCTAATTTCAAGCCAACCCACATTTATTCTATTATCGATCGATAAATATTTCGCGGACGTTTGGTTTAAAAGCTGCTGTTTGATTTCAAATTAAGTGTATGGTTTCAAATGAATTGTTTGATGTCAAATTCGAGTATTGCGCATGCCTAGTATCAATTTATTTAACAACTTGGTTGACCGCAATAAAGTCTTTCAAAAAATGTAACAAGTTCACATATAAACGTCGTACCCTTCCGCAAGGAACTGTCCCCTTCCATTTGGTCAGATCTGTGATTGTTTGTTTGTATTTTCATGTATGTTTGCTAACAACGGATATGAATTTACGGTAAATGTTTATTTAATTACTTGAGTTACCTTTCATTGTATTAAAAACTGATTATTGTGGTTAGTTTTAATGTTAGTCTTTTAATTCCTACTAACTTGATACGGTGCACACTATATATTTGGATAGGGCTGCATACATTTATGTCGGATGGCACTTCAAATTATAACCTGTTCTTACTTTCCATTGAAATTGGCCAAGGCACTTCAGCCAACCATCACTGCTGAAACAACTTTAAACTAACCTTTCACGAGAATTATGATGAATCTTTGGGACAGCCCAACCTTCTTTTGCCCCTAACCCTTTATTTATTGGTTTCAGTTTTAACCGCCACGAACCGTTACGAACATAACGGAAGATAGTACCTACCAACTGAAATGTTTTCTTGGAAATGTACTCTCTTACACGAATGCAGCAGCAGAATATTTCACGGATGTATTCGATATCTTACTAGAGGTTTATCATAGAATATGTTCTGCAACCGTAAATAAATTAAAAATCTGCGGTGGTCCGCATTGACGTTTCTTGTACTTATTCATACCACACTTTTCGAAAAAACTTTTCAAATGAAAGTTGTTTAAAATATCAATATTTCTATCTGTAAGAATATTGTTTTCGATAACATGTACGGTTTTCGAGATATGAAAATAGATGATAAGAGTAAACCATCACTTCCGGTTGAGATATTGCTTTCAAAATAGGAGGTTCTCCTACTAGCTATCTACAAATGGTAAATTTAAAGTTTCGTAGCTGCACCATTCATCGTTTGGGCGGTACCGCGCGCACACAGATAGACACACATATGTCATTCCTAAAATAGTCTGAATCGATACAGGGGGCCTTGAAAGGTATATATCCGTAAAAATCTCGAGGTCGAAAATTTTCATGATTACTATACTTGCTTCATAAAGTATAAGAAAGTAAAACCTCACAAGTTATGTTGGATGACGATTAATTCAACCGTAATGCAGAATAAGCTAGGCAATTTATAAGGTGAAAAAGACAAAAATTCGTTCGAAGAGTAAACTGTTTAAGGACTTATACGCATAATAGAAAAAACCAAGAAATATAAAAATTTCGGATATCATAAACAAAGCTGTGAATAAAACTAAATCCATATAGAAGGTTATAAAAAGGAAACAAATTAACCAAGTAAAAAGATGAACATGAGCCAATTGTGTGAACTAAATGATTATTCAGCACAATAAGGAATTAATTCAAAGTTTGGACGTGAATGTACTGAATTGGAATGGTTAAATTGCGATTCATATGATGAAAAATTGTCATCAAAAGAAAGAAGAAAAATTTACGAAAAATTTACATTGCTCCCTATTTTATTAATTTTTATTCCCACATTTATTATTTACACTCTCGAGTAATTTGTAAAAAGTCATTGAATAGATCGTTGAAATTTCTTACTATATTGTAATCATATATGAATATATTGGGTAAGTTTACTAGCTGACAACAATCGGGAAAAGTCATAAAGATTTTTTTATTTACCTTCTCATTAAACTGTTTAAGATACGCTATTTTCTTCTTATTATGGCACTAAACAACAGCCCTTGTTGAAATATTTATCAAAATCATTGAAGTATATGACATTGAAATAATATCCTGTGATCTAAATACAACTTTGGCTTCGGTCCCCTACTGCATCCCTCTGTTAGAACTATCACACTATGGACTAAGAACTCAACCTATCAACTATCAAATCGTACGTATCAAATATATTGCGGCAGCAGGTCATTAAGCGTATCACTCGTTGAATATGGCATGTCACAGACCTGTGTATTAGGTCCTATTCTTTTTATGTCAACGATCTATATGAATAGACATAATTAAGATATCAGGAAATTGGTTTGCAGCAAATAAACTGAAAATCAATGACGAAAAAACCTAAATTTTCTAATGATACAAATTGACACGTAAGTTTCATGGATCATACATATTCCAGAAACGAGCTCAGCACTCAGCTATCTATACGGTACGGCGAATGAAAAAAATGTGCTGGTCTTGTAGCGCAAACAGCATGTTTCGCAAATGTTAACAGTGTTTTGTCTTATTGCATCCTCCTGTGTGGATCATGACATTCGATTGTCGCACACATGGGGTATACTTTACAACAATTGCTCAGCGACCATTTTCTGAAGGATTTTGGATGTTTACTTTGCAATAGTAAAGTTGAAGAGGTCATAAGGTTAGGGCAAGGCAGTGCAGTGTAGGAAAATATTTATATTGGAAAAAAGGTTAATACTAGAAAGTTGCAAACAATTTTTTATTAAATATAGAATCGCGATCTTTGTTAGTATTTGCATATATAAATATTGTCCACATGATCGTAAATATCATCAGCATTTTATTAAGAATAACTTCGACCATGGCACGAGGGCAGCGAATGAATTCTTAACGATTGGACATGCTACAACACTATATGAAACTTCTCCCTCATACATAGCTGTTTATTACATCTTACCTAAATGATTAGTTTTTCATTAGTTTCATCTTTCGTAAAGTTTACTTAGCGTTTGAAAAGTCTGTTCTTAGAAAGTGCTATTCATACCTTGGGTGACTTTGAAATGTTTATAAGGTTAATGAGTTAATGATATTATTTTAATTAATTCTCTATAATTATTTGCTTTTGATAGTAGACACACACACACACACCTATTGTGTTGTGCTTGTTGGAGTTTGTGGATTGAACTGGTAGCAATAAGCAATAATTCGGACCATTTATACCGCATTCGTGATTAAAACAACAGCTCTAAAAAACAATTCAATTATTCTATAAAAATATCTCAATTAAAAAGAAGAAAAATCAGTAAAATATGGCAGTTCTTTGAGCGCGTAAATAAAGTTTATGCTGACTGTAATGTTTGCCAAGCAAAAATATCCTATATGACATCCATTTCTAATTTAAAATCGCATATGCAGAATAAACATGTAACAGTGTATCTTCCGGGAAATGTAAAGAATGTAAGTTTTTTATTTACGTTACTTTTAAGTAAGTATTTTTGACTATTTTGTTATTTTTTTTATCACAGGGCATAACTGGTCAAGCAGTTTCAGTAAGTGATTCGCCGAATATACCTCTTCATCTCAGGCATATAACATATTTAAATCAAAACAAGATATCGACAATAAACTGCTTTTATTATGCATTTTGGATTTTCAACCGTTTCGCGTAGTTGAAGATGAAGGCTTTAAAAAATTGTAAAATTTCGCTTACCAGTTACCCAGTAGGCACACTATATCTAAAACTATGGTACCAGCTTCATACGAGGAATGTCTTGTAAAAATGAAAAATGTTGTAAAAACAGGGCGATAATTTTGTATAACAACCGATTGCTGGACATCTGTTAATACCGTAAGTTACATTGGTGTGACGGCACATTTTTTAAATGATAGTTTTTAATTAGGTTCTTTTCTGGGGAATTGAAAATAAAATATTGCTGGCCGTGTCTGATAATGCGGCTAACATAAAAAACGCGATAGCTACGCAATTAAATTGGATGCACTTTGGTTGCTTTGCACACACCCTAAATTTAATTGTTAAAGAGGGATTGAGACATAATTTTGTAACTGAACTCGTAGGGAAAATTAAAATTATTGTATCGCATTTTCGAAGAGGTTATACTGTCAATGAGAAACTGTTGACATATTAACATAATCTGTGAAAACACCTTTTAAAATTACTAAATGATATGCAAACTCGGTGGAACTCGGTGGTTTTTAGGTCTGGAAACCATTCAAAGTTCAATTGTTTTAAGTCCTTTTGAATGGATCGTAGTAAACGATTTCTGCACAATACTAAAACCTTTCGAAAGTGCTACAAAAACTATTAGCGGTGAAATGTACTGTACATCGGAATCACTAAGGATGCCTCCTTAGTGATTCCGATGACTAACGGAATTATTAATGTTTATAAAAATTTAGCCAAAAAGGATTTTCTTATGCCTGTTAAGGAAATACTTGCAATTTTCCTTAATAGATTAAACAATCGATGTAGTCATCGATTGACATTGATGAATAAGACATTTGTTTCAACTTTTTTGAACCCTCGCTTTAAACATTTAAGGTTTTCGGAAAAAAACGCAGCGGAAAACGCAAAAAAAATTATTACAGTGGCAGTTTGACAAGTAATGAATTATCAATATTGAGTTCCTTTGACGAAAGCATAGCAGTCGGTCGACCTCGCAGAACGCCTACATCTCGTGCTATTATTGAGGTACAAAGGTTTCTTGAGGAAGAAGTTATATCTAGAAAAGCAAATCTTTTAAACTGGTGGCGGGAACACAAATTTCATTTTCCCAATTTGTCCATATTTGCACAAGAAAATCTGGGTGCCTTGGCATCTTCAGTTCCTTTTTTCGAAAGTGGTTCAAGTTCTAAGCGATCATAGAACCCGATTGAACGACAAGGACATTGTTATTTTTAAACGCAAATTTTAAATATTATAGAAATATGTAAGTAATATATTTTTTGTTCGTTGACTTATAAATGGCTTAGGTTTTGATTTGTGTTTATCTAATAAAGATACTCGTACCTATTTTTTAGATTATGTAAGTAGTACACAGTATTATTTATTTTATAAACTTTGTTATATACATTTTATGTTTGGTAATGTATTTAAAATTTTATTATTTTCTTAAAAGTTTGTAATAAAATGTTAAATCAGCTTCTGTTCTATTTATATATATGAAATATTGGTTATGCGGGAGCAAACAGTTAACAGGACAAGCACCGAGTGGCGCTACTCGTTAATGTATTGACACTAAACCCTGATCGCCATAGCGCTTTGAAATCGCCGTTATCAAAAATTAGCAATAGCCGATAGCAGCGTTATTGAAAAATCGCTATTTAGCTCATCACTACTACCGAGTAATGGAAGATATGTCCCATGTAGGGGTTGCAATAGTAATTACTATGCCTGCTCCATAAAAGCGGCAATATAGCATTCCAAGGTGAAGAGTGAAACAGCGAAATGGAGATGCGAACGTTGTAGAAGTGGAAGGAAAGTACAAGAAGATGAATGTACAGACACTGATAAAAATCAGATGGTTGTGGATGTCAGCGATATGAAGGAAATGATAAGTAACGTTTTGGAACAATTAAGAGGGAATAAAAAAAGCCAAAAATTGTGGCAGATCAGTATGAGGAAATAAAAAAGGGACAACAAAAGATCAGTGACCATTTTCAGCATTTGGAAAAAACACACAATTAATGATTTGTAACACGAGAAAAGACAAGAACATAGCATCATTGAATAACTGAATAAGTGAACTTGAAGAGATAACGTACGAAAAACTTTGAAATACACGGAGTGAACGAATTGAACAAGAAGATACGAAACAAATAGTCAATAACAAAGAAAATAGGATTGGAAGTGAATGAAAGGGAAATTAACGTTGCACATCGTGCAACCAAGAGACGCGAGGAAATATTGGGTCGACCTAGACCAATGATGCTAGAGATGGTCTCAAAAAATAAACGAGACGAAATAATAATAACGCGACGAGATACAATTCTGAACAGCGAGATTGTAAACTCCAAAGTGATAGGCAAAATTTTCGTAGTGGAACAATTGTCCTCATCAAATAAGACGCTGCTGCGGAAAGCTAAAAATAAGGCAAGAGAAATGAATTGGAGGCTTGTATGGGTACAAAATAGAAATATATTGGCAAGAAAGGAAGATGGGTCTAGGATATTTTATCTGAAACATCTCGAAGATTCAGATAGAATCAAGAAGTTTCTAATGGTTCAGAGGACTATGAAAATTTGCATATGTCATATGGGTTGGAGAGAAAAATAAATAGTTATACAAGAGAGGTGTTTATGAATGACAAGTTTGTGCAGTCGTGTATCGATCATATATATATATATATATATATATATATATATATATATATATATATATATATATATATATATATATATATATTTATAATTTATTTCTTTTCTTTTTTCTTTTGTCGTATTTCTTCTTAGAAATTTTATTTCTTTTGATGGGATTTTCGACAATTAAATGACAAAATGTTTGTTAGAACATATTTTACTATTAAAATATAATATGTTTATCAACAACGTTTCGGCCAAAAGTGGCCTTTTTCATAGTCTGTAATTAAATAAAAGTATCATACATATATAAATGGTCAGCATAATACAATTGGTGGTAATAATTTTATTTACATTATTAACTCAATTATATTAAGTGTCAAAATATTAGTAAATTGAAATGAAAATATTATTATTGAGTTAATAATGGTTATTATATAATATTCCTAAACTTATTATTTATTACAGTATACATATGCAAAATTTGAACATAATATTGAAAAGAAAATTGTTATATTACTTACTTTTATATTAGTTATGATGTATAATAATTTGGCATATTGTCATAAATTATGCATGTCAATATTTTTTTGGTGACTAGATAAAATTATTTATATATTTACATTAATAAAATTATTTTCCTTTTATGAGTTACAAATTCCGATAATATATATGTGAAAGATTATCAACATCACTTTTATTATTTATTGTTTGTGATTCAATTTTGATAAAAATCATTTCAAGAATAAGTCTGGATTTATTGTTTTTTTCTATTGCGAGTATTGAAGTATTACTAAAATCAAATTTGTGTCCTGTTTCATTTTGATGAGTTTTTAAAGCTGTGTTGTTATTAGAATATTTATGTCCATTAATTCTTTGTTTTAAATATTGTATAGTTTGTCCTATATAACATTTATTACAATTTGAACATGGTATTTTATAGATACAATGTGTTGTTTTTTGTAAAGGTGGCTTTTGTTTTAAATTTGTGTATATATTATTCTGTAATGTGTATGTATTTTTGTGTGCAATTGCTAAGTTATAAGGTCTAAATATTTTACTTAAATTTTCGGATAGACTTGTGATATATGGAATTTTAATATATTTATTTATTGAATTATGATTAAGGTTATTGTTATATTTGTTTTTGTTATAAAATTTATTAATTCTTTGTTTGAAGATTTTATTTATTAAAAGTATAGGATAGTTGTTTTTTATTAATGTTTCTTTAGCTTTTTTAATTGTTATGTGACGATATTGAGGACTAGTTAAAATTATTGCTCTATCTGCAAGGCTAATGGCTACAGCTTTTTTATGTGTGAGTGGTTGTATTGAATTATAATTAAGGTAACGGCTGGACCATTTTGGTTTAGTGTACCACATTGTTTGAATTTTAGTGTCATATCTAAAAAATTAATTTGGTTGTTATTTTCGGTTTCATATGTAAATTTAATTTGGTTGTGGTATTTATTAAATTGTTTTGTTATGTATTCTATTTTATTTGGGGGTATAACTGTGATGATATCATCAACATATCGTTTAAAGAATGGTAATTTAAAATCTAATTTTGGTATGATTGTGTTATATATCTTTGCTCCCGCATCAACAACCTTTTTTCATTATTATATCATGGGCTCGGTTGTTCACGCAGGTGGCTATGTCCTCCCACGTGGCTATGTTGAATGTTCCTACAATATTGTGGGTATTTTGACTGTTGTCATAATGTGGAGGTCGGTTGCTTGTGTTGACTCCGATTGTTTTGTATCTCCAAATTTTGTCCATCTTTTAATTTGGCTATACCGTCCTGATGACGACTAATAAGTCAGAAACACGTGTCGGCGGTTGCGTGTTTCCACGCGGGCTTTGCCCAATAAAGTCTTCTTTTTATATATATATATATATATATATATATATATTGTAATGATATTGCATCTATACATGCATAAAAATAAAAAGGGCATATCGGAAAATACAATGATGTACGCTTTACAAATAATGCAATATATCTCGGGTATGTCAAAGTCAAAATTGGGACAGGTATCTAATAATTCACATAGTTATATAGTTATACGCTCATTTTTTATAAATAAAAAAATGAGTTTGTATAAAAATTAAGTTACCTTAATTCGTAATCATAGTGTAGAAAATATAGAACCGTATATTCAAATTTAAATACACATAAAACGCCACCACAATAATTGTTCCAAACAAATAACATATAAGCCGTAACCCAGGAAACATTCGATCATCTCCAAAAACGTTTTTGTATAAAAAAAATAAGCAATGCCTTGATTACCCGTAACGACGAAAAAGACATATTTAAAACAAGGGGAGTTTTTTATCGATCAGTTTAGAATACAGACCGATTAAACCATATTTTTACCTATGAACATAAACTAAATTAATTATAAATGTACACAAAGTGATACGAACTATAAAGAACTAACCTCCCACATCCAAACGTAAAAAAAAAAGATTATAAACTCCGGACCCAGGGGCGCCTTGCTGAGCTGCAGAGCCAGGACCCCACAGCCCGACGCCGGTTCCCGAGGTACAGAAAACCAAATATTCGCCACGGTGCTCCCGGAAAAGTTGATCCAGCGATCCAAGCGGCAGATATTTTGGACGCTAACCGCTGGGTACACACGAACTTAACCTAACGTTACAATTTACCAGGTAGACGTAGATATAACAATACACTGCACACCTTAACTCACCTTAATTAAGTTTATTTATAAAC